>OX439385.1:2841900-4041900 GCA_949319315.1 Zelleria hepariella | reverse complement strand
GGTTCTGAGGTCAGTCAACTATAGGTAGGTACGGTACCTTCCCATAGTTGACAGGTATACACGACAGCACGTTGACCCTTACACGCTAGCACTCTCTTCGGTTACTTTACGGGTGACTTTACAACAAAAGTGTACACTGTGACGTGCTGTAGTGTGTTCCCTACAAGTACCTACAGTCGACAGTAGATACACACGACAGCACGTCAGACTGTACAATTTTGTTGTAATGTCGCCCGTTACGTAACCGAGTAGAGTGCTAGCATGGTCTACGTGCTGTCCTGTGTACGTCGTCGACCTTTCCACGCGTGCGCTCTATTCAGTTCAGTACTTTGCAAATAAAATGTACCTAATAGCCGTAGGTACATATGAAGTTGTATAGGTAAATAAATCGTCCGTAGGTAGGTAGGTAAGTGGTTTATTTATTTGACGGGAACCTGATTATGTAAAATTAAGGAACGTCTACACTCTTCTTGAGACGACGGTTAGAGTCGAACTGGCTTGCTCTTCCTAACTACTCGTCGCTTGAAATGGCTCTATAGAAAAGAAAAAGTATCTGGGAGTATCGGACCAATCAATGACTTTCCAAAAATGTTCAAGACAATCATTTAATTTTTGAGATATTTCGTGTGGCATTTACAAATTTATGTAAAAATATACAGGATAGGTAGGTACGGTCGGCCACAGTCACAGATACCCCATGGCAGCCCTTACCGCGCGCGGCATAAGAGCGCTTATCGAACAAATAGGGGTATTCTAGCGTGTGGCCGAATGTACATACTTACATAGAAATTAGGTAGGTACATGTTTAAGAAAATTAAAAATTTTGACAAACTATTAATTTTTTCATTCCATTCGATTCTGTTTCCTAAAGGTAAAAAAAGTCACTTGCCTACACGCTCCGTGATGTCTAGTACGGTCGGCCACAGTCACAGATACCCCATGTCAGCTCTAACCGCGCGCGGCATAAGAGCGCTTATCGAACAAAAAGGGGTATCCTAGCGTGTGGCCGACTGTACCTACTAAACCGGTCCGATTCTGGTCATGCCTCGGAGAGTGTGAACAAGCCGTTAGATAGGAAGCCGCCACCACCCAGTGTTATTTAGATACTCGTATCAGCGAGTTGTGTTATCTGTTCTCAGTTTATTTGTTTTTGTTGTGCGTGTTCTTCGTTTTTAGCAACAAAATGCTGAAGAATCCTTATTACAAATATGGCCCTAAAGACCTAACGATCACGGCAAGCTTACACCTTGGGGACCTGCTGATGGAACGGCTGTTGAAGTTCCAGGATAGAGTTGCTTTTGTAAGTCGTTTTTTGTACCCTGACTAATTTATAAGTTTGTACCTAGGTAGGTACTTATCTACATCAATTTGTATATACAAGGTGTTACCAAGGGTCGTAACTCTTTTTTAAATGCCTAGTAATAGGTCAATTTAGTTCTATGACGTATCGTTGGTTTGATTATGAATAAAATTTAATTAAGCGCTGTTAAAAGTACTATTCTTCTTTCTTAATTTAGTAGCCTTATCTGGGTGACATGGTCACAATGTGTACCAAACCCGTAAATAAAGATATAAAAAAAAAAAAAAAAAAATGTTGTAACCAGTGCAAAAATAGTTAAGTAGGACTTTTTGTAACACGTTATATTTGTATTATCTATACTTATAATAAAACTCTAGCGAAGTCAATTCTGTACATTGAATATTTTTAGAAAAAAACTAGCAGGGGTTACTAAGTAAACTATACTGAATCCAAAAATGCAAAAAAAACGGTTTATGTCTGTCTGTCTGTCTGTCTGTCTGTCTGTCTGTCTGTCTGTCTGTCTGTCTGTCTGTATGAACACGATAAACGCGAACACCGCTGAATAGTTTTCAACCAAACTTAACATGTTCGTAACTCACGTTTCTGGGAGTAACTTAGGCTATCCGATGTTTAGAATACATTGCGGGTTGCAATTTTAACTTCGTTTTTTGTAAGAAATATTCATAATTTGGATATGGCTTCTTTAGAAGGTATGTTAAGAACGTGATACTGAACATATTTCTGCAAAAAAAAAAAAAAAAACGACCTTGAACCACATTCTCTCGAAAACCTACATTGCGGGTTGCAATTTTAACTTGATTTTTTGTAAGAAATATCCATAATTTTGATATGGCTTCTTAAGAAGGTATGTTAAGAACGTGATACTGAACACATTTTTGAAAAAAAAAAATTTTTAAGTTTGACTTTATTATCTCGGAAACCGTTGATTTCCCAGGCATAGTTCCTTGGGCAAAAATGTTAGTTATGATGAGGACTATACGTATACGTGGTCTCCCGCTTTGTTGGAGGTCTTTTAACACTCTGTATAATAGCACGCTACGACTTTTGGCATTTGGGGCGCATATTGTAAATGAAAAATCGGCATTTGTTTTTATTTTATTTTGGCGGAAAATGTTAGTTATACAAGCGTAGCATAAGGCCGGGTTTGAGCGTATCTATGGGTTTAAGACAATAGGTATCTCACTCTTTTGTTTGACGTAGAGCGGGATGGACAGAGCCATAGATACGCTCTAACCCAGCCTTGTGATGCTTGCTGGAGGGAATTGTGAGTGGTTTTCGGTGGAGGTCGGACAAAGTTTATCGATGTTAGAAATGTAGTACTGTTGCGTCGCGGTCGAAATGTTCTGGGTTTGAACCCACGTGAGGTTGAAATTTTTTTTTGTGCCTTTTTTTTAATATTTACTCTACTGAGCCCAACTTGATATTAAAAAAAAATATTTTGTTTGCCGTAGAGCGGGATAGACAGAGTTATTTGCGGTAGATACGCTCTAACCCAACCTTATGCTTTGATGCTGGCTTAGCATGAGAATGGGTAAGACCTTATCTATGGGCTTATAACTTTATCTATCCCACTCTACGTCGAGGGAGATACATAATAAACCCCCAACTTCCCAGGCAATTCTTATGCTAAGCTTCCTGGTATCTTACACGGGCGATACCTAATCTAAACAAAACATTTTTTATCATAAATGTATTGTTTAGATTAGGGCACACACACACAGACAGACACACAGACAGGCACACCCTCATAAACACATAAACAGACACACACACAAAGCTATCAAACTTATGACACCCCTCTTTGTTGGTCGGGGGTTAAAAAAACCTTCCTTTTGAGTTTTCCTCCACAGTCGAATTTAAATTAAATGTCAAATGTGTAAAAACGCATACGAAGTCGCGGGCACAACTAGTTAAAAATAAAAATGTAAAGTCAACGGTGACTTGCTTGCTTGCCTTTTAGTGGCACTACGTAGGTATGTAGATTTATTATTTCTTTACACTACTTATTGACTTTCTTTACACTTTATCTATTACAATTTGAAGTACCTAGTTATATGATGATAAAGTTCTATATGTTCTTAAGAGTTAAGGTGTTGCTTTAATCACCTTATATAAGTAATTCATTTGTCGTCATACCTTATCGTTAAAATAACAGATACGACCTTCAGTGGAACATGCCTGATATAAGTAAATAGGCATTATTGTTATCGAAAACATATTTGCACAAATTTGCATCGATACAACTTCTGTCTTATCCAAACTCAGACTATATATTTATAGTGTGATAAATTGATAAAATATCGACTTGCAGTTAAATTATCGATACCTACCAACCATGATGATTTTATAACTATTGTGAACATAAATTTATCAATAGGGAAAAACACCAATTTATTTAAGTTTTAAAAAACAATTTCAATCGAATGGGTTGACTGACTCTAAAGCCGGATGGATACGAGTAGAGTCTTCTTCTCTCGTGTCGAAAGCATCACACGTCGCGCTCCCAGAAACGTGCCAACTTAATCGCGCTGGGGGTCGCCTCCAGGAGATCCTGCCAGCTGCACTGTGGAGCATCAGGGCAGGTATGAAGATGCGACGTTGTTTGTGCGGCTCCACATCGGCACGAAACATCTGCATCTTCCGGAAGTATACCCCACTTTCTCATATTATCCCTCGTGCGGGCAACACCACCACGCATGCGGTTCAGGGATTTTCACACGCTCTAATCCTCTCGTCCTCCTGGTGGTAGTGTTTCCACACGCTCCAATCCTCTCGTCCTCCTGGCGGTAGTGTTTCCACACGCTGCAATCCTCTCGTCCTCCTGGCGGTAGTGTTTCCACACGCTGCAATCCTCTCGTCCTCCTGGCGGTAGTGTTTCCACACGATCCAATCCTCTCGTCCTCCTGGCGGTAGTGTTTCCACACGCTCCAATCCTCTCGTCCTCCTGGCGGTAGTGTTTCCACACGCTCCAATCCTCTCGTCCTCCTGGCGGTAGTGTTTCCACACGCTCCAATCCTCTCGTCCTCCTGGTGGTAGTGTTTCCACACGCTCTAATCCTCTCGTCCTCCTGGCGGTAGTGTTTCCACACGCTCCAATCCTCTCGTCCTCCTGGCGGTAGTGTTTCCACACGCTCAAATCCTCTCGTCCTCCTGGCGGTAGTGTTTCCACACGCTCCAATCCTCTCGTCCTCCTGGTGGTAGTGTTTCCACACGCTCCAATCCTCTCGTCCTCCTGGCGGTAGTGTTTCCACACGCTCCAATCCTCTCGTTCTCCTGGCGGTAGTGTTTCCACACGCTCCAATCCTCTCGTCCTCCTGGCGGTAGTGTTTCCACACGCTCCAATCCTCTCGTCCCCCTGGCGGTAGTGTTTCCACACGCTCCAATCCTCTCGTCCTCCTGGCGGTAGTGTTTCCACACGCTCCAATCCTCTCGTCCTCCTGGCGGTAGTGTTTCCGCGGGCTTGATGAAGTGCGAGTAGAGTTAGCGGTAGAGAGTACCTACTACCTACCTACTATAAACGAGGCAATTTTTAAATTGCTTTATTCCTGAAACTCGTCGACTTCTAAATGTGATTTCCAACAACTTTTGTTCTACGACTTTTCGAATAGCCCGATACTCTTTATTCATTGAACATTTATTTTGTACCATTCCAGCGCTGCCTGCGCGGCGCGCTTTCGTGCCCCTCCACTCTTTACCACCTTACCAGCTTCCTTTACTCAGCGCCACAAATTTTAAAAATATTTCATTTTTTATGGAAAAATAAAATTGAGATTTCACCAAAAAGTGGATGGAACTTGGAAGTCCCATTTAGAAGTTGAAGTGTTTCAGGAATAAAGATACCTACCTATTTAAAAATTACCCTGAATATTCTACTAACAGTTTTGGTAGAGTAGAGTAACTACTTTCGTAACTACACCGGGGCGGGGTAAACAACTCTACCACTTATACTCCGTGCAATTTTAGTGGTTTTAAAGCCGAAGTTATTTTGTTGCACTGGTGATTCTGAGCTAAATAACAAAATTTCATTCCAAAACGCGCGAAAAAAAAATTTACTTCTCCATACATTCGATTGGCAATAGCTGTTTGTATTGGGAAATGTCTATTTTTCGCTCGTTTTGAAGTAAAATTTTGGAATTTGGCTCAGAATCACCAGTGCAACTAAATACCTTCGGCTTTAAAATCACTAAAATTCCACGGTGTATACAAAGTACTGTCCTTCCGTACTCTAATGTGCTCTCTACCGCTAAAGCTTCCCGATGGGCGATCAGGGCGATGGGGTGGGGCTTCTTTACTCTGCTAGTATACAACAAGCCTAAGGCCCGCCACAAACAGACCAAAAATTCCGGACGGAAAAAACGAATGGGGATTACGAACGCAGCAACTGTATACAAATCTATGAAAAATCCGGACTTTGTATGCACTCACTGCGTTTGGAATCCCGATTGAATTTTTTTCCGTCCGGAATTCCGTCTGTTTGTGGCGGGCAGGCCTAAGGCCAATAGCGCGCTAGCGCTGCGACCTGGGGCCTTAGCCTGTAACCAGAGATGGGTAAATGCCCGGGTTAAAATCCACCGCTGGATTAAAATCCATTTCTGCCCAATAAATGCCGGGCATTTATAATAAACGCCGGGCGGAAATGAAATACATTTTGTCCTTACATTCGGTGCATAATCGGTAACAAAAGAAGCTACAAACAGGTGAAATACGAAATTAATTCAAATGTTTGAACATTAAACCTCATGTGAAGATTATTAAATGAGAAAAGAGAAAAAAAAGTAGGGACTGGACAAAATTGTAAAAGAAAAAATGTTGGCGAGAGTTTGAAATTACCCTGTGGGTGACGGTTTCCGTATCATCGAATGTCTTTTCACCGAATATCGTTTCATCGACAACGAATCACCGAATGGTCGGATCATCGAAAGGTTAGTTTTATCGAACGTTCTACTTTATTATTTAAAAATAACTCTTATTGAAAATTATATGATGTGATGGATGAGTAAGTGAGTTTCAAGCAATATTATGCGTTGCGTGAGGTTTACAAGCTAAAATTTAACATTGGATCACCTAAAGTGGCGGGATTTTTTTTTTTCAGTTTCGTAACCGGTTTGATTTCCAGTGGCAGCATTTAATAGTGACTTTACACCTGTTTTGGTTTCCTTACCCGAAGGGTGCCAAACGGGACTTACAAACTCTGCCTTCGCTGTCTGTCTATCTGTCCTACATTTGTAGTGACAATACTTGCTAATGAAGGGAAAAATCGTGAGGAAACTGAACGTCGGGCGAAACGCCAATCCACAGTGGGCACGCGCGTGGTGGGACATTTGAATAGGTACTGCCGGGTGGCAGCTTGTGAAACGACAGTTGTAGAAGGTACCTACTGGGCTACCACTGCTCTAGCTCTAAATATTGGTATAGGGCATTTGATAACACGACCTATTCGATGAAGTGTACCATTGGTGATCCGACCATTCAGTGATTCGTTGTCGATGAAACTACATTCGGTGAAAAGACATTCGATGATACGATAGGAATCTCCTGTGATACCCGTTGGGGAAGTCATTTCTTAGGTATGCTTTCAAAGTATGCAAAACACTAAAGATGCCCTTCATACCTTGCCTGTCCACGAAAAGGCTAGGTACACACTTACCAATGAAGGATAACCCAAATCAGCACTACTAGACGAAGATTTTTGTAAAATGTTGAAACAATGCCACCTGTTTCTGGAACCCATTACAGAGGCTATAATAATACGTCTAAAATACAATCAAAAACCATAAGGATTTTTTAACTTTACAAAACATGCATTCCAATTTCGAAGTTACTTTTCTGTTTGCCAGAAGTAATAAAAGTTGAAAACGAAGTCAAGGAAAAAAATCTAGACGTTGTTGATGTGAGCTCTGCATGATAACGTCTTCTAAGTGAGAGAACGTGATAATAATATCCAATAACGAACACCTAGTTATTAAATAAAAGTATCATACTCTGACACGCACGTCCTATCCTGTAGCAGACGGACTGTAGGTAAGTTGATGGTTCATACACTGCACTGCATAAAAAATATCGCAATAGTTAACAGTGTCCATCTTGTGCTTGAGGTCTAGGGTCAGCTATTTAGTGATATAGACTAAAATGTACTTTACATTTTTTATTACTGTTTTAGTGAAATCAAACTTTTTTTGACGGGAATTGCTTGGGTAGGCGCTAGGAACACTTAGTGCTGGAATACGCATCGTTTTTTAAATATGAGATCTTGAAAAAAAAACTCAAACTTATTCCGTCGGGCGTCGGGAAACTAGTGACTGGGTCGCTTTGGAGGTGTTTTTTTTTTATGGGAATCGGTTGGGTAGGTCCTAGGAAGCAAAAAAGGTCCCGTGACTTGGTGCCGGGTAACGTACCGTTTTTGGGTAATGAGGCTTTGATAAAAAAAAAAAAACATAACTCAAAAACAGTGCGTTTCCCAGTATCAAGTTACGGAACTTTTTTTGCTCTCCAGAACCTAACCAATCAGTAACCGGTCAAAAAAATTATAATATTAATTTTATTTTTAAAAAATTCTAAGTTTTCGGCCCATAGCGCCGATAGCGCCCTCAACACTACACCGCAACCAATTTTCTTTCCTTTTATCGTCATTTAATATTTTCCGAATAAGGTTTTGTAAACAAAAAAGCAATTTGTAGTGAATTTCTATTTATGCCCGCCGAAATGGGCAAAAATCCATTGCTGCCCGATTTTAACCCTTTCTGCCCGATTAAAATCGTTTGGGCAGAAAAGGCAGAAATCCATCGCCCATCTCTGCCTGTAACACAATGGCGTATCAATGGCGTCCCAGGTAGAAGGACAAAACCGGGATTTTTTCGTTGTTCTCCTATAAACAGCGAACTAATTCTCTAGAATTAGACTCATAATATTCTTTGCTGTACTACAATAACATTAAAAGGACCGACACTGGACCGACAGCATTAATAAATCGTAATTGAAACCGTCAACCGGGAGCCCATTTTGGCACCATTGTGTTACAGGCTAAGGGCCCTGGCCGCTAGTGCGCTATAGCTCTAAGAGGTAGTCGTTAGGGCGCCAAATGAACAGTATGCTTAGCATGGTCGTTTTGACACTCTCTCGAACTCGAGTGACAGACGTGCCATGTCTATTGTGCGAGCATGGCAGGCGGGACTCGAGATGGCAATAGATTAGGGTCATGTCGAGTAAAAAGTAGTTATTGCCAATTTAATAAAAAAGTTGTATTTTTGTCTCCATCGCCATGTTGGCGTAGAGCCAACTCGAGCCCGACCGACAAGTTGACAGTTTTGCATAGAGAAGGGCCTATCTCGGGCTTACCATGCTGCCCGTACTGAACCCGTCTGAAACCCCCTTCTTCGACCCCCTCCACAGATCAACGGCGCGACAAACGAGCAGGTCACTTACGCCGAGATCACACAGAATGCGGTGGATCTGTCCGTGTCGCTCCGGCAGCTCGGCATAAGGCCGGGTCACACGGTGGCGCTCTGCTCGGAGAATCGACGGGAGTTCTGGGGCGCCGTCGCGGGCTCCATTATCGCGGGAGCGGCGCTCACGCCTATCAATATCACCTACACACAAGGTATGTACAGTCGGCCACAGTCTCAGATACCCCTTTTTGTTCGATTGGCGCCCTTATGCCGGGCGCGGTAAGAGCTGCCGTGGGGTATCTGAGATTGTGGCCGACTGTACCTACATACATAATATTTCAAAGATTTATTCAGGGTGTTGTTTTCGTCAGTAACACCCGACCTTCGATCAAGGATACACCCGACTCAGTGAGGATAGTTTGAGTTGAGAATTTTGCTAAGCAAATACTTAACTATCGTTCTGTCACGCTCTTTGGTGAGAAATCTGCAGAGACAGGACGATAGTTACCCATTTGCTTAGCAAAATTCTCAACTCAGAAACCGGACCTGAGAGTTGTTGTAACTGAGAAGATGTTTATTTGTTTCCACAAATCAAATTTAGGTAAATTTTCACTAAATACGAACATAATAGAGTACAGTCCTAGTTGACGCTTTCGTCCGATCAAAGTACACTTTGATGAAAACGACCGATCAGAAGCTTTAGCGGACGACAATCCATTTGGTCAAAGCGCACTTTGACCATGAACATGTGGCTTTTGTTTATTCAACGCGTGTCCTTAGAACAATAACCCAAATCATTATCTTCTCTACATATTTCAGATGAATTCAGGCACGTCCTCAACATTTCGAAGCCAAAGTACATATTTTGCTCCCCCAACGCGTACAAACTTCACTCCAAGAGCATCAAGTCCCTGAAATTCATCGAGAAAATCATCCTTTTTGGCGATGAGACGGTGTCCAACGAAATCCTGTTCAAGGTAAGCATCACAAACTTTTTTTTAATGTAGTTTATGTTCCTCAATGGTTTCAAATTGTCCCACTACTGGGCAAGGGCATACCCTTTTTCCCCCACTTTTTCCTAAATTGGGCCGCCCTAATGCCCTAAGGTTGGTTATCGTGCGTTGAACCAGGATGACTTGCACTAAACCACTATTAATGTGCTTTTTAAACCGGGTGTCATAAGTTTGAAAGTTGTATCTGTGTCAAATCTGTGTCTTTGTGTGTCGCTGCCAAAACAAATAAACCGATTTTGATTTCTTTTTTTTTTTGTTTGAAACGTACCTTTCTAGAGCTAGATTTCATCAAAATCTGTTTAGCCTTATATGAGATATTCTAATTTTAAATTTAAATGTCGGGGTTTTTAAAATATTAAATGCTACTCTTGGTACACAAGACAGCACGTAGACACTTGCACGCGTGCACTCTATTCACTTACGTTACGGGCGACTTTGAAACGAAAGTGTTAGCGTCTACGTGCTGTCATGTGTACATACAGATTGTTCCTTATGCAGGTACTTAGGGGACACATTGTTTTAATCGAACGCCTTTACTCTGCATCTTTCAGGATTTGGTAAATAAGGGTCTGAAGCCTCAAGAGGTGTCTTCAGTGGAAGTGAAAGGGCAGAGGGACCCTGTGGTGGTACTGTACTCCTCCGGGACCACTGGCCTGCCAAAGGGGGTTGTGCTGACCCATTACAATGCGGTGGTTACGTGTAGTATGAACACGTAAGTATACCTGCCCGCTTGGCTCGAGCGAGAGACAGATCTATCTCTGTTTAGGTATTTAGTTGGCTCCTTTAACACAGTAACGCCCTCGTGACAATCGCCGAGTGCCTTGGGCGCACATAGGTAATAGTCCATAGAAAACTGACCAAACTTAGGTGCCTTTCGACACGTCTATGCGCCATACACGTACGCTAGATGCCTTTCGACACGTCTATGCGCCATACACGTAAGCTAGATGCCTTTCGACACGTCTATGCGCCATACACGTACGCTAGATGCCTTTCGAAACGTCTATGTACCAAACACGTACGCTAGATGCCTTTCGACACGTCTATGCGCCATACACGTACGCTGGATGCCTTTCGACACGTCTATGCGCCATCCACGTACGCTTGATGCCTTTCGACACGCCTATGCGCCATACAAGTGCGCTAGGTACCTTTCGACACGTCTATGCGCCATACACGTACGCTAGGTACCTTTCGACACGTCTATGCGCCATACACGTACGCTAGGTACCTTTCGACACGTCTATGCGCCATACAAGTGCGCTAGGTACCTTTCGACACGTCTATGCGCCATACACGTACGCTAGTGATTTCTTTCATAAATAAACACAGTACAATGATACATACTTAAAACTAAAATACATAAGTAGGTAACTTAAATTGTACAAAAAGAAGAGAGAGGGCACCCTTGCAAAAACGGCCGGCAGCCAATGCGTTAAAAACATCCTGTATATTCCAGTACAGCAGAGACCGAGGCCACGACCACGACAGTCTCTATAGCGCCCTGGTACCATGCTATGGGGTTCTGGGGTACCCTCGGCTCCCTCTGCAACGGCCGGACCCAGGTCTACTTGCCGAGGTTTGAGGAGGCGCTGTTCTTGGCTACTATCCAAAAATATAAGGTCAGTTCAGCCCCTCTACCCTCGACACATTTTTTTCATTATAGAGCAATTTACGAAATTAAATCATTCACGAATTAAGAAGCATTTTATGTTTTTATTGAACAAACTTAAAATCAAAGCGTTACTATGCTAATTCAAAGAGATTAGTTATTAATTTTAAAACTTTGTCAATATGATCGCAATACCGTCAAGGGTAACCCCCCAGTACCTAGATAATGAGACCCTCATCTTCGTTTTGTGGTCACCAGTTATTTTATTTTTATAATAGGGTGCTGTTACACACAGCACAATACAACATTTAAGTACGGAAACAGTGAAAAACAGTCTTTTTAATTCAGTTGCTCAAAAAGTGGCGTATTGCAGGGACGTATAGCGTTCGGGATGTGGGCTATTACCACAGAACACCTATACCCAAGAAGAAGGCCAACACCATAGAAAAAAAAAGCGACAAATTTCATGCCTAGCTGCGCCATCTCGAATGCAACCCATAACAACTTTGTAGCAGCGGGCTTGGCGGGAAATTCAAATTTGTGGCGGGGTTCAGGGACCGATAAAATTCCTTGGCCGGTCATATGGAATACAAACTTTTACTAAAAGCAGCTCGCCTTTGGCAAAAGTTTGCATTCCATACGACCATGTTGTGGGTACCAATAAGCATACAATAGCATTCTACTTTTAGCAACATTTATTTGATGTTAGATGTATCTATTTAAATTGTAAACTTCTGCGATAATGTAGCCACCATGACACTCGGCCGGTCACCTCTTTGCAGCTGTGAACAGCTACCTCGAGGTCATCATCTTCAATTCGGTGAAATCTCCAAACACCAACAACTGAAACTGATAAGAAATAAAAATAAGCTTTATGAGGAGAAAAAATCCGGCTACATCTGCCACAAAAAATATACATCTTCTTTAAAAAATAAATTTAATGTTTGTATATTGGTTCTTTATTCGTTCCTAAACCATTGATCAGATTGTGATGAAACTTAGGCACACATGAACTCGTCCAATGAGTAAAAACTAGTGAAATACTTTGAAAAGGTTGAAATACTTTTATGGTTGAGAGGAAAATTTTTGAAGAATATGGGAGAATGCTAGAATGAGCTAACCTTAGGAGCGGCGGGCTGCTCACTTTTATGTGTGGAAATAGATGGATCTTCTTTTTCCCCAAACTGTGGTCATAGTACGATGATCTGAAAAATATAAAATTGAAATTTGGTTACAAAAGTTTGATGATTTAGTACTTTGAAATAAGCACATACATGTTGGTGAAAAAGTATACTTACAGTAATTGACGATTTGGTACACCGCTTAGTGAAGTGGCATACAGCAATACTGCAATCCGGCTTACTCCCACAATGATAACACTTTATTGTCTCGTGCATCTTTGAGAAAAGTACCTATCTTTTCATCTTTGAGATACCACTATTGCACCCTCAGAACAATTACACCAATAGAAGAAACCATACTTAGCAGAAACTTTCGACGGTAATACTGTCCTGCTTTCGTCAACCAAACTTCCATTAGAAAAAAAGAGACGGCATAATGTTTATCAGTACAGCGATTTGATAGTGCGTACAGCTCCTACTGTCAGACGCTAGCCGCTAGGGATGGGCCAACCCTCAGACTGCCATTTCATCGATATCGATAGAAATGTAGTAAGTACACAAAGCTGTAATGAAACTGTATGACGCATTAGATAATAGTTATTTGTTATGCAAGGATGCAAAGATATTGTTTGCGGCGAGTGCTAGTGTTGAATACCGAGCTAGCGAAGGTTTCTAAGATTAAGCCACGTAAGAGGTTTAAAAAAGAAACCTGAGCGTAGCGAGGTATTCAGAAGCACGAGATGTAAAAAATATTGCATCCGTGCGTAACAAACAACTTTTCATATCACAGAACGAGGAAATGCTAGGTAAGAAAAACAAAAGACAACGACATAGAGGTTAGTGAAATAAGTTTCGTTCTTCATTGCTTTGACAGATGACTATGTTATTGTTTTCTACACCTTACAGTTACAGCGTTCAAATTTTAATTTCGAATCACACAAAATTGCATCGAGTAAAATTGGATTTTCCACGATAGTTTGGTCTTATTATCAGCATACTTTCCGAGCCTGGGAGATAAAAAATGTATTGAAATAAATACATAATCGTGATTGTGTTACTGCCCATGTTTGGAATTGAGTCACTCTGAAAACAAAATGAAGCCTTCAAAAATGGTACGCTTAAAAGATAAAGTTCTTACACTATCTCGTTTTTTTGAAGACCTACCTTTAATACACAGAATAAAATTGTATGACTCATATTGAGAAACCGCCGGCGAGTGTGTGTTATACGATATTCATCAAAAACTTTCAGTGCTTGTGGTACCCCGTGGCATTGTCCATATTAAGCTTTGAATCGCCCTGAAAACAAGAGAAAACTTTTAAGGATGGTACACAAAAGAGGAACAAAATTGCTCCACTATTTCGTTTATTTACCCTTACCGTCACTTCCATTTTTTCTGGTAAATTCAAGGTGGGCACTTTCCTTGAGTCGTGCTCGCAATAAGTTCCCTCGTATAAAGCACTCGGGTCTGAAGTGTCTTGAGCATAGTTTCCAGTGCTTATGGTACTGCTTCTCATTTCTGCCAATGGCGGCAAACCATTGCGCCCGGATTTCGGTTTTGGGAAAACTTTAACAGAAAAACAATGTGTATGATATTGTGACTATCATTTTATCGACCATGCTTTAGACATCACTAGTATAGCCTACAAATGGATTTGTTTATTTATCACATTTTAGTGCCCAGTTTTGATCTAAACGCAATAATTACGGCTATGTTGGATAATAAGCTGTCGGGGAAGTTTATTTTCATTGCTGATAGATCATCTCACGGTTCTTTTAGACGAGAAAATATAGGTTTTAGGTACTCACATAAGGAAGCTCAAATTTTCACCTCCGTTTTCTTTAGATTTCGCACGCGATCGGCACTCACGCACTATACACGTCATTGTGCATTTATTGCAGATTCACCAACAATTGTTTGTTTTATCACCAAAAACTTTATAACAGATTTATGAAAATAATTCGTCCGACCGGCTGCAGGACTTTGACTCAAATGGTGACCCGACTAAATATGAAAGGATCCCAAGTGCTGACACTTTGTAGGCTACGGTGACCATCTTAATTTGATGGGTATTCAGTGGGGAAAATAAAATTTAAAAAAAAACTTTGACAACTAAGGTAGTACGGTGTCACGTGATCATTGTTTCTTCTATTGGTCTAATTGTTCTGTGATTGCACCAAATCTTGTACTTTACAATGACTTTGTTGTACTTCACAATCACTTTGTACTTGACACACGGGTGGCACAGCATGGAATTAAACTTTGATGAACCAACAAAACTTAAAGTTAGGAGAAAGTTCGACTTTTATCACACTGACTTGTTGTTGCTTTGTTTGACTCCATTTTGTTTTTCTGTCACGTGGTGATTCGGCTAGTTTGAAAATCACAGATAAGTATGGAGTTGGGTAAAAGTAATCTATTCTATGCTAACGCTTTAAAAAAATAAAGTGTTTTGACAGATATTGCGAAGGCTTCTGATTGGTGGTTCCCTGTGGCCCTTTTTTCTGACCAATCAGGAACTGTCGCTGACGCTCCATACAAAGTCGACCAACCCTGACCCAAGCTATTACACACTCGTGCTTTTTTTTTACCTTTCCCGCACTCGTGCGTTCTCTTTCCCAACTGTCAAAATAATGTCTATTAAAAAGAAAAACCAACGATGAAGTTTTTACTAAAAAAGTTTTTATGATTCATGCAAATACGTATATTTCTAAAAAGAAGCTACTAATTTGTTTCAATATCAGATTTAATGATTTTATTGAATGAGTTTGGTTAGGTTTCATTTCATTAAATTTCATTTTCATTTCATATCAATAAAAAACTTCTACTGAAGACTTGGCTGTATGCATAGTTGCCTTTGCCTACCAGAATGGGTGAAGAAAAAAAAACTCTGCTTAAATTCTACGGTTGGCGCCATTTTGATTTTTCAGAAATTTTCTTTGATTTAGTTGTTTGTTGCACAAAATGAGTAATTTCGACCCTAGTTTTTTTTAAATTAACAGCCACAGGAACTCAGTATAATTGCACAAAATGCTTCGGAGAACATTTCACCGGAAAAGTCAAAAATGCTAGGTTAGTTGAGTTTATTGTGTTTTTATTATTTTATTAAATTGCTTCATTTTTTCGCAACTGTATTAAAAATAGTCGTTCAGTACACGTGCGGAACCGTCATTGCAACTTGTTCTGACTCTCAACCCTCGCCTTCGGCTGCGCCTCGGCTCGGGTAGCCATTTGTCGAAACTCGTTGCAATGACAGCCTTTCCACACTTGTAATGAAATATACTATTTTTTAAAAAAAACGTCTTCTCTGGCGGAAAGTTACAAATTACTGCACTGATTCCGAGTGATCTCCTTCTGTCCGTTGATGAGTTCCGTTCTCCATCTCCGAAGTTCTTCATCAGATCTTCACCATTTTTAACGAGACCACACGGAAAGTTAACCAAACGTTTTAAACAAAAAAGGATCATCAGAATCGGTCCATGTAGAAAAAGTTCTGAGGTAGGTACTTAACAAACACTAAACGAGTCGAATAGAGTAGGTATCTCCTCCTCTTTTGGAGTCGGTTAAAAAAGAGGACAGAGGTTTCCGAAAGATAAAACTGTCTGAAAGTATATTTTGTCTCATTCTAGCTAGTCTTCCTATTAGTGATGCCTATAAAACTGTCTCAAAGTATATTTTGTCTCATTCTAGCCAGTCTTCATATCAGTGGTGCCTATAAAAATATCTCAAAGTATATTTTGTATCATTCCAGCCAGTTTTCATATCAGTGGTGCCACCAATCTTGGTCCTACTGTCGAAGTCACAGATCTTGCAGCACTATGACGTCAGCTCCGTCGTGGCAATGTTGAGTGGCGCTGCTCCGATAGATCTGGAAACCATCCGCGATGTGAAGAAACGGTGAGGCAGTACACATTTATAAGTGGCCTTTTTCCTGAAAGACTTTAATTTCTAGATGTGATTTCCAACAACTTTCGTTCTACGACTTTTCAAATTGAGATCATTTCAAAGTGTCCCATGTTACCTACTTATTCTTTAAAATTAAGTATTTATACCATTCGAGCGCTACCTGCGCGGCTCTTGCATACCATGCAGGCGCTCTACCAATGGTCATTGATCAGGGAGGCATCGATTGTCGTAAATTGAAAACCATTTCGAGGAATAGGGATACTGATTACTATTAGGGGTTTAAATAAGTAAAATGAAAACGGATTATTAATATTTATCGCCAAAAATGTTAATTTCATTTTTCTTTCGATGACGTCGTCATTGGCTCTAATGCGGTAGTTCCATTGCCTACAAATATTAAAAAAAATACATTCTTCAACAACAACAACTGTCAAAAGTGTCAAATACTAACTACTTTGTCAAACGTCAACATATTTTTATTTTTTAAAAGCATGAATGAATGCAATGAACTTAGTACATAATGCCAGTGGTGACGTCATACACAAAACTTTTAGAAATTTTAAATAATTAATAAAAAATAGTTACATTCAAAATTAAGAAAACATTCAAATTAGTTTCTTATATTTGTCTATATTTTCGATTTATAGAATAACTAGTTACATTAAAAATTAAGAAAATATTCAAATTAGTTTCTTATACATATTTGTCTATATTTTCGATTTATAGAATAACAAATAGGATTTGACGATGCCCATTGAGCTACCGAGCCAAGTACCTATTTGTCGATGCGAATTTTCCAACCTCATTGATACTCGTCTTACGGACGGACGGGCACACACGGCAAGGGCACGAGTTAGTGCTTTAGAAAAAAACTAAAAGTGGAACCCATTATTTCTTCGCAATTCCAGGTTCCCCAACCTTCTAGGAGTGTTTCAAGGTTACGGCATGACTGAAAGTACCCTAGCAGTCACTAGAGAGTACCCTTTACTCCCCAATGGTAGTAAGGAAGGCAGCGTCGGGAAAATCATATCTTATGGCGTAGTTAAGGTGAGGCTATTACAACATTTAATAGTTACGGCATTTAATAGTTAAATTGTCGTAAAAAAATATAAATCGCCGTCAAATCAATAAAAAGACTGAAAAAAGTGTAAATATTATGGTTAAAAACTACCAAATCTGGAATATTAAGACTACTTATTATGAGTGTACATTTCACATAATTAGATTGTAAATATTGCAACTGCGGGTAATGCTCGCTCGTCGCCAGCCTATCTAGCAGGGATAAAACACTAATTAGCGAACTTGGATGGTATAGATCTATACCAAAATCGAGCGAGGCGTCAAAAATGCTTTATTGTTCAAAAGGCTCTTCAACACTTCATAAACATACACACTTAGTAGGAAAGAAGCGACAAGAATCATTAATCCCCCTCTATTTCAGGTGGTCGACATAGAGACCCGGCAACCGCTAGGCCCGTACAAACAAGGCGAACTCTGTATCAAAGGACCCATGATCATGGATCGTTACATCGGGAAGGACCCTAAGGACGACTTTGATAGCGAAGGGTATGTACTTATTTAGTGACTCTTATGTAGGATATGTACTTATACATGTGGTGACTCTGTTACGATAAACAGTGTTAGCCCACTATCGGCTATCAGGACAAAAACGTTATCGATGCAGTCATGCTGGATAGGCGGTGGTGTCAGAGTTTTTAGGCCGCCATTTTGTGAAATTACTCGTACTATGAGTTTTTTTAATACTAAGCTTAATTTAAAGTTCCATCTCTTCCTCAGGTTCTTCAAGACAGGCGACATTGGTTACTATGACGACGATGAGTTTTTCTACATTGTCGATCGACTGAAAGAGCTGATCAAATACAAGGGATATCAGGTTACGTATCACAACGTAAAGTAATTATTTTGAAAATATTGTATTTCCATTGCATTTTTTAATTTTCAGCCAGGGTCAGGAATTTATAACTCGGGAACGGGTGGACCGATTTTTATGATTTTTGATTCGTTGGATTTCTCTCCGCCCCGAATAGCAGAATAACCATTAAAACATTGGAAAAACTCACGAGAAAAAAAATAAGTCTGCGCGGACGAAGTCGCGGGCAAAAGCTAGTCTTCAATAAAAAAAATCGAGTTTACCTATCCTTTTAAACCTGCAGGTCCCTCCAGCCGAGATAGAGGCGGAGCTCCTTAAGCACCCAGCGGTGCGAGACGCGGGCGTGGTCGGGGTCCCAAACAGGGAGTCCGGGGAGGTCCCCTTGGCCTTCGTGGTCACACAGCCCGGGGAGACACTTACCGAACAGGAGGTTAAGGAGTTCATCGCTCAAAAGGTACCGTACTTAACGACAATCTCTCTCTCTCTTTCTTTCTCAGGGAGGGAAATTTAAAGTTAGATAGAGAACCCTTTATTTAGTGCTAGTCGACAACTTTGTAACAAACCCTTTTTATAATGGATAGGTTGTAATTAAAATCTTCCTTATCTCTTGTAAACATTTATTTTCGTAGGAAGAGACGAGATTTCGACACTGTTTTTAATCTGTGGCGCATCATATTTCAACATTTCATTTTTTTTTTTTTGTATTGGCGGTGCTAGTTGTGCCTAGTAGGTTATCACATTAATCAACTTATCTCCTTCCAGCTATCAAACCCGAAGCACCTGCGAGGAGGCGTGCGGTTCGTGGATCACATCCCCAAAAACCCGAGTGGGAAGATCCTGCGGCGGGAGCTGAGGAACTGGGTCAAGAATAAGAGCAAAATGTGATACTTGGGTGCCTACCGAGCCTATCGTACCTAAGCAAACTTACCTAATATTTTAAATGATTTTTAATTTTATTACAATGTTATATTTTTGAGACTTTTTTAAATTTTATTTTTGTGTGCAATAAAGTGTAACAAACAAACTTATTATTTTATTAATGTATTTTATTTTTGAATAATTGAACGAGCGAGCGAAGCGAGCGAAGTTCTCCGAGTCTACTGGAACAATCCGGCGTTTGTATGTATGTATGTATGTATGTATGTATGTGTGTATGAATGTTCGTTCGACGATAACTTGAGTAAATTTAGTCGTATCGTCATGAAATTTGATAGGCAGGTAAATGAGGCCAAGAGAATTTTTAAGTTCGAACATGAGCCAAATCGGTCGAGGGGTTGCTGAGATATGGGGTCGCGAGTTCATAGTTCGGGGCGAACCACTAGTACTATTATTATTGACACATACACACACCCCCAGTGGTCGCGTCTGGCACAGGATCGTGAGAGGTGGCCTGAGCATGCAGGGGCCTTTACTCAACAGTGGGTGCTAGTTTTACTAGAGTTTAGAAACTGGATCTAGAACCGCTTCGAATCTACAAAAAAAAAAAAAATTGTTACCTACCTATTTATCAACTGGGAAGCAAGTACCAAAACAATACAAAGGCGCCACAAAGTGATCCACTATTACTTTTATCGGCGATCAATAGATCGTACGGGCAGTAAACAAGCTGTTACGTGAACGGTCATTTCTCTAACCGCTCTTCTTAAGAGGCTAATCAACGGATCGGTTTTCGTCACTCAGACGCCTTCTCTCGGCCGTGCGTCGCGTGCGCACTTTCGCCTGTCAAATTTAAATTTGGATCGCGATCGGCCGGTGCGTTTGAAAAAAAAGAACGTTATTTTGTTTGTCTCTTTTTTAGTTGTGACGTTTTTAGCAATTTGAGTGAAACTCCGGTTGTTATGACATTGGACTCGAAAGTGGACAATTACCTTTATAATATTGGGAACTAGAGAATTGTATCTTAAACTAAAACATACATACAAGCTTGCTTTGCGTGTGGAGACAAACACACTTACACTTTGAAACAAGAATTAATGCTATATTTTTGGTGACACTGAATCTACAAAAAAGTGGGATTCGCTATTCAGTTTAAAACTTCAAGCTTGTATTAGCGGAAAGGGTAGCTCGTAACAATAGTAGTCTGAAACAAATAATTCGCTGTAAAAACGACACTTTTTGTGTCACAAATGTTACAAGTGTAAAAAGTGTTAAGATGAATTTGAAACCTCTCACGTCACTAAAAAAAAAGACATGTATTTTAATACTATTAGTACAAAGTGTTTTTAGTGACGATTACGTAGACGAAGAGACAGTGAACAACAATCTATATGAGACAAAGAACATAGTGAATGTGAACTCTAACGCAGTTCTGACGAAACTCTTTGGGGAGAGCCGATTTAACTCAGAAATCCTAAGGACGATAGGCAATTCAAACGACGTAGTGAATCATTACGAAGATATAACGGTTTTGGATGAAAATGGCCAGTTGAAGAACCTAAAGTTCAAGGCCGCAAAAGTGCCCGAAGCTTTGGGTAGCGCTGTGAAAAACTTCGTCAAAGTGCCGACTATTATTAGTGAAGTCAAAAGTGATAACGGAACGAAGAAAGTGAATTCGAGTAGTGCGGTTAGTGACAATAGTGACAAAGTTGGCGCCAATGACACTAAAGTGGACCTTAGTGGGAATAAGTCGAAGTTCTTTGATGAGATTGGATGTAAGTATTCTAAGGTAAAAATACATTGATTATACATATGTATAGTTGGTATTTCTACTACAAATTTCACAAATGTACGTAACTTTGAAATTAAACAAAGTAATACATGCCCGCACCGGGAATCGAACCTAGGATTTTTCGCTTCAGAGTCCACTGTTCTAGCCACTAGACCACCACCGCCTGACGCTCGCTGACGGTGAAGGAAAACATCGTAAGGAAACCTTAGCGTATGAGACATTATACCCTCAACGCAAAAATCGCCAACCCGCATTGAGCCCGCGTGGTGATTAAGCTCGAACTCTCTCTCTCTCTCTGAGAGAAGGCCTTTGCCCAGCTAGTGGGACATGTACAATTGTACAGGCTACATCTTACTCTTACTTTTTATATAGCCTCCTAACGCCCAGGATTTTTTCGCCCAAGTAGTGCTAGACGCCCAAAGCACTTTTAAAAGGTTCACATGGCAGACGCCCAGAGATGTCGACATTCGAAAATGTACTTAAAACTGATCATACAAACGGGGGATTTTTTTGGGTGGATAAAGGATGTGTAAAGACGGTTTTACGCTAGGAAAAAAGCCGAAATATAACAACGTTTTAAAATGCATCTGGGCCGCAATCACTAGTGGAAATGAGTTTTGTATTTTCGTCAATTTTAAAGTTATTTGAGTGTATGTACTGAAGAACGGTTGGTTTTCACGAAACTATGAGGTAAAAATTCACAGAAAACACTAAATAATAAATTTTGTATTTTTTTCATCGAAATCTTTTTTTCAAATCTGCCCATCAACCAAATAAATGGTAATATTTGTCTAATTTTCAAGTAAAATTGGCATTAAATACTATTTAATGTATAGCTGAATAACTAACCTTTAGGGTGATAGTAAATAGCACTTGAATAAATAAATTAATGATAACAATATTTTCAATTTTTGTTAGAGAGGGGCTCAAACAGCTCTTATTGTGATAGAAGCCCGCAAGATTTTTAAAAGTATAGCAATGTTACGTAGCGCATATTAATTTTTTTTATCCGTGAATCAGTCATAATTCAAGGATAATTCAATTTATTATATTATAACGGTAACCTAATGGTTGTTTCTAGAAATAAGCAAATTATTGATACTTTGTAGCAACATATATTTTATAATATTACAACTATTTACGACCCATAAGCCTTTTAAAATCCAAGCAAATGTAGGAACCCATAAGGCTTTTAAAATCTAGGGTAATGTTGAAACCCAGATACCTTCCAAAAGGTCTTCTTAATTTAAGAAGCTATATAAAAAAAACTATTGGGATTTAGTCGAAAATCTAAACGTTTTATGAAAACATACTTCATTGGTACCACTTTCAATACAAAAAAATCAAACAATATAGCAAAGATGGCAAAGAAAAACTATGAATAAATATTCATGTTTACGGCATGCCTCCACCTTCAGTCTCGTTTCGTCGAAAATGACAGATGAAATTTGATTCTGTTGGCACCGCTGACTGTCCATCGATAATACAGACATTACCGGAAACGTTCGAAAACCAATATCTATCAGTCCACATGAAATTTGATACTTTATGGGCAATTGAAAATGAGGGCTTTTTAAAAGGCCCCCGGGCGTCTGGCGGATGAAATCGAACTGAGCGCTGGGCGGCTACCACTAACTTGTAGAAGGATTTTTTTTATGCCTTTGGGCGCTAGGAGGATAGTTGACATTGTCTTTGATGGTAAAGATAAGGAAAGCTTTCATAATGTTTAAACAGTCACTAAGGTTAAAAAATTCGCTCGGGACAGGACTTGAACCCGCAACCTAGGTAGAGTTGGCCTGCATGGTATTCAAGAGTCCCAAGCGAATTTTTTTACCTTATAAAAACCTTTATAATGTTCCCTAGCACGGGTTAGTGCCTTAGAAAATACAAAATTATTCCTAATCATCTAACATTAAATGAGGCAGAATACTAGGCATTCTTATATACTGAGTCAGAGCAATATTATGGCCACTGAACACAGTGCGTCACACGTAGATAAGGCACCTATGTGTCCGTTTTTAGATAAATAACAATTTGTCTCTCATTTATCTTTATGCTCCGTGTGTCCATCCATTTATCCAGTCGATCTCTTTATGCTGAGGATCGTGCTTCAAGGTGGCGGAGAGCAGAAATCTCAATGGGCATCGTCAAATCCTATTTTTTATTCTATAAATCGAAAATATAGACAAATATAAGAAACTAATTTGAATATTTTCTTAATTTTTTATGTAAATATTTTTTTTGTTAATTATTTATTTCTAAAAGTTTTGTGTATGACGTCACCACTGGCATTATGTACTAAGTTCATTGCATTCAGAATCAGAATCAGAATCAATATGTTTTATTCAATATTCCATAAATAAATTATTTACATTGAACGTCAAAATATTATCTAAAGTAAAAAAAAGGTATATAAATCAGATACTTATTACTATCTAATACTAACTATCTAGCTACTTTTTATTCTCCAGCTTCACTAGCTCTGATCGTTCTTGGAGAAGAAGCATGGTAAAGAAACTCCAAGGATCTCGTGCTTAAAAAATAATACATTTTGTAATGCAGGTAGGAACTTAAAAAATAACACATTGGGAAGTGTGGTGATCGTGCGCTGAACTGGTTTAGTGCCAGACTTCTTTGTCATTTAGATAATCATCAATTCTGTAATAGGCCTTTTGGCACAAAGTGTGCCTTACACATTTTTTGAATCGGGCCTCTGGTAAACTGAGGATATCTGTTGGGATCTTATTATAGAAGCGTATACAGTTGCCGAGAAATGAGCTCCTAGCCTTCTTAAGCCTAAGAGTTGGAATTGTAGGCTTGTGCTTATTCTTATTCATACATGCTTTTAAAAAATAAAAATATGTTGACGTTTGACAAATGTCAGTGTGAAGTCAACAAGAAGGTTATTTTCTCAGTTATTTGACACTTTTGACAGTTGTTGTTGACGAATGTATTTTTTTAAATATTGGTAGGCAATGGAACTACCGCATTAGAGGCTATGATGACGTCATCGAAAGAAAAATGAAGTAAACATTTTTGGCGATAAATATTAATAATCCGTTTTAATTTTACTTATTTAAACCCCTATTCTAGTATAATAGTAATCAGTATCCCTATTCCTCGAAATGGTTTTCAATTTACGACAATCGATGCCTCACTGATCAATGCCCATTGAGTTCTATTAGCGATGCGGATCAGGGGGCTAATTTCGAGATGTGTCGACTGCGAGATTTCCGAGAGTTAGCCCCCATCCCGTGAAAGTGTTTTTTCGTAGCTTTGATCACAATATCCGTTCAACTAGCGGGTGGTCTGCGGCGAGCTCTTGCCCTCCACCACTGCCCTATGTGGTGTGGTTTAAAAAATAAAATACTACTGGTTCGCCCCGAACAGTGAACTCACGATCTGTAACTTTGTGCTAACACCATTCGCGCAGGCGCGCGCGCATTGCCTGTAAACTGTACAACCCCATATCTCGGTAAAACCTCGACCAATTTGGCTCATGTTGGAACTTAAAAATTGTTTTAATTTTATTTACCCGCCTACCAAATTTCGTGACGATCCGACCAAATACACATGTGAATTACACTTCCTACATTTGTAAATTTATAGTAGCAATACCACTCTCTAACCGTGAAGGAAAACATCGTGAGGAAAACTTGAAAATCGCCATTCCGCATTGAGCAGAGTGAACGTCTTACTTTTTTTACATATCTAAGCAGTGGCACGATTTTATTGCCTTAGTTCTACAATGTGTTTTCCATTCCCTCGTAAAATGTAGCAAGACTAATGTGGGTTTTCACATAGGTAGAGTTTAGTTCGTAGGCCCTACACAAATAATGACTGTGCAACTATTTACATAAGTGTTACATTATGAAGTTCACAATTATTGTGTTTACTTTTACAGATGTTGCAACAATATCTATCTACTTATAACGATTTTCTCTACCTTTCCCTGCATAACCTGTTTCATAACTAATACAAAATAATGGGTAGCTAACATTGAAAAAACTAAAGGAAGGAAAGAACTGACATCGAAAGTCGTAAAATAATAGTTATTAGTACATTTACTGATATAATTACCATATCTGATACCAGCTCATGCTAATGAAGCTAACATTATAAGTAGGTACCTAGTTGTTATGTTACTGATATAGTTTGAGAGCCACTTACGAATCGAGTTAGAGTAGGATCTATATGCTTATGATGGATTGTTAAAGAACTTTCAACACATGTTATGTAGAGTACCTAGATATCCACAAAGAAATAAATTTTCCAATTTCCACCCCTAAAAGGGTGTAAGGGGATGCCAAAGTGTGAATAGGGAAATATTTATTTTTGTTCAACTCATTGAATTTGAAACTTTGTTAAAATAATCTGTCTACAGAAAAAACAATTACATACATATATTTTTTAAATTCCAACCCAAACGGGCTACCAAACTTTGTACTTTGAATTTTTTTTAAGGGAAATGTAGCTTTTCTCCTGACTGACGTCGATAGCGGGGGAAAAATAGAGCTGCAAACTTTTATCTTATCAACGCGGACGAAGTCGCGGGCGAACAGCTAGTCTACATAAAGTGCTTCGCTACTAACATAACTACCTTTAAGTGGATACTATATCAACCATCACTGTAGTTAACGTAACGAAAAAGCAACAAAAGAAAGGCATATCAAATGTAGTATCATAATAAGTTATAATAACTAGTAACAGCATAACAATCGCCACTCTTTGCCGAGTGTACGACACAGGTGCATTTCTTCCGAGAGTGTCACTTTCTTACGTCACTAAAACTTGCTTTACCCTAATATAGACATTATTTTCTCGCATTGCAGATTTATAGTATTTCAATGTAAATAGTTAGGAGTAAAAATTTATATCGTCTCCCATTTTTCTCACTTGAAAATTAGTAAGTAATTATTTTTTCTTGTCGTCTTAAAATTTTAATATAATAAGAAAAAAAAACTTACCAATTGTCATGAACACAAGGGGTGTTAATAACAATTGGTAATATTTTTTTTTACTGTTTCTATGTTGGTAGCAATTCGGAAGGCAAAGTTTTTTGTTCGAAAGTCCGTTATTGGCTTAATCTTATCTTTAGACAATATTGAGAAACTAATTTCAATATTTTTTATTTTGGTCCAGTAGTTTTGTTTTTATGCGCAAAAATGTTTTGTTCCTATGACCGCCAACAGTATGCAGACCGTCGCGTGAAGGTCATAAAACCGTATCTTTGAAACGTTGTAAAATCCAAACTACTGAACCAAAATAAAAAATATTGAAATTAGTTTCTCAATATTGTCTAAAGATAAGATTAAGCCAATAACGGACTTTCGAACAAAAAACTTTGCCTTCCGAATTTTGTTTTATATATTTTGTTTCTTATGTTATGTAGGTATTTATAACTTATGCTTGTACACATCAGTAAATTAAACGAGTACACTACGGTTTTTCGCAAAAACCTTATCCAAAACGAAGATTTTGTTTTTTAATTGGCGGCGCTTATGTGCCTCGAGTCTCGACCGGAAGAGACGACCCCTTACACTGGTCGAGTGGAAGATGCCCGATGGCGCGAGACCGCGCTGTTTTATAACATTACAACATTCAGTCCTAAAGCCGCAGACACACGTCGGTGAAAGTGGACGGGTCCGGGTATGAGTGTGCGCGCGTTAGTCATTGGTAAAGGCGAGTTTATAACTGTACTAGCGACCGCCACCGGCGCAGTTTAGAAAAACCGGCCAAGTGCGAGTCGGACTCGCGCACGAAGGGTCCCGTACAGTTATGTATAAAAAACGGCAAAAAATCTTACATGTTTAAAATCGGAAAAGTAACACTTTCCAATCATTTCAATCCCAAATAACTTCCTAAAACAGGGTACTTTTAATTAAAATGCCCATCTAACTGACGCTTAAAACGGCATCAAAATCCGTGGCATGGTTTAAAAGAAGTTAGGATAAACAGACAAACGTGGAAAGCGATTTGTTTTATACTTTATAGAAATTGTCAAAAGTCCTCAATAACTTTTGATAAGTTGCGCAAGAGCGCTCCATATAAAAGACATCAACGAGAGCGCGCGCTTGAATTTTTATGTTAGTTACAGAATACATAGCTTCCTACATAAAGTTATCTATACCTTGCCATTACAACCCAATTTGGCAGCTTCTGTTTTTTTATTATTAAGGAATACTAGTGAATACAACATAATGAAGATAAAAAAAAAAACTTAGTAGGAACTTACATTTGCTTAAATAAAAACTTAAATAACTATAGCTTGCCATGAAAGATTCCACTGGTGTACTAATACATATTTTTGTTGTGTTATTATGGACATCGCCATCTAGAAGTATTCACAATACTAATAAAAATAAAAACGCTGAAGAAAAAAAGTAAATTAGATAAAGTTTATTTATTTTCTTTTACGGGTAAAACGGTAGAAACTCCCTTCTAGACGCGACCTAACACCCGCCCACCAAAAACAACTTCTTGTTTCAAACGCGGACTTTCTCCTCGCTCACCAAATCTGATTGCTGGCAAGTGACCACAAACAGGCCCCGGTAACCTTCGAACTGGTTTCGGTTGACATAATATTGTGATGTCACTTTACACTCTTACGCAATCTTGAATCTATTCCACTTTTGAAATTTACATAAAAATGTGTTCAATAGAAAAGTTGTTGGTACGGTCGGCCACAATCTCAGATACCCCGTGGCAGCTCTTATCGCGCGCGGCATAAGGGCGCCAATCGAACAAAAAGGGGTATCTGAGACTGTGGCCGACTGTACGAGTATCAATGAGATTGGGAAATTCGTATTGACAGTAACTTGAGTCGGTAGCTTAATTGGTAGAGCGCCTGCACTGTAGCAAGAGGTTGCGGGATAAAGTCCCTGTCCCGGGCGAAAATCTTTTTAAAATTGTTGATGTTTCCACTTAGGCCTTAAGTCTTTGTGTCTACTTAATGAGGTGATTTATAGAGCGTCCAGTTGCACCCTCATTCACACTAGACTGATGGGTAAAGTTACCACTTGGACCCTGCAGTATCTGGGACATTGTTTAGATAGGGGTACTTTTACCCAGCACCATCCTGTCAGCTTAGCATAAAATGTTAAATCGAAAAGTCGTTGAGGTAGATTAAATAGCATAGTAGAATGGTAGAGTACCTATACATACCAATTTAGATAGCATTGCAGGATAGAGTTAGAGAAGGATACGAAAACAAAACTGGTAGAGTATTCCAAATGGTAGTTGACTACTGTTTACTCCACCCGTACTTTACCTAGGCTTTGCTCCTTTTCGCCCTCACGCCACCTCTCACAGTCCCTCGCCATCCACATCCATGGACCCTCCGCTGACTCAACGATGTCGTCCGACCATCAGGCTGCTGGTCTGCCCACCAACCGTCGTCCAGTTCTTGGACGCCACTCAGTTGCTGCCCTTGTCCACCGGCCATCTTCACGCCTCGCCAGGTGTCCTGCTCATTCCCACGTAAAGTTCGAGATTCGAGGGAGAGATTTAATGTAGATTTTGCCGGGAGTCGAATCTGGAACTTTGATTCGAGAGTGAAGCGTATCAACCTAGTAGCAATAACAATCGCTAACTGTGAAGTAACATTTCACATTTCACACGAAAATCCATGGCTAAGTTGTTTTTGACCTAGCTTGTTCTGTGAACTGAGACCGACGTTTTAGTAA
The DNA here is from genome assembly GCA_949319315.1 of Zelleria hepariella. Taxonomy (NCBI): domain Eukaryota; kingdom Metazoa; phylum Arthropoda; class Insecta; order Lepidoptera; family Yponomeutidae; genus Zelleria; species Zelleria hepariella. The sequence goes on along the minus strand of OX439385.1, from coordinate 4,013,298 downwards.
GAGTACGATCGGTCACAGTCTAGGATACCCCATGGTAGCTCTTACCGCGCACGGCATAGAGCGCCAACCGAACAAAAAGGGGCATCCAAGTGTGTGGCTGATTGTACAATATGGAGTCAAAACATTCCAGGCACTGTAACATCAGAAAGTTTACAAGCAGAAGTGCTACTGGACATTTTTATTTGTAAAATAATCAATGAATGTAAGGAACTTAAGTTTACTGTTTACACAGACACCCTGCCAAGACTTACAAAGTGGTGCCCGTTGCCAGGCAACGTCGTCAAACAGCTGTTCTAAATATAAATATTAAAAAAGTAAAACGGCCGTCCGCTTTCCAGCGACTCTCGCTGACACCTCTCTCTGCGCCGGCGCCGGCAGCGGCTGGCAACCGATGGCAACCATCGCTGTCATTGTGCATTTCTTGATTGGCACGACGACACGACAAGATGATCCCTTTTTTAACCCCCGATCCAAATAGAGGGGTGTTATAAGTTTGACCGCTATGTTTATGTGTGTCTGTCTATCTGTGTGTTTGTCTATCTGTGTGTCTGTCTGTGGTATGGGTGAACCGATTTGTTTTTGGACATATTTTATTAAACTTGGTTAAGCCATTTATGAGATATGCTATGTACATTGCCTAGCCTATTAAGCATTAGAGAGGTCACAAAAAAGGTTAAATTGTTAATTATTAAAAAAGGAATACGAAATTAAAAACAAAAATTGAAAAACAATTGAAATCATGAATTTATGACGTTTCAAAAGCACATTTGAATCAAAGTTTAGGGCTGCTCGGATTCTTCAGTAATCTCTATCAAAATGCCAAGGAAAGTCGTCGGTTACCAACCGCTGGAGGCTGTAACAGCAAGGTACGACCGACAAGAGACTTTGATATGAAAAGCGCCAGTGTCGCGCAGGTGCTTTGAATCAAAGCACGTCGAAATAAGACAAACAATCATTCGGTTTTGATTGCTTAAAAAAAGTTGACAAAAATAATAAAATTACGGTAATTATTGTTTTAAAATAAGGTGACAAAAAATTATCAAAATTTTTATTGAAGAAAATATTGCATTCCAATAACGTATATTCAAAATAATCTGTCAAAACATGTGATAATTATTAAAAACGTGTTGAAAAAAAAGGCGGCAAAATCTGTTCTTTCAGGAAAATATGTATACTGTTTATTTTGCTGTAAGCGTGCAAAAATAAGTTTTGGAATAGACTGTAACCGACGAAGGTCACGGAGTAAAATGTTTCACACCCCTGTTTTTTTTTTCAGTTAATTTACGAGGGTAGTGTTAGGCATTCAGTCTGCAATTATACATATAAACTTTTAGTGTAATAATGTCATGTGTGCGATTGTAAGCGTTCGTAGGCATAGTGTCGAAGAAAGTAAAATTGTTTCAGTGTCGAAAATCCGTCATAATTTTTGGTCAGTGACACCCGACTCAGGGTCGATAGTTTGAGTAACGCTTGAAACTAAAAATAAGTTTTTTTGACAAATTACCATTGTTCAGGTTATTCTTTAATAACCGCGATGTGCGGACACCACTGCCTTCTCAAAGCGCGCGCGCGATGTGGATTAGTATAATAGGCCACTATTTAATTAAATTACTTTTACTTTTTAACAAACATTTTTTTTTTTGCTTCAGTATCGTGTAATTATTCACACGATACTGAAGCAAAAAAAAAATGTTCACCCCTGGGGTCTACCGGCTAAAATGAAGCCGATTACCATTGGCAAAAATCGAAGTTCGATTTATGAAAAATTTACTGGGTGGCAGTAAAATAAACTGGGTGGCCGTACATTTTTCAAAAATCTAACTTCGATTTTCGCCAATGGTAATCGGCTTCGTTTTAAGACCCCAGTCGGGTGTCCTTTACAAGATAACACGTTGTAGAGCCATTAGGTGCGTTGCAGGCGTTGCAGCCGCAACCTCCCCGTCACGCCTCCACCGCTACGCTTCTCGTTCATAACGCCGCATCCGCTACAATAAAAGACAAAAGCGCGTTGCGCCATCCCTTACGAGATGACACACGCGTTGCATTACCATAACTCTGTTCCGGCCTGTTTCGCATGCAAAATACTTTACTGTAGAGAAAGAGAGCGGTCAAGTGCGAGGGAGACTCAAGAGTGCAGGGTTCCGGATACATTCGGTTTTTCGTTGACCTCAAAACCTTAGGGTTAAGTGTTTTTTTTTCTACACATAGCTGAAAAAGAAACTTGCTATTACTTGTCTATTCCAATGGAAAAACAAAAATAAATTGCAATGGTTTCATCAAAATATGTTTATTCTATTCCAAAAAAACGATAGGGTTCATCAAAATATGTTTATTTCATTTCTGACTTCTTATTTTCTGAAAAAATAGGAAAAGTGTAAAATCAACTTTGAAAAAGTATCTCCTCTATTCTTAAATTCAAAGTAACAATGTTAGCTTTATAGTTTAAAGCGAAACTCGTAGGATAGACCGACATAAAAGCGGAAATAGAGGGGCGAGTAGATGCAGAGTAGAATCTCAATAATTGGTATATTAATTATTATTACCGATCAACTTATTACCATGAAAAACGAACTGCATAAAGTAAATGATCTGAAAGCTACAGGGCAAACAAAGTTAATGACATACGGAGAGCGTAAGGGTTCCCTGCAAATAAACGCAACCCTAAAAACTACTGCATTTAATTCCGGTGCCAACTTTGGAAGTAAAGTAAATATAACCGTATTGTCTAGCAGCAAGTTCCAAATTCACAACGCAATATCTCGTTTATTCGATGTCATCTGTTTGGTTTTATAGTTCGTCTATAATATGTCGTGACTTTAAAAGCCTAAAAAAGATATGAGATAAAGATCTATGGACTTGATTTTGTTTTTGCAGCAATCCGGAAGTGATGGTTTTGCTCTAGATACTCGTACATTTGTCTTTTTTTGGTTCAGCTTTGAACCTGTTTTGTTTGATGATTACCTAGATATCTACTGCTGCAATCCTGTTCAAGTTCACAATAGTATCACAATACATTTAAACAACACAACAGTATCACAATACATTTAAACAGGCTTTAGGACTCTCAATTAATTTGGAAGTCTGTTGGTTCTAATTAGTTATGATTGACAGCTGGATTTACGATGATAATTTTTTTATAACTATTTAATAACACTTCTTTTGGGCAATCAATTTATTGAAACATCAAACGTCAAGCATTTTTTTCCGATGTGTGTTGAATGTTTATACAAAAATGGCGCGAATGCCTTCCGAAATAATCCAATGGAATTCCAATGGAAATTGGATGTGTGTTCCCGGCCTTAATGATGAAAAAAATATATAATACAAAATTAACAAAATTTTAAACAATACCGACTTTTTCGGAGTGATTTGTTGGAGGAGTTCCGTTTTCCGAAGTTTCTTCATCAGATCTTCACCATTTTTTTAGGGGACTACATGGGAAGTATACACATACTCCGTGCAATTTTAGTGGTTTTAAAGCCGAAGGTATTTTGTTGCACTGGTGATTCTGAGCCAAATTACAAAATTTCATTCCATAACTCGCGAAAAAAAAAATCACTTCTCCATACAAATGGTGTCGATTGGCGATAGCCGTTTGTATTGGGAAGTGTTTTTTTTTTTCGCTCGTTTTGAAGTAAAATTTTGGAATTTGCCTCAGAATCACGAGTGCAACCAAATACCTTCGGCTTTAAAACCACTAAAATTCCACGGTGTATAAACAAAATAATCTGTATCAAATACACTAAACAAATCGAAAATGTTCACATATCAAACCCTAGAATTAGGTAAGACCTATCTAAAACAGCCAGTTTCGTGTTGACATCCATTAACGTTTTGAAAATATTTTGGTTGAAAAAAAATAGGCGGCGCACTCTTTTTCAAGCAAAATATCTTGCAATCTGTTATGGATATCAACACAAAAGTGGCTGTTTTAGATAGGTCTCAATTAATTCTAGGGTTTGATATGTGAACATTTTCGATTTTTTTAGCGTATGTGATACATGAATCGATTATGTGCATTTTTCTTTGCGCGCGGGCTAATTCACTATGCCCAGCGCCTTAACGTAGACAAAAGTTCTGAGCTGCGTTTCGGCCTTTTCTATGGAGACCGAGTGCCTAATGCCTCTTTTGTTGTCTTGGTACCGTTTAATTCGTGGTGGACTGAGTCGGACTCACCAACCACGTGCAAGAATCACTTTCGTTTTCTAGCAAAGCTATTTAATGAGATTTTTATGTAATAGGTTGGTTGGTCATTAGTACGTAGGTATACGATACTAAACATGTCTGGCTCGAGATTGGATTCCGAATCTGGTTCTGAGTAGTTGGTTGGTTATTTTCTACCTCTGTACAGTTGGCAGCACGTAAAACGTAACACTTTGTAGCAAATTCACCCGTAAGGTAAGTGAATAAATTTCATACAGTAAAGATCGACGTGTGGTTGACTGTAGCTATCTTTAATTTCACTTTAGTGACAAAACGGAGGACAGGTAATCAACTCTAAATTATTTGATTTTACTTTCGTTTTTAAGGGTTGTCAAACCCTGGTTTCACTTCATAAAATATTGTTGATTATATAAGATACGTACAATTTCTCAGTAGGTATTCAACTCTTAGGGTGGCATTAATAATCGTCAATTCAAGATCGGACTAAAGTAGGTGATCTCAGAAAAGTCAAATGCTAATGTCAAGCCTTGGCTAATGTCAATGCCAATCTTAGGATAGTGTCTATTAATATGCTGACAGCTACTCAAGTTTGACATTAGCCAAGGCTTCACATTAGCATTTGACTTTTCTGAGTTCACCTACTTGAGATCGAGCTCAAGTAGGCGATCTCAGACGACTATTAATGCCATGCTTACAAGCTCGTATGAAATAATTTACAAAGTCTACTTATTTACTTATATTTTTTACAAGTCATAGGCTTGCAACCCAGCCATTTTGATTTCCCAACATTTCTTCCTCAATGACTATGCCAATGAAGTTGTTTATTTGACAATAAGCCCAAGAACAGTGGCAATCAAAGTTTCATAGATTGGAATAAATTAAACACTTTGGGAGGGAAAAAAACATCCAATCCGACGCTCGACCGAGTCTCACTCAGTGCAACCCAGCGAGGTGCAACCATAAAACACAAACATAGTCAATCGACAGAAGTACGTTATGATTTTCATACCTTGTATCACGGAATTTATTGTGATTACTCGTGATCGATATTTACATCAAGTTTAATAATAATTGCACTTGGTTTCGGCCCGTGCCAATCTAGGTAAACCTTTTTTAAAAGAGTGAAAATAAAAGAAAAACATAAAAATAATAATAATAAAATTGTCAAGAATGATACAAAATACTAACAAACATTATGGACATTCAAATCTCTACTTACCTATTTATCGTGGCAGCAATCAAAATATTACTTAGATATACCTACTTGTTGTAATTACTTGAAACCTTTCATCCAGTCAGCTTTATGATATTAAACAACATGATATCTGGGGGCACGGCAGTGCCCCCGCCAGGTCGAGCGCGAAGCAAACACTGCCGCACCATCCTTTACTGGAACCATTTCGCCGCATTTTCAGGCCCCTATTTGAGAACCTCTGGATAAGACCAGAACGCAGAAATATTCGTCATCTAGTAAGCTATAATCACATACTTAAAATCCAAAATTTCAAGTCTGTAGGTCATTTAGTTCCGAAGTTAAGCGAAAGCAAAGTTTCGCATTTATGACACACACTCACTCATGATCATCATAATAGAACTAGTACTTCCCATAAACTCAGAGAGCTGAAATTTGGTGCAGAGTTAGGGTTTAATGGCCACATAAAGGGAAAACTTTAAAAACTAGGATAATCGAAGATCTGGAGCACCTGGTGACCCTGATTAGAAAACACAAGAGCCCTAATAGAACTAGTACTTCACATAAACTCAGAGAGCTGAAATTTGGTACATAGTTAGGGTTTAATCGCCACATAAAGGGAAAACTATAAAAACTAGGATAATCGAAGATCTGGAGTACCTGGTGACCCTGATTAGAAAACACAAGAGCCCTAATAGAACTAGTACTTCCCATAAACTCAGAGAGCTGAAATTTGGTACAGACTTAGGGTTTAATGGCCACATAAAGGGAAAACTATAAAAACTAGGATAATCGAAGATCTGGAGTACCTGGTGACCCTGATTAGAAAACACAAGAGCCCTAATAGAACTAGTACTTCCCATAAACTCAGAGAGCTGAAATTTGGTACAACTTCAAGATAAACGTTTTATCCCACTATCGTAGCGGCATCTCGCTTTACGTGGTGAAATAAAGCAAGATGGCGATAGCCGATAATGGGATAAAACTTTTATCGTGACATTGTGCTCCCCTAGCTGGTCTCAGCTGTATTATGGTAATGCCCCCTTCTACTATTGGTACATAAAAATATCGACTGTCATTGCAGAAATCCAGCGTAGTGGGACACATCTTCTAATTTAATCTAGCCTATAGCGTCCTACTGCTGGGCGAATGCCTCCCCTTCTGCTTTTAATACGCATATAAATAAAATTAAAGGAAATCTCTGGATAAGACTAGACTGGCTTTTATACTTATGCTTACAATTTAACAAAAACAAATAGTCGAACGATTAACTTTATTCTACTCGAACATTACTCAAATTAAAAAACGGTTTCAAATAAGAAAATCTAATGAAATAAATCAATATGCCCACGTTTCTACAAAAAGAAGTGAAATCCCACCAAAAACATTCTGTAAAAACTAGCCAGGTCTCGATGGAGCTGCTTGTTTATCTCTAAAAAGTTATGAAATCTAGACAAGGTCGTGCCAAGTCTAAGGTTCCTTACTGCGATTTCTTTATTATTATAGTTAATTTTGTATGACTTGGCCGTTGAAGGGTATACAAGGGTACAAAACCAGGTGCTCCATGACACCATTACACCAATCTGACGCCAGAACCGCTTGTGTACCCTTCAACGGCCAAGTCACACAACATTAACTATAATAATAAAGAAATCGCAGTAAGGAACCTTAGACTTGGCACGACCTTGTCTAGATTTCATAACTTTTTAGAGATAAACAAGCAGCTCCATCGAGACCTGGCTAGTTTTTACAGAATGTTTTTGGTGGGATTCGTTTTACTTGCTGCAGGTTTAGTGTACATAAAAATTAGATATCGTTTTTTTGTTTTTTCTAAAGCACTAACCCGTGCTAGGGAATAATGCGGGTTCAAGTCCTGTCCCGAGTGAATTTTTTCAACTTATTATAAATGTTTAAATTAGATATCGTGTTTTCACAAGCGTGGGGTGTTCTTCGATCAGTTGTAATTTGTGAAACTATTTCCCAAGAAAATATGCACGCCCTATCAAAAACGATTCAGTCGCGCATTTGCCCAATAAAAAGACGTAATTATACCGTCACCAATTTCCATACGCCAAGAAAAGAATAGCTTGCTATTTATAAAACTTGAACTAAAAAGACAACCTTTGCAACCTTATTTTAAAGTGCAAATTCGAACGACGTGTAATACATTACTTCCGCCATTTTTTAAAGCAATTTATTTACCCGAACATATAGACTTTCTCGCTTAATTCTAAGGGTTTAGGTGACATTTCCTTTGCACTTCGCGAAGGCGTATAAGTTGTTCAATACTGTCACTTGCCGGTTTTGGAAAGCAAGGGAAAGTTGGCGCCTTCAAGGCTTGCATGTGACGGACTGACAGCTAGGACTAAACTCATTTTTGTTATGTTGTCATTACTTTTTTTTGTTTTTTGTTTCTAAAACCCCATACTTCTCTATCTATAAAATAGCATGTCACAGGCACTGCAGCGGAGTGGTCACTTTACCCATCTGTGAGTGGAGGTGTCACTAAACGCAGCATAAAATTAAATCATTTTATAATCTAGTCTACCCATACTGGGGAAACACAAAGATATTTGAATTATCTGACGAGGTTAAGGCAACCTCTACTTATGGAGGTTGGCCATCAAAGCTCTCCCGCTATACTCTTAGCGCGCTTGTCCACTGCACCGATCCAATCCGATATTTTAGTATAGTTGATGGCCAACCTCCATTAGTAGAGGTTGCCTTAATCTGGGCACAGACACCATAATGGAGGCAAAACATGTGAGGGTACAGTAATAGACAATTTCATTGTAATGCACAAGAAAGATCTAAGCCACCGATGCGTTAGAGTCCGGTCATTGTTGTCCTTATTGGATTCAATTCAATGAAAATAAAAAAATATCCCAAGAACAGCATGGGGGTTCTGTAGGAGAATATTTACAAAAGTTTTCTATTTTTTTGCTCAAGCGAGACATGGCACAATTCAGATTGCAACACAAGGGCTGGGAGACGCTTGCCGAAGATAGAGACACATGGAGGGATGGCATCAGGAAAGGGCGAAAAATGTTTGACCAGTCCTGGTTCGGCAATCTAGCCGAACCAGGACGGAAAAAGAGACACGCTCAAGATCCAAATCCCCTGACGGATCATTCCAGTGCAATCTGTATGGCCGACTGTACCGCTCCCGAATAGGCCTATTCGGCCACAAAAAAAAGTGCCAAAAACACTATGCTGCCTAAAGCGTCCGCAATGGACGTACAAGGCCTATGATGATGTTATTCTTTCTCGCGCCTTATTTGGCTCCACACGTATTGTCCTGTGGGCTAGGCCGACTAAGCTGTCAGGCAGGATGGTATAGGTGCTGGGCAGACCTACTCAATCTAAAACAATGTCCCAGGCACTGCAGCGCAGAGTCTTCACCCATCTAGTGTGAGTGAAGGTGCCACTGGTCGCTGTATAAATCATCTCATTACGTAGATGCATCTCTGATAAGTACTTCGATATTCATCTTTGCAATTTGTGACTGTAAAAAAAAGTGACGGAAATGCTCCAGAAATGAAAGTTAATCTTTATTTAAATGTGTCAAAAAATGGGCACAGACACCACACCATCCATTTTGGGTAATAATATCTGAGTTGCAATTATTATCTATTAATGATTTCGAGGTCCTCATGACAATTGCATAATATTTAAAACACTTAATTAGCAAATCAAGATTGACGAAAATGCTATTAGGAAATGAGCCTTACGTAGATATCTAAATATCCTTAGTAAAAACTTTCCAAGCCACGAAAAATTCAGTTTTGTAAAGTCTATTCGCGTGTCCACTGAAAAACCAAGTTACGTACGAGCCTATGTAACAAACCAAATATTATTCCACAGGCACGAAAAAACTGAGTGTTATCTAACATTACGTTATGAACGGCGAATATGGTTCAGCACACCTCAATGCGGATCTCCGATAAAAAGTGAAAAGAGGCGCCCGCGCAGCGCGTTGCGTTTACTTCCGAATATGCGTTTCCCGCGCGAGGACGTGTTTGAATAGATTAAATAAAGCTGACTAGCATTACGTTAGTGGACATTTCAGTTGTGAAAATAAGGAAAACGTGTCTGTAAAATATTACTGTGGAAGTTTTAGTGAATTTAATTGTCAAAAATAAAGCCAAATCTCAAATCAATATTCATTTTCGGTCGTGGTATAAGTCAAAGAAAACAAACCACAAAAACTAGATGACTAAAACAAAGTGAAAATAAAAAAATGTGCGCAAAACTGACAACGTCAAAGTGATCGCAAAGTGTCATGTCGAAAGCCGAAACGGTTCGCGACACCAATGGATTGGCGCCAAACAAGAATTTCAAAATTAGAAGAAGAAGCGTCAGCATGTGTTCCTTTTTCAAAGTCAGTTTATATACTCTTTTGTTTCTAATGGTGTCTTTCAAAAGTGCCGTGTGCTCCGAGGCTGAGAATGACGTTTTTACGCTCCAAGACGACTTGGATTTGAGTGATGAGGAAGAGGCATCAGATAGGAGAAGACCAGCCAATGAACAGGAGAAGGATATTCTTCTTTTGGACGCTCTTGGCAGAAGAAAGGGGTCGTACCATAGCAGCAGCTCTTCCCAAGAAGATGACTCCATCATGGATTTGTTGGGGAAAAGTAAGTTTTAATTGTATGCGATTTTGGTTAATCAATAATCATAATGCAATCGAAAAAAGGGGTATCTTAGCATGTTGCTGACTATATGAGGATACTCTACATACATACTCGTACATGTCGAAGTTTGTATGTCCCTGATTACCTACTTTGCTCGTTGAACATACTCAAAGCTCTTTAAAACAGTCATAGTCATAGAGTTGTAGGGCCCTTAATTGATTATTTTATTATTGTGTTAGTTCCTAGTTGTGACCATTATGTACACACGACAGCACGTCGACGCTTACACGCTAGCTATCTTTACAACAAAAGTGTACAGTCTGACGTGCTGTCGTGTGCACAAGTGTCAATACATAGTGACAACTCAAAATGTAGCTTTTCGATCTCGTTTTGTGTAATGTAAGTAGACCGACATTACTTCTACAGGGTGCAGTCTAAGTCGATAGCGGAACTTTAAGTAGGCTGTCTACTGATCACTACAAACATCTTTTACCAGGTGGCGAAAAAAATCGAGCGAAAAAAATATCAGCTGTTCCATACAAAAGGTCGACTCAGTACTGCGCCAAATGTATGAAACAGCTGATATTTTTTTCGCTCAATTTTTTTCGCCACCTAGTACAAGTTGTTTGTATTGATCAGTAGACAGCCCACTTAAAGTTCCGCTATCGACTTAGAGTGCACCCTGTAGATCTATATTATTATATCAAGACATCGTTATCTTTGATTTAAGCTTAAGTGGGTACCTAACTAAAACTTGGCCTAGATATGACAGTGACACATACTATCATATCTGACACACACAGACTAATTCTCGGGAAATGATGTCTATAGTGGACACATCACACATAAAAAGTTTTAATAGCATAGCTGTTATACTTTACCTCGATTTTATTGATGCCTAAAAACCCCCGATTTCGTCACTGACTCACTGATGATCATCAAAAATCATCAGTACTTATAGGGTACTTACTGAAGACCCAGAAAGCAGAAATTTGATATTTAAGCTAGTATACTGATACTATACGCTCGCTAACTGTGAAGGAAAACATCGTGAGGAAGCCCGCGGCTCAGTTGGCTCCACACGTATTGACCTGTCTTTCCTGTGGGCTTGGTCGACTAAGCTGTCAGGATGGTATAGGTGCTGGGCAAGCCTACTCCATCTAAAACAATGTCCCAGGCACTGCAGCGCCGAGTGGTCTCTTCACCTATCTAGTGTGAGTGAAAGTGCCACTGGACGCTGTATAAATCATCTCATTACGTAGATGCAAAGGCCTTAGTTTTTAGTAGTACAAAAACAACAAAAGGCCTCTAAAACTTGGAACTCTACACCATTGTCAACATACGTGACTTGGCCATTTCGCTACCGTCCTATCGGCGAAAGGTGAAAAATTTATTCACTGTTCATTACTTCTTTAGTAAGTTCTTTAGTAACGAAAGGGCCAAGCCACATATTTTGACTAAGGTGCAGAGTTTGTGAAGTGAGGGCTTGTAGAGTTAGAAGCTTGGCTCTACATGAGATCTGATAGCTTTTTGTCAGTACGAGGTGTCTCGTCTTGGCAATATTTTTTACATGAAAATGTTTTTGCTGCACTGACAGACCTTGCACTGACAGACGTATCTATGTAGATACAGTCGTTGAAAGGTAGCCTAGGTATGTGAGGTAGTTTCTGGGGAGGTTGTTGTGAGAGAGGAGAGATCATGGTTGGCATCATTCGTGGGTAGCCCATAGAAGCCTTTTCATGCCGGCGAAACTAATGGAGTTTCATTGTCAAACTATAACGCAATTTGTATCATTGCTCGACGTAAGAGAAAGCCAAGAATCTCATTAGAAATGAGCCCCCTAATGATGGGTGATTCATGTACTTAGGTATGTGTTGAAGCTTGAAGACCGAAAATGCATGAGTGGAAAAAACCGGCCAAGTGCGAGAGTAGAAAACATAAAACAAAATAAACAAAATTTTTAAAAATACCGACTTCACTGGTGTAAAGCTACACTGTTATTAAGCTATTGTACTGATTCCGAGTGATTTGATGCCGTCCGTTCTTCATCAGATCTTTACCATTTTATGGGACCACATGAAAATTATACCCTTGCAAACAAAAAAAAAACAAAATCGGATCACGTAGAAAAAAAGGTAAAATTAAAAAAATACGGGTCGAATTGAGTGCTTATGTACTTACTCCTTTTTTTAAGTCGAAAAAAAAATTGAGTTAAGGGAAATCTTCCGAAGATCTTCTTCTTCTTAGGGTGCCACTCTGACTCAGCGAAGGTTGGCGGTCAGCTCTGCATATCTACCGAAGATGATATTTCGTTTTTCTCCATCGTAAAATTTGCTGTGTTGTGAATGTGTCTAAAGTAAAACCACAAATAAAAGAGATCGCCCAAGAGTAAGTCGAAGAGGGTTCCGTATAACCAAAAACATTTTGTGAATATTTATTGCTATTTTGACTCGGATTTGCTCAGTTTTTTTAATTCAAAATAAATTGTCTTGCATTCTTGCCAGTCAAAACAGAAAATCGCTCGAGGCCTGCTAAGTTTCATTAAACCAAAATATGTTTTAAGTGTAAAATATCATAATAACTAAACGAGAAGGTCTCAAGCAGTAGAAGGAATCCATAAATTAATTATCATAAATCTACCCAACACTCATTGGTGACAGCAAGTAAATATTTATTATCTCTCAGGTTTCCTCACGATATTTCCATATTAAGTAAACAGAACAATAACTTTAAAATATTTAAATAGAACCGGCATAATTTCTTAAACGAATTACATCATACAAGCAGCACATAAAGTGACATAACTGTAAAGCGAACAAGAATATTGAAATGAATCTCACGCGCATAGATCACGCGAGCCAAGATCTATAGATCAAGATGGCGGTTGAACGAACGGCATAGATCATTGATCATTGTACGTGTTTGCTAACACTGATGGTTTTTGTAGCGCTGGAAAGTTTAAGGAAACGAACCCCCATCTAGTGTAAGTGAAAGTGCCACTAGACGCTGTATATAATTTCATTAAGATGCAAAGGCCTTTATTGAGAATGGCATGATCGTGACCTCAAATTCAAAAGCGCTTTAGGCCTAAGGTTGGATTCCTTCATTTGTGGGATCGCTAATCAAACTCTGCAACCCTAAATTTCTTTATGTTGTGATTTTACCGCCTTCGGTTCGTCTGAAATCGCGTGGCAACGGCGCGCGCTTTCACGAAATCTCTTGACATTGGGCGATTAAGGCGCTGGGCATAAAGAATCGCCCGCGCGCAAAAAAAAATGCTGTATCAAATACACTAAACAAATCGAAAATTTTTACATATCAAACCCTAGAATTAGGTTAGACCTATTTAACACAGCCAGTTTCGTGTTGACATTCATAAACGTTTTGAAGATATTTTGCTTGAAAAAATTTTTCATTACGCGCGGGCTATTTCACTATGCCAAGCGGCTTATGCTCTAAGGCCCGTAAGATCAATCACAGTTTAAACTCGGATCATAGATTAAACATCGCCTTTTGTATGAAAATTAATCGACAGATAGGGTTTAAACTAGCCTTTTTGGTTTAAACTGTGATTGATCTTACGGGCCTAAGAGAGGCATTAATAGTCGTTTGAGATCACCTCAAGTAGGTGAACTCAGAAAAGTCAAATGCTAATGTCAAGCCTTGGCTAATGAACTATTCTCTAATTTTAAATCGAGTGCACGGAATGACAGTTGCTAGTATGCTACTGTCAGATAAAGCCATTGTAGCAACTGTCATTCCATGGACTCGGTTTAAAAATTTGAGTTAGGTTTTTATTTTTCTTCACCCTATCGCCACAAGATCACCACCCAATGGCGTGGTCTCTTGGTGTAGGTCTATTTGCATCTTTCGTGATACGTATTGTACCTCATCTGTGGTCTTCAAATCAAGGTTAAAAACAATCAAAAAGACAACAAATATGTGTTGCTTCAAAGGATGTGCGATTTGTTGACGTGACGACCAGGGGGTCTACCGGCTAAGACGAAGCCGATTACCATTGGCGAAAATCGAAGTTTGATTTTTGAAAAATTTACTGCCACCCAGTTCATTTTACTGCCACCCAGTTAATTTTTCATAAATCGAACTTCGATTTTCGCCAAAGGTAATCGGCTTCGTTTTAGCCGGTAGACACCCTGGAATTATGAAGGTCAGTTAGCTTTCAAGCGCTAACCGCCTCCACCAGCGGAGGTGCACACGGCAAGCATTGATCACACTGAATTTCACTATCGTGCCAGCTGATCGTTCGCTTTTACTCTCGTCCACATAACAAACAATACAGAAGGGCAGCGTCGTCTGAGCAATAAAAACAAACCTTTTCATTCTGGGGTCAACTAAAAGTAGCGTAAAAAAAAACACTCTCCGCTCCAGTCTACCCGCGACCACGGCAGCTGTAACGCGGCCGAAACGTCGGGATAAATAAGGTAATTAATTTGCCTAAAAACCAATCGCCATTCGACCCGTTTCGAATACAATAAAAGTAGCGTAACGGGAAATGCACAATTTTCACGGATTTTTCAATTTTGTACCAAAACTGAGGTATGTTTGGCAGGCGACTTTTGTTTCACGAGTCTGAGAAAAAGGAGAAAAATAACTGCGTTACAGGCTTGAAGTCCGTGCGTCTTGCTTTCGAACTATACACAATTTTTACGCTTAAATACATTCGTAAGCACTGCACATTTTGTATTTCGTAAAAATTTATTATGTCTTTGATGCAATGAATCTCGATATTATAAGTTACCTTCATGGAAGTCATAGGATGGCAACAATGTGTCATAAATAGTGTACTTTTTTTTAAACACTGACCTATACTTCGGTTGTAAGATGTGTTTTGACGGCAAGATCAATGATCTGCGTAGTCATGGATGATAAGATTTATGGGTCTAGCAGTGTGTGGTGTGGATATAATATTATGTGTGATGTGAAGTAACTCAGTTCTCGTGTTGATCGAGATTGGTTGGGAAAGCTGTAGTGAAATGTTTACATTAGATTAGACACAGTTTGATTCAATCTTTAATGGTGCATCCACACTGCAGTAACTTTTGGTTCAGTCTTACCAAAGACACTAATAATAAATAAATGTAAAACGTTATAAAATAAACGAACCAATAAAAATATTAGCCTTGCTTGGGCGATTGCCAATTTAATTCCAAGTGCAAATTTCCGTGAAGAGACAAAATTTAAATTGTGTTGTGAAACTTGTGAAAGATGATGCAACGCAAAAAAATTGCTGGTGTAACTCAAGTAAATACTACTTCCGGGATTTCCATCACACTTTAAGTATCTAAGGCCCGGTTTCTGAGTTGAGAATTTTGCTAAGCAAATGGGTAAGTATCGTCCTGTCTCTGCAGATTTCTCACAAAAGAGCGTGACAGAGCGATACATAAGTATGTGCTTAGTAAAATTCTCAACTCGGAAACCGGGCCTTAGTTTAACTTCTTATTTGTGCAACTAGCTGTTAAATAAGTCCGGGTTCAGCCCCTCTACCCTTGACACATTTTTCCAATACGGCCGCAATATGGCGAAATTTCCAAAATTTTATATTTTACAAATTAAGACGCAATTTGTGTTTTTATTGAATAAAACCGCCTTGCCTTTGAATAAAAATTACAAAGTATTTAAATCAAAGCATTACTATGCGAATTCAAAGAGAAATTAATTTTCAAACTTTTTCAATTTGATCGCAATAGCGTCAAGGGTAACCCCCCAGGCCGTATCCAATCATTGAATTTTATTTAAATTACCAATTCACAAGAAACTTAAAGTTACGAAAGATGTTTGCCAAGGTGACAAATAATGTATTCTGTGTTCTGAAAATATTTCACAACCAATGTATGATGAATAACGAAATAAGTTTTTACCTATTTTAATTCGAAACGGGTTGAATCGCGATTATTTTTGGTTTTCCCGACGTTTTAGCTGCATTAAAAAAAACTCTAAATAAGTCAAAATAAGTTTATTTCTTCAAAATAGGCATGCATGGCAGGGGCCGTGGTCACGGGCGTTGGCATACGAAAAATATTGCGAATAATTAAGGGTGGCATTAATAGTCGTCATCTCCAGCTTGAGCTCAAGTAGGTGAACTCAGAAATCAAAATCACCTACTTGAGACCTTGGCTAATATCAATGTCAAGTTCAAGCTATTGTCTATTAATATGCTGACAGCTACTCAAGCTTGACATTAGCCAAGGCTTGACATGAGCATTTGACTTTTTCTGAGTTCACCTACATGAGATCGATCTCAAGTAGGTAGAACCTTAGGCCTAAAGCGCTTTTGAATCTGAGGTTACGATAATTCTCAATAAAGGCTGAAATTATATAGGTACAGCGTCTTGTGGCACCTTCACTCAAACTAGATGGGGAAGTGACCACTCGGACCCTCTCAGACGACTATTAATGCCACCCTTAATATCAGTGAAACAATATGAATGTTTTGAAGAAATTCACATTAATTGATGGGACATGTCCACGTTTTATTTTTCTTCTTCTTACTTAATAATTAACCCAATAATTCTCTCCTCTTTTCCAGTGATCCCGCAGACGTGCCGTTACCGCGGCGCCCGCTACGCCTGCGGCCTCAGCATATCGTGTGTGCTGGGTGGAGGCAAGCCACTCGACCTGTGCTCTGGAGGCATGATCTGGGCTTGCTGCGTCGACAGAGACACGACGGAGAGGCCGAGCGAGATCGCCCCCGTCGTGCATAATGCCAGTAAGTAGATTAAAGCTTTCGTATTGAGGTCGGGAAAGCCGATGTTAATATTTACTGGTAATTTTAAAGTAAACATTCGCGTCGTCGTATTTATGTCGGGATAGCCGAAATAAATACGAAAACGCGAATTCATGTCGGTGTAGCCGACATTAATACGAAGACGCGGCAAGCCACTCGACCTGTGCTCTGGAGACATGATCTGGGCTTGCTGCGTCGACAGAGACACGACGGAGAGGCCGAGCGAGATCGCCCCCGTCGTGCATAATACCAGTAAGTAGATTAAAGCTCTTGTATTGAGGGCGGGAAAGCCGATGTTAATATTTACTGGTAATGTTAAAGTAAGAATTAGCGTCATCGTATTTATCCGAAATGAATACGAAGACGCGAATTCATGTCGGTATAGCCGAAATTAATACGAAGACGCGGCAAGCCACTCGATCTGTGCTCTGGAGGCATGATCTGGGCTTGCTGCGTCGACAGAGACACGACGGAGAGGCCTAGCGATTGCCCCCGTCGTGCATAATGCTAGTAAGTAGATTAAAGCTCTTGTATTGAGGTCGGGAAAGCCGATGTTAATATTTACTGGTAATGTTAAAGTAAGAATTAGCGTCATCGTATTTATCCGAAATGAATACGAAGACGCGAATTCATGTCGGTATAGCCGAAATTAATACGAAGACGCGGCAAGCCACTCGATCTGTGCTCTGGAGGCATGATCTGGGCTTGCTGCGTCGACAGAGACACGACGGAGAGGCCTAGCGAGATTGCCCCCGTCGTGCATAATGCTAGTAAGTAGATTAAAGCTCTTGTATTGAGGTCGGGAAAGCCGATGTTAATATTTACTGGTAATGTTAAAGTAAGAATTCGCGTCATCGTATTTATGTCGGTGTAGCCGAAATTAATACGAAAACGCGAATTCATGTCGGTATAGCCGAAATTAATACGAAGACGCGAATTCGTGCGTGGAATTCATGACGCGAATAAAGTAGGTTATAAACTAGATGAATACTTAATTATATTTATGTCGGGATAGCCGATTATGTGAGCAAGTGCATTGACATTATTCTAACTCGGCATAGCCGACATGAATAAAAAAAGTAAAACATTAACGAAATTTTATAGACGTTGGTTAGATGTAAAGAAAATCAAATATAATCGATTGTCTATAGGTAAGATCAGCGTCACGCTAGGATACCTCATAGTAGCTCTTATTGCTCTCTGTATAAGTGCGTAGATCGAACAAAAAGGTATGGCGTGTGGCTGATTGTACTACCTATGTAAACTGTAAAATTGTTAATAACAACTCTACATTTGTGTTTCGCACATTCTTTTGTAACTAAAAATGTACACATGTCTGTTTTCACTGAATTTTTCTTACAAATATGCACCAGGTAATTGTGCCTAATGAAGATTAATGCTGATTGTCTGAAATACTTCGCACAACATTAGTTTTGCGAAGGCTGGTTTACACGAGGGGAGATTCTCGCATACGGGAGGCGAGAATTAGTAAGCGAAGTGATGAAGGGACAACGAAACGATGACGATGACAAAAGTTTTGCATAAAAATAATGCGTAAGGTAGCAATCTCGCAATGTCCTAATCCCTCCAACGGGGAACAATAGCCTTATCATTGAATACAAAATACAAATACAAATCACTTTATTGATGCCAACTCAAAAATAGAGCTATTACGAATTATATAAAAAAAGCATGACTGTACGAATAATCCAAAGTTTAATTAATGTAAAAACTTTGTCAATATTAACGCAATAGCGTCAAGGGTAAACCCCCTGAGCTACTGCCGCGGTACAGAGTGTGGTTTTGGTTAGAAACACCCTACGACGGGACGAGAGTTTTAGTACGAATTAGTACGAAACTAAAAGTAAGTTTTATCATTAAAAAAAATTGTTCAATTTGTTCTATAATAACTGCGACAAGTGGGCCTTCTATAAACGCGCGCGTGATGTGGCGCCCGATATTGCGAGTGCGGCCGCAAGCGATCAGTAAGAAAGGCCTCAATTTAATGATTTTTGGGTATTTTTCACTGAATTATTTTTATTTATTTTTCAGTAATCGTGTAAATAATTACTCCTTAGTCGTGTTACACTTTACAAAACATCACCTTGTATAACCCTCTACGTCCAACAAAGAAATACAATACGTTCCGTTTTGCGGATATACTCACAGTAGACCCCACGTCACGCGTTCCGTTTTGCATGGCATGTCGTAATCACGTTCTAAAGAAGAGCTGTTTACACTTTCACACGTGCATTTGTGTTTGGTTACTTAATGATTATTGTGGCAAGTGTTTTTTTTATATTTCAGGTTACGATTTAAAGATACTTTATCTAGTACACACGACAGCACGACAGAAAGTGTTTGTTGTAAAGTCGCCCGTAACGAATACTAGAATTTTTAAGTAAATCGTCATTTTTGGTATACACTTGGGCATTTACAACTTTGTACAAAAACTAGGTTTTGCCCGAGGCTTCGTCCTGCTTAGGGGCAATTTATTTTTCAATCGTTGAACAAACTTATTCGACAGAGAAATGCAAAATTTCGGTACAAGATTGTTCATTTTTTTAAATAGATTCTCATTTGACGACTTGTTTTTTAAAAAAAACGCCATCCCGAAAGAAGATAATTATGTTTTTTTTAGTCGGCGCCAGTGGGCTTTTCCGGATCTCAAAAGTCAAATATAATACAAGTGGCGTCGGCGTTCGATCGTCAATTCCGTAACGGTGAAATTGACACTTAGTTGGCTGCGCGTTGTGTTGACCTTGCTTTTGCTGTGAACTAGGCCGTCTAGAGCCTTATCACATTAGCGAGTTCAAAGCGAAACTAATGCGTGGCGAGTTTGCCGCGAGTTCTATAACGAGTTCGTCTTATAACCACTAAAAGCAAAAGGGCCATCCAAGAAAATAGACGCTTCTGATTGGTCGATTCCATCCGAGCTTTTTCATTTTAGCGAGCTTGTCTCTGGCTCGGATGTAATCGACCAATCAGAAGCGTCTATTTTCTTGGATGGTGCTTTTCGTCTTTTATAATCTGACTGTCTTATAACACTGAAACCAAAAGAGCCATCCAAGAAAATAGACGCTTCTAATCGGTCGAGTACATCCGAGCTTTTACATTTTAGCGAGCTTGTCTCTGGCTCGGATGGAATCGACCAATCAGAAGCGTCTATTTTCTTGAATGGCACTTTTGGTTTCAGTGTTATAAGACTGTGAAAACGCAGCTGTAGGCTTGCTTGGACGGTGCTCTTCGTTGTTGTGAAAACGCGGCTTTAGGTACGGTAGGCCACAGTCACAGATACCCCATTCTTACCGCGCCAATCGAACAAAAAGGGGTATCCTAGCGTGTGGCCGATTGTACTTGCATTTGTAGGAAGTCCGTCCATAAAGCCGGAACGACACGCAATAGGACCTGCGCAGGCGCAATATCTGAAGCGAGACACTTCTCTGCGGAGAGTGAAATCGGTACGCCTTATCACCCGTGAGTGAAAGTGAGAGAGGGCAACCACTGAACCGTGCCCGTGGATGTGGAGGCTTCGGAGGCTAACGTAATTGCGCCGTCTGAACGCGCCGGTAGGTACTTAGGGATAGTCGGAGGCAGAAGTCTTGGCTTAGTGGCAATTTTGGATCAGCTTCTTCTTCTTGAAGTGCCTCTCCATCACTGGAGGTTGGATGTCAGCTCTCTGCACCGCTCTCTGTTCATGGCTGTCCTGAATAATTGTTCCACGGTTTTGATGCCGGTCCATTCCTTTATATTACACAGCCATGTCATTTTGGCCTTCTTTTCCCCTCTATTTTGCCCATCACTATCGTGTGTAGCAGCTGGTAACGTTTATTTCTTAAAACGTGTCCTAAGTAGGCAACCTTTCGCTGCTTGATGGTGCGCTAATTCTACTTTTTGTTCATATTTTTTGTCTGAGAACTTCGACATTTGTGACTTTATCGGTCCAGCTGATCCGGAGCATGCGTCGGTAGCACCACATCTCAAATGCTTCGAGTTTTTTCCTGAGGTCTTCCTTTATGGTCCATGACTCGCACCCATAAAGA
The DNA here is from genome assembly GCA_949319315.1 of Zelleria hepariella. Lineage (NCBI taxonomy): Eukaryota > Metazoa > Arthropoda > Insecta > Lepidoptera > Yponomeutidae > Zelleria > Zelleria hepariella. Next base: position 3,992,520 of record OX439385.1, on the reverse strand, counting down.
ACGACAGGCCAAATGTAGCAGCAGAGTAGCTTAGTGCGGAGTTTTATGGAGAGTTGTCGACAGCACAGAACTCCCTTCATTGTCATGAATGACGCTCGGGCAATTTCGATACGCACGCGTATTTCTGTATCGCTCTCCCATGAGTTTGTCAAACATGATCCAAGATACTTATATTTGTCGACCCTTTCCATGATGTTCGCTCCAATGTGTAAATCTGCCTGCGGTTGCAGTTGCTGTTTCGGTTGCGGATCAGCTACATACAGCGCCTCTTTAATCGAAAAAATACAGATGAACTAACAAATTATGGTTCGCCCGAACAGTGAGCTCGCGACCCTATAGCTCGGCAACCCCTCGATCGATTTGCCTCATGATTAAAACTCTTTTAATTTTATTTACCCGCCTACCAAATTTCATAACGATCAGACCAAATTTACTCATGTTAAGGCTGGAAGATAGCAGCGTAGCAGGAAATTCAAAATGTTCACAGTTTTTTACATTTTGTAGCTAAACTGAGCTATTTTTGTTCAGCGACTTTTCGTTCGCGGCAATAACCTAGTATTATTTTCATTATTGTAAACAACAGAACAACAATAATTCAGCCGATTATGTGTTCTGGTCTACGACAAGTTTTTTGGGAATTGCCACTGCTTCGTAGACCAGAACACATAATCGGCTGAATTATTGTTGTTCTGTTGAATAATGAAAAGGATACTTTTTTATTGCCGCGAACGAAAAATCGCTGAACAAAAATTGCTCAGTTTAACAACAAAATGTAAAAAACTGTGAACCTTAACGTCGAACGAACATTCACACAAACATACAAACGCCAGATTGTTCCAGTAGACTCGGAGAACTTCTCTCGCTTCGCTCTCTCGTTCAACAAAAAGAGCCTAATTTCTCCATCCCCGCCCCGCTGCAAAGCGATTGAGATCCTCCCCTATATCGATTCCATAGACTTTTGTAGCTGACTATACGTGCCGCGGTACTAGATCGGAAATGGTTACGTAAAGTGAAGTATTCGAAATTTAATAATACCTACATAAGGTGGGTGGAACGCGCATAACGGTCTACGAAAATTGTGTTATTGTGTTTTTGTCCGTAAAAGTGTTACCGTTTTCTTTTTAACCGACTCCAAAAAAGGAATAATGCTCTTGACACGCACGTTTTTCTTTTTAAAGTATGCATTTCCTACCTAGGTATGTTTCTGCCAAACACAAAGCTATTTTGGGTAATTTTTTATTTATTTCAATCGGTGTGCTATTACAGTCACACTTTTTTGCATTTGATAGATAAATGTTTGATGAAAATCTTCCGAAAATGTAGAGCGGAAGTCCTCAACATACATAGCTGATCTTTATGCAAATTATTTGTACGTTGAAAAGTTGTTAGAAACCTCATTTAAAAGTTGACGTGTTTCAGGAATAAAGCTTTTTAAAAAGTAGCTAGGGCAGCCTATATCTAAATCGGTACGTCCCAGGCACTGCAACGGTCACAGTAAAGCGTTAGTTTTAAATAATGGTTATGAGAATGGCATACTAAGGTGAGAATAAATCATCTTTCAATCTAGTCAGATGCCAGCATGAGTACGGAACCCAAAAGATAAAATATGTAAACGTCGTAACTGTTTGAGCTTCACTCGCAATCAGTGCGTGAATTGTTTGGCGAGAGTATGACATTAAATACCTTAAAAACCTCCAAACTGCGTTGCATTTGGGCCTTTACTACTTAAGTCTTAAGGCCGTTTGGAATTGCTAACTGATGGACAAGGATGTGGTTAAGTATGACAAAGAGAGTTTCATAATATTGAAGACAATTCGTGATTCTGTTGCTCCGAAGACAAAATTATATTGTCAGGGTTAAATATAATTCAAGTTGAGCAATTTGACTGAGTAAGCAGCTGTAATCAACATTTTGAATAGCCTAAATACAAACAGGGGGTCTACCGGCTAAGACGAAGCCGATTACCATTGGCGAAAATCAAAGTTCGATTTATGAAAAATGTACTGCCACCCAGTTCATTTTACTGCCACCCAGTTCATTTTTCATAAATCGAACTTCGATTTTCGCCAATGGTAATCGGCTTCGTCTTAGCCGGTAGACCCCCTGATTACCTACTAAAATCGAAGAAATAAGCGATTCGTTATTTCGATTGTGGGAGATAGCAATATTGTCGTTACATTTTCATTAAAATCCATTTCCCGTAATATCTAAATTAACATAATTATACTTTAAGCACTCTACATAAGCACTCTACATTTACAGTTCACACAACGTAGTTTTTACGAAGAATAATTAAGTGCAGCATTTACCTATATTGTATGTTTATGGTTTTAGTTACAATTCTCTAACTCTGACATATCAATACCTGTGTCAAACCCGACCAATTACTTATCTTACTTTATTTGTCTTTAATTTGTCACTTGCTGTACCCGATCACTAGCCCAAGAAATCATAGAGAGTTTAAAAGTTATGATTTTGTGTGCTTGGTGTGCTATACACAGACGATTGTTGTGTGAGCTTTGCTAGATTCTAGAAAACCAATTAATTCAGCTGACCTAGCATGAGCCGCCATATTCAGGGGTGTTACCCTTGGCCCTTGACGCTATTGCGTTCATATTGACAAAGTTATATAATTAATTTATCTTTGAATTTGCATAGTCAAGCTTTAATTTTATACAACTTCGTAATGTTTACTCAAAGGTTTTTTACAATAAAAATATAAAACGCGTCTTAATTCGTGAAATGTTGAATTTTGTAAATTGCTCTATAAAAATAGCGTCAAGGGTAGGGGCAGGTCTATACCTATGTCTATACCGCTCTATTAACAATATAAAAGTGGGAGAGAGAAATCATATCCATGTAGATATGGAGCTCATGCTACGCCAGCAGTACACTTGTAACCTAACCTACACTAACAATCCCATTCTAACACAGGTGATCTAATAGAGCTCATCGGCGCCTTTCCACACGAAAACTACGACTACCAAACCACCAACACAAATACGAACAACCAATTCGAAGACCCGATCATCATTTACACCGAAAACAACCGGCCCAAACCACACTATAACCGGCCGAAACCGGAATACCACCGCCCTGAAGACAACCGGCCAAAACCAGATTACCACCAGCCAGAAACCGGGCAGAACCGGCCCAAACCAGAATGGGACGAGCAGGATTTTAACCAGAATAACTACTTCCACGTAAAACCGTCGTACCACGAGACGACGTCGGCGAAACCAGAGGGTTTTTACCCGGAGTATCCGGGTCAAAATAACGCAGAAAGTGATGATGATTATGTACCGGTTAGCACGCACGGTCTTAAGCCGCTAAGACCGAGTTACCCGGGTGAGACCACGACTTTGTAAAAATGGTTTTAGATGGTCTTTTGTATCTATTTTTTTTTCTTTTGGTGAGCTTTTGGTTTTCTAAGGGATTTTTTACGAAGCGCTGGAACTTAATTATTGTTGTTTGTTTTTCTGTTTAGGTAGGTACCTATGTAGGTACTAATTTATTATGGAAGGAGTTTTTGTGTATTTGAAAAGAAGTCTGTTTGCATGATTGTAAATAAACCAAAAAAAAATACTTTTTGACAACACTTTGAGCCGAACTTTTAAATTGATTCAACATTCGCTGCTTCAAGAGCTAGAAAAGGCTTTATAATCGATCTTGATCGAAGGCTCAGGGTGTTTTTTTTTTTTTCAGTAAATTAATTCCAGGTTTACGAGTCAATCTAACTAATGTATCTAAGCAAAGAATATGCTTATTATGACTTTTATGTCAGCCTGTCGGTCAACCAATGGCCCGTTTTCAACTGACAGTTAAAAGCTGAATTCAAAGCCCTCGGTAGATGGCGCTCATAGGCTTGGCCAAACAAGAACCGGGTTGTGGCTGTCCAATTTCGCTTACACAGATTAATAATATTTTCAGAAAAAGCGAAATATGACAGCTGTAAAAACGGCTCATTACATATATTTGAGTTTCAGCGCTTCGATGATAGACAAATTTCTCTTCTCTATTAGCTTACTACTGTATATCTATATTCGCACGCGTTTCCATAATCATCACGCACTCTTTGTGGTTATTTTGTACAGCACCATTGCTTCCATCACTGTGTACTGTCGGTCACACGCTAGGATACCCCTTTTTGTTCGATTGGCGCCCTTATGCCGCGCGAGGTAAGAGCTGCCATGGGGTATTTGTGACTGTGGCCGACCGTACCTATCTGTGCAGCTCAATGTATTCATGTTTTGGATCACTATAATTATGGTATTGCACCAATGAAATGTTAAGTACGGCACTATACTTTGTAATTTTTTTTTATAGCTCTGCTGTGCGATAGTTTTACTTTCTTTCTAGTCTTGTTTGAGTGTATTCCCGAGGAAACAAGTAGAAAACTAATTTAACTAAGTATCTATTTATAACTATTTTGAGATAAGGTACTAAACGTAATCTGCTTCTGAATTCGGTACTGGAATATGAGGCTTTTTTTCACGGTCAATCGCTTAGAGCGATTTCTTCAAGACAACCATTAAATGGACAGGTCCGAAAGTAGATGCGAAATAGGGATCCCACCGATGCCATGTAAAAAATGTTGCCGAGACGAGATCATACACCCCGCACTGTCAAAAAGCTATCAGATCTCATGTAGAGCCAACCTTCTAACTCTTCACGCCTTAATTCTACAAGCCCTAACTTCACAAATTCTACACCTTAGTCAAATTATGTGGCTTGACCGTTTCGTTACTAAAAGAACTTGTAATAACAGAAAAGTAATGAACAGTGAATACATTTTTGACCTTTCGCCCATATGACTATAGCGTGGCTTAACCACATATTTTGACTAAGGTGTAAGGTGATAATGACTATCTAGGGGTCTACCGGCTAAGACGAAGCCGATTACCATTGGCGAAATCCGAAGTTCGATTTTTATTGTACTGCCACCCAGTTAATTTTACTACAACCCAGGTAATTTTTCATAAATCGAACTTCGATTTTCGCCAATGGTAATCGGCTTCGTTTTAGCCGGTAGACCCTGGTCGAGCCATAGATTTAAGGCGCCTTGCATAGTGAATAGCCAGCGCGCAAGGAAAAATGCACAAAATCGATTCCTGTATCAAATACACCAAACAAATGGAAAATGTTCACATATCAAACACTAGAATTAGGTAAGACCTATCTAAAACAGCCACTATGCACCGCGACTTAACCCTGGCTTTGAACAGTCCTATCAACCTTTAAACCCTTCCCAGGTTGCGGGGAGCACTACACCCGGTCCAACCGCATCGTGGGAGGCCACTCGACGGGTTTCGGCTCCCATCCGTGGCAGGCCGCCCTGATCAAGTCAGGGTTCCTGAGCAAGAAGCTGGCGTGCGGTGGAGCGCTCATCAGTGATCGGTGGGTGATCACCGCCGCGCACTGCGTCGCTACGTGAGTTGTTGTTGAGTTATTTTTTACAACAAAGAATATGTCACAGGCCTCAACTAAATTTTGATCTGGTATTTGTGACGTAAGACGCAATAGGACGCACAACAAGCGCCGCCAATTAACAAAAATCATATCTTCTTTTTGGATGCATTTTTTGCTAAAAACGCTCCCGCGATTTCTCAACGCGAGGCTTAACTATTTTTAGGACCTAAGATTTGGATTCCAGATCCTAGAGCCTATGAATGAAATCGATTCTCGCCATAAGTGGCCACTGGGCCTTAAAGGTGAATAGGCACATTTAGCGCCGCTAATGAAAAAAATACATGTATATCTTCTTTTTCATATTTAAAAGTGTTTGGCGGCGGCGCCGGGATTTTTTCGTAGGTTCTGGGATCTGGAATCTAACCAAAATAGTTAAGCAAAATTTGTTAACAAACATACAAACGCCGGATTGTTCCAGTAGACTCGGAGAACTGCTCTCGCTTCGCTCGCCCGTTCAACTAATCCCACATAGAATAGAATAGAATAGAATAGAAGACCACAAATAAAATTTACATTTTTACTTATTCACATTTTCACATTCTCCATTCCAGCACACCAAACTCGCAGCTGCGCGTGCGCCTGGGCGAATGGGACGTGCGGGACGCGGGTGAGCGGTACGCGCACGAAGAATATGCTGTCCAAAGGAAAGAGGTGCACCCCTCGTATGAGCCGGCCGACTTCAGGAATGATGTGGCGCTGGTTCAGCTGGATCGGGGGGTGGTGTTCAAGCAGCATATTCTACCGGTAAGGCAAATACTTCTTTGAAACGTCTCCTCTTTAACACCCGACATAAAAAGAGTTTGTTTCATTTGGCAGCCTCAAAAGAAGAAATAGCCAAGATGATTGCCAACCTCCGATAGGAGACGGCACTACAAGAAGATAAAAAGAGGGGTATTATAAGTTTGACCGCTATGTGTGTCTATCTGTCTGTGGCACGTACGTACATAGCCGTAGCTCTTAAACGGGTGAACCGATTTGGATGCGGTTTTATTTTATTTCAAAGCAGGTTTTGTAGCAAGTGTTCAGATATGTTTTATCAAAATTGGTTAAGCCGTTTATGAGACATGCTAATTTGAAGCTAAAATGTCGGGGGTAAAAATTTTTTATTTGGTAGTTATTCATCATCGATTCCTCCTGTCAAAATTAATCTGTGCTAAGCAAAATTTTACAGTTGTGTCCCAGTTCTTGTAGGGCATGCCTAATCTAGCATTTCATAGATGCCTAGCGCCATCTATGAAATGCTGTGAATTTGTGCTTTAAAACCGGCCGTGATCCAATTACATTAGAGAATCCTAGGGCCTTAGCCTGTAACACAATGGTGCCAAAATAGGCTCCCGGTTGTCGGTTTTAATTACGATTTATTAATGCTGTCGGTCCAGTGTCGGTCCTTTTAAAGTTTTTGTAGTACAGCAAATAATATTATGAGTCTAATTCTAGAGGATTAGTTCGCTGGTTGTACGCTGGGACGCCATTGATACGCCATTGTGTTACAGGCTAAGGCCTCTGCTCGATTTATGCTAGTCCTAGTCCTATACCATCCTGACAGCTTAGTCAGCCAGCCCACAGGAAAGACGAGCATTGCAGTGCCGAGTGGTCTCTTCAAGTCTTCACCCATCTAGTGTGAGTGAAGGTACCACTGGACGCTGCATAAATCATCTCATTACGTAAATACAAAGGCCTTAGTCCTATGCTCATCGACAACTTCCATTATTTTCCAGGTGTGTCTACCTCAGAAGCAGGTGAAACTGGTGGGCAAGATGGCGACGGTGGCGGGGTGGGGGCGGACGCGGCACGGGCAAAGCACCGTCCCTTCAGTACTACAGGTGAGCGTTTAATCGTGGAGCAAAATACATAATTGATTTGATATAGTGAGGGAGACACATTTTAAAAGGGTAAAGAGGGTGCGAGGTGGTAGAAGATTGGACCCTCCACTACTGCTAGGGGATGCGAATGAAATAACATATTGGCATTAAGTCGTGAGATCTCTGGAAAAAAATGTCTGTAAAGATAACTTATTCGGATCAGCTGGAGTAGATCTATAGCTGTATCTTTACCAGTCTATTTAGTGAGATAGAGATATCGTAAACCTATAGATATGGCCTATCTGACCTATTCTTGTGCTAGACCCTAAAGTGGAGACCGATAATTTCGCATCGTTGGACGCACCGAAAGTTCAAAATTAAATGCTCAGAGCACTGGCATGGTACGCTAGAGGACGCAGGGTCAAGTCCCGACTAAAGCGAGAATTTCAGTCTCCCAATATCTTTATCCTTGTTTTTCTGTTTCTCAGGAAGTGGATGTGGAAGTGATACCCAACGAGCGTTGCCAGCGTTGGTTCAGAGCGGCCGGGCGAAGAGAGACCATTCACGACGTGTTCCTGTGTGCAGGGTACAAAGAAGTAAGTTAGGAAGTTCTATGGGTGTCTAAGTTTGAAGTGGAAATGCCTTCTTCGAGCCCTATGGCTGATGAATGAAGAATAAGAGGATGTCTTGATCTCATTTTCACCATCCTCGAACGTGACATAATACTTTCACATATTAAAAGAAAACTTTTCGATGGTTATAGAGAGTTATAGGTAGAGAGTTCTCAAATATCTAGATTTTCTTTCACGACTTTGGCCTATGCTGTGGGAGTTGTGGGACTAAGGGTTGCCTTTATCAAGCTTTAGAGGAAAGTTATTTTTGTAACAATTTGGATTATAAGTAACGCACATTGGCATAAAATCTCCTGTCACTGGATATAACTACCTTCTTGAACGAAAATTTAGAAGCTAGAAAGCCGGTGTACCATAATTATCTACGTGAAGCTATCTATATGGGACTTGTAGCTTTCTTTATTTGCTGTTTAACTGGAAGGGAATCCGGTTTCCTCTTCCATGACCAAAGGGAATACTAATTATTTACGAGCATTTAGATTAATCGGTGCCTAGCACAATTTCGTCTGTGTGCTAGGTACAGTCGTCCACACGCTAGGATACCCCTTTTTGTTCCATTGGCGCCCTTATGCTCGCGCGGTAAGAGCTGCCATGGGGTATCTGTGACTGTGGCCCACCGTACCTCCCTCTGCATTTGACGCAAACAACCAATCATAATAATGAATGACCATAATTGAATAGCCAAACTCCAGGAGGAGACGGCACTTACTTCTTCCTTCCTTTGGCGCTATAGCCCTTGGTGGATCTTGGCCTCCTCTACAGTAGAAATTTCCATTTTTCTCTGGTCCTTGCCTCTTTTTGTCGGTTGGTGTATTTGCCAATCTTTTTAAGGTCTTCTTCGATGCAGTCAAACCAACGCTTTTTGGGCCGGCCTCTTGTCTTATCTTATTAGCATAGGGCCAGGCTGAGAGCCCGGGACACTTCGAACCAATGGGATCTTTTGTGTCACCCCTGTCCGTATTCCTGCTTAGGACGTGCAAAGACCGCTGTCATAAGCTTTGTAACGTCCCCGAGGTTGAGGAACTTATATTCTTCCGGTCTAGGATATACCATCCCTAGAAGACTCAGGTCTCTTCCGGCCGGCCTCTTGGTCTCTTGTGTTGTGGTTTCCATTACCTTTGCGGCTCTGGTGTCTGGCATTCTCTCCAGGTTACCGGCCCATCGAAGACGCTGTGACTTACAGAACTTGACGATGGTTTCAAGAGCGTCGAGCTCATGGTTCATACGAGAGGAGTCGGCACTGCAAGAAGAATATAACATTTCACAAAAAAAATACCCTTTGCCTTCCGTCTTCAGATACAAAGTCTAACCTATCCTTCTTTTTCTCAGGGTGGCAGGGACTCCTGCCAAGGCGATTCCGGCGGGCCCCTGACGATGAAGATGGAGGGGCGAAGCACCCTCATTGGACTGGTCTCGTGGGGCATCGGCTGCGGCCGCGAGCACCTTCCGGGCGTCTACACCAACATTCAGAAGTTCGTGCCGTGGGTTGACAAAGTTATTAGCCCTTAGAGCCCTTGCTTACGGCGACGTTTTGTACTAACTTCAGTCGCATTTTCAACGCGCTACAGAAGCGATACCAACGCCCTACAGTATCGCGACTGTAGCGATGCAAACGCGCGACTGTATCGGACGTCATCGGGGAGAGAACGGAGGAAGTCTGGCGCGCGAATGGGGTTTGCATCGCGACAGAAGCGCGACGGTATCGCGTTTGCATCGCGACAGAAGCGCGACGGTATAGCGTTTGCATCGCGATTCAATCGTCGTTACGGTGGGCGAGGGCACACAGCTAGCAGCGACCGCATCACGACTGTATCGATACGAACGCGCGAATGCATCGCTACTGCATCACTGCAAAAAGTCGCGAGGGCTCAAGCTGTTTGTCCACCGCAACGGTTTTCTTACCGTCCCGGTGAAAAATCTGTGACAATTTTTTTACCAGCCCGACTTTAAAACCGTGTCGGCAATTCGTGTCCACCGCGCCGACACGACATCCGTGTCTAGAGGTAGTAAAGCTGTGAACCCAACGGGTAAATAAAGACGATACATTATCCAAGCAAGAATAGTATATTTTTTTTATTTCGAATACCTAGCTGTCTTCGCTGGGCTATTTTCGCGAGAGTTTTTCTTTTTAGAAAATAGACGCGCTGTAAGATTTTGTAACATTTTCCTAAACGCCCGTTTTTAGAGCACTTTATAGATGGCGCTTGTAGGCGTGGCCATAGAAGATCCGGGTGGTGACTGTCAAATTTAGCTTAGCACAGATTAATTTTGACAGTAACGTCCCGGGTTTTCTATGGCCAGACCTGTAAGTGCCATCTATGAAGTGCTTTTAAATAAACTTTTAACTCTCAGTTTAACACGGGCATTTCATCATCAATTAACCATAGCGTAGCGCCTTCATTACCTAAATGTTAATATTGTTTTTGTAAAGAACTCGATGAAAACTTTAATAATTTGTTGTGTACATAGTTTGTATAAATACAAAATAATACAATAACATAGTAATTTATTACTAATTCATAATGATCAAAAATAAATGGTTGCACAACCATTTTATACAAATCTGCTGCATCTGCTGTAGGTATTACAGAATTATTAACTATAGAGTGATAATTAAATACTCATTTCAATTCATCACTAAAAAAAAATATTGTAAAAGTATTTCGAATGAATTACAAAACCTGTCGGCCGACCCGACAGTAATACAGTGAGAAAATAATTTCGTATTCATCATATTTTCTCAGTTATAATAATTTTATTATTATTATTCATTCATCATTACCATTTAAATTCGTCACATAAGTAATTTTAACATTAACATATTGTTGTTGTAGTTAGGTATATTAATTGTAGTTAAGTAAAATTAAAATAATCCTTGTATAAAGTCCTAAGTTAGGAATAGGGCCATGTGGTCCAAAGGGTTCGTAACAAATAATTTTAGTCCATAGTTTTAGTAATTGTAACTATTTATTTTGACACATTTGTTTTTGTGTTATTTATAAAAGTTTTATTTGATGTTTTTAAAAAAATACACTTTTTTTTACTTATTTTTACAAGCATTGCATTTTATTCACACAGTTTTTTGAAAAACCCTTTATCTTGGCCTTAGTCTAATTTTAATCAATTTTACCAAATGGGTAATTTTCAGCAGAGAAATATGTACTTCATCATCATCATCAGCCTGTTAGCACCCACTGCTGAGTAAAGGCCTCTTCATGCTCACGCCACCTCTCAGGTTTCAGCACCAGGCGCAACCCACTCTTTTCCGGCCACTTTGACTATGTCGTCGGACCATCTGGCTGGTGGTCTGCCAACTGGGGCCTTAGCCTGTAACACAATGGCATCTCAATGGCGTCCTAGGTAGAAGGACAAAACCGGGATTTTTTCGTTGTCCTCCTACAACCAGCGAACTAATCCTCTAGGATTAGACTCTTAATATTCTTTGCTGTACTACAATAACATTAAAAGGACCGACACTGGACCGACAGCATCAATAAATCGTAATTAAAACCGTCAACCGGAAGCCCATTTTGGCACCATTGTGTTACAGGCTAAGGGCCCTGATCTCTTCCCTTCTCGGGATCGCCATTCCGCAATGGACTTCCGAGAACTTACTTAGATATACTTACTTACATAATATTGATGGCAGGTTTTTTGTGGGTTCTCCGAAATGATACTATGATACAATCTATCTACACAATCTATGATTACAAGAAGCCTGAAGAAGCATTACAATAATGAAATCTTCACCTCTACTCATAGTTGAATAGTGAGGTGAATGATAGAGTAGTCGGGTTGCCCAGCCTATTTTATCTTTTCTACCATTTCCATAATCTGGAAGAGATAACTCTTAGCAGTAAGAACGCCACCAGGGGGGTTACCCTTGACGCCATTGCGATCAAATTGAAAAAGTTTTAAAATTAAATTTCTCTTTGAATTCGTATAGTAATGCTTTGGTTTTAAATACTTTGTAATGTTGATTCAAAGGTAAGGCTGTTTTATTCAATAAAAACCCAAAATGCGTCTTAATTTGTAAAATATTAAATTTTGCAAATTGTGCCATATTGCGGCCGTATTGGAAAAATGCGTCAAGGGTAGAGGGGCTGCACCTGGCTCAGGGCAGAAACAGAGGTGTTACCCTTGTCGCTATTGCGTTTTTTAATTAATTTCTCTTTGAATTCGCGTAGTCATGCTAATTTGTAATGTTTATTCAAAGGTAAGGCTATTTTGTACACATGACAGCTCGTCGACCCTTACACACTAGCACTCTACTCGGTTACGTTACGGGCGACTTTACAACAAAAGTGTACACTCTGACGTGCTGTCGTGTGTACACTCGGCCACAGTCTCAGATACCCCTTTTTGTTCGATTGGCGCCCTTATGCCGCGCGCGGTGAGAGCTGCCATGGGGTATCTGAGACTGTGGCCGACCGTACAGTAAAAATATAAAATGAAATAATTAACTTTGTAAATTGCGCTATATTGAAAAAAATGCGTCAAGGGTAGAGGGGTCAATCGTAATTTGTTCGCTCGACGTTGAAAAATCTTGTTTAAATATAAAACAATTTTTGGTATTGTCTCTATCTCTTATATTCACAGGACAAAATATAAAGAACGACGCCATCTTTCATTCAACACGAGGACTAACTGACTCACTGATGACTAAGGTTGCCTTCGCCTTCGCTCACTGACACGCGATTCAGGAAAGATCTTTAAAGTGGTCTTTAACAATAGTACCCGATAGATGGCAGGGCATTCGTAATTAATAATCTTACTCGTTTTTAATACAGGGTCGATCACATAAATTAGGTGATATACTGACATTGTCTATAATTATTATAGATCGACATTAAGCGATTGGGTATAATTAAGACGACATACATGTATTTTTTCTACTACATCCATTGTATTCCCTAGTTATTATATCTCGTCCGGGTTCTATCCCTATATAATGCTAGATTGCACTTGGTGAAATAGTTGACATTTTCTATAAAAGTGTAGTATTTATAGGCATAGATGGCTCCAATACATCTGACATTGACTGTGCAAAAAATACCTTACCGATTACCGTCGACCACCTAAGAGCCAGTTAAAATGTAGCTTTGTATAATAATAACTTAATTTTACCATGCCAAGGAAAGTAAAAATTATACACGAAGTTATTATTTCAATTAAGAAAATGAGAAGAAAAAACTTTTAAAAAGAAAGTCTTTGAAACCCGTTGATGTCTTTTCTATGGAACCCACAAAACCACACCTTAGAGGTTATCTTACATCTTAATATTTTATTTTTAAGTTATTTTTAACTCGTAAAGCCTTTTGCTATGTACTTTAACAGCATTAATAGCTATCCTCTATTCAAAGATAGCCTTTTAAGTGCATTGAACATTTTATCACTGGAAAAGTCGTAAACGCCGGAATGTCGTAAGCGACGCTTTCATCTAAACTGAACTCAAAAGTAAGAATAATAAGACTTACTTTAGTTTTTGTGTCTGTAAGACTTTGTTGGGTCTAGTAAAAGAAAGATTGTGGTATAACTTGATCCGCCAGGTCCTTTTCTTGGTTTTTTTCCCAGACCAAACGAATGGTAGCATTCAAGTTGGAATTGAACTGAAAATACACCAGTAGTCCAGCAATTGATTTACCAGTTGATAATTTATTATTGATCAAAGTTGGACGCACAATAATAATAATAATAAAGGCGTAGGGATGTGACGACCCCATCGCCCACCAATGTGACAGCTAGCAGTAGGTGTCACATTGGCGCAGTCAGTCTTCGCAGGGCAGCTTGTGGCGGGCTGTTGGTGAATTAGCGACACCACGAACCTGAGATCCTCGGAGAGTCAATCAGGCCCCTCGTCTTCGGCTTACCTTTACTGGCTGGCCGAAGTGGATTTCAAGAGGGGCCGCAGGACTCTCACCTCTGGCTTGCCTTAGCCGGCCGTCCAGAGTGGGGCGTTAGAGCTATATGCTCGCAGGGTGGAAGTGAAAGATGCATAAGACGCGAGTTGGCACTGTGACTGTGGCTACCACACTACAGTCACTGGGTAGAAAGCGGCGCACACCTCTCGACACCCTGAGCTGCTCACAACCATGTTGCCGCCTTGCTGTCCAGGGCTAGGTCCATAAGCGGCGGCATATTTAGGTGGCCCATTTAGTGAGCGGCAAGTCATACGTCTGCCAATGATGAACCCCTTGAGACATTTTCCGTGGCAGACGTCAATAGTAGTCTCAACCCATAACCCGGCACCCCAATCCATTTATCCTGACTCTCCCATAGCCCACATTTTTCTTTTCTGTTATTTTGCAATAGTCCTTGTATCTGACGGAGATTGTCTCTGGGTAGATTATTGTATTTATCCAGAGACAAGATCCGGCAGATACACCTATCACATTTAGAGTAAATGGTATTTAAAAGGCCTCTGTGCTGTTGGCTTCGGCCCCACGCAAGCCTCAAAGGACCGGGTCCCCATGGACCCGTGAATCTGAAAAGTATACCAACATAATAATAATAATAATAAAAACGTTTATTCATATCAACTTACAACATACATTTTCTGCCAAACTATAAAATAGTTTGTTGGCAGAGTAGCTCTCAATATGGTGTTGCTGAGCCCATCGATCAGCGCACTCAGAAAGTTACTTCACTGTTGTGAAAATTATGCGGTGACCCACGGACTCAAGTATAATACAAAAAATCGGAAATCTTGATTTTCAAAGCCGGCAAGAAAACTTACAGCGAGGTACCCCCGGTTTTACTGAGTGGTAATCCTCTTAAATGGGTTACTTGCTTTAAATACTTGGGTCACTGGGTCACCGAAGACTTGTCTGACAACATGGACATTGAGAGGGAGCGCAGGGCATTGGCGGTTAGGTGTAACATGCTGGCGCGCAGGTTTGCGCGCTGTACGGCGTCTGTCAAGACGACCCTATTTAGGGCGTTTTGTCAGTCGTTTTATACGTGTAGCCTGTGGGTCAGCTACACCAAAAAATCGTGCAATGCCCTGCGCGTCCAATACAATAACGCGTTCAGGATACTGTTGAGGCTGCCGCGTTACTGTAGCGCATCAGGTATGTTTGCTGAGGCTCGTACACAAGATTTCTTTGCCATTATACGCAACAGAAATGCCTCACTGATGCGCAGGGCGCGGCAGCGTCAACAGTCTCCTCAGCGTCATCGCCAACAGGACTGACAGCCCAATGCTTAAGCATTGGATGTCAGTCCAAATATACAAACCTAAAGTTCCGAAATGTAAATAAATTAAATTAATACTAACACTAGAATAAGCTACCATTATAACTAACACTATGGATTCGTCCGAAATAAAAACTTTTGAATTGAATTGAATTGAATACCATGTGGGAAGGCGAACTGTGTCTGCTAAGAGGTCATTTCAACAACTCGATGATGACGTTTGAGTTTATTTCGGGTAATCTCCAAATTATTAATTTATTCATGCAAAACAAAAAAGTCAAATAATCAATCACAATAAAAAGCTTCGTCAAAAAATAAAAACAAAGACGATAAAAAAATAATAATATGGAATGTCAAAAACTATAACTACTAAACAACCCGCCCGGAACCATATCTGACCCAAAGGTCCCCAACACGCTGGCAGCGTTTCTGCGCTGCACAGCGAGGGAGACTCTTTGCATCAAAAATGCCCCGGAGCGAGAGTCAAAACCACGGTCCCTCAAGCGACGGCCCAAATCCGTTTTAAACGTTTTCGCCTGTACCCCCCAAACTCCCAAAGTTTTAATGACGAACGGAACAAAAATGTATTGCCTTAGAAGCGGGCTACACTTTAGGTAAATATAATGGCAAACGCAGATATCTGCAGCTGAAGTCGAAAGGTTTAGCTTTCAGGATCTTATCATCAAACTTTGTCTAACTAAAGGATGGTGCTTGTACCTCTAGTACAACATTTAAATTTTATTTTAATAATTTGTAAATGTGATCCTAACGAGATTAAAGGCAACTTTCTTATCATAGCAGGAAAAAATATGTTGTAGGTTTTATTTAACTCTCAAAGCTTCGGCTAAAACCAAATTTTTAAGTTTGACTCTACAATTCAAGCAAGACTCAAACCACCAACCCTTTTTGTCGTAAAACTGAAATTATATGCAATAAGAAATCCCGTTGAAGCCTTAAACCGACGTGACCCTCCTCTGACATCATCCTCATCACGAATTCATGAATAAAGTCGATTATGTTGATGTTTTTCCAATAAATACACTTAGGTCCTTTCTGCTCGTGAATCTTTTTCCTCCTAGGTGCGATATGACTTAAGTCACCTAAAATTGTTGCTCCTTTAGTGATAAAGTAATCAATACCTAGGGCTTGCAGTATTCGAGTGGTCGCGTCACCCATCTAGTATGAGTGAAGAATTGAAGATGGAGGGTTGGAGCTTTCATAAAGCGATGTAGAGCCTTTTGATTTACTTACTGCCGGTTTCTGAATTGAGAAATTTGCTAAGCAAATGAGTAAGTATCGTCCTATCTCTGCAGATTTCTCACAAAAGAGCATAACAGAACGATCGCAAAGTATTTGCTTAGCAAAATTCTCAACTCAGAAGCCGGGCCTTAAAGTTTAAAGTTTCTGCACATGGTTTATTTAAATCCTGTCTTTTTTTATTAATAAATTGTTGCCTTACCACAGCCTCGAAAGTATTTTTTATACAACGTATCGGCCATTCGACATACAGCCTTTTTACTCTGCGGCCTTCGGCAGGCTGCGCCGGCGCAACTGGCCAGTAACAACTTGAACGCACGCCGCGCGGTCGCCATGCCAGTGCGAACGAATTTAAAACACAAAACACAACGACAACGAACGTAACTTCTTAATCTAACCAAATGTCACCTACTTTATTCAAAATTCAATTTTAGAATTTTAGTTAGAGTGTTCCTTTACAATTTTGTCAGTCTTCGAAATTCAAAACTCGAATTCGATCGCCATATGGCCAGTCCAAGGATGTGAACCTTTTTTCACCGAAGTCGTAACTTATTTTTTAATTCATTTGTGTGGTTTCAAAGGAATGTGGTCCGAGTGTCCTTAAACAAAAGGACTGGTGCTCTGTGAAGTTGTATCTTATTGTTTTTTTCGTCTTTTTAATGTGTGCAGAGGTGTTGTTGGCCTTTGCTAAAGTTCCTACGAAGCCTTGGTTTTAAAAAGGAGATTTTGAAACGGTAAGACTTTGTTTCATTATTGAATTTATTTTAAGTTTCATGTTTTAACAAGTTACTTAAGCCGCCAACCCAAACTACTTCAGAAATGTAATTATCATATTTTTCTAATTCTTAATTGTTGTGGTTTGGACACTCATTGCTTATGAATAAAGACCAAAACCTTTAAATATTATAGTATCTCTGCTCAATTGCTTACTTAGTCTTTAGTAGATAAATATAATTACTTAAGGTTTGGCAAAATGTATGAATAAGCCATAAACGTTAAAAGTAGAGCCTCATACAGGGTAGCCCATACTTAGATGTTGAACAACTCTATAACTGAGGTCAAGCAAGACCCGAGTTTTTTTTTCACCTTTTAGATAATTTTATTGGTTTCTTATTTAGACGCAGTTAGTTAATTGAATCTTGTTAGATTTCACAAATCTTTTATCACAATGTTAAGGTTAAACAATAACTACGTTGACACTTAAATTGTGTCGTAACTTGAATTGTATAAATGTAATAATTTTATTATAAAAGCGTTACTTAACTTTGAAGTACACTTAAATGTCCATGATTAAAGTATAAATCTTAATTTCCCAACTCATTTGCTCTACATTTAAAGTAATTGTTGTATTTTCTCAATGAAATGAGGTTTTGATTTCAATGAAATGACGCAAATCCAATTTAATCAATTAATAGCTGTCTCTTAACATTTATATTATACTTCAGTAAATTACAAAATTAATGTCAGCTGATCCATACATTCATCGCAATAAGAACTGCCCTTAGCGAGTGGGTTAATACCACCATGTAAAATTTTTCGTCCCGATTTTTTGAGCCCGATAGAAAAAGTTACTCGTATTTATCAGTGGAAAGACTTTAGCTTATTAAAAACCACCATGTAGACAAACGATCTTAAACCAAGGTACAATAAAACTTAATTTCTAAGCCATTAAGTACATAATTAGACATAATAATGGTAGCAACAATACTAGTTAAGTACTTAATTATAAAGGATCCATATTGAACTCGTTTTTCCTGTGGATAAGATCAAGTGACGGTGAATATGTGTGCAGTGATTTCAGCTGTGCAATCCACTAAATTTCTAATTGTTTTATGTGAACTTGTCCACACGGGCAGTATACTTATTCAAACAAAAAAATAATCATCAAAATCGGTCTACTAGAATAAAGTCCCGAGTTAACAAACATAAAAAATAATAATACGGGTTGGATTGAGAACCTCCTCCTTTTTTTTAAAAGTCTGTAAAGCCTCTACACTCAGACTGAACATAGCCAAGTCAAGGCCATGCACCCACTGTTGTACATAACTGATCGTTTGCCGCCTACGGACTATTGCCTGACGTCATTCTTAGATATAGTGAAGCCGGAACTATGTACTATGGGCAAAATTACTTGAGGTTGTAATGTCTATGAAGTCATATCGTTGACTACTTACTACCAATAACACAAGCTTATAGCTAGAGAGCTGGTAACTAATCGACTTATTTTGTTTGTGAGTGTGTGTGTGTGTGTGTGTGTTTGTTACTCTTTCACGCTGAAACGGCTGAACGAATTTGGATGAAATTTGAAATAGAGATAGCTTAGACATCACAATAACACTAATAATATTGTCAAGCTTTTACACTTAGGAGCAAAGTAAAGCACATATCCTTTTTCTGTAGTCCACGCCGACGAAGCCGCGGGCAAAAGCTATATAGTACTTTATAATGTAATATTTAGATATTACCAACTTGATTTATACAGCGTCTTTGATACCTCCACTTATATTTACAAGATGGCTGATGTAACTAACTAGGTACTTAGGCACTTAAGTATGGTTAAACACAAATTTTGTTGTAGATGAGTCACTATTTTGAAACTGCCGATAGGAATTATTTAAGATTATTAGAATTTTTTAACCCAAGACCCAAAAAGAGGGGTGTTATAAGTTTAACCGCTATTTTGTGTGTGTGTCTGTTTGTCTTTGGCACCGTAGCTCTTGTACGGGTGAACTTGCGAGTGTTTTTAGATATTTTAAATCAAAATCGGTATGTCGGTTTATGAGATATGCTAATTTGAAGCTAAAATGTCGAGGGTTTTTAAATTTAGTAAAGAAACTATATGGCACAAAACTGCTCTATAGTAAGGATAAAGCTTGTATCACAATTCACAATTATTATTTATTTCATTTCAATCGACTTGCTGGTCTGCTAAAAAGATGAAAAAATAATTATTGTATACTACAAAAACCTTCAAAGAGTCATTCATGGTCCTTTTGTTAAATTATTGGACTTTTCAGCATGCTCACTGGCTGAATGCAAATGCTAACACTGGACTGAAAGTTAGTCAGTTAGCCGGGCTAAAAAGAGTAAAGTATAATACTTAAGTGTTTTACGCAAGAAACGAACACTTGTATTAACGTCAAATTGCCGACATATTGCTCATCATTGAACTTTAATCTCAAAATTACAGACTCGTAAATGTTACGGAACGGTTATACAGAGTCAAAGGTTGTAAAAAGGTTGAAAAGCTCTTCAATTATATGCTTAGAGTTATTCGTTTGTTTTAAACTAATCACTCTTTCTATTTTTGGCGCTAGTTTTAAATGTAATATTATAATATTACAAATATTAAAACTTCAATAATGATGTAATACATTAATTACAATTTAATAGAGGCCTATGCCCAACAGTGACCTTCATGGACTAGATAGAATATACTTTTTTACTCAACAACGCTCGTAATTTTGTCATTATTTTGACAACCTTCTTTGAGCAAAGTCGGACTTGCCGGCTACTTTGATTAGGCGCCAGAAAAGTTGTATGGAATTTCATTATTGTCGCGTGTTGTGGCCAGAACTTTCCTTTGAAAATCCATTGTTGTCGAGTTTTGTTTGAAAAAAATAGAATCAAAAGCGCGGCAGTAACGCACCCATTACAGACCGCTGCAGTAATGTTCTATTGTGCCTCTAATTCAGGAATTAGGATGCGCTGTAAGATAATTTTTCGTCTTTTAGATGCGGGCTAAGCTACTCATAACAATCATGCAGAAGTAATAGAGTGGTCACTTTTTACATCTTGTGTAAGTACAGTCGGCCACAGTCTCAGATACCCCTTTTTGTTCGATTGACGCCCTTAGCCCGCGCGCGATAAGAGCTGCCATGGGGTATCTGAGTTTGTGGCCGACCGTACAAGCCAAGCCACTTATTTTGACTAAGGTGTAGAGTTTGTGAAGTGAGGGCTTGTAGAGTTAGGGTGTGTAGAGTTAGAAGCTTGGCTCTACATGAGATCTGATAACTTTTTGACAGTGCGAGGTCTCGTCTTGGAAACATGTTTTACATGAAAATGTTTTTGGTGCGATAAATCATTTAAGATTGATGTGGGCTTAAGTTTCTTTTTTTTTTCAATCATACGAACTCTAATTTTAAATCCTCAAGATTACTAACCTGACAGGTGTATTAGTCCAAATAAACCACCTTACCCACACGTAGTTTACTCAATCCTTCAACTATTTCTCAACGGTGCCTTAAAAGCGATTCTCGTACGCGTATCCAATATCATTAAGCGTGGCAGCTCCTATGTTGTTTATCTTACGTGTGAGTATAGAATGAAGAGTTGTTGAGTGATGTAGCCAACACAACCTGCCATCAAACCAGTAAGGATTAGCAAGGACGAGCGCTACTGCACAGCCTTTAATGTGTATACTATTGAGCAACATACACCTACGTTTGATTTGTGCAAAGAGGTGACTCTAAGGAGTTTCCTAATTTATTAATATTACGTTGTTTGACGGAGTAACTAACATCTTTGGGCGTATTTCTATCCAGCCAGCCATCACAAGATTTGACTTCTTCTTTTTTTCATGTCGTTGGTTCTACGCTATATTATTTTGGACCAGCCGTCTATGACGCGCAGTCGCGACTTCATTCGCGGTGCGAAAAGATTTCGACTTGAAATATGCTAACATGGCTTCGGTCCGCAACTGATAAGTTTTTGTAGACATCACTCACTTGCGGATGAACCTTTTCTCAATTTTTTCATAGACGATAATGGCGTGTCAAAAGCCTGCAAGTTTCTGGTGCACGTTTCATATAACTGACATAAATATTTTATTATGACAATTCGATGTATATTGCGTAGTCGATATGACATGAGGTTACAAAAAAAATTGTTTAAAAACCGACCTATCAATGGATATCGAATTGTCATAATAAATTATTTATGTCAGTTATATGAAACGCGGGCCTGGTGACAAGTAGGTACCTGGTGCTCGTTTCGTATAACTGACATAAATATATTGCGTAGTCGATTTGACATGAGGTTACAAAAAAGGTTTGTTTACAAACCGACCTATCAATGAACATCGAATTGTCATAATAAAATGTTTATGTCAGTTAGGTATATGAAACGCGGGTGTACGGTCCAACACCGTACATACATAGGTCGCGTGTTGCTGACATTGCATTGTGCAGCACACGCGCACCTAAACTCTACTCGAGAGTCGGCTTTAGCCACTCGCCCGGTACACTACTTTCTATAAAACCATGTAAATTCAGTGAAATAAACCACATGAACTATTAACTACTTCTTCTTCTTCCACCACCGTCCACCAACTACTACTACAAGTGCTGTAAGACAGGGTGGGGTCGCACACGCCCTGCCCTGCTCTTACATGATGGTCCTTCGAGCCGGATGTCCGGAGATCGATCTCGGTTGGTCTCCCGGGCATCCACAACACCAGCGCCGATGGAGACACGGCGCCGCTTCATGGAACAGACATCGCAACCTTGACGGTGGTGGAATTAACTTAAACGTGTGTGCTAACTTAGCGGATCGCCGCTGCGGAGCTGCCCGGGTGAAATGAGGTCACCAACCAACTTACGTCGCAACAACGGGACGATGCGTAGCGCGAACTTTGGACTGCGAAGGGAGCCTACGGGAACAACATGCGGAAGACGTTTCGCCAACCCTCGGCCAGCTACTGCCTTACAACCAGTAGTAGGCCTCAACTCGACTACCTGCCGGCTTGAACGAAACTGAACTGAACTACTGTGATGTGCAACCTAGGATTGAACTACTTGAAAAGGAGCAAACTGCTCACCAAGAAGGTAACTTACTGCCGGAGGAAGAACTAACTGAGCAAACAAGCAAGCTCATAACTTAACTTGGTGGAGAGAGCATACCTTCGTAACTATTGGACACTACTTTGCCATTAGTTACTACTACTGAAGGAAGCTACCTCTACTAACTGGTGGACATTTCGCTGAGATAACATACCTTCGTACCTAGTGGACACTACTTTGCCACATACTACTTAGTTACTAGTTACTACTACTGAAGGAAGCAACCTCACAACAAACTGGTGGACTGCCACAAAGTGAAGCCGAAGGAGAACTTAACTACATCTGGTCCACTCACTGCCCTGCAACCAGGGAGACCAAACGAGTCGACGGGAGACGTTTCGCCGGCTCACAAGTAACATCGGACACATCTATAACTGATCGTGGTCGCCTCCGCACACATCGACTTGCACCAACACAAAGATGTTATACTGCTGTGCAAACAACTACATTACTAACTACTGGCGGCGACATGAAGACACGAAAGACCTCAAGACGCGCCCTGGAGCAGCATCCACTACTGATAAGCAGCAGTAACTTTTAACTTTATAACTAACTTTTACACTTAACTACCTATACAATACTTTTTTGCTGCTGCTATCGTTGCTTAACTATTTTTAGACATTTTGTAACTCAAACTTAACTGTCTGTTTCATGTAACTTTTACTTTTACTGTACTATTGTAAGTACAACAAAACTAACTAATGTCAGAGGAACGCCTCAATAAAAGTTTTCAACTAAACATTTTACTGAACTTTTGTAAACATATTTTATATGTACAAACTAACTAACCTCAGAAGAACTACCAAACCTTCTTTTATACAACTTTTGAACTCTTTACTGAAACTTTTTTACGTAACTTGACATGTACCTACAACTACTATTGTACTTTTACACTAACTTTGTCATGACAACTTATTATACCTCTGTGTAAACTAAACTTGCTTAAACTGATACTCAACTTTTAAATGCTGATAGACTAAACTTTATACAAAATTTTACAATTTTACTACTAACTTTTACATAACTATTGTGATTTTAACTTTACTTGAAAAATGTACTGCTGCCAAGTAACAACTGTAACATTTTAAAGTATACTAGAAAATACTTTAACTATGAAACCAACCTTCTGCACCTTCTGTTTTTAGTTAGGTTTGGCAGCATTGTACTATGTATGTACAACTTTTTCTTTCTTTCGTTCCTAAGGCTCATTGCGCGATGCGCACTAACTACTTACATGCATCGGTAACATGAAACTGTCAACGCAGCGCAAAGGGTCACGTAGGCAACGCTCATAACTTACTTCATTATTACATTTTAAAATACTTGTAACTTGTAAGTGGACCCGGTGTCAACTATCCGGCCACTTTTGAACTAAGTCAGCATTTCACACTTATCATTCTGTCGAGGTACTTATTGTAACAAACTTTTTACCGATTAACTATTTCATGAAAACTCTTTTACTTTCTTGCTCTCATCCTCATCTGGGGGTTGGGAGCATGTACGGTCCAACACCGTACATACATAGGTCGCGTGTTGCTGACATTGCATTGTGCAGCACACGCGCACCTAAACTCTACTCGAGAGTCGGCTTTAGCCACTCGCCCGGTACACTACTTTCTATAAAACCATGTAAATTCAGTGAAATAAACCACATGAACTATTAACTACTTCTTCTTCTTCCACCACCGTCCACCAACTACTACTACAAGTGCTGTAAGACAGGGTGGGGTCGCACACGCCCTGCCCTGCTCTTACAGCGGGCCTGTAGACTAATAGCGTTTCGCAGGAAGACATAACATAATACTAACATGACTGCCCGTACACAGAACAAGTATATCTCGGGCAAGCGTAAATAAAAGTCGCGTCGCAGCCTGGCATCCTTCCCCAGGCAGCCCTTCCCTTCCTTATGGTATTTCAATCTGTTTCTTACATTGACATGTAACATTGAAAGTATCTTAACGTTTGGTTGTGCCATCAACCTAACTAAAAGGGGTCTACACCACTGAACGTCTACACTTGCCCTAGAGATAGCGTAGGAAAATGAAGCCAACTCATTTAAAATAAAATGAAGACAACTTATAAATAAAATCAGGATCGACGGCTCCCATCTTAGACTGGCTAATCAAATGTTCTATTGGATGTATTATTATGATTATCATCAGAACTTTTTAAAAGACAAATTGTAGACAGAAGGCGTGAAAAATCCTTTATTAGACTTGGGTCTTTTGCCAAATGACGTGGTTTGGGCGTGTGGATGTGAAACCAAGAGGACTGCCGGTTGATTCATACCTGGTTCGGCCTTTCCGCCACGCTCTAAAGGACGGTATTTGCATTAACTGAGTTGTGTGGGCTTATACAACTGGCCGTCATATGGTACAGTTGACAGTATCTGGGTATTTTACTTTACCTTAACTAGTAGTTCGCCCTGAACTGTAAACTCGCGATGTGAAGGCTGGAACAATAGCTAAACAATAATGTCTACAGGATGCATGTACAGAGAAAGGTCCTGTGATACTGAACACAATCAGCTTTTACTGTGGGATCAAGTGCGAAATCTAGAAAAAAATATATGATGTTATTCCATACTCAAATACTATGCCTAATGCGCCAAATGTATGGAGTGGCTAATATTTTTTTGGAGATTTCACCCTTTGCCCCATAGTAAAAGTGGCTTGTATTGATGAGTTAAGCGACCCCTTTCACAGGGCCGTTCTGAAACATCCTGTAGATTTAAACAGTGGCTAGCGTCAGCAGAGCTACTGGTGTCTCTACTCATACGAGATAGGTAGACTTAAGGACTTGAAGGCTAATATACTGCATATGGCCTTAGGCCCATCCCACACGATCTAAGTTGAGATCAAAAGACACTTTTATTCAACATTCGTCATGTTTCCCAACAGAATTCATTAACATGTTTAAAGAAATAATGGGTTTTCACCTTTAAAATGAAACGACTCACCGATCTGAAGTGGGATTTGGCAATGTGCATCGCCTTTTAGGTATATCAGGGGCCTGAGTCTGTAACGTTACGGTGCCAAAATGGGCTCCCAGTTGACAGCTTCAATTACGATTTATTAATGCCGTCGGTCCATTTAATGTTTTTGTATTACAGCAAGAATATACTGATTCTAATTCTACACGATTAGTTCGCTAGTTGTAGGAGAAAAACGAGGAAACCCCGGTTTTATATTTCTAACTGGGACGCCATCGACACGCCATTGCGTTAAAGCCCCAGGATTTTTTTCTAAATTCTTTTATGGCATTGCCTTTCTTCAGCGCCGAAAGTGGCCAGTCTGATCACAGATCTTTTTTTAAAACTTTTTAATTGAAGGCTTTCTTTCTGAGTGTGATTTTTTTAATTTCTCAACTCCTTTTTCGATTGATTTACGGTAAAAGAGAAAAAAACTGTTCTTT
Organism: Zelleria hepariella; assembly: GCA_949319315.1. Lineage (NCBI taxonomy): Eukaryota > Metazoa > Arthropoda > Insecta > Lepidoptera > Yponomeutidae > Zelleria > Zelleria hepariella. The sequence goes on along the minus strand of OX439385.1, from coordinate 3,966,912 downwards.
TTTAAAAAAGATACGTCTTGTAACCAAAATAGCCAGACACTTTCACACATTTTTGGCTTGACAGATTTACGACTCATATTTTGTCGATATTTTGACTTTGTTCGTTTTTTACCGATTAAAGTGAGACGTAGCCTTTAAGAAAGCATTTACAAGTCCCACTAACTGACCGCAGGCATTCTCTCAGAAATATAAATTCAAATAAACTTTATAGCCATAAAAATAACACCTCTGTATAAAGTTCCAATATAATCTTACGAACGAATTGTAGGTAAAGTAAAAGCCTTTTGGAACGTGCTATCCGATGCCCAAAACAACCGTTCCCAAAACACCCGTTCCAAAATATCAGAATTTATTTTAAATGAACGTAGGCCAAAAGATCCGTTGTGTATCGGTGAGATAAACATGACCTACAATGCATATTTCTCCAAAAAATATTTCAGGCTCAAAATTTTGCGTTTTTGCCTTTAGGGGAAAAGGCTCACACTCAGGTTTCCTCACGATGTTTTCATTCACGGTTTGTGTTACTCCTAATAAAATTGACAATGATCGAAATAATTACTGTACACAAGACAGCACGTTGACGCTGACACGCTAGCACTATTTTCAGTTACGTTACGGGCGACTTTAAAACAAAAGTTTATCTACACTCTGACTTGCTATTGTGTGTACACACGACAGCACGTCAGAGTGTACACTTTTACTGTAAAGTCGCCCGTAACGTAACTGAGTAGAGTGCTAGCGTGTAAGGGTCGACGTGCTGTCGTGTGTACCTTTGAGACGTGACAGCTGCATTACCAATCAGCTGAGCTGTCAACATAATACGCATTCTCTAAGGTAGTCACATACAGCCAAATAGAGGTCAACTGTTTATAGCTTTAGTTCAAATATGCTCAAAGACAACCTTGCTCTACATGCAGAGTGTATTGTATAGACATTTTTGCCATGTCTCATTGCCCAAACTGATTGAATTGTCAAAGTTATGGCTAAAGATTACGTGAGAATGTTAATAAGTTAGTCATAAGATAAATAAAGCCTATCTACTTAACGATAAAGAAAATAATTAAAGCTTTTTCAGTCACTCCTTTAAAATTAAATAACCTTCGAAAATTACTTCGCTATTACGATTACAATAGCTTTGAATTACAGCTCGCGTCACATTGCACTTTGAAGTTTTCAACATCTTTCAGATGTAACATTTAAAGGGGTTTGTGATTAAGGTTAAAGTTAGACGATTGGACACTCGTCTCTTATACGTACATGTTGGTCCTTTGACCAACATGGAGTAAAATCTTTTTTTTTTTGTAACAATAACAATTCAAAATGACGTAATGTCCAAATAAAATCCTTATTTTTGCATTAATTATTCACGAAAACAGGCAAAAAGTCTCTAACACATCGTTACAAGTAATGATTACAACTTTTTACAACAAACTGCGTATCGTATTATGAGAAGAATCATTCAATTAGATAACCAACTTACTTACGCCCTCGTGTCAATGCAATTTGACCTCTAAACCCAAGTCCATAACAGTCAAACCACACGCAAACCGCAAAACGACCTATTGGTGACCTGCGTGTCAAAACAAATAACTGCAAATTGGAGGCCATCAAACTTGCTTTATTCTTTGAAGAAACCCTCTGGTGAACTAGCTTCTCTAACAGTCTGTATAAAACAAGAGTCCAACACAATTTGGCATTTAAAAGTTTTCGCATTATGACCTCTATGACGTACGTAATAAGTTTTAAGATGGCTAAAGATAGAGATTTGTTTGTGGGCGTTCGACCTCGGTTTGAGGCCGTGGCTTGTGCCTTCTGCCTTTGACGTATAAAGTTCCACACACAAAGACACCTGCCGGTTGTGAAAGAAAACTTCGTGGGGAAGCCTTGACTCCTCTTAGGGACTAGGAGGGGCAATGTCCCGGGGCCCCCAAGCTCAGGGGGGGCCGGACCCTATCACCAAACCGTATTGAACTACTTAGCTAAAAATCTTCCAGGTTGGTGACTCCAAGTGGTAATCACTAAAGCTCACACAAGCTGTAGGGGCCACAGATGCCATGATATAATGCCAGTTCGAGCGTCTTTTTTACCTAGAACAAATAAAATGTTATTAAATTATTACAATCAAGAGTTAATTTCCTGTTTTAGACTGAAATTTTCGGGCCCTATACTCCGTGCAATTTTAGTGGTTTTAAAGCCGAAGGTATTTTGTTGCACTGGTGATTCTGAGCTAAATTACAAAATTTCATTCCAAAATGCGCGAAAAAAAATTCACTTCTCCATACAAATGGTGTCGATTGGCGTAGCGGTTTGTATTGGGAAGTGTTTTTTTTTATTTTCGCTCGTTTTGAAGTAAAATTTTGGATTTTGGCTCAGAATCACGAGTGCAACTAAATACCTTCGACTTTAAAACCACTAAAATTCCACGGTGTATTTATTCAATAGTATTTTATATACCTATTACCTATCTATATTTTGACTTGATAAAACCTAAACAGTTTTGCTACCCTGTAAGGGGTACGTACGTACCATGTAAGGGTAGTAATAAAGATCACCAGACAATAGATGTAAAAGACCTAAGACAGTGTGAACAGGCCCTATCTTTAGCACCTAATGATGTCACCCCACCTGCCGCGGATGTGACGTCATCATGGTGTAACAGGGCCCTTAGCCTGTAACGCAATGGTCCCAAAATGGGCTCCCGGTTGACGGTTTTAATTACGATTTATTAATGCTGTCGGTCCAGTGTCGGTCCTTTTAATGTTTTTGTAGTACAGGAAAGAATATTATGATTCTAATTCTAGAGGATTAGTTCGCTGGTTGTAGGAGAACAACGAAAAAATCCCGGTTTTGTCCTTCTACCTATGATGCCATTGATACGCCATTGTGTTACAGGCTAAGGCCCCAGATGTTACTCTGCGGTTCCCTACAGTGAGCAGGCAATTTGTAAGCGATTGGGGACAGAGACCATAATATACACCATGTTTTTGTGGTGGAGGAGTTGTCCTACAGGGGATTCGAAATAACTTTTGACCTGAATCTGCAGCACGTAAAAAATGCGTGAAAAATCGATTCTTTTAGTACGTACAGCGCCTCTATTCTCTAAAAAAAACCACTCAACCGTCGAGTGCCAAAACACTCGAAAATAGCCCTTATTGAAATGAACAGTCTTTTTTTACTGTGGATATTTTAGAGAATGCAGGGGCAAAAGTCCAAAGACGAAGATGAAATGGAGATCTTACGACTAAAGTGGAGATCCCAGATTCAGAAACCTATAAATAAAACGTGTCACCAGTTCACCACACCGCCGAAAGTGGCCATTTTGGATTTGTGCAGGATTGAATTTATTTATAGGTTTTAGGATTTGGGATCTAGGCTTTAAGTCCTAAAAATAGTTAAGAGTAAGAGGGCTTCGCCTTAGAAGGACAAACACAGTTTATTTTGAAATTAATGTGTATTCTATCAGTCTCTTCTGCGTCTGAGTGGTGACTTTACCTATCTTGTGTGAGCAATTGAGCATTGAAAGTACCACAACACATGACTTGGGTGTGAATCATTGTAAATCTGGACTAAGATAGTGTTAAGAACCATATTAGTACGACCTTTAAAGCCATATATAGAGAATTAACACTTATCTATTTATTGATCGTGATAAATATGTTCACGCACAGCTAAACATTACATAGGATGAAGCCTACATACAAACATACGGACGAACCGTGAATGCATAACAATTGACACATTGTAAGGTCAGTGTTGTATGAATGAACGACGATGCAAGGTTGTATGATGTCATACATAGGCGTTGAGACTTTGATTTGGGTGTTTATGGATTAAAGGTCTACCTAGACATTAATAAGTCAACAAGTACAATTTGAGAAGTGTTGAACAATTTGGCACTGTCAATATCATATTGAACTAGAGTTCCTCAGCCAAAGTTTAAAATTGTATGCCAGGCACTGTATTCTCGCACTTATGATTTGGATTTCGATGCGGTGTTTTTTATTTGAAAGCAGGTTTTTAGCGAGTGTTTTTAGATTTTATAAGGTTTTATCAAAATCGGTTCAGCCGTTTATGAGTTATGCTTATTTGAAGTAAACATGTCGGGGGTATATGTGTATATTTTTAATTTGCTAGTTAAGAGACGGTGGCTTAACCATTCTCTCAGCTTGATAAGTAGTTTTGCCTCCCTTTTGTTCCTAGTCAACCTTCTTGATTAGTTAACCAGTGATTGGATTTTCACCCGATTTTATTGCACCAAAAAGCCCTGTGAAAAAACCTGCTAAAACAAACGAAGGCCGCGTCTTTCAAAAGTCGAAGTTTTTGCATACCGGCTGTACTCTAATAGGCGTGGTGTTTCACATCTATTGTTTTTGTTTTATGGGAAAATTGTGAAATAAGCAGTTGCTCCGTTTTGTAATCGGACCGGCCTATACAAAACAGATGTTTCGATTCAGATTCAAGATAGTATTAGGAGACTAAAATTACGTAGAGCGGCGTAACCATTTTAGTGGTTACGTTATGTGTCACTTACTTAGTGAGTTCTAAGTTAGTTCCGTTGGTAGGCGAGCTGCGAGCCGTTTTAGGCTGAGCTGGAGCGAAGCCAGAAGAGTTGCTGAGGACAGGAAGTCGTGGCGTGATCTTGTAAAGGCCCTTTGTACCTCTGGGGTACCATAGGACAGCAACAACAACAAGTTGGTTCCGCACGCATTGACTGCAGGTCCGAGTGGTCACTTCACCCATCTAGTGTGAGTGTAGGTACCACTGGACACTGTATACATTATCTCATTACGTAGATGTAAAGGCTTAGTATGTGTCGCGTTCAGTCTCTTCCACTTAATACCTCTTTTTTTTTAATCACTTGAATCTACTCCGCTAAACACTTAATGATAAAGAAAACATTTACATAAGTGCTGCAGATTACCTGTGACTTCCTTTGTCGCTGAAACTTGGAAGAAAAATCAACTATTTATATAAATACTTTTTTGTTTTTTCTAAAGCACTAACCCGTGCTAGGGAATAATTTAGATGCGAAATTCGCATCGACAGTTACTTGACTCGGTAGCTCAATTGTTAGAGCGCCTGCACGGTATGCGGAAGGTTGCGGGTTCAAGTCCTGTCCCGAGTGAATTTTTTCAACTTATTATAAATGTTTATTTATATAAATGGCAATCGAAAATAAGAAGGCAGAACTGTCCATTTTCTAAGAGTAATCCTTCTCCTCCTTGCATCGGTATCCTCATCACTGAAGGTCGTGGTCATTCAAACAGAGCAATCTGTGTCGTACTGTTATACCCTATATTAACAGGGCCTCACACGTATTGACCTGTCTTTTCTGTGGGCTTGGTCGACTAAGCTGTCAGGATGGTATAGGTGCTGGGCAAGCCTACTCCATCTAAAACAATGTCCCAGGCACTGCAGCGCCGAGTGGTCTCTTCACCTATCTAGTGTGAGTGAAGGTGCCACTGGACGCTGTATAAATCATCTCATTACGTAGATGCAAAGGCCTTAGTTTTTTAACAGGGCCTAGTGCTGACCAAGCAGTCCTAGCACCAGCCTCCATTGCTCAAGGCCTGAGAGTACTTTAGTCTCAATAGATCCTCCGTCGTGAACAGACCTACGGGTTTGGTTTTCCAATTTCCTCAGTTTTCCACTGTATTTTCAATATTCAAATAAATGTTTCTTTGTGTAAAAATAAATCGTTTTTTAAAACACAAAATCTGAGACGCCGTCCAACAGTACGATGCGTCGCCCGTTGTGCCTATCTGCGGCTAAGGGCATGGCATCGTATACTGTGGTGTTGAGTGTGGAGGTATCTGGCATCTTCCCCTTGGATAAAAGTAATACACTATTCTTATAAATCCACGTTATTGACATTCAAATAGACAAACTAGATGGAGTAGGTTTGCCCAGCACCTAAACCATCCAATGTCCCAGGCACTGCAGCGGCGAGTGGTCTCTTCAAACATCTAGTGTGAGTGAAGGTGCCACTGGACGCTGCATAAATCATCTCATTACGTAGATGCAAAGGCCTTAGACAGACTTAACAGCCGACATAGTATTTGCGCCTACCCGACCGTGCGCTCCATTGAAGCGTCAACCAGAGCCTGTCGTTGTGTACTGACGTGCGACGACCTTCGTACTTAACCCTGGAGGGCTCTGTCGTGACGAGCTCAGTGGTCCAGTGGTATAATACGCGCCACGAAAGAAGAGACTTGACAGCGCCTCCCACACTTTTTCGCCGCCGCGATGACGCCCGTTTCCTTCCCGTGCTCAGACCTCATACCGCTAAAGAGACCTATAAATCGTCTACTGCGCAAGTGAAACCACAAGTTTCATCTTTCGTGGGGAGTATTGTAAGCTTTTTGGTTACCGTTCTCGAGGTTATGACCGGTATTGTGATTGTAATCGTAAAATCTGGATTCCGAAGGATAGACAGAACAAGACAAAAATGCAGGAAGACCTCATACATTTTTTGCCAAGGTGACAAGTGACCCAGCATAGGTTAGATCATCGTATGAGGGCATCTCTGGTGTCAGAGTTTTTAGGCCGCCCGATGGGCCTCTGAAATGGCTTATAACAACCAGGACCAACAGTTTAACGTGCCTTCCGAAGCACGGAAGCGATCAGATATTATTGCCACTAGCAGTGATCCATGGACTGATCGCGCCCGATGTTGCTTAACTATGCCCATCAATTAAGAATGGCCAGAGTTGTGCAGTATGGTCCCGACTGAAAATCAGGTTGTAAGGAGCCTGCTTCTTGCAACACTACTGAGCTCGGGATCATTTTAGGGGCTCAATACTTAAAACAAATTATAATTATAATATGAATGTATGTCTTGTCTAGTTTTAGTCGTTTTGATTTTTATGTTTTGTTTTTTTTTTTTGTTGTTCTGAATGTTATGTTTTGAGTATTGTGTCGTTAATAAATGTCTTTTCTTTCTTTCTTTCTTTCAGTTAGGCTGTGAGAGCCCCAACTAGGCATTATCATCGATGTAAAATTATTTACAGAGCAATCAGATACATACATGTCTTTTGGCAAGACAACAAAGGCGCAAATGGACACTCCATGTGAGAAGGCATTACTCGTCAGTCACGCATACCTACCTACTATTATTTATGCTAGCACCCAGCGTCATCATGGCAGTGACACGCTACGGCTAGACTGGGTCTGTAATCAGGGTGTGCTTGAATATACGTTATTCTCGTCTATTATTGATTTGATATATCGTATTGATATATTTTGTAGACGTGAATAATTGAAGAACATAACCACAATAATAACTCTATCTTATTTCAATAAAAGGTATCAAAGAAAGACATGATTTTGCGGGGTTTATGCGGGTTACCTATCTACCTATGCGGGTTACAGTGTAGTTAGATATTTTTTTCACGAAAAGTTTACATAACTTTTTTGCACCCGTGCCAAAGCCGGGGTCGGCGATCGCTATTATGTAGATTAAGAAAGCCTAAAAAGGTTTTATTTTGTCACTAGCGAAACAGAACACTCATAGTTTGCAGTAGGTAATTGTTTCAATGTCATAGACACTGTATAACGGTCAACGCCATAAAACAACTTAGGCCGTTAGCTTCGGCTCTACATATTAGGGTTTCTTTGTCACTGTATTATGAAGCAAGTATTGAGGTTTGTAGGGTTTCGTCCTTTTTATTACACTGTGTGGGTTTTGATAGGAGGTCGAAGATATAAAAGTTATACATAGAAAGTATTTTAAATTATAATTATTTGTCATATCCGATATTGGAGTGAAAAGTCGTAAATATTCCCGTAAAGAGACAAATACAAATATTTCTTTGAAAAATATTGGTCATTGTAAAACCACGAATCTTCTTTACATCTCTCAGTCTTGGTTTACCGCGTCATCGTCGGTGTCGATGATACGCAAATCTTAAGACCAAAAAGAAGATGGGTAAGGCCTCTTGTCTGAAGGGTGATGGATCGGTTTTTCGATATGTGTAGAGTAGATCTCTACAACGTGTTACAAAACATCCTAACTCTTTTTACAGGGTGTAACCTTGTGGTCAACAGGATGTCAAATCTGTAAAAAAAAGTTGAAAAAAACAATATACATTTTATAATCTCAAAATTGAAATAAAATCATAACTTTTTTGTTTTCGGTATGAGCTCAAATTTTAAAATATGTTTGTGTGTGCAGGTGCATTTACATAGCTTTGAGTTGTTAAAACATTGAAAGTCAATGAAAACAATGTTTAAAAATACTTTTCTCCCGCCACAGCATTCACATTTTATTAATTTAAAAATCAACGGAACGTCATATAGCAAAAAAAATTTAGGTTGTGATCCCTATCACCGGGTACTATTACCCTGTAAAAAGAGTTAGATACTTTTGTAACACCTTGTATATCTAGAGAACTCTTTACTGTACACCAAAAATAATCAACATTGGTTTTCCTAATAACGAATAAGTACTGTATCATAGCTCTATTCTTAACTGTAAGAGCGATCCTTTATAAACTGTACATCAATATAGTGGGAGAGTCATATCGATTCCGTGTCGATAAAGCCCTCATGCTAAGCCAATAGATCTTAGGGTGGTCGACTCAAGTTCGAACTCAAGTAGGTGATCTCAGAAAAGTCAAATGCTAATGTCAATGTTATTCTCAAGAAAGTGTCTATTAATATGCTGACAGTTACTTAAGTTTGACATTAGCCAAGGCTTGACATAACCATATGACTTTTCTGAGTTCACCTACTTGAGATCGAGCTCAAGTAGGTGATCTCAGTCGACTATTAATGCCACCCTAAGAGCGATCCTTTATAAACTGTAGATCAAAATAGTGGGAGAGTTACGTCGATTCGCTGTCGATAAAGCCCTCATGCTAAGCCAATAGATCTAACTTAGACACATTACCAACACTTGGTACGTTCCAAAGCTCCGCAATCTCTGGATCTGAAGCACTCTCGGACTGCGTCTGCGCAGTGACGTAACGCAGCCTTGTGCAACGTAACCGGTACATTTGTACGAGAGTACAGGCGGAAAGACAAGCGCTTGAGAAAAAAATCGGAGTCGGGCTCGCGCACGAAGGGTTCCGTACCATTATCTGTAAAAACGGCAAAAAATCATGTTTTATGTATGGGAGCCTTCAATATGAATTTTATTTAATTATTTATTTTTAAAGTGAATATATAATTTAAGCGGAACTTAACTATAAGTGGGTTTATTGCTAATAAATAATGCTTATTATAACTTAAACTTATACTGTGTAATTAACGTAGAATAATTGTGTGCATATAATAATCAAAAAACAAGTGTAAAAAACTAGGAGGATAATAATTCGACGACCGGCAGAACCAACGGAATAAATCGGGGAAGTATTGTTGTTTTTCTCACATTACACCTAGTTTTACATAGAAATAACAATTCACTTAATGTAAAATACCTCTCATACGTGAGATACTACACACTCACGCACTCAGCGGAGGTAGCATGACTTTTATCGAGGCGGAGTTATCCAACAAAATGGCGGTTCATCAGCATTTTTGACGTCTATAGTGGGTTATATATCGTCGAGAGCGATATATAACCCACTATAGACGTCAAAAATGCTGATAAACCGCCATTTTGTTGGATAAATCCGCCTCGATAAAAGTCACGCTACCTCCGCAGGTACCGTTTTGCTTGGCAATAAGTGGAAGCAAACTTGACGACAAAACTTCAGACTCAGACTTTACATCCTTATACACGCTAGTGTGCCTTGCACTTTAAGGTGAATACCGAGACACAACTAGCGCCGCCAATTGAAAAAAAAACATGTCTTCTTATTGGATGCGGTTTTTGGTAAAACCTCTTCATTAGAGTATCGACGCGGGGCTTAACTATTTTTAGCACCTAAGGTTTAGATTCCAGATCCTATCGCCAAAAGTGGCCACAAAAGGCGATAAATGATTTTATTCGTAGGTTTGGGCCTTAAGAGGGAACGCGGGTAACCTCAAATCCATACAAAAGGGGAGACCTGTTTCCTCCCTGGATAATTGTTTTAGAAAAAATATGTTTATGCCATTCAATCTATATGTACCTCTGCCATGTCCCTATGTTTTCCTTTTTTTATTATTTTAATTATTTTAATAAAATTTATTTCAATAATTAAAATAATAAAAAAAGGAAAACATAGGGACATGGCAGAGGTAAATATAGATTGAATGGCATAAACATATTTTTTCTAAAACAATTATCCAGGGAGGAAACAGGTCTCCCCTTTTGTATGGATTTGAGGTTACCCGCGTTCCCTCTTAAGGCCCAAACCTACGAATAAAATCATTTATCGCCTTTTGTGGCCACTTTTGGCGATAGGATCTGGAATCTAAACCTTAGGTGCTAAAAATAGTTAAGCCCCGCGTCGATACTCTAATGAAGAGGTTTTACCAAAAACCGCATCCAATAAGAAGACATGTTTTTTTTTCAATGTCCCTATGTTTTCCTTTTTTTATTATTTTAATTATTTTAATAAAATTTATTTCAATAATTAAAATAATAAAAAAAGGAAAACATAGGGACATGGCAGAGGTAAATATAGATTGAATGGCATAAACATATTTTTTCTAAAACAATTATCCAGGGAGGAAACAGGTCTCCCTTTTTGTATTTTTTGTATGGAGCATCCGGCTACCCGCGTTCCGTCTTAAGGAATTACTGTATTGCTAATGATGATGTTGAAGTTTAGGTAAACTACATTTTGTGGACAACTGTACCCGCGTTACCCATGAATATAGACAATCGCACCGCGCGCCACCTTTGTCTCGCGATCACGTTCCGCGGGCTACATTCTTTTTTACAAGCGATATTTAGGGTGGTATTCTAGAACGCTACTTAAACTCAGTTGAAACTAGATCGCTACTTAAACTCTGTTTAAACTCAGTTCAAACTAGAACGCGACTTGAACTCTGTTTAAACTCAGTTTAAGTAGAGTTTATTAGTGTTGACTGTCGATAAAACAGTGCATGTTTTGATTTGAATATCCCTCCCTTAATATCAAAACATGCACTGTTTTATCGACAGTCTGAACTCTGTTTAAACTGAGTTTAAGTAGCGTTCTAGAATACCACCCAGACTCGAACCTTTTGCCAGTAAGTCTGCTTTGCACTTTTCTAATGCTCTAACTAAGGCCTTCGCATCTACGTAAGAGATGATTTATACAGCGTCCAGTGGCACCTTCACTCAAGAGACCACTCGCTGCAACGCTAGTCTACAGGGTGCACTCTAAGTCGATAGCGAAACTTTAAGCAGTCTGTCTACTGATCAATACAAACAACTTGTACTAGGTGGCGACAAAAATTGAGCGAAAAAAATATCTGCTGTTTCATACATTTGGCGCAATACTGAGTCGACCTTTTGTATGGAACAGCTGATATTTTTTTCACTCAATTTTTTTCGCCACCTAGTAGGTACAAGTTGTTTGTATTGATCAGTAGATAGCCCACTTAAAGTTCCGCTATGGACTTAGTGTGCACCCTGTAGTCTAGTTTTTAGTCTAATAATAAAAATACTACACTGGACCTAAGCACTGAAACAGATCTATACCTAATATAAGGTGATTACTTATTGTTATTTCCTTTGTACACGTTTACCTTTTTGTCATCATCGATCGACGAATTATTCTGGATTCGTCACAATGGCGGTGGAAAAACAATTTGCCACTCCCTGACAATGGGATGAGACTTTTTGCCACGCTCTGCCGTTAGATTTTAGAAGATTGAGCAAGAAATTGTATTGTATCGTCAATTGAAGCTCGACTTTGGTGCCATGAAGATAAAGCCCTTGAATATTTTATCTTCATTGGAAAGAGAGTTTTGATAAACTTTTGCTTGAAAAATTGTATAGTACTACTAAGGCCTTTTTGCATCTACGTAGTGAGATGATTTATACAGCGTCCAGTGGCACCTTCACGCACACTAGATGGGTGAAGAGATCACTCGGCGCTGCAGTGCCTGGGACATTGTTTTAGATGGAGTAGGCTTGCCCAGCACCTATACCATCCTGACAGCCAGCGGTGGTGGTCTAGTGGGTAGAACAGTGGACTCTGAAGCAAGAGGTACCCGGTTCGATTCCCAGTGCGGGCATGTATCTATGACTTTGTTTAATTTCAAAGTTACGTACATTTGTGAATTTGTAGTAGCAATACCACTCGCTAACGGTGAAGGAAAACATCGTGAGGAAACCCGCGGATATAGTACTATTTCCGCGATAAAAAACACAAACGAAAGATGTTTCAAACTTAAAACTGTGTGCACGATGTTCTTACTAACTGAAAATACGTTGGCTGGACAATTTTAGACTTTAGGTAGATGAACATAAGGATATTTTTGTCTTATACATTTAGGTATAATAAGTTGAAAAAAATCACTCGGACTCGGGACAGGACTTGAACCCGCAACCTCTTACATCCCGTGCAGGCACTCTACCAATTGAGCTACCGAGTCAAGTAACTGTCGATGCGAATTTCTTTATTTTTGTCTTGTTTTGTGAGAGTATGCCAATGAAGCAAAATTAGAATAAATATGTACCAAACAATGACATACTTTTGTAGTTTCATTATTCGAATAAGTTGCATTCAAACAATCTTCTGTGTTTAAAAAAAACGTCTTCGAACTTGGATCACAAAACCTGCCACCAAAATCGAGAACTACATTTCGTTTCACACTTTGCCATTTCAATCGGCCAAACGAGAACCATATCTAACTCAAATTAACCCCAGTTAACCTTTAATTTGTCAGGTGACCAGTGACTATTCTAAATCTATCTCCGCACTTATTACACACAGCTTTAGATTCAATAGCTGTCAATCAGTGAAGGTAGAGGCGTAGGCCGTAGTGATGACTACCGATGATACAATTAGCGACGGGAATGGATATTGCTATCTCCCTTTCTTTCTCTCTCTCTCTCTCTCTCTCTCCTTTCACTCCTTGTCTTGTTAACATACTTCGATGCTATTTGTAGGTTTCCTGCTTAGAGTTGAATGTATCATGCAATTTTTATACGATACCGAATTTCCAAGACCTTGTATTTTTTAACCGACATGTAAAACAATCTACAGGCACTGCAGCGCTGAGTGGTCACCGATCCCATCTAGTGTGAATAAAAGGCCTAACTGCCGATATCTGACTTGTGAAATTCGCTAAGCAAGCACTTAAGTATCGTTCTGTCTCTGCAGATTTCTCGCAAAAGAACGTGACATAATGATACTTAAGTATTTACTTAGTGAAATTCTCAATTCAGAAACCGGGCCTAAGATTGGTAAACGATGTTGATTATTAAGATATTCCCAACATAATTAAGAGTCGTATTTATTTATTTGTATGGCTACAAAATTATAGAGAAATAGGTAGACGTATTATTCGATGTGTCACACTTTTAACAAACAGCTGTAGGTATACCAACCAAGTACTTTGACAACTACAACAACCTTACGTAACGTAGTACCTACATGTTTCGGTTTGCTGACATACTTTCGATGTATTTATTTTGTTTAAACTCATCCGAACATGCCGCGGGCTGTAGGTTAAAGAAACCGGTCAAGTTTGCAAGTTACGCAATTTTGTGGAACCAATCGATTACTCTTTTGGGAACTGGGCAAAAAGATGTCCTTCGTGAAATATATTTTGGTGGTCAGTAGGTAATCGTATGAGGTAGTGGCCACAACTTTACTGGTGTCAGAGCTTTTAGGCTTTTGTTGAAAGGGCATTTGCGATTGTTGTGAATCAACAACAACCGGGACCATTGGCGGATCCAGGATTTTGGTTTGGGAGGGGCTTGAACCCATTGAGGGTAGGTTTGTCAAGATAAAGTAAACACAAAAAAGCATGTACATTTTGGTATGCTTTTGGCTACTATGTGCCCGCCCCGGCGGCGTTCTGCGATCGAGTTCTGCGTTCCGAGACCCTAAATGGACTGCCAGAACGCAGAACTTTTTTTCATGGAAGGACGCTTTTGTGGGGGGCTTGAGCCCCTTAGTCCCCCCTCTAAATCCGCTACTGACCGGGTCCAATTCAGGATCCGGGATTCCGCATACATTTTACAAGCGAGATACGTAATCTCATGTGTTTAATCGACGATCTCGTAACGGCAAAATTGCTATTAATTTGCTACTGTGTCTGGTTTGTAATCCTCATAAATCTGTGTCTGCTGTGTAAGTTATTGGGATGCTTTCAGAAGTTTTCCTTGACATTTTCTGTTGAAATCTTTTTTGTTTTTTGGAGACGACTCATTCATATTTAATGCACCTCGTGGCCTTAAAGCCAAGTTTGGTAGCGAGGAAGGATGACAGACCGACGAAACAAAATATATTGAGCGAATGCAACTAAGTAAAATAATCAGTAATTACTCTAATCAGCTATGGGAGCGCGATAAAAGTTACATCCCAATATCGGCTTTATTTCACCGCGTGAAGCGAGATGCCGCTACCCGATAGTGCGTTAAAACTTTTATTTTGAAGTTGTGCTCCCTTACCAGGGACGTGCTTTTCAAACAATTTTCCATTCTGGCCGCTTTAGCGCTTTGAAATCGATAGTTTCGCCAACAATCATCAACCAAGACTAAAGAATAACTACAGTCATACATATTGTCCAGGTAAATTGTGATCGTATTATTTGTTGCATAAAGGCCTTTGCATCTGTTTCCGATACACTGTTTATTGCGAGATGATTTATACAGCGTCCCAGTGGTACCTTCGCTCACACTAGGCGGGTGAAGAGACCACTCGGCGCTGCAGTGCCTGGGACATTGTTTAAGATGGTTTTTAGATGATTTTAGATGGATTTTGTTGCATAAAGTTATAATTAAGTATGCCCCTCAAGATCAATATGAACGATATTATAGCTTTTTCACGAAACGCTGAGAGAGTCAGATAATTTCAAAGTCAAGAACGCCGAAAATAACCCGTTTGTTTCTGCCTCCCAACCCGGAACACACCGGCCACAGGGCACCACAAGGTCTGCGTCGTGGTGCGTGACATTACGTGTCTGAAGATGGTCCGATAGAGGCACCCACCTGAGGCAGGCTGTAGCAGGTTATTAGTCTGGGTAGTGGGCTATAGATGAATTTAGTATACTTTAAAATATTTGCCGATGACTCAAAAACCTACGCGAACTTTGGGTGTAAGATTGAAACGAAGTGATATACTTTGGCTCGCTGAGCCAGGGTAGTACCTAAGCTACAAATTTAATAAACAAGTATGACTATGACTCATCCGCACTTATTTTCCTGGTCTGTTCTGTGGGTGACTAAACAGTCGAAAGTAGGTGCTGGGAAATCCTACCACATTTAAACACGTCTGTTCATTTCGAAGACACAAGATGTAATTTCTAAAGATAGTAAGCTAGATGAAGATGTAATTTCTAAAGATAGTAAGCTAACCTCTGCTGTGTATATTTCGCTTTATAGATGTATAAAGCAAAATATAGGCAGCAGAGAATAGTTTAGGGATGATAATCACCTACCTATTTAATAAACTGAATAAAATGATTCTATTTAGGCCGATCTTTTCCCATATCTTGGGTCCTAACGCCACCATTCGTAGGCCGCTCTTTTCCCATGTCTTGGGCCCTAACTCCACCATTATTCTAATGACAGTATAGTATCTAAACGCGAGTTTGTTTTGGCTCGGACATCGGCTCCGTCACGGTGAGTAGGTTCGAGTCCCGGTCGGTGCGCTAATGATAATGGCAGGCTAGTGCGCTCTTCCTATGTTGTTAACTTCACAAGACGTTAATTTGTTTACCGTATCTTGAAAAGCGTAAATAAGAGTTATGTTTGTTTTGCCCACTAGTCTATACTCGACGCCTTTGAAGCAAGATTTACGTATTTTTCTTACTTGTGTTTTGTCGGTGTAGCCGACTAGTACTTGGTAATGTTTTTTTTAATGTAGGCTGTGTGATGTCCCACCCGTACAAGGCCTAAATTAGACCGTCGCGAATTTAATTGTTATTAATTATGGGCCACATAGGTGCCTGAAATAAAAGATTGTTATTTATTTTAAGACTACTTTTTTTTTACCCTTGACCGATGGCGTGAGCGAGCATTAATAAGCCTTAATTAGGAGTGGGTGTTGGCTGATGATGATGATGATGATGAAACAATCATGCGGTTCAATGAAAAATATTAAAACATACACCGAAATAAGAGGAAACTATGATTTATAATTTTTATATGAATTTTAATTATTCGAAAAAAATTAATTATTATTATTATTTGGTGTACAATTTTCAACCTTAACACACTCGCTATAAAGGCGTTCGATAAAACGTTTGGAACCCCCGATACGTGCCTGTAGTTGCCCAACCACGCTATAAAATAAATAAATTGTATAAACTTAAGTGGACTAGAAACATCACTTCTGTGTAGACAGGTGTGTCAAATTGGGGACAGCCTTTTGTATGCCTTTGTTTCTCAGATACATTTTATTGTGTAACAATGCGCAATACACGTGGGGAACTAAATATTTGTGTAGTGTTGTATTGTAAAATTGTGGGTGGAGGTGCTAGATGCTATACCCCTATTAATCATTACAATCTTTACAATACAAGGTGTTACAAAAGATACTAACTCTTTTTTTCTTAGCACCCGGTGATAGGGATCACAACCTAAATATTTTTTTAGCTCTATGACGTTCCGTTAATTTTTAAATTAATAAAATGTGAACGCTGTAGCGGGAGAAAAGTATTTTTTAAATATTGTTATCATTGACTTTCACAATGTTTTAACAACTCAAACCTATGCAAGTGCACATACACATACATACATATTTTTTAATTTGAGCTAATACCAAAATCAAAAAAAGTTATTTAAAAAAAACAATTTTGAGGTTATAAAATAAAATTTGTTTAATTCAGCTTTTTATTACAGAATTGACATCCTGTTGACCAGTAGGTTACACCCTGTAAAAAGAGTTAGGATGTTGTGTAACACGTTGTATACATGGTGTTGTTTTGGTTAGTGACACTGACACTCGACTCAGGTAAGATACTTAAGTTGACTAACGCTTGAAACTAAACTAAGTAATTTTTTTTCAAAAAAAATATTTTCATTCACAAATTGTAACCGCGACGTGCGGACACCCCCGGCCTTCTCACAACGCGCGCGCGATGTGGCGCCCGATATTGCGAGTTTGGCGAGTATATTTTTGGGTATTTTGCACTGTTTTTTTTTTGTCACTAGTCGGGTGTCACTTTACAAAACAACACCTTGTATAAAAAATACATGTTGTTGATTGTACAGTCAGCCACACGCTAGGTTACCCCTTTTTGTTCGATTGGCGCCCTTATGCCGCGCGCGGTAAGAGCTGCCATGGGGTATCTGTGACTGTGGCCGACCGTACACACGACGACACGAGGCGCTACCCCTTTTTTTCGATACTCGTTCGTATACCGCGCGCGTTAGTAGCCGCCTTTTTCGTTTCAGCCTTTCAGGACAAATCATTTATTATGCTGTTCACTGTCTTCAGAAGACTATTAAGGCGCTGTACATAGTGAATATCCCGCGCGCCAAGAAAAATGCACAAAATCGAGTCCTGTATCAAAAACACAAAAAAAATCGAAAATTTTCACATATCAAACCCTAGAATTAGGTGAGACCTATCTAAAACAGCCAGTTTCGTGTTATCATTCATAAACGTTTTGAAGATATTTTTGATGAAAAAAAATAGGCGGCGCACTTTTTTTCAAACAAAATATCTTGCAATCTGTTATGGGTATCAACACAAAACTGGCTGTTTTAGATAGGTCTCACCTAATTCTAGGGTTTGATATGTGAACATTTTCGATTTTTTTAGTGTCTTTGATACAGGAATCGTTTTTGTGCTTTTTTTTTGGGCGCGGCCTATTTCACTATGCCCAGCGCCTTAAGGCTTGTTTGTAGTCTTAACGGCTTATTCCATCTAGTCATACACTTACGTAGTTCTACATGTATGACTACTAAGAAAAAAAAAACCGCCTAGTTCTACATCCACATGCCAAACATGATTATATCCAATAAGTTACCAAATTAGTTTTACAGATAGGAAGACAATTACTTTGTATGTGAATTCCCTCCATAATTACGAAGATAAGTACCTAGTTAGAAGACGATGCAAATTATATTATGACGAGATTGCTAGTCAAACAAATGTCACATGAATAATAATCTGTCTTAACCGGCTAGGTAATAATAGAGAGAAAGCCTTGCGTATACCTAAGATGTTACGTCAGAAACAGCGTTTAGCTCGTTGTAGCTAGGTTAGTGTTCATGCTTAGATATCTATTAACTAAGCATTGCTAAAGGGAATCGTCAAGTGTGAAACAACAACTTCTAATAAGTAGTAAGTCTACGCAAATTAATTAGTGACCTTTAAGAATCCATCCAACCCGATGTTTTATTTTACTGCAAATTATTTGTTGTACACTTGAACACCGTCAGCGACATCGTGAGAAAACCCGCGGCTTAGTTGGCTCCACACGTATTGACTCGTCTTTCCTGTGGGCTGGGCTGACTAAGCTGTCAGGATGGTATAGCAAGCCTACTCCATCTAAATCAATTTCCCAGGCACTGCAGCGCCGAGTAGTCTTTTCACCCATCCAGTGTGAGTGAAGGTACATACCACTGGATGCTGTATGAAATCATCTCATTACGAAGATGCAAAGGCCTATTATTTCACTTGAGGAAAATAAGTCGTGAAAACTTTTCCGTCCACTTGGGTTTTCTTAGTGAAATCGAAAGTGACGCAACATCCGAGTTCGTCTCTAAGGTAATTCGATCCCAAAGGTGTTGAGTTTCATGCATTAAGTACTTCCCACTTGCCTTTCTACTGTATACTTACTTAGCTTAGCATCTACTGTAAATCTGATGCATGATGTTGTAGACAGTTGTAGAATCGAAAATCTTGTAGATCTTTGCATCTTGTAGAAACCAGCATAACTTGACTTTTTCATCATACTTAGATAAGATAAGATGTAGCCTGTACAATTGTACATGTCCCACTAGCTGGGCAATTGCCTTCTCTCAGAGAAAAATGAAAAGACATTTTATATGAAATGAAATGTATTAATGTGGTCCAAAAAAATAAAAGATAAATACAAGATACAAGATTTCTGGTGTACAATAAGGTGTTCTCTATCTATCTATACATATTGTTGTGCGACATGGTACTCACGGTAGGCCAAAAACCTGTGTTGTGAGTACCAGTGCCTTCCTCCAGAGACATTGTTATTTCTGTAAAAAGTTCGAGCTTAATCACCACATACCCTAAAAAAACATGAAGCGATAGCTGCTGTGGCTCTATTTTTGACTCTAGAATAGGTTGACTTTGACAAATTTTGTTGACAGACAACGCTCGGCAACTCACTCATGTCACTCATCTAAACACGCACGCACACCATCTAATCATATACCTAATGTAATATACACTCGGGGCACGCTGAAAAACATCGTCGCTAACGCCTGTATGTATGGCTATGGCGGCACATCTGAGTGTATCCCCATCTAATCCCCATTACCAAAAAAGTATATTTAGTTCATAGGTTTAAATTTATGTAAAACTTTTTGGTAATAAACCTTTTTTATTCTTAATCTAGATTCTTATTCTTAGTCTCGATAAAGAGGTAAGGTCGAGGTGTTTCTATAAAGGAGTTCCTAAAAACCATCCACTAGGGTTGTGAAACCGGGTCTGCAGATTTGTTGGAAACTTTTTCGGGGGAACGAAGTTGCAAAAGAAGACTGGAAATGTATAACAGTGCGAGCGAAACTATTTGAAACCAAGCATTATGATTGTGTCACAGAGATAGCAAAGCACATAGCCAACGCGGCTGTAACATTGAGAAATACATACATCCAATATGAGCAAATATGTGCCAACCACTGATAACTCGGAGTGTTCCACATAGCTTAGCTGCCGTGTGTTTGGTGAACGAATTAGTGATCGACCTCCTTTGCCTAAGATGGTTTACTGAATTAATTTTATTGTTTGATCATGTTTTTATTATAATACAAGTGAATCCTCAGTTACGCTTGGTATTATATATTATGAACTTAGTGTATAAATAGATAAAGTGTAGAATTGTAGATGCTCTACTTACAAAATCGTTGTCAATTCTATGTTGCTAAAGCATTTTTATAAAGGCCTCTGCATCGGTCTGTTCGGTTTTTGCCCTTTCTGCTTTTGTCCCCTTAGTGTGTGTGTGTGTGTGTGTGTGTGTGTGTGTGTGTGTGTGTGTGTGTGTGTGTGTGTGTGTGTGTGTGTGTGTGTGTGTGTGTGTGTGTATGTGTTTGTATTTGTAGAGATTTGCCCCTTTTTGAATTTGTATTTGTAGAGATTTACCCCTTCAGAAACTTTGCCCACTTTCTGAGTTTGCTCCCTATTTTGACTAATCGGCCCTTTCATTCTTATAAATAATAAGATTATTAACTATACCGCGTTTCACTCACACTACATAGGTGAAGTGACTACTTGAATGCCTGAAAATATAGCCTCCAAATGTATATGTAAATTCCTACACAAAAGCATTTAATTGTCACGAAAAATCACTTATTTAGTATTTGTAAGAAGTTAAGACGCATTTTGCCGGGAGACGTAACGTGACTTAGTAGGGACCAAATTATATTGCGGGCTAGATAAAAGCCGAGTCGCGGCCTTCCATTTTAGCCCAGCTGTAGACAAATAGAGAAAATGTCCACAGATATTAATAGCGTTGAACTGCTATAGATCTACAGTCAGACCGCGCCCGGTCACCCTTTCACTGTTCCTACGAACCAACGAACGTAGATTGCAATCGCTGTTTGTACAGTCTATTCCTAACCAATGTTCTGCCCCTCTACCCTTGACGCATGTTTCCAATGCGGCCGCAATATGGCGCAATTTACAAAATTTAATATTTTACAAATTAAGACGCATTTTGTGTTTTTATTTAATAAAACAGCCTTACCTTTGAATAAACATTACAAAATATTTAAAATCAAAGCCTTACAATGCGAATTCAAAGAGAAATTAATTTTTAAACTTTTTCAATTGGATCGCAATAGCGTCAAGGGTAGAGGGGCAGGTGAAGTAAGCAAACCGAACCCCCAAAGCTACTTTAGAGAAAGGGCAAATCAAGTTCTCAAACGGGTCTGATACTGAACTTCAAAAAATATTATCCCGACAAAAAAATTCAAAACCTAAGGCCTTTGCATCTACGTACGTAATTTGATGATTTATACAGCGTCCTGTGGCACCTTTACTCACTCTAGATAGGTGAAGTGACCACTCGGCGCTGCAGTGCCTGGGACATTGTTTTAGATGGGGTATAGGCTTGCCCAGCACCTATACCATCCAGAACCACTAAACCACTGTTTGCCCGCAAATATTTAGTAATTAGTATGTAGTATATTTTTCTTGAATATGGCAAGGATAAAAGGAAGGCCACGAAGATGCTGTTTTTAAATTAAAGAAAATATTGATATCGTGTCATATCAGGCTGTGAGAGCACTGCACCAGCAAGAGTCTGTGATGGCAATTACTTCCTGCTTTGATGAACATCGAATCGACTTAGACTGTAGATATGTCGGCTATAAGTACGCCTGTTACTATTTACATTTACTTCATCGAGGTTGGCGTGTGCCAAACCGCAAGATCGTATTGATTTTGAGGTACCTAATATACAAGGTGTTACAAAAGATGCTAACTCTTTTTACAGGGTAATAGCACCCGGTGATAGGGATCACAACCTATATATTATTTTTCCCTTATGACGTTCCGTTGATTTTTAAATTAATAAAATATTAACGCTGTGGTGGGAGAAAAGTATTTTTCAAATATTGTTTTTATTGACTTTCACAATGTTTTAACAACTCAAAGCTATGCAAATGCAGCTATGCCCACAAACATATTTTTAAATTTGAGCTAATACCAAAAACAAAAAAGTTATGAAAATTTTTCAATTTTGAGGTTATAAAATAAAAATTGATTTTTTCAACTTTTTTTTACAGAATTGACATCCTGTTGACCAGTAGGGTTCACCCTGTAAAAAGAGTTAGGATGTTTTGTAACACGTTGTAGGTATGTATTATTGTACGAATGACCCCAATATCAGACATAGTCGTACATATGAGCTATAACCGAATTGGGCTGACCAAGCTGAAAAGTGATAGGGGTGCCAGGCTTCAAGACGTATCACATTACACCGACCATAACTGACAGTTTACTTCTGCTTGTTTCAGACTGAGCCATGTGGAGCACCCTGTGTGTGTTACTGGCCGCGCTCGCGACCGCGCGACTCAAACAAGTGCCTCCTAGCACGGGTATGTAATCATAATCATCATCTATCTATGTAACCCACGTTTTTCGGAAAAGAACAGCTTATGTTTTCTTTCCCAGTGTATTTAATATCGAGATTAGTTTGAGCCGGTATAATCCGCGGGCGATGAGAATGGAATGCTAGCTTGTCAAAGTAAATCGAAAATACAGAACTATATTTACTTTGACAAGGTTGCGTCGACGCGTCGAAGTAACCTTGTCAAAGTAAATATAGTACACGAGACAGCACGTCGACCCTTACACGCTAGCTCTCTACTCGGTTACGTTACGGGCGACTTTACAACGTAAATGTTCATTTTCGATTTACTTTGTCAATGTAGCATCTTATTCTCATCGCGCGCGGATTATACTAAAGTATACCTACATAATATTATCAACATGAGTAACAGGCAGGAGTTTTCTGAAAACCAGCGTTTCAACCTTCGTGAATCATACGCAGCAAAACTGAGCACAAAACCTTTTGCCGACAACTGTAATACTTATGTTCCACTAACTAGACCAAAAAGTTATTGCAGGCAAGTCTTTGTAAGGAATTTAAATAAAACAGTAAAAAACTAATTGAATTAAACTGATAATTATTTGAAAAAAAAACTACTTTAAAAACTTTTGCAATTGGAGTACAATAAAATTTAATAGCGACGTTTAAAATTCTCTACACACGGGCGGGCATCCCTCCAGAAAAACAATTTTAACAAAAATCATCCTTCAGTGAAGGCATTAAGGATCTTACCATGAGTAAGATTTTTTTTGTGTACTAATACGTCGGCCAGTACAAAAGACATCAACGGGAGCGCGAGGGCTTTTTTTCGTGTCTGGTTTTTTTGTTGCTGTCATCTTTAATTTACTTGAACAATTAGTTGGTAAATGGACTTCTATTTACACGCGTTGTATCTTTAATCTTTATTATTCTCATAGTGGCAGGAAATAAATAAATAAATAAACTAATTTAAATTAAAGTTGGGTACTACAATACCTATCACCAAAGGTATTTTTTCGGATGTCTCGAAATAAAGTCAAAGTCAAATGGTATAATTCAATAAGCCATAAATAAATTATTTACATTGAACGTCAAAATTATACTCATTTGACATTGCGTATTAAAAGGAGTAGACCCCTGGCAGCCAAAGGAAAGTATCGAATTGAAATACATCCTTATCATATTTTTTCATAATAATAGATAAGAGTCATTGTGCCAACTCGGCTATACAGCGGAGTCGTACGTGGACCCAATCCAAATATGTTTGTGTCTGTGCTTAACCCTCTAGAGACAGGGGCGTGATAGCAATCAAAAATTGTATGTGTTAGCCGTGACACAAGTGGATAAATACACCAAACGTCTCAGCCTCACGCTTCAAAGTGATCTATCACACACAACTGCAAGAGAGTATTTACTCTTCAAACAACAGCCTTTTACCGCCTTCACGCCCGCGAAGCCTCCGATACCTCAAAAGCTATTTTTACTAAACTTCGTCGTCCAGCCGGCACTCGCGGTCAGTGACCTCCCCCCTCCCCCCTCGTTCTTCCCCTCTCCCGCGCCCCCGCCACCTCTCACGCGCGGCGCATCCTTGCAGGACCAAAGATTATGCGGAGAAAGAAGGAAAACTAGCCCTTTTTGGTGCGCAAAAATAGTACCTACGTTTTGAAAAGTGGTACGTACAAGATATCACGTTGACCCTTACACGCTAGCATAGCATTCTACTCGGTTACGTTACGGGCGACTTTACAACAAAACTCTGACGTGCTGTCGTGTCGTGTAGTTTAGTTAGTACTGAATCCTGAAAAACTTAGGTACCTACCTAAACTAAACTAACTTTACAGCTCCAGCTTGCATTGAGAGGCTGGTATAGCGTTACGGTAGCTAGAGCATTTGATAGTACACGCGACAGCACGTCGACCGTTACACGCTATCATTCTACTCGGTTACGTTACGGGCGACTTTACAACAAAAGTGTACACTCTAACGTGCTGTCTTGTGTGTAGTACATTGCTACATCCACTTTCGGTATGACAGACAGTCTTATCATAGCTAAAGTTTAAAAAACGATGGATTCACCACTGGCCTAGGTATTTGCGGAAAATGCACTGATATTGTCAACTGCTGAAAGATGTTTCCTTTTTTTGCTGCAAATAGTTCTTATTGTAACAATAATCCTTTGCTTATAGAAGTAGAATAGAAGAATGTATTAACAAATACATGGTTTACAATAAGTACAGCATGTTCTACCAGTTAGGGTGAGTAAATATTTAAGGTGAGTACATTTTTTTAAAGAACAAAAGAACAACATAAACTACATTCAACAAAAAACTTAACGATTAAAAAAAAAACTAAGCCTTTGCATCTACGTAATGAGATGATTTATACAGCATCCAGTGGCACCTTCACTCACAGTAGATGGGTGAAGAGACCACTCGGCGCTGCAGTGCCTGGGACATTGGTTTGGATGGAGTAGGTTTGCCCAGCACCTATACCATCCTGACAACGACGATAAAACGACGATAAATGCTAACAAATAAATGCTAATGCGATAAATGTTAACGATTTAAATGCTATACATTTTTAGTTTGCTTTTTAATTATTATGGAACATACAAGGCACAACATTCATCTGTAAATGGCAGCAACAGACAAGTCTACGAAATTCCCTCCCTATTCTTTGCCCCATTCTCCTCTCTTGTCCTATAATGTCCTAACGTATGGCAATAAATACATCAGCCAAGTCTCGACTTTCAAATTGCCTTCTTTATGGTCCTTCGAGGAAATAAATCCCCTTTGTAAAGCCTTTTTCTGGAGATAGCAAGATGGCAGAAGGGCCATTTGATTCAGTGGGATGTCCCTACTACTTCCTTTATGGAATTAGCAGAGGTGGAGTTTTTCTAATGGACAATATGTTTACCAAAATAATTTGAAGCCGAAATAAAAAAAAAACCGTTTCGAGATTGAGCTTCAAGGATTCAGACAAGAAAAATACTCGAATATTTTTCTGCAGTGTTACTTCGATTACAGGGGGTCTACCGGCTAAGGCGAAGCCGATTACCATTGGCGAAAATCGAAGTTCGATTTATGAAAAATGTACTGCCACCCAGTTCATTTTACGGCCACCCAGTTAATTTTTCATAAATCGAACTTCGATTTTCGCCAATGGTAATCGGCTTCGTCTTAGCCGGTAGACCTATCTCGGTTGTTGTTAGTTAGTTAGTTAATCGTATGGGGTAGTAGCCACCTCTGGTATCAGAGTTTTTAGGCCACCCAAAGGGCCTCTGACGTGGCTTAACAATTGTTATTAATAAATCGTTATCGTTATTGTTGATTAATAAAAATCGTTAAGCCATGTCAGAGGCCCTTTGGGCGGCCTAAAAACTCTGTCACCAGGGGTAGCCACTACCTCATACGATTAATTATCTACTAACACAGTATAAAACAAAATACAAAATATTATAAATTTAGGCGGTGGTGGTCTAGTGAACTCTAGTGGGTAGAACAGTGGACTCTGAAGCGAAAGGTCCTAGGTTCGATTCCCAGTGCGGGCATGTATCTATGACATTGTTTAATTTCAAAGTTACGTACATTTGTGAATTTGTAGTAGCAATACCACTCGCTGACGGTGATGGAAAACATCGTGAGGAAACCTGAGCGTATGAGGCATTATACCCTCAACGCAAAAATAGCCAACCCGCATTGAGCACGCGTGGTGATTAAGCTCGAACTCTCTCTCTGAGAGAAGGCCTTTGCCCAGCTAGTGGGACATGTACAATTGTACAGGCTACATCTTACTTTTTTATAAATTTACAATTTGGAACGATTACGGTCGGTTTAATTATACCGCTAAGTCGATAAGTTATTGGATTTTGTTATCTGAATAAATTAATTAATTATTATTATTATTAACTACCGCAAAGTCCTACTAACTAAGGGGGTAAGAAAAAGCAATATTCATATAGGTAAATGGGCTAAGAGGTTCTTCTGTACCAACCGTCGTGCCCTTGTGGAAATAAATCATTCATGTAAATCTCCTCCTAACTTGCGGCAGCATAGATAGCTGGTAATCTCTCGACTCTTGAGCGGAAATATTTCAAAGGCTTAAAAAAGCGATAGCTCCGACTGGACTTATTGAAATGATAATGATGTTGAGGATATTAGGTAGGGTGGATTTAATATGTTGGTAGGTACACACAACAGCACGTCGACCCTTACACGCTAGCACTTTGCTCGGTTACGTTACGGGCGATTTTACAACAAAAGTGTACAGTCTGACGTGCTGTCGTGTGTACCTATTTCATCGTACACAAAACAGCACGTGTTAATTAAAAGTCCCTTTTTTTGCCTATCCCATAGTTTGTGTAGATTTGCCCCTTTTCATCCCTTAGAATATTGTCCAGCCCTCCCCCATGACAACTAGACTGACTGACAGCTAGGTACCTACATATAGCACCGCATTGGCTCTGCGAGGGAGATTCGCGGGGCCCCCCACACCCTGCGCCCGAACGTGGTCGTGTGCGCACGTATATTTTGTGCTAAATAACCATAAAACTTTCCCTGAGCTTTCCTGGACCCTTACCAGCCTACAAACGCTTCCACTGTGTGTGTGTGCCCGTATTGTGCCTGTGAATCTGGTGCCCTTTGGATAATCTGGTGCCCCTTGGATTTGCGCTTATGCGCGCTGGTGAACCTGGACACGCGGTAAGTACCTAGCTACTTCCATACCTAAACCTCATTTTGAAGAACCCCCTCGTATTTGGCTTCCCTTAAGGAACCTCCCTCGTGCCCATTTGTAAAACCCTGGTAGCAGAGATTTAGTGCCCCTGCCTTACCCCTTTCTCTAACAGCACGTTTACCCTTACACGCTAGCACTCTACTCGGTTACGTTACGGGCGACTATACAAAAAGTGTACACTCTCTGTCCCTGTATTCTCTTAAATATCCACCGTAAAAATAACAATTTTTAAATGTCAAAAAAATATTGTTTATTGCAATAAGGGCTATTTTCGAGTGTTTTGTTTGACGCTCAAAGGTTAAGTGGATTTCTTAGAGAATAAAGGCGCTTACCTGCTGTTGTGTGTACAGTTGGCCACACGCTAGGATACCCCTTTTTGTTCGATTGGCGCCCTTATGCCTCGCGCGGTAAGAGCTGCCATGGGGTATCTGTGACTGTGGCCGACTGTACGAGCTAAGCTAGTAGTTTATTCATGCTACACTTGCTGCAAGTGTGAAATGCCAAGCCTTAAAAGGTGGGATCTCATTATAGGCAAGTGAAGGCTGTAAAAACCATTCTCGTTAGAAATATTGTTAAGGGCGATGCAACTGGACGGACCGGTTCTACTCGTACTTTATTAGATACAATATAGTAAGTAAAATAAAGTAAAGTAAAAAAAATGCCATAATATATGCAGGACTATTCATTTACTTTGCATTCATAATTTTGAAATAATGAAACACTTTTATCGGATTTAACAAGGAAAACATCATTTTAAAATACCTAGTAATGTAAAAGTTACACAGGCTTACCTGTAGCGATCTTTAAAACGGACTATAACATGGTTAACTGCGTTTATAGTGTGAGACTTCAAACGAATAATACCAGGAAACTGTCACCACCAGTGTTGTTTTTATTAGAGGAAACATAAAACAAGGGATTAAAAGCAAGTCATAAACCCCGCAAAGTGCATTCCACACAAGAATTATTATTGTAGACATGTAACCAGCTAAATAGGTATCTATAAAAAAACCGGCCAAGTGTAAGACGAACTCGCGCACCACCATACAATAAAAAATAAACTGGACTTACACACCGGTGTAAAGCATTTTGCACATTCTAGATCAGTCATTACGTCACGGTAAGTTAGACTTTTGGTCCATTCATACTTTCCAGTTTCCAGCGAAGCTATATTAATTCTTATTTTTATCATCTCCATGGTAACCGTTCGGCCTTTCGTGATGCTTTCTGATTTTGTGATAGACACGTCTACGTTACATTATAGCCATGTCTAATTTTTATAACATAGCGTACCAGTGGCGGATTCACACATTTGCCGCCAGTGGGCTTTTCAATTTAGCCGCCCCTACCGACCGACTAATTCGACTAATTCCTAACCACTCTAGCCGCCTCTTTGAGCTTCAAGGAGTCAAGCAAGCCGAAAAGGGGCAGGGCTTCTTTTATGTAAGATCTCAAAAGATGCCCCAAATCTGACGCCCCTAAAGCCTGCCGCCCTAGCACTGTAGCGTACCCAGACGTTGAAGAGATCCGTTCTCTCTGAGACGAAAGAAAAGGGAGCAACTTGGCCTGAGCTACCCTCCCTAGCCATGAACAGAGATATATGGAAAGCCCTTGTGTCAGCCCCAGACTCCACGAAGAAGTAAAGGGATCGAAGAAGAACAAGTGAGAGAGTGTTCTTAGATTTGTTTCATCAAAATTGGTTCAGCCGTTTATGAGAGAAGGTAATTTGAAGCTAAAATGTCGGTGGTATTTAAAAAAAAATATTTAGCAGTTATGATTGTGTAACGCGTGAGTGAATGTTTTAGATAATGGACGTTCAGGTGCATGGAATGAAAACATCTGTTTTCTTACATTTTTTATCCTCGCTCAAAACAACACGCCTTACAAACTTCAAGGCCAGAGGTACAGTCTGCCACACCCTAGGATATCCCTTTTTGTTCCATTGGCGCCCTTATGCCGCGCGGAGTAAGAGCTACCATGGGGTATCTGTGACTGCGGCCGACCGTACAACTCATATCTTTGTTCCAGAACTATCAACAACAACAGTGGCGACGGCGACCGAGCTGGACACGACGGTGTGGCCCGCCCTGGCGCCACTGGACACCGTCACCGTCTCGTGCCAGCCCAACAGCATGCATGTCACAGTGACACTGGCTGCCAGTCCGCACGCCTCACACAGGTAAAGATGACAGTTACTATCTAAGGGTGGCATTAATAGTCGTCATCTCAGGCTCGAGCTCAAGTAGGTGAACTCAGAAAACAAAATCACCGACTTGAGATCATGGCCAATGTCAATGTCAAGCTCAAGCTAGTGTCTATTATTATGCTGACAGCTACTTAAGCTTGACATTAGCCGAGGCTAGAATTTTTGTTTTCTCCTACTTGAGTTTGAGCTTGATCTGACGACTATTAAAGCCACCCTTAATGACCTTGGGTTTTCAAGAACCATTTTTCGTTTTTTTTATCACAATCTCACAACTCACAATGTATGCAGTGAGGGGCAGGTAGCGGCGGCGCGACCTCCATCTCTCCTCCATTATTTAGGTCTCCGAATCAGAACCAAAACTAGTCGACTATCCCGACATCAATAAAAATAAGTGTAAAAAACTGTAGAAAGTGGTTTCTCTATTCTGTCATAGTGAAACCACAAGGATGGACACTGTCACTGTCTCGTGCCAGCATAACAGCATGCATGTCACAGTGACACTGGCAGCTAGTCCGCACGCGTCACACAGGTAGAGATGACAGTTTACTGTCATAGTGACTGCGAGCGCAGACTGAGACGCAGACAGCAGCGGCGCTAGCTCTAACGATCCTCCAAGATTAAGGCCTGCGAATGAGAACCAAAATTTGTCGTCTGGAAAGGTAGATAGAGATATATTGATTACCCTCCAATTTCACCGTTCTCTTCCCCAGATTCGACGAGGATGACGTTTTCAACGGCATCGTCTACCCGGCGGGGCTTGGCAGCAACTCTTCGTGTCTTCGAGAGTTTGTAGCAGCTCGGGGCTCTTTGAGCTACACTGTGCCTCTGCGAGCCTGTAACACTATGTCCACTGACCAGGTTAGTGCTACAGTACTAAATAAAGATATAAAAAATTTAAGCACTTCAATTCAATAAAAAAACAAATTTCTCCACTCTTGAAAACTCGCTCCGACGCGATCGAATAAATCGACTTCTATCAAACAAAAACAAAACAAGATCAATATTTTTTTTTATATATTTTTTTTGTTCTATGTATGTATGCGCCGGTTTTTTTTTCCAAAGAAATTATGTATATCTCATTCTCACTACTTATTGAACGCCCCTCGTACGTTGAATTTGTATTCTGCTCCTAATCCAATGCTTGGTTTGACCCTACTTCATCAAATCATCAAACGATATTGTAACTCATCTTTCAATTAAGCAATTAAAGCCGTTGCATAACCACCCAGCCTGTTGTTGTTGTTGGTCTCTAGATAGTATGAAACAAAGTCGTACGTCCTGTAGGTATGTACAGTCGGCCACAGTCTCAGATACCCCTTTTTGTTCGATTGGCGCCCTTATGTCGCGCGCGATAAGAGCTGCCATGGGGTATCTGAGATTGTGGCCGACCGTACGAGTATATCCGCTAACTCCTTCTAAACTACGCAACGGATTCTGTTTACACCGTCGTTTAGATTTTTTTTTTCACGGAAGGTTTTTTTTTTTCACTGTCGTTTAGTTTTTTTTTTATCACGGAAGGATACATACATTATAATGAAGTGTACCTTTTCTTTTCTAAATTGCCCGCGTGCGAAGCAGGGGCGGGTCGCTAGTATCCTACAAACGACTTAGAGCCCTCGCCCACGTCCCACAATTTTGTAGCGATGCGATCGCGCGATTCGTAAACGCGCAAAAACACCGCTACTAACGCGCTTTAGTCGCATTTGCAACGCGCTACAGAAGCGATGCCAACGCGTTACAAGATCGCGACTGTATCGATGCAAACGCGCGACCGTGTCGGACGACATCGGGTTGAGTACGGAGGAAGGGTGGCGCGCGATTCGCGTTTGCATCTAATCGCGACAGAAGCGCGACGGTATCGCGTTTGCATCGCGACTGAATCGTTTTTACGGTGGGCGAGGGCCCACAGCTAGCGACCGCATCGTGACCGTATCGATACTAAC
Source organism: Zelleria hepariella (assembly GCA_949319315.1). NCBI lineage: Eukaryota > Metazoa > Arthropoda > Insecta > Lepidoptera > Yponomeutidae > Zelleria > Zelleria hepariella. The sequence continues at coordinate 3,935,757 of OX439385.1, read as the reverse complement.
GCGCGACAGGATCGCTACTGCATCGCTACAAAAAGTCGCCGTGGGCGAGGGCTCCTAACGTTGCGATGCGACGCGTGGTTCTCAGACGCGTATATGATTCCACACTCAGCTCTATTGTACTGTCACTACTGTCAGACTGTTGGCTCACGGCTCACGCCTTCTGGGCTAAGGCGTGGCGTTCACTGGGCCTCAAGTCTGTCCTAAATAGGTACATACATATCCCCTTGACTGGCAAGAGCGCCTTTTAGTGGTCGAAAAACGCATATTTTGTCGTTTCGCCACCAAGGGCGCTAACTACAGGGTGCACTCTAAGTCGATAGCGGAACTTTAAGTAGGCTATCTACTGATCAATACCAACAACTTGTACTAGGTGGCGAAAAAAATGGAGTGAAAAAAATATCAGCTGTTTCATACAAAAGATCGACTCAGTACTGCGCCAAATGTATGAAACAGCTGATTTTTTTTTCGCTCCATTTTTGTCGCCACCTAGTACAAGTTGTTTGTATTGATCAGTAGACAGCCTACTTAAAGTTCCGCTATCGACTTAGAGTGCACCCTGTAGAAAGTGGTTTGGTAGAGAATTCGTTGAATGAAAAGAAGGTGCAGTCGGCCACACGGTAGGACACCCCTTTTTGTTAGATTGACGCCCTTATACCGCGCGCGCTAATATCTGCTACGGGGTATCTGTGACTGTGGTCGACGGTACTAAAATATCCCTAGACGGACTCTGACTTTCAACATAATCTGCCCCTGTATTATCTAAAATATCCACCGTAAAAATAACGGTTTTTAAATGTCAAAATAAAGATTGTTCATTTCAATAAGGGCTATTTTAGAGTGTTTTGACGCTCGGAGGTTGAGTGGAATTTTTTGATACTAGAGGCGCTGGGCTGGCTGGAAGAAATTTCTATAGAAATAAGTCCGCCCTTGTACATAAAGTCTCACATCTCTGTTATTAAAGTACCTAACTTTATCTTTTTAGTTTTTGTGCAATAAAGTGTAACAAACAAACAAGGTGGAAAACGTAGCCCACTCTGCGTCGTCCCTTAGAAAAGCATTCTGTGGTGTCTGTGAATGACACCGGATTGTGCAATGAGGAAGTGCGTGCTTCGACTCGCAGCTTCGGACACGAGTGACATGGCACTCATATTTCATTTCATACCCGTATGGATACGTATCGGATTCCCGAGAAATATTGATTAGTTGGGCACTTGCGAGCTCGATAAAAATCTTACCTACCGGTTTCTGAATTGTCAATTTCACTTCGTAAATACTCGTTTTGTCTCGCTATTTTTAGAGGTATCTGCAAAGACAGAACAATAAGTACCTATGGAGGAATTTGCTTAGTAAAATTCTACCAAGGGCCTGCGCCGCTTACCTATCTGACCCGAACGTAGAGGGCTGTTTAAAAGTGAAGTGAAATTCTGATTCAATACGATTTAAGAATTCTGTCGCAGTTTCGGGAATAGCTTTAATTATTCCTGAAACACGTCAACTTTAAAATGTGATTTCCAACAACTTTTGTTCTACGACGACTTTTCTCATCATAGCTCGACACTTTTTAGTTACTGAACGTTTCTTAAATGTAACTACCACGTTCAAAGCAAATAAATATCTTGAATGTTGAAAAATTAGAATTTGTCCCTCCACTCTCTACCACCTTTCCAGCCTCACCTGCTACAAACGATAACCTGCGCAAAAAAAAACAAGCAAAAAAATGATGAATTAAAAAAATATATTTTAAATAGAAATTTTCGCTTTTATCAAAGTCGTAGAACAAACCGCACCCCCGCTCAAAAACTGTCACAACTCAAAAATCATGAAATTTCCATTCTGTGAAGAAATGAGCGTGAAATATCTGTATCTATCATCTAAAAAAATGACATAAGTGTACCTCTAAAACTTTCCGGAAGGTGGCGTGAGTGACGGTTTATTACCAACGGAATATACTGTGTTTCGCGTCAAAGACAGTGTCACTTTCAGAGTTGAGCCAAGCTGGACGTGTGCACGTGAGAAAACGCACTGATCGTTTTTTAATTGTGACGCTGTATTTGATTAAGGTAAGTCCTACAATCTGTTTGGGTTTTCTCGTAGAGAGTGCTTCTTTATTTTGGGACTGTTTTTGACAAAAACCAATAAGAATAAACTAAAATTAAGTCTATTAAACTGTCATAATCCTTAATAGAGTCAGTTTATGTGCAGATCACTAATGTGCATTTACCAGTGCTTTATCGCTTGTGTCGGTTTATGTGATTAAAACAGAAGAAAACTGCAATTTTCGGCTGTATTAATTTTTATTGAATCGTTTTTTTTAAAGTTTTATTTAAGTGTTTTTCGTTTGGTTTTAAGATAAGATAAATAATTTATGTAATTTTGCAGAATACAAAGACTCCAAGGGCTGCATTTACTGTAATGGCAGAAGCGGAACCACAGATTGCTTTTTCAAGCATGAAGGTGAAGGAAATAGAAGATCTGATAAGATAGGCAGTTGCATTTTTAAATTCAGCGACATGGAATCTGCAAGACATGAATGCACGGAACCTATTGACATCGTGTTCTTTTCAGATTAAATATAGTAATATGTAGCCTGTACAATTTTACATGTCCCATTAGCTGGGTAAAGGCCTTCTCTCAGAAGGAGAGCTCGAGCTTAATCACTACGCGTGTTCAATGCGTGTCGGCAATTTTTGCGTTGAGGGTATAATTCCTCATACGCTCAGGTTTCCTCACAAATAAACGACGTTTTCCTTCACCCTCAACGAGTGGTATTGCGACTATAAATTCACAAATAAACGTAACTTTGAAATGAATTAAAGTCATAGGTACATGGCCGCACCGGGAATCCGACCTGGGTCTCTCGTTTCCGAGTCCATTAGGCCACCACCACCGCCGCGCCATAAATATACCTAGGCAAAGATAATCGTCAAAACCAATTTGTTGCTCATCACGAGTAATGAACCAATGTCATTCATAATCTAGTGCCTCTACTCTGTCTAACATTTTTGCTTGTTTACATAACTACCTAGACATAGATATAGGTTTAGGGCCTCACTCAAAACTAAGATTGAATGTTTTGCTTGTAATCATGTCCAAATTTACTCCCGCTTTGGTTCATCATCATCACTCGTGGCGACTAACAGTAACTTTAACTTTATTTGAAGTAGTTTGGTAAAAAGTCATCTCATTCTTGGTTGTTATGCAAATTTTTATAATTACATATTTGTAAGATTTGAGTATTATTCGATTAAGAGGTAGATAATATTTTTGTTACCCAGATTTTGATTTTATATGATTCTTTTGCTTATTTTGTAAGATTTCCAATCCTAGCTAAGGTACAAAACAGCCTTCAAATTTAGGCGGAACCTCCAATTGGTTAAGCTAGACGGAGCCAATTTGGGGACATTTTTTTATCATTTAGTTATTCCTACTTAATTACTTCTCCTAAGTAATACTATAATGTAACAACGATACAATATGGTGCAAGTGTATGGAAAACTTTATTACTTTAATTTTACATTAACTAACTTGATGTTTTTCTTCAAAAACTCATTTGAATAACGACTTATTTTTAATTAAACTTGAAATTTTCTTTTCATAAAGTGTCACAACAACAAAATTTTGTGATTTTTTTTTAAGTTTTCGCATTTTTGTTTTCAGTAATAGTATTGTGATTTAATATAAATAAAAAAACATTCTGACATGTTTGTCAAAATACTGAACCATTTCCGAGATAAAGTAAAAAATGTAAAATTTATTGTGTCATTAAACTTTGTTTTGCCTCTCCTGAAAAAACACGAATTTTGGATTGTGACAATCTTTGAGCGGGGGTGCGAAACGTTATTGGAAATCACATTTAGAAGTTGGACGAAAACAGCTATTTTAAAATTGCCCTGTACACTTCAACTGTGTTAGAGTATACTTTTACTCAAGGCGCACTGTACTGTGACCTTTTGTTACCGGAGGCCGTGAATCCATCATCTAAAGTCGTGATTGTATAATAGTACACGACAAAAATGTGCAACGTATTCTTTTGACACTTATCCCTGTGATTTTAAGGCCTATTTTAGCTTATGGCCGTTTAAAAATAACTTGGCCGATTCATTAGCAAGTCAACGTGATGTTCGAGTTAACAAAATGTTTTATTCTACAGGTGATAAAGTTGATATTTGAATGAAATAAGGTATCGTGACTCGGTGATTGACGAACAATATGAAATTAATTTGATTCGGCTTCCGTTACTATTTTTCGTAGCAAATTCGTGAATAAGGTTAGGTAAATGACAAAGTAGGCTTTTTTTAATCCAAAGAGTACGTTTTTAAAAGTCACATTATGGATAAACAGTAGGTTTTTTAAAGTTTAAAATCATTATTATTATATGACATCTAAAAACAATGTCCTAGGCACTGCAGAGCCGAGTGGGTCTCTTCACCCATCTAATGTGAGTGAATGTGCCACTGGACGCCGCTGTATAAATCATCTCATTACGTAGATGCAAAAGGCTTAGTATGATATCTATCGCCTATAAAGAAACCTACATTATTTATTTAAATCGTTATAAATGTCCCTATCTATGGTTCTGTAGAGTAAACATTATTTGAAAAGGTGAAAGAAACTCAACAAAAAATAACAAAAAGGAGTCCTATCCTAAACCAACATTTAAACAACGTTTTCATAAATATTTAAAGTTGTCGATACTTACTAAGATAAATACCTCTACATTTACGAGGTAGAACTTTTTTTAGACACGCGTGATAGGAAGAATTTTACATCTGTTTAACATAGCTTTAATTATGAGATCCATGTAACAATTATGTTACGTATCATCTTCCGGCAAAAAAAGTATTTTTAAGGTCACTTTAATTTGCACATTCGAATTTTTGTGAAACTTAAAGGATATGAATATGAAACCTTTATGTAACGATTCGAAATCGGCCCTCCTTGTTCATAAAAGTTTAATGTATTAGAGGAAAGTTCGCCATTTTTAAATCGGCGATCACACGCCTGAGATCCAAGATTTCGCTTGAGAAGGCATGCGAAATTGTGTTTCTTGACAAAATTGTGAAGAAACCGTAAGTATGTTCTGAGGCATTATTTCAGGAACCTTGGAATAAATTCTGTCAGAAAAATGTTCGTTGCCAAGGTTACTAAACCCGAACTGAGGCTTTCAACATAGTTCAGTCTAGACGACGTTTATAATTAATAAATTTGCATAGTTTTAAAGGTTTATCTCATTTCTAGATAGCTATATTCTAGATACTAACGGTTCTCCTAGACATAAATTGACTCTAAAATTGATAAAAAGCATGATTTTACTTAATTATTTTCCGTTTTTTATTGAGCCTTTTTTCTGCGGTCACAAAAAGTCCTTCTCAGGCCCGGTTTCTGAACTGAGAATTTCGCTAACCAAAGTGTATCGTTCTGTCACATTCTCTGGTGTGACATCTGCAGAGACAGAACGATACTTGAGCATTTGGTTAGTGAAATTCTCAATTCAGAAACTTGGCCTAGGTCTACGATGCAAACTTATCTTACCTATACTTAGGTACGGTGGGCCACAGTCACAGATACCCCATGGCAGCTCTTACCGCGCGCGGCATAAGGGCGCCAATCGAACAAAAAGGGGTATCCTAGCGTGTGGCCGACTGAACATAGTAACATCTCTGATGAGCTATTCATAAAGAATGAATGAATGATGATAAGAATCACTGAATTTTTTATTAATTAAACATGCAAGATGTGTCCGATATAACTTAGAAACGATTGCATCATAAAATTAATTGTGTTTTCGCGTGCTTAGGGCAAGTTATTTTAAAACTACGTTTCAGTGTTTATAGAGCTTGCTTGGGTGAATCCACGTCCATCGCATTGGTGATTTTTCTCGGGTTTTTTTTTACTTCAGTATCGTGTAAATCAGCGGTTCTCAATCTTTTTTGGTGACGGAACCCTTTTGGAAAGCGAAATCCTTGACGGAACCGTACAATAAAACAATAGTTTTTACCCGACTGGCCCAGAGGGAGGGTTATGTTTTTCGAGTGATGTATGTAAGGGTGTATGTACTTTTTGCCACCTCAATTTTTTTGCCACCTCGTACAAGTTGTTTGTAGTGATCAGTAGACAGACAGCCTACATAAAGTTCCGCTATCGAATTAAGTAAGTAAGTAAGTAAAAAGCATTTATTTGTTACTGCAATCACACACACATAATACAATTAGAATTCGATTGCACCCTGGTTCCGTCCCCATTGGCGTGTTATTTTTCTCCTTCATTTCCTTCGATATTCGCAAGAAGTGCCCGCCCACGCTCAAGCTGCGCCGGCGCCGCTGACGTCACGCGCCGAACATGAAGATTCACCTTCGGCGGATATCGGCCGTCTCCGTCAGTTAGGGATATTCTGAATCACTAACCGATCTTTAAAAATAAACGGAATCCATGAAAAATAAACTAATCTGGGATACGGATTATTTTTTCAAAATTTTTTTTGATGCACAAATTACGTTGTTATTTTTTTCTATAATAACCACGACGACTTGCGGACACCCCCGGCCGTCTAGAAGCGCGCACGCGATGTGGCGCCCGATATTGCGAGCGAGGCCGCAAGCGTTTTTTTTTTAAGCTACAATTTAATTATGTTTGGTTATTTTTTTAAGTTTTTTTTTTATTTATTTTTTGGCTTCAGTATCGTGTATAGGTATTTACACCTCTGAGTCGGTGTCACTTTGCAAATCTATTGTTTAAGGGTGGACGATAGCAACGTGGCGGGAAATTCAAATTTTTCACAGATTTTTACATTTTGTAGCTAACAATGAAAAGAATACTTTGTTATTTCCGCGAACGAAAAATCGCTGAACAAAAATAGCTCAGTTTAGCTACAAAATGTAAAAAACTGAAAATTTTGAATTTCCCGCCACGGTCCTATCAGCATTATATTCCAACTGAACACATTTTCCAACTGTGCATCAAAAAGTTTGCAGAATAGCCACCACCGCAGAGCCGTCGACCTCGCCGATATCATGTTTGCTTTACATATCGGCTTATGTAACAAATAACATGTGTGTTTGTATGTAAGTGGAGTGCGCGAGTGGAAAGCTTTTTATTCGTCATACTAATTCGGCGAAATGTATATAGATAATTCTATATTATTGTATGTACACCAAATATTTTTTTTACATTTTTTTCCTAAAATTAAAACTAATTGGTAATACTCGTAGTATAGAGGTACACAATGGGCAGCATTATCGTTAAAAGCTCTGCCAGACAACCTTTGGTTGGACAGGATAGAAATGACAAAATGTGCGAGTCGAATTGCTGTTATTTTGGTGGTAAAATTAATATTCGTTTGATACTCGAATGTTCGACGCTTTTTGGAATTTAACAGCTTCAAGATTGCTTCGATTAGCCACTGAAACATGGAAATTTAAACATTCATGCGCTGAAATTAAAACGTCGTTACCTATGTAGGTCCTACGTCAAAATAAAATGCATTAGGTATGGGTTTTTTTTTTAATCACCATAAAAAAAAACAATTTTCTACAATTCAACTCTACAATTTTTTAATGCGATTCTTCTCTCGAGCTACTTAGCACTATATTTAAACGCATTTTTTAGTTGGTCTTTAGTCTTGCCCATAAACCTTAACGAAACCTTCCTAATGAAGATGGCCTAAATGACTTCTTTCGTCCGTCCATGATTTGTTTCTACCAAATGGGCTTAAAAACAATTTTAACGGGGCATTCCATTAAGGCTTCATGTCTTTTCCGAAAGGCTTTGTTCTTAATGACCGTTTAAAATCATTATGCTTTGGGAGATTGTCTTTGGTAACCTCATATAATGACCGAACTAAAGGGAGACCCTTGAGTTTTTTTTATTCAGGAGTTAGGTATGTGCAATATTTACAATGAACTTACCCATCGTTTGATTAAATACCTGCTACAGGCAAGTTTTGCTTAGTATACACGACAGCACGTCAGACTGTACACTTTTGTTGTAAATTCACCCGTAACGTAACCAAGTAGAGTGCTAGCGTGTATGGGTCGACGTGCTATCGTGTGTACAGTACCCTATTAACAGTGTCCTGCCCCTCTAACCTTTTTCACATTAGAAAGTATGTAGGCACCTTTAAAATATACCTAAGTCACACCTGTGCCTCCACTGGGAGTCGAACCAAAGACCTCATTCCTGTGAAGCAATAGTTCCACCCACTTGACTACCACCGCTTTGCAACCAAATAAGGAAGTGCCAAATTCACCTTACCATTTAAACATCATACAACAATCTTCATAAAACCTGTCGGCCCCATATGGGGGCCTATCTCTCGACAAGTGACCTTTCTAGTGGCCTTGCTAAAGATTGGTAGCGCAGGCGCAGCCTACGTAGGTACGGTCGGCCACAGTCACAGATAAACCACTGCAGCTCTTACCGCACGCGGAATAATGGCGCCAATCGAACAAAAAGGGGTATCCTAGCGTGTGGCCGACTGTACTACAGCGCCCCGATTACGCATCTTGCAGCCAAAAAGCCGAAAGCGTTTTTCGCTTTAAAAAATCACTATAAGCCTATTATATCCCGATTGCTCCGCGGTGCCACGTTGTCTAGAAAAGTTTGCTTTTAGCGATAATTATAATTTCAAATTATTTATTTCAGACGTGTGTCGATAGTGTTGGTAACTTGTTGATCTTAGGCTAAGTTTTTATTTTTTACCGAGCTGCAAGTTTACTGCAGCTGCAGCATTGAATACTTATGCAAAAAAGATTCAGGTGTAAAATAGTTGCAGTGGTGCAAAAAAGCTGTAGGTACCTAAGTCACGGGCAGTTTCATTCGATTTTACGGCAGTTACATAAAACTCTACATAAGTAAAAAAAAAAGTAAGATGAAGCCTGTACAATTGTACATGTCCCACTAGTTGGGCAAAGGCCTAAGTACATAATAATATTTAAAAATGACAATTAGTCTTCGTCTGTACCTCTAGGGATACAATTAAGTACCTAGGTAAACGGCATTGAATGACTAAAAATAACATTAAGTAGGTTCATAAGTGGGTGTGCTATAATTCGGAAGGCAAAGTTTTTTGTTCGAAAGTCCGTTATTGGCTTAATCTTATCATTAGACAATATTGAGAAACTAATTTCAATATTTTTTATTTTGGTTCAGTAGTTTGGATTTTACAACGTTTCAAAGATACGGTTTTATGACCTTCACGCGACGGTCTGCATACTGTTGGCGGTCATAGGAACAAAACATTTTAGCGCATAAAAACAAAACTACTGGACCAAATAAAAAAATATTGAAATTAGTTTCTCAATATTGTCTAAAGATAAGATTAAGCCAATAACGGACTTTCGAACAAAAAACTTTGCCTTCCGAATTGGCTGTAAAGCTTTGGTGAATATCAAGTTTTATAATTATCTAGTCTAGCAGTTAGTTATCGTACGAGACTTCTAAATTGTACCTTACCTACTAGGTACCTACCACGTCAGAGCGTATAATTTTTGTATGTATGTACGCTCTGACGTTCCAGAGACTCGAAGAACTTCTCTCGCTTCGCTCGACTTATCGCCAATAGGTACTTACCTAGCAATTTCATTTAGGTGTAGGCATTGATGAGCAGAGTTCCCTCCTAAAGACTGGATTGTATGTCTGTCTGTCGGTCTGCGACACCGAAAGCACTTGCGTTTCCGGCGTAACAATGAGAGGATGTGACGTCATTTCCCACTTGTTAGCATGCGAGGGTGGATGTGGGCTCCGTGGCTTTTTGGGGCTATTGTACGAGTCACTAAAATGCTTTTGTTTCTGTTGTGATGAGTTTTGTGGGAAGTCTTGGACTTTTTTGGCAAATGGTTCTTATAGGACCTAGGACCAAGAAGTGTGCTAGAAAGTAGCTCACAGTTTAAATCAGTTATTGGTTTTTGTTTAGATGCAGATAAATGAATGCACCGCTAATACCCTCTCTTTTGATACTTATATTTAAAAAACGTTTACCTAATAGCCGGGTCCACAACAGACGATCGCGCGGCAGGAGCGAAATGTATGGATTTCCAATCCATAAGCCAGCGGGCCTGAGTCTGTAAAGCAATGGTGCCAAAATGGGCTCCCATTTGACGGCTTCAATTACGATCTATTAATGCTGTCGGTACTTTTAATGTTTTTGTAGTACAGCAAAGAATATTCTGATTCTAATTCTAGAGGATTACCTAGTTCACTGGTTGTAGGAGAGAAAGATCGCCGCATTTTCCAAGTTGATTACGAATATCTACTTATTACAGCACGTCAGAATGTACACTTTTGTTGCAAAGTCGCCCATAACGTAAGTGAATAGAGTGCACGCGTGGAAGGGTCTACGTGCTGTCGTGTGTACCTACCTGCCTACCTAAGCCATGTTTCTTTTCTCATGAAAAAATATACCAAATTTCTGTCTAACAAGCCTTTTCTCTACCTTTACACAGGAGGACGGCACGGTGGAGTATTTCAACAACATCATAGTGCAGCCGCACCTGCGACTAGTGACCGGACAGGGACGAGGATACCAGGTTCGGTGCCGGTACAGGTTAGTATCACTAGCTCTTGAGCTAGGAACTGTAAGTTTCTAAGCTACCAAACAAAAAAATATACTCCGTGCAATTTTAGTGGTTTTAAAGCCGAAGGTATTTTGTTGCACTGGTGATTCTGTACCAAATTACAAAATTTCATTCCAAAACGCGCGAAAAATAAATTCACTTCTCCATACAAAATGGTGTCGATTGGCGATAGCCGTTTGTATTGGGAAGTGTTTTTTTTTTTCGCTCATTCTGAAGTAAAATTTTGGAATTTAGCTCAGAATCACGAGTGCAACAAAATACCTTCGGATTTAAAACCACTAAAATTCCACGGTGTATATTAAGAATAGGTCCATTCCTTTTGAAGTTAGGGCCGCTGTTTTTGTATTGCCTTGTGAATAGTTGTGAATGGTGTTAGCAAAAAGTTACACATCGGTAACTGGGGTCGTAGACTGAGTTCACAGTTCGGGGTGAACCACTACCTAGCCCCCGCCTATCATATTACAAAGGGGGTGTCTGAAAACCAGCGCTCCCCGAGGTCACAACGAGGTCCCGGGGCAGCAAAAGCTGAGACACCTCTGTAGCGACCCCTGTCGTGCGCACAGGAAACTGCTACATACTCTAGCTGTCAGATCGCTACTCGCTACAATCCTGCATCGCGCCAGCAAAATATCTTTCGTAGCTGAGTATATATAGAACGTCCAACTTTGTTCAGTTGGACCCGGCCGGTCCCCAAGCATAAGAACTGCTTGACGGGAAACTTCCCTTTATAGTCGAGGAGCAACGATCACCCGCTCCTCCTAAACCTGCCTCAACCGATTTCATTAGAGTTTAGAGTCCTCATTCTTGTTTGAGGCATAAATAGGTACACTTTTATCTTATGTCCATCTAATTATCTACTACCTGCCCCTGCCTACAGGCGCCGTGACCTGACCCAGTTCCACCATTACCACTCCGTGCGCGCTGACAGACTGTCTTCCAATGCGCTGGATGACGTAGCCGACACTGACACTGCCTTGTAAGTACCTACTTATTTATCCAAAGATGTTATTGAGAGTAGTCTCAATAACATCTTTGGATAAATAAGTAGTACCCTGCGACGACGCGAATGCCACATTCGGAAAGTGGCCGGAAACCTGCCGGAGGCTCGCGGAAGACCGTCCCAGAAGAGATCCGTTTTCCTTGAGACGAATGAGAAGGGAACATAATTATTGGCCAAGTCTGCCCTCCCTAGCCATGGACATTAAAACATGCAAAAGCCCCTATGTTGGCCCCAGACTTCGCGGGGGAGTAACAAGATCAAAGAAGAATACTGTAATCCGTCTACTATCTCTATAGACACGTCCAACTTCTTTTTTTTTATCAGAACTTTTTTCTAGGTGAACCTATTTTGATGATTCTTTTTTTAAGGGTATTAAGTAACTTATACTACCCGTGTTGTCCCATAAAAATGGTGACGATCTGATGAAGAACTTAACGAAACTCCTCAACGGACAGCAGCAGATCATTCTGAATCAGTAGGTACTTACAGCGAAGTCGGTTTTTTTAATATTTTGTATAATATTGTACAGTTAGATATTTGTTACAGATACGAATTTGACGAGGATTCCGGTTCACTACCTTCGTGCACGATGAAAATCTATAAGGGAGACCCTGAAGACAAACAGGTCGGTATCACAACTTCCTATCCCATACCTATAGGATAGGCGTTCCAATTATACCTAGGTATCCCAGAAATACTGAGATTTGAAGAGATTCCACAAAACTGGAAGACTTATTCGGAATAAGTAGGATTCCTTTGCCCATCAGTGGAAAAGCATATGCCATAGGCCTTTGCTTGCATCTACGTTACCTAATAAGATGATTTTTGCAGCATCCAGTGGCACCTTTCTTTACTTATGCTAAATGGTTTAAGTGGCCATCACTCGAAACCTACAGCGCCTGGGACATGTTTCGATGGAGTACCTAAGCTTGCCCCCTATCCCTAACTATACCATCTGAATTTGAGACCATTGCTGGTTTCCTCACGATGAAGGCAAAGACACATTAAGACAATAAAGAACTGAACTGAACTGGGAGCCTAAACTCATCAGCTTTTTCTTGAACACTTTCAGGTGGCATCGAACGTGAAGATAGGCGACACCCTGACCCTGGTGGTGTCCCTGGAGAAGCAGAACCAGTACGGACTGCTGGTGTCTGAATGCGCAGTGCGCGACGGCTTGGGCTGGGCTGAGCAGAGTTTGATTGCTGACGATGGGTAAACTAATATGATTTATACAGCGTCCAGTGGCACCTTCACTCACACTAGATGGGTGAAGAGACCACTCGGCGCTGTAGTGCCTGGGACATTGTTTTAGACCAGCCATACTCAAAGTGTGTTCCGCAAGAGTTAAGAAAAAATATTCAAAACACCTCTCTCTGGTAGACCGTTCTGACGCGGCGTATCACTATTCACGAGGAGCAGCCCAATATGACTAAGTAGTCATAGTAGGTATAGTACATACACCCTTACATACACTTGAAAAACATAACCCTTCCTCTGGGTCAGTCGGGTAAAAACTATTGTTTTATTGGAGGGTTCCGCCAAGTATTTCGCTTTCCAAAAGGGTTCCGTCACCAAAAAATATTGAGAACCGCTGTTTTAGACGATGGGTAAGACCCTACGAAAAGTGGAATCAGAGGCTTAATTGTCTAACTTTTGAATCTATCGCGATCCCTTTCAATGGTATCGGGATCATGATCGTGATTCCGTCTTTATCGCTAACAGAACGAATGAGCCAAAACGCCATACGAATTAAATTATGCTATTGAGTGAACGATTTCACTATTTTATTCACCTAATATCCTTTAAGATATAGGTAGTCGCAGTCGCAATTTTTATTCCTATCTCAATCGCTTTCATTGACGATTTGTGTCAAATAAATGCAGTGCGAATTTAGGTTCCTCAGCACCCTTCAAACGTCAAATTGAAAGGGATCGGGGCCTCAACTCAAGTCTGTTAACGCAGTTCAGCCCCTATAACCTTATCTACATAAGTACGCCGGATTGTTCAAGTAGACTCAGAGAACTTCTCTCGCTTCGCTCGCTCGTTTAAAAATCATACAAAATGATAGCCCTAAACACCTCCACTATTCTGTTCCAGCTGCCCCACCGACGGCGAGATAATGGGCCAGTTCCAATACACGCGCGACAAGCACGAGGCGCGGGTGTCGTTCCCGGCTCACAAGTTTCCCTACACGGCGAGTGTGTACTACACGTGCGAAGTCAAACTGTGCAATCTGCGACACCCTACGGATTGTGTAAGTTTCCTTTCATTTAATCATCTAGGTACTCACAGTTTGGGGCAAACCACTACAGGGTGCAATCAAATTCGATAAAACGAAAATCGAATCGAATTAACGTAATCAAGGACTAACAAAGTATTGTTTGGTAAACTTGTTGATGTAAGAGGAACAACTCATTCTAACCGCACCGTTTCCCTTTATCCCACAGGAGCCCTGCTCACACAGAGGGCGCGTGCGTCGTCAGTCGTCGGACGAAGGCCTCCCGGCGACCGTGGAGGTATTCTCCGGCCTCTACGTGAACGAGCCAGACTCGCTAGACGTTGAAGACGTGACTAGCGAAAAGGTTAGTCATACACCACTGCTCCTACACACACATTACTTGCATCTGTTATCACTAGTAATGCGGACAATGTCATAAGCGAAAAGGTAAGTACAGAATTGCACCCACTCCCAAATTAGATGCATCTGTAGTTATACTAAGGCGGACTTGCGTCACTCAGGGTTAGCAAACTAACTCCGAGTTAACTTGACATTTCTATACAAATTTTGACGTTAACTCAGAGTTAACTCGCTAACTCTGGGTGACGCAAGTGGACCTTAGAGTATTTTGAGGACTATTTGATTCGTATATCGTTTCGTTGGTGACTGTGGAGGTGATGTGAAGGAATATAGAGTCATCGAGTCCGGCTCTTTTTCATTGGTTAACAATTGGAAAAGCTGTTTGCATTTCACGATCTTGCAAATAGACCAATTTCATGAATCATTTAATGGGGGCGAGAAAGACCGTAAATTCTACTTGTACGCAATATAAACAGCCTTCTTTTCGTACAACTTTTATCACATCGAACAACGAAAGCGCTAATACAAAAATAACTTACCCTTTTCTCTTTCAAATTCCAGAAAGAAGACGAGATCTGCATATCGCAGCGCAACTTCGCCATCGGAATCTGCATAGCGGGCGTCATCCTGATGATCTGCGTCATCGCTGCCATAGCCTTCATCCTGGCAAGAAGGAGGAACCCTAAGACTTACTCTAGGACCGGCAGTTCTTTATACAGCGGACCGTATACCAACACTGGGTATTCGCACACTAGCTGAAGAAGTTAAGAATATGGTAAAAGTTCTGAATGTTGGTTGGTTTTCGATTGACGGCGCTGGTTGGTTTTATAGAAGAGTTACTTTAAATTCCATCCAAGAATCCTCTTTTGGGAGCCCTGACGTTTTTTTTTTCATGTTCATAGGTACCTATGCAATATTAGTATGAGGATGTTAGTAAAGTAAGATCCAGGGTACTTAAATGAAAGGGACGTCCAAATCACATTAATTTTAAAATACCTAATATTCACACACAAAGTAAACTACACAATGTGACTAGCGCTATCTGTGGATGAAATTGGAACTAAATAATAATATCAGCTGCCACCGGTACAACGCATTATGCACTGGCGTTACGTTTTCTTTTCTTTAGCTCAATGTTTTTTGGTGTTTTATACGATTGTATTTGCGGCTTAGGTCCACGGTAAGGGAATAAATTATACATTTGTCCATCGCTAATGATAGACATTTTTAAATTCGTTCAAAGATCATCGGATAAAAATGTTTTGTTAGGAGCATTAAATTATTAGCGTACCTACTGCCCATTTACTACTTAGATTAAAGTTGTGTTCAATACAACAAGTCAAACTAATTAGGGTTTTAAACATTAGGATAGGTATAATATAAAAATATATATATTTACCAATCAAGAATTTAGAGAACGTACCTACCTATACATTATTATTAATATTGTGATATTTTTAATATTAATAATCCGTCCATTATTATAATCGTAAAACAACGACGATATATTTTTTATAAATTATATGTTTTAAATAAGATGTTAACGACAATTCCTGGTTGCCTTGCGATACGTAAACTATATTATTTTGTACTGTACGTATATTTAATTAATATTTAGATCGAGACTCATCATTTAGTTAGTGTTGATCAAAAAATGGGTTCATACTTCTCTATCGGTGGAGGTATCTTTCAGTTTTTTTATTAATTCAGATATCCTATGATTAGTATTGCCATCTTTTTTACTATTTTTAAAGTGAAAGAAATGGCGATTATTTTTCATTTACATTTAGTTAAATGAACACAGGATACCATAGAATCAAAATAGATGCCATATTTTTTAAGATATTCGTAGGAATTTTGTGTCTTTTTACCAATTTTCT
Organism: Zelleria hepariella; assembly: GCA_949319315.1. Taxonomy (NCBI): domain Eukaryota; kingdom Metazoa; phylum Arthropoda; class Insecta; order Lepidoptera; family Yponomeutidae; genus Zelleria; species Zelleria hepariella. The sequence goes on along the minus strand of OX439385.1, from coordinate 3,919,725 downwards.
CCGTCCAGACGGTGCTACAATATTTTGCATAAATACAATTATAATTTTATAAACCTATAAATTTACTTTGAAATTGCTTATTGCTTATCTTTTTGTATAACAACGAATTATAATTAATGTTTGATATACGTTTCATAATTACCCCATTGTTCTTCGTCATTTGTGTTGATTTTACTTACTTTTTTAGTTATTTTTTAATAATTATAATCACAATGGGGTTCTGGAACGATATCATGAAGTTTGTGACAATGTACGAATTTTTTTAACAAATATAATGACTAAAAGTTCGAATAATGGGATTTTATTTTTCCTAAACAGCATCCTTACAAAAATCAACTACGTAAAAATTAAACAATACGTTTATAACAGACCTATAATTTTTATTATTATATCACTTAACATTGTTTTATGCACAACATTAAGGCCGTGAACAGCGAATTAAATAATATATTGATATAAAAATGCAAATAAATTATTACACTTCCCCTACACTTTTTTCTTAATTATATTCTTATTTTAATTTAAATGTTATTGCTTAGTTTCTTAAACTTCAGTCTTAAGTCTAAATCGATAATAAGGGAAAGAAAATTCCGAAAAAAACATAAAATAAAGGGGAACAATAGAAGAATTTTCTTTAACATTTTATAGATAGAGCTATTGTTCTTAATATTTTTACTTCCTCGATTTTCTTTCCCACTAAGTATATAAAATTAAAATGCATTTCACATAAATATTTTAAGGCTGCAAAGTGCGTTGGAGCAACAAACTTTTTCTAATAATTTCATCACAGAATTTCGTCTTTACACAATGTCTTACAATCATATTATTTATGGAAGAATACTGTACATAAAATTGTATATTGTGCTCTTGTTAATTCTGGTTGGAATACATTAATTTGCATGGAATTTAATTAGTACTTAATGGAATACACTCAAGTGAATCGCGCAGTGGCATAAAAAGCCACAATAAGGTGGTTTGCGATAAAAAAAAATCTTGCGAGAGAAGTCTACCACTGGGTTATTTTGTTTAACACTTATAAAAAACTACGTCACGCCCCCGCTAGAAAATATAGGGCTACATTATTTAACGGTGGCGATTTCTGGCAGATATTGCATTTTCACACTCACTCACTCCGCTGGCTCAGTAATACGAAGTGGGTCTGGTCTCAGACACAAGAAGTCGCCACTGACCTCTGTCCCGTGCGATCCTGTGCATCAGTATTTGGGTATTTGGCGGTATTTGGGACGGCCAACTGGTTTTACTTTTACCGGGAGAATAACCAAGGTCATGTGACCTTGGTTATTCTCCCAATGTAGTACTATGTAGTGATGCTAGTTTTCCGATTTTTCTTCTTCTTTGATCCCCTTTCTCCTCCGTGGAGTCTGGGGCTGACACAAGGGCTCTCCATGTATCTCTGTTCATGGCTAAGGAGGGTAGCTCTGGCCAAGTTGCTCCCTTTTCTTTCGTCTCAGAGAGAACGGATCTCTTCCACGTCTGGGACGGTCTTCCGGGTCGTCGTGAGCCTCCGGCGGGTTCCAGTCGAGAGCCACCTTCGGCATGTGGTATGTCCCAGCCAACGCCATGCTGCTAGTTATTTGCTAGTTTTCCGATTCATCGATTATTCTTCTTCTGGATCGGTCCCTCAATTGGGTACGCAAAGGTTTTTGTTCGAAAGTCCGTTATTGGCTTATACTTATCTTTAAACAATATTGAGAAACTAATTTAATATTTTTTATTTTGGTTCAGTAGTTTTGTTTTTATGCGCTAAAATGTTTTGTTCCTATGACCGCCAACAGCATGCAGACCGTCGCGTGAAGGTCATAAAACCGTATCTTTGAAACGTTGTAAAATCCAAACTACTGAACCAAAATAAAAAATATTTAAATTAGTTTCTCAATATTGTCTAAAGATAAGATTAAGCCAATAACGGACTTTCGAACAAAAAACTTTGCCTTCCGAATTCTGGGGATCGTGACCATATACAATGGTTCTCCACTCATCACGGTCATGGGCCCGATGTGATGCGTGCTGGATGGATCCACCTGCTGCCCTCTTTAGGGCATCGGACCAGCGCATTGTTGTTCTGCCTTCCATCTGGCCCAAAATTATCTGTTTTTCCAGAGTATGACGTGGTGATCGCATAATATGCCCAAAAAAGCTGAAGGCCCTCTGGCGACCGATTATTTATTAGCTGCGTGTAACCGAGACTACCGTAGGCTACTTTCTGTTAGTGACTCTTTTCCAGGGCCTCATACGTGATAATTATTCTACGACGAATATGTATGGCCACATTTGTCTTCGTGATGTTTCATCGCAATAAACAAATAATTCCTGAAGCTCTGGCTACACATATCGCTTAGGCATTAGTGATGGGGTAAGCTCTCGTCCATATGGACGGTCATCAACGCGTCCTCTGGATGCACCTCTAGTAAAGCCTCTGTTCCATCGTTGAACGGAAAGGAGACGCTGCCGTCTATTACGAGACCTGTAGTTGATAAAATATGGTAAGAGTAAATAACATGTAGCATAATATGCAATACAAGTTATACATGGCCCACTAGCTGGGCACATTTCACTGGGCCTTCTCCTCGAGAGAGATAGTTTGTATATTTTTAAGAAAAATGTCACTGAACTAGGTATACTGTTTTCTACCGAAGTTCAGTGTTTTTTTTTTTATTAGGATATTGAATCCAAAGTCTGGCCGCATGTCCATAGTTTTATTTTACATGTCTGTCTCAGACAGACAGTCTGTGTATTATTGTCAAAAGTTTAATCATTATCTTACAAAAATGCAAAAATTCTTGAGAGAGTGTGAGCTAAATTTTTTTTTCATCCTGCATTTACAAAGTAATTTAAATATTTTAGATGATAGAATGAATGACAAGTGAATAGTCGTTTAAATTTACGTTCGATGATTGGGCGCGATTTTTTATCATATTTTTTATTTTATAACCGCAAAATGTAACTACTGGTTCGCACCGAACTGTGAACTCGCGACCCTATAGCCCGGCAACTCCTCGATCAATTTGGCTCATGTTCGAACTTAAAAAATATTTTAATTTCATTTACGCGCCTACCAAATTTCATAACGATCCGACCAAATTTACTCAAGTTATCGTCGAACGAACATCCATACATACCTTCATGCCATATCATATTCATTCACATTCATGTCATTTCGTTATTTTCATTTAAATTCGTTCCAAAGTCCAAATAATCCTTACCAGCGTCGATGCAGTGTGACTTGACCCTCACAGCGGAGGCGAAGTCCCTCACGCGGAGTCCTTTAGGCGTCGGCCAGTCTTCGAACGTGATGTACTCGCGAACCGAATACGCTAGCTTGTCCGAGTCTGAAATAGGGATAGAAGTAAGTCATTTCATTTCGATTATTGCGATAAATTACATTATTAAGGCGCTGTACATAGTGAATAGCCCGCGCGCCAAGAAAAATGCACAAAATCGAGTCCTGTATCAAATACACTAAAAAAATCGAAAATGTTCACATATCAAACCCTAGAATTAGGTGAGACCTATCTAAAACAGCCAGTTTCGTGTTGACATTCATAAACGTTTTGAAGATATTTTTGATGAAAAAAAATAGGCGGCGCACTTTTTTTCAAACAAAATATCTTGCAATCTGTTATGGGTATCAACACAAAACTGGCTGTTTTAGATAGCTCTCACCTAATTCTAGGGTTTGATATGCGAACATTTTCGATTTTTTTAGTGTATTTGATACATGAATCGTTTTTGTGCATTTTTTTTGCGCCCGGGCTAATTCACTATGCCCAGCGCCTTAAGACGAAATACGACGCACAACTAGCGCCGCCAATGAAAAAAAATCATATCTTCTTTTGGGATGCGTTTTTAGCAAAAAAGATTTTTGAACGAGCGAGCGAAGTTCTCTGAGTCTACTTGAACAATCCGGCGTTTGTATGTATGTATGTATGTATGTTTGTATGTATGAATGTTCGTTCGACGATAACTTGAGTAAATTTAGTCGGACTCGGATCGTCATGAAAGGTAGGTGGGTAAATGAGGCAAAGATAATTTTTAAGTTCAAACATGAGCCAAATTGGTCGAGGCGTTGCTGAGATATGGGGTCGAGAGTTCGTAGTTCGGGGCGAACCACTAGTTAGTATAGTGAATTATATAGTAGTATATAATTCACTCGTGACAGGATTGGAACCCGCAACCTCTTGCATTCCCTGCTACGGAGTCAAGTATTTTTTAACCTTATAAAAATCTTTATAAAGTTCCCTAGGTTTTTTTTTTTTGGGTTAGTGCTTCAAAAAATACAAAAAATAAATTATAATCGAGTGCTAGTGTAATTTAAGCGATGGCGGCATGGCAATTTCATAATTGAACGAGCGAGCGAAGCGAGCGAAGTTCTCCGAGTCTAATGGAACAATCCAGCGTTTGTATTGTTCCAGTAGACTCGGAGAACTTCGCTCGCTCGTTCACAGTTCGGGGCGAACCACTACTTATGATAAGTGGTTCGCCCCGAACTATGAACTCGCGAGTGTACCTTACTTTTTGCTAACACCATTCGCGCAGGCGCGAACGCGCATTACATATTAACTTTACGACCCCATATCTCGGCAACCCTTCGACCGATTTGGCTCATGTTCGAACTTCAAAATTCTTTTAATATAATTTACCCGCCTGCCAAATGCCAGGACGATCCGACCAAATGTACTCAAGTTATCGTCGAACGAACATTCATACATACAAACATACATACATACATACATACATACATACAAACCTACAAACGCCGGATTATTCCAGTAGACTCGGAGAACTTCGCTCGCTCGTTCAAATATTGAGAAAAAATAATAGATTTTGGGTCGTATTTACCTGCAGCGAACATGAGTTTCTGGTTGTAACGCTCGGCGATCTCGCGTGCCTTCTCCAGACTAGTATCAAGCTTTACCCCTAGTTCTTCTGTAAGAGTCTTCATCAGTTCCAACACTGAGTGTGTGCGAAGGCAGTTTATGCTGTGGAGGAGGAAAAATACAAGTCGGTTTAAGTGGACGGTATAGATTGATAGACACACTAGCAAAACACATGTTATTTTTTTTATTATTTCAAAAAACGCTCGTAATGTGCCCATTACGTTGACAACCTTCTTTGAGCAAAGTCGGACTTGCGGGCTACTTTGATTAGGCGCCTGAAAAGTTGTATGGAATTTAATTAAAGTCGTGTTTTGTTTCATAAATAGAACGCAAAAAATGTGGCGCAAAAAGTATTTATTTAGAATTTGGCTATATGGGTACTGGTAGTCTACGAATTCGGAGTTCTGGAGTGGTCCGCCTCTCCAGCACATGCTGAGTCAGAGCCCCTTTGCATTTGCCACATCCACATTCCTCTCCTGTACTTACTTCGTATATTGTATTTTGCTCAAATTGTTTTTGTGCCTTTTTTTGCTGCATGTGTAAAATATTTTATCTTTCTTTGCGCTCTTTGTATACGTGTGTGTGGTTTATGTAAATAAATGTTTTTCAAATTCAAATTTTTCAAAGAATTGCACAGAAAAAGAAATCTTATGACTTTCTGTCACGTTGTATTGTCAGTATTGTCACTCACCTAAAATGCCAGGAAGTGCTGCCAGTTCCAGTAGTGACGCAAAGTCCGGAGCTCTTCGTATGGGTCCACTTGCCCTTATCAATCTGCAGGCGGAGGAGCGACACGCGCGACGTCACGCTCTCGCCTATGAACACCTGCGGAGGGAAGAGTGAGATGCACAACTTGAGCTACGGGTTAAGGCGCCGTGCATAGCGAATTAGCCCGCGCGCAAAGAAAAATGCACAACATCGATTCCTGTATCAGATACACTAAACGAATCGCAAAAGTAAGTAAACATAACAAATACTAGAATTAGGAGAGAGCTATCTTACAGAGAACACCTGCGGGGGGAAGAGTGAGATGCACAACTTGAGCTACGGTTTAAGGCGCCGTGCATAGTGAATAGCCCGCGCGCAAAGAAAAATGCACAACATCGATTCCTGTATCAGATACACTAAACTAATCGAAAAAGTAAACATATCAAACACTACAATTAGGTGAGAGCTATCTAACACAGCCAGTTTCATGTTGATATCCATAACATTTTGCAAGATATTTTCGCCGAAAAAAAGTGCGCCGCCTATTCTGTTTTTTTTTTACATTTAGCGTATGTTTTACAAAAAATACTAAGCGCTCCTACCTGAAGGAGTCCAAACTTGGTATGTTTTGAAAATATTTCTTTGATTTTTTTTAAATCAGGTGGCCGAACGGTAATGGTGCAGTATATTTTTAGAACCGGTGGGTAGACCGAAAGCTCGATGGGTCGACGACATTGTCAAAACAGCGGGAAGACAATGGACGAGATTGGCATTGGACCGAGGGAGTTGGCGTGGAAAGGAAGAGGCCTATGCCCAGCAGTGGGCTTTATTTATGGGCTGGATAAATAGATAGATTTTTAGAACCTGCTCATAAAGCACTTTCATTTCATACTACACGATGGGTTTCTAAAAAAAAAATCCCCTCATAACTCCCTCCTAAGGGGGAGATTTTTAAGAACTACCGCTCAAAATGATTGTTTTAACCTAAAGTACCTGTGTACCAAACGACAGTACTGTACATCGATTTGCGGTTTTTCGGTCGAATTTGCATTGTAGGCCGACCACTAATAGGTAAGCACACAAACCTCGTTATGAGCTAAGAAGGGCAGCACTTGGTTGGGCAGCTCTGGTGCAATCAGGTCGTCAGGGCTGCAGTCACGTGGCGGGTCCACTTCGGTACAGCTTGGTACACACGACAGCACGTCAGAGTGTACACTTTTGTTGTAAAGTCGCCCGTAACGTAACCGAGTAGAGTGCTAGCGTGTAAGGGTCGACGTGCTGTCGTGTGTACCTGCAGACAGACGAAATCTGTCTGCAGGTACCAAGCTGTACCAAACAGAGAAACCACTTGGGCTAAGGGAAGCACACGAACCTCGTTAAGAGCTAAGAAGGGCAGCACTTTCTTGGGCAGCTCTGGTGCAGTCAGGTCGTCAGGTCTGCAGTCACGCGGCGGGTCCACATCGACGCTGTCCGGCGATTGTGGTACAGCTTGGTACCTGGAGACAGGGGAAATCTTTACCTATTGTGACAATATACAGGGTGTTGTTTTGGTTAGTGACACTCGACTCAGGGGCGATAAGTAACGCTTGAAACTAAAAATAAGTTTTTTTTTTTTTTTCAAAAAAATTTTTGGTAGACAAATCACTTTGTTTAATTTGTTCAAGTGTTTCAGGAATGCTTTGTTCCTTGGAAATCACTTTAGAAGTTAACGTGTTTCAGGAATGCTTTATTCCTTGGAAATCACATTTAGAAGATAAAGTGTTTCAGGAATGCTTTGTTCTTTGGCAATCACATTTAGAAGTTAACGTGTTTCAGGAATGTTTTGTTCCTTGGAAATCACTTTAGAAGTTAACGTGATTCAGGAATGTTTTTTTCCTTGGATATCACATTTAGAAGTTATCGTGTTCAGGAATAAATGTTATGTCCAACAACTTTTGTTCTACGACTTTTCGAAAAGCTCGATACTTTTTATTTCAGAAAGTTTGTTACTCTCTAAAAGTTTGCATTAGTACCATTTCATTATTAAAAAAATATACTGTATTAGTATGCCGACCTGTACACAGGTTTACATGCTAAACTTTAACATGTGGAGATACTGTAAACAGGTTTACCTGCTAAACTGTAACATGTGGAAATAGTAAACAGGTTTACCTGCTAAACTGTCACATGTGGAGACACTGTAAACAGGTTTACCTGCTAAACTATAACATGTGGAGACACTGTAAACAGGTTTACCTGCTAAACTGTAACGTGTGGAGATACTGTAAACAGGTTTACCTGCTAAACTGTAACGTGTGGAGATACTGTAAACAGGTTTACCTGCTAAACTGTAACGTGTGGAGATACTGTAAACAGGTTTACCTGCTAAACTGTAACGTGTGGAGATACTGTAAACAGGTTTACCTGCTAAACTGTAACGTGTGGAGGTCCAGAGGTGTGATAGCGTCGAGCATCTTCTGTTCGCTGGTGAGCGTCGTCCGTATTCTGGTCCGTCGCATCCATGAGAACCTGCCCTGAGAGACAGTTCATGGATTAGGGCATTTTCGTATAAATTTGTGCCTCACGACTTTGGGGTGTCCCTCGTATTTTTTTATAAATTTGCCGCAGATTAAAGTTAAATGTAAAGCAGTAACTGTCAGATAAATAAGTATTATACGGCGAGCCGCATAATACTTAAAACGCAACGCAAAAATCGCCAACCCGCATTGAGCACGGGTGGTGATTAAGCTCGAACTCTCTCTCTGAGAGAAGGCCTTTGCCCAGCTAGTGGGACATGTACAATTGTACAGGCTACATCTTACTTTTTTTTTTATACGGCGACCAAAGTTCACCGGTATTACAATATCTCTAAAAAACTTAGATATAATAAACATAGAATAAATAAGTAAAATTTCAATGCCAGCAACGTTAAATTTAGCCTGTCCCCTTTCTAGATTTGCTGTAATGTTTACATTAAAACTTTCTACAAACACTGTATTTATTGGAAATTTTTACTGATTTTCAAGCTACGCCACTGTTAATTACGTTTTTGCGTCTGGTAACACGGCCACAAAGTGACATTTTGGAGACCTCACGCTACACGCCTCTAGCGGCGAATTCTGTAGTGTGTTTCACGAAAGAGTTCCCTTGACGAAACTCTTATTACAATGTAATAGGGGCTATTTTTGTTCAACCCAAGGGAATTCTTTCGTGAAACGCACTGTAGGTAGTTTTTCCTGTGTACAGCTAACGTATGTACCTCTTTCAGTGCCTTTAGGGCGCCGCGTATGTCGTTGGAGCACCAGGTGGGTAGGCAGAGGCGTCCTACCGACTTGTGGGGGGCGCTGTTGAAGCCTATCACTGGCTTGCTGGAAATAGAGAAAAAAATAACATGATTAGATACAAACTCTTAACTTTTGTGTTTTGTGACGTATTCAAATCATAACAACATTATTTTTTAGTAAAGTGACATACCTACTCTTAATATAGTCAGAGCTGGCTGAAAAACTTCTCTGGAAATAAGTTCACCTTTGTAGATGACAGTCACTGAAGTTTTATTTGAGTTTGAGTTTATTCTGAGTGCGTAGGTATATGCAACAAGAAATAAATAAGTTAGTTTGCACGAACACTTCACACAGAAGAAACAGCGTTCACCCGGATTTAACACTCATTTTTACATTCAGCCAACTTTTCGAGTCCTTTACATTTTGCGTTTTAAAAAAATACGAAGCGTGTATCAAACGTCAAATCCAAGGGTCCGGAGCCCTGGCCATGGTTACAGTTAGTTATTTTGCATGAACCTTAAGACTTGGGGGGCAATTCTCGGGAATGTCGCATTAAAATTCGGCGAAGTGGGGGGTAGGTAATGGCCCGTTTTCAACTGACAGTTAAAAGCTGAATTCAAAGCCCTTGGTAGATGACGCTCATAGGCTTGGCCATACAAGAACCGGGATGTGGCTGACTTTCGCTTACACAGATTAATAATATCTTCAGAAAAAGCGAAATTTTACAGCCGTGAAAACGGCTTATTGTTCTTATCGTAATTCTGCGAACACAACATTGAACACATGTCTCATTCGAGCTTCCTGAGAATTGATCGCTCCCGTGCTCCAAAATATCTTACGTCATCATCATCATCAATTCCTACCTAATCAGGGACATAGGGCTCTTAAAACATCTGTTTTCCATTCTGGCCTTTTTTGCGCCTTTATCTTAAGCTCGGATATGTTCGTCCCGAGACTGTTTGATTCTTGTTGCACTGATCGACGCCAGGTAGTTTTAGGGCGTTCTCTCTTTCGTAAATAATATGTCAAATATCTTACGTAATAAATAAATGAAGTCTCACAATGGAACGAAATCTACATGCAACAACACGATAATGCCATACAAATACAAACGTAGACTTGGAAAAACATGATAAAGCGAAAAGCAGCTTACGACACATTCGTAGCTAAATATTTGTTGACAAACATCAGTGTATTTATAACTCTGTCCTTTCTGGATGTCTGATAATAATAAATCATTTACCTATTTATGATTAACATTAGTTGTTTACACACATTACGGATTTGTTTGGATAATAGTGTTATGAAGTGCAGACCCATGATCTATGTCATTTCCGTTTGCCATTTGCTTCATTAGCACTTAATTAATCAGGAACTAATTAATCTAAACATATGTTAGGCATCAATTATCGCTTCGCACATGTTTACTTCAAGTCCATTCAAGTCATAGTTATTGAGTAACGATTGACAGATTTTGCATCATCAGCCTGGGGCCTTAGCCTGTAACACAATGACCCAGGTAGAAGGACAAAACCGGGATTTTTTCGTTTTTCTCCTACAACCAGCGAACTAATCCTTTAGAATGAGACTCATAATATTCTTTGCTGTACTACAAAAGCATTAAAAGGTCCGACACTGGACCTACAGCATTAATAAATCGTAATTAAAACCGTCAACTGGGAGCCCATTTTGACACCATTCTTTTATAGGCTATTGCCCCTGATTTCATCATCATCATCAGCCCACCTCTGCCCACTGTTGGGTATAGGCCTTTTTCCCCTCGCGCCACCTCTCATGGTCCCTCGCCATCCGCATCCATGGACCCTCCGCCGCAATGACGATGTCGTCCCACCATCGTGCTGCTGGTCTTTCAACTGATCCTGATTTATCGTCCTATAAACGATTGACAGACGTTTATAGGACGATAAATCGGGCTGATGATGGTGATGTGGAACTCACTTGGCGTCTCTTACTCTGGAGGCAGCCAGCAGGAATGTGCCGTCGCCGCCGCAAGGCACCACAACGTCGCACCACTTTATTAGATCGTCGTTGTACGTCAGCCTGTCGACAAACATTTGGATATTATTGAACGAGCGAGCGAAGCGACCGAAGTTTTCCGAGTCTACTGGAACGATCCGGCGTTTGTATGTATGTATATGTCGCAGGGATATTGTCAAACCAGTGATATTATAATTACCCTAGTGAAATTACAATTACCCAGATTATTGTCAATCGCCTCCATTACTTACAATTTCACGGACTTATTTTAGTGTTATTGTAATTTCACGAGAACGCTGTAGTGATTTTATAATAACCCTAGGTATATTATGAGTCAAGTTTGTAGTGGGGGACTTCGTGCGTTTTGATTGGTCAACTCTTCTTTAACCGCCATTTGCTTAGGAATTCAACATAGAGCTAAGAAAATATTACATTGACCAGACTGATAAAACAAAAAATCTGCCGAATGCTAGTCGGACTGGCGCTATGAGGGTTCCGTACCGCCATACAATTAAAAATATATGGTTGTGTACGCTCATGCATAAGTCCGACTCGCACTTGGCTGTTTTTATTATTTGTTGTTATACTATAAAGCTCTAGATCTACACCAAGTTTGACGCTTGTAGTATAAGTATCCGACTCGCACTTGGCTGTTTTTTATTGAACGAGCGAGCGAAGCAAGCGAAGTTCTCCGAGTCTACTGGAACATTCCGGCGTTTGTATGTATGTATGTATGTATGAATGTTCGTTCGACGATAACTTGAATAAATTTGGTCGGATCGTTATGAAATTTGGTAGGCGGGTAAATTAAATTAAAATAATTGTTAAGTTCGAACATGAGCCAAATCGGTCGAGGGGTTGCCGAGATATGGGGTTGTTAAGTTTATATGGGGTCACGAGTTCACAGTTCGGGGCGAACCACTAGTTATTTGTTGTTATACTATAAAGCTCTAGATCTACACCAAGTTTGACGCTTGTAGTATTACCATTTTTGTGATAGAGCATAAAGTATAAAATCAACCCTTATTTTGTTATTAATATCTAATTTGTAGTACCCCACATGAAAAATATTCTGTCAAAATGTCAACTGGCTACCTATTACGGTACCAAAGATAAGGGTAGGAAATACAGACAGAGAGTTCGGTTACGGAACCCTAAAAACCAATCTAACTTATTGTGAGTTACATAAAGATAAAACTGCTATATTAGACATCCTTGCAATAAAGCTTGTGATTTCCAGAAAACTGTCTATTATTTTGTAACTCTATGATTTCAAAATTGTCAATTTGAAAACGGACCAATCATCGACCGTCTGACAATCTAACGGCAGTGAAATTGTCAACTTATTGCTGCCTTGCAATATCACTGCGTGAGTCTAGTGAAATTATAATTTCACTGAAATAAGCCCGTGATATTGTGAGAAACGGTGACGGTTGACAATAAACCGGGTAATTGTAATTTCACTAGGGTAATTATAATATCACTGGTTTGACAATATCCCTGCGACATATACAAGGTGTTACAAAGGTACCTAACTCTTTTTACAGGGTAATAGCACCCGGTGATAGAGATCACAACCTACATATTTTTTTGCTCTGTGACGTTCCGTTAATTTTTAAATTAATAAAATGTGAACGATGTAGCGGGAGAAAAGTATTTTTTAAATATTGTTTTCATTGACTTTCACAATGTTTTAACAACTCAAAGCTATGTTAATGCACCTACACGCACAAACATATTTTTAAATTTGAGCTAATAACAAAAACTAAAAAGTTATGATTTTTTTTTAATTTTGTGGTTGTAAAATAAAAATTGTTTTTTACAGATTTGACACCCTGTTGACCAGTAGGTTACACCCTGTAAAAAGAGTTAGGTACTTTTGCAACACCTTGTATAGGTATGCATGTTTGTATGTATGTATGTTTGTATTGTGGCCGTTTTTTCTTGCGCGGGAGCTTCGATCAAGAATAAAACAAGATAGTGCATAGAACTCCGAAATGTGTCTGGAAAATTAGATGTCCAAATCCTCTTTGGGAGCTTGTTTGCTCGTAGTCTATGCAATTAAAGTCAAACTGTACACTAATGCAATAAGGTTGACATTCGAATATTAGACGTATGGTTGAAATTATGTTTCGTATTGTTCTATTGCTGATATCATTTGTTTCTTTAAGGACAAGTTTTTATTGTGATTTTATACGTAATGCGGATTCTATGGGTTTTAGTTCGGTGCGCGGGAGTTTTTCGTAGGACCAAAAAATAGTTAAGCCTAAGAATTTTCATTTGACGGCTCGTATTGAGCAAAAACGCATCGAAAAAGAAGATACGATTTTTTTTTCATAATCTTCTCAATTATGACATTGGCCGAGCAAGACTCGAGATACTAGGGGTATATACTCGTAAATCTTCCTAGCATACCGTAGCTAGTCCCTGACCGAACCTACATGTGCCATTTGCATAGAGTAATCTAGGGGAAAGACAAATAGCGAATCACATATAAATGTAATGGTTCATGAAGAAACAAGAAAATGCCACAGACCCACAACAATGCAAAAATAATACCAAGTGATAATTTTCTTTGTTGATTCTGTCAGTGGAATTACCTTGGATGCAACTGCGCAAATAATGTGATGCAAACAAGTTTCTTATCGGTGCATTATATTTTTACTTAGTCCTCAAATGACCACTTGTTTAACTGGTATTTGAAAGGGAATAAAACTCACTGCAATGTTTGCCGCAAGCCTGCAACCCACACAAGGTCCTTCTACTTGTATGTCGTTTCGAGTTATCATATCACCCATTCGTTCTGCAAGCGATTGTGGTTCAAAACTAAGACATTTTCTTTTTAGGCCAGGTGATTTGCTAAATGGGACTTTTCACTCGGCGCTGTCTGTCCATCAGTCTGTCTGTCTGTCCTACGTTTGAAACCGTAAAAGGTAGCAAGTTAAAAAATTCACAGAATACGTGTTATTATATATGACTGCAAATATGGCAGCCGTAGAGTAGGCTTCTGTTTACGCTTGCTGTATTGTATAGATAATAATATATTGTACACAAGACAGCACGTAGACGCTTGCACGCGTGCACTCTATTCATTACGTTACGGGCGACTTTGCAACGAAAGTGTAAGCGTCTACGTGCCGAGGTGTGTACCAAAATGTTGACAAGATTAGAGACAAAAATGTTGACACAATGGTGGACAATAATATAGACAAAAATTTAGACAAGAATGGAGACAAAATTAAAACAAATATGTATGTAGACCAAAACAAAGCCTAACCTTAAACTAACCCATTCATTCGCAATAGGGCCCCTTCAGGCTCTTTTCAAAATGGCGCTCGCTCGCGCACTAGGCCGATCGGGCAACTAGCTGCCGATTTTCTTTTCTGCCATTCTTTCGCATCGGCGCGTTTGACCGTACAGGGATGGTTCTCAGAGCATAAAAAAACTAAGGCCTTTGCATCTACATAATGAGATGATTTATACAGCGTCCAGTGGCACCTTCACTCACACTACAGGGTGCACTCTAAGTCAATAGCGGAACTTTAAGTAGGCTGTCTACTGATCAATACATACAACTTGTACTAGGTGGCGAAAAAAATGGATATTTTTTTCGCTCAATTTTTTTCGTCACCTAGTACAAGTTGTTTGTATTGATCAGTAGACAGCCTACTTAAAGTTTCGCTATCGAATTAGAGTGCACCCTGTAGATGGGTGAAGAGACCACTCGGCGCTGCAGTGCCTGGGACATTGTTTTAGATGGAGCAGGCTTGCCCAGCACCTATACCATCCTAATAGCATAATCGGCCTAGCCCCTATGAAAGACGGGTCAATACGTGTGAAACGAACTAGCCCGCGGGTTTCCTCACGATGTTTTCCTTCACAGTTAGCGAGTGTTATTGCTACTACAAATTCACAAATGGACGTAACTTTGAAATTAAACAAAGTCATAGATACATGCCCGCACTGGGAATCGAACCGGGTACCTCTTGCTTCAGAGTCCACTGTTCTACCAACTAGACCACCACCGCTGACCTCAGAGCATAAATGCACAGCATATGGATGCCACACACTAGATAACTCAGCAAGTTAAAAAAAAGTCATGCCCACTTGAAAAACTTGTGTGCCGAAATGTAAAATTTCGCCTTTGTGACCAAATTTTGGAAAGGAGACGGCTCTCACCTGCTAGCCACTTTGACCTCGAGCCCCATGTCCTGCAGCCGCCGCTCGACCTCGACCTCGAAGCTCTTTTGCTGCCTGTAATTAGGGTTCTCATTTAGGAATTTGAAAAGTCCTGACATAAAGCCGGACATTTCAATAAAAGTCCGGACAATTTAGTTACAAAATGGAAACAGTACCCACTTAGTTACAGTTAGTTACACTTAGGCCGGTAATATCAATCACAGTTTAAACCAAAAAGGCTAGTTTAAACCCTATCTGTCGATTAATTTTCATACAAAATGCGAGGTTTAATCTATGGTCTGAGTTTAAACTGTGATTGATATATTATTTATGTATTATTTGGCTTTTTGATAAATGAGAAATTGGTTGTTGATTAAAGACTTGATATTAGATTACTTAATATATAGTTTTATTACTCATATTCCATCTAATAATAAAAAACCGGACAAATTGGAGGGCCGGACAAGTCCGGACAAGAGTCTAAAAGTCCGGACATGTCCGGACTTATCCGGAAGGATGGTAACCCTACCTGTGATTGGTCAGGAGCGCGTCGAAGTCGGAGCCGCGCTTGCGCAGGACCCTCTCCAGTTGCTCCGGAGAGAGGTCTTTGAACGTGTGTCTGTAAGGAAGAATAAGACCTTTATTCATCATCATCATCATCAACATCAGTTCCTGTTATAAAGATTTTTATAAGGTTAAAAAATTCGCTCGGGACAGGATTTGAACCCGCAACATCTTGCATTCCGTGCAGGCACTCTACCAATTAATTGAGACGCAAAGCTATCGAGTCAAGTAACTGTCGAAGCGAATTTTCTAACCTCATTGATACGTCTTACGGACGATGGGGCGCCATGTAGTGTAATAGTTTGCACTTATCTATCTACACCTGCACGGAATACAAGAGATTGCGGGTTCAAATCCTGTCCCGAGCGAATTTTTAACCTTATAAAAATCTTTATAAAGTTCATAGCGAGGGTTAGTGCTTCAGAAAGTACAAAAATCAGTTCCTGTTATCCCTAATCAGGGACATAGGGCTTTCAGAACAGTTTTCCAATCTGGCCCAAAAGTTTGACCTTCCTAAAACCAAAGTAACTATTTATCGTTTGCGATAAAAATGTGTATTTACATCACGTAGAGTATTTATGGAAAGGGTCAACAGACAGCATCCTGAGAATAAACTTTTAAAAGTAATTATACTTATTGTAATCTAAGTTCTTGTATTACGATGCGTAACTATTCAGATCATGTAGCTATAGTGTGTCAGAATTTAATCACTTCGATACACGTGTCGCGTAACACAATGATATTCCATGACATAACTATTTAAAGATTTGTCTGTTGGTCTGTTGGACCATTTGTAACTTTTCATGATTTGTGATATTTGCAAGAACGGGGGTCAGAGACGTAGCATCAACACAGGAAGAAAATGGATCTAGGTAGGCCACATAGCGAGAATGAATAGAAACCACTGGACCAGGCGGGTCCTAGAATGGAGTCCAAGGCAAAACACCAGGACACGAGGCCGCCCACAAAACCCAGGCGCTGGGCGGATGACATCCGCGAACAGGCGGGTTACGACTGGATGAGAAAGGCAGCAAACCGCCAACACTGGATATTTTTGTAGAGGCCTTTGTTCAGAAATGGACCAACATAGGCTGCCAATGATTATGACGATGATATATTTGCACATGAGGTTTCAACACTTTACCTATTCATTCATCCACAGTTTTTTTTTTCAGGCAAAAAGGAAATTTTCCGCAAACAAGTCATTCAATAAGATTTTATATTGCTTTAACGGTTTCACTTACTTTTATTTTGTCGGAATAGCCGACATGTTTCATGACATGACATGTTAAGTGAAACCGTTAAAGCAATATAAAAATGTGCAGTGCTTACGAAAGTTTAAGTTTTAAAATTCAATAAGATGTTTTATATTTTTTCAGAATTTCATGATATCTCTTAAATTTTGTTCATGTTTTCTATTAGATGGAAATCGATCGATGTTGAAGATTTGAAAAATATGCTGCTGCTAACACCTAGAGCCTAGAGGGCGTGATGGTATGTTTTGTTTGTTAATTAGCGCTAATCAGAATGAACTGTCCTCCCCAGTATCTAATCACATGAGTTCACATGACACATGATGCCCTCAAATACAGGGTGACTTTCAATAATACAGGGTGACCTACTTATATCATAAAATACAACTACTATTTCGCAAAAATAAAACATACCTCCGTAAGTACATGGCATTACTGCACCAATAGTATGGAACAGCTCATACAATTTTGCCCCTTTTTTGACCTTGTAGGAAAATACTTTTGCTTTGATTAGTAGAAAGAAAAATGTTTGACGTTTAAATTAAAAATGTTTAAAACAAAACAAAAAAAAAACATCCTGTACAAATTAAAAACCGAAGTTAGTAGATATCGACATTCATAACCGAAAAAACTCGCCTTTGCATCTACGACGTAATGAGATAGTTTATACAATTATACAGAGTCCAGTTGCAACCACAATCACACTAGATGTGTGAAGAGACCACTCGGCGCTGCATTCATACCTACACGTAATTTAATTGAGCGAAATCATTTTCATACCTAATCGTAATGATATGCGTTATATAACTTGTATACAACGTGTTACAAAACATCCTAACTCTTTTTACAGGGTGTAACCTGGTGGTCAACAGGATGTCAAATCTGTAAAAAAAAAGTTGAAAAAAACAATTTTTATTTTATAACCTCAAAATTAAAAAAAATCATAACTTTTTTGTTTTTGGTATTAGCTCAAATTTAAAAATATGTTTGTGTGTGTAGGTGCATTTTCATAGCTTTGAGTTGTTAAAACATTGTGAAAGTCAATGAAAACAATATTTAAAAAATACTTTTCTCCCGCCACAGCGCTCACATTTTATTAATTTAAAAATCAACAGAACGTCATAGAGCAAAAAAAATATTTAGGTGGTGATCCCTATCACCGGGTGCTATTACCCTGTAAAAAGAGTTAGGTACTTTTGTAACACCTTGTAGTTGTATAACTTCGCAAAATCTACTGCATGTGAATGTAGGCCATTACAAAACAATATCTGTTAAAGTAGGTGTGAAGATAGTACTTTTAAAGCTGCGAAGTTCGAACTTGTTTAGGGTTCCGTACCCAAAAGACGCAAACGGGAGCCTTTTATTAATATTAAGCCTGCGCCCGGTCTGTAAAGTGCTTTTGTCATTCAAATAAGAGCTATTTTCCCGCAAAATATCGTATTGCCGTGTGCGGGTTGACGGGGTGAGAGGTTTTTTTTTAAGCGCGTCTATTCCTTCGCGCTGCCTGAGTCTGAAGCCTATTTTTTTCTGTTTTTAGGGTTCCGTACCCAAAGGGTACCCAACCGGGCCTTATTACTAAGACTCCGCTGTCCGCCCGTCCGTCTGTCACCAGGCTGTATCTCATGAACCTCGTGATATCTCGTGATAGTTAGACAGTTTAAATTTTCACAGATGACGTATTTCTGTTGCCGCTATAACAACAAATACTAACAAACAGAATAAAATAAACATTTATGGGGGCTCCTATACAAACGTGGTTTATTGCCGTTTTTACCCGACTACGCGAAGCAAAAAGGAGGGTTATGAACTTATGATTTTAGCAGCGTATGTATGTATGCATAGACTTATTATTACCTAGACGGAGTCCGTCCATACAAAACGCCGCCCGAAATTGAGGCGCCTCGCTTTGTATGTGTGCGTAAAGCTGCTGACTGTGACAATCGCCTACACAACACATGCACCCTAATAATGCTGCCAGCGTAATAAGCTTTTCACAATATTGTGACTTTCCTTCTGGTTGGTAAGGTGAAAAACATATTAAATTATGTTTGCGGACAAGAAGTCCATGTTATTTAAAGTAACATTTCTCAATATTTGTGCGTATGAACTTGAAATCTAGGATCTGCGATATAACAAAAAAAAAGTTATCTGTTGTACCCGACTGCCCTAGAACGAGGTTTATGTTTTTCGAGTGTATGTATGTATGTGTTACCGGCCAAACCCGATTTTAGGATAAACTAATTTCGCCAAGGCCAAACTAATTTATCCGAACGTCGTATGGATAAACCAGTAGACCAGGTATGTCCTAGGCCAAACTAGTCTAGCCGAAGCTCGTATGGAGAAACCAGTTTAGCCTAGGCCAATCTAGTCTGGCCTAGCAAGAATATGTAAGCTTCAGGATAAACTAGTATGGCCTAGCCCGAGCTGATATTGACGAATGATTAGGTATGAATGTTACCATATCTCGTAAACTAAGAGGTCTAACGCAAAAATAACGAAATTTTCGAACCCCTTAATAACCCCGGAACCAAGCCTTTTACATCTATACGTGTTCTAAAAACCGACATACAGGGTGTTAAACATACAGGGTATTCCTGAAAGTGTGACACAGTCGAAAAAGATTTAAAACAAAGGTTAGGTCAGTAGGTTTGGTTGGCGACACACAGACATACCTCTTTTGGTCCTTTAAACTGGATAAAACCGGACATACCGTAGACTTTTTGAATGTAGACTTTTTCAAATTCGGCCTCTAAATGCGTCCCCTACTGTTCAGATAATCATGCCGGGTTTGTTAATTTTAAGAAAAAGTACCTACTAGGCTAGCATAAATAAGTAGAATCTGTATTACCCCTACTTAAATAGGGCTAGACTAGTTTGGCCTAGGCTAAACTAGTCTAGCCCTATGCTCGTATGAGAAACCAGTTTATCGAGTGGGGAATCAAAATGAAGGGTTTTACAAATGGCTTACAAAAATATATAGGTACAACTGATGTTTTAATGTAATTCGAAATGAGAAATGCTAAAGAATAACACAATTTTCAATTATTTTTATTCATGTTTGCTTTCGGAGGAATTTATTTAGGTGCAGATATCTCCTGAATATCTCATAAACGGCTGAACCGATTTTGATGAAATACGTTGCTGAACCATTGCTAGGAAACCTTCGTTCAAATAAAAAAAATCTCATCCAAATCGGTTCACTCGCTTAAGAGTTACGCTGCCAAAGACACACACACACACACACACACACACACACAATCACACAGACACAGCGGTCAAACATATAACACCCCTCTTTTTGGATCGGTGGTTAAAAAAAATATATCAAAATCGGACCGCAAGGTAAAAAGTTATTGTTGAACACCCATATAAAAGCTACACCAATTGGAAACCTTCTACTTTTTTGAAGTCCGTTCATAAGTCGTTCATTGTTAAAGGAAAACTAAAACAAAGCTCTCTAGATTGATATTTCTAAAATAGTTTTTTTGTGTATTGTGATTTTCGACATTCTACCTACTGGCAACCCCGTAAAAAGAGTTGAATGTCATACGGAAGAAAAATTTTGAATCTAAATACGATCTTTTTCGACATAATATAAAGTGGAATCGTTGTAATTAATTACTGGTGTAAAGTGATCCTCGTGCCTTCATCTTTCTTATCCGTGCTGTTTCTGCAGCCAAACACAGCAAAAACCCGTCATTTTGAATAAAATTGCAGGAGCTCCGTTCGCTAGAAAGTGACCTTGAACACTGACATGCCGTTTTGGAAAGCGTACCAATTTGGTATGCATTTATTTGCTTCACTTTGCGAGCACTGATTGCGATTCTAGGTGTCCTAATTCTATGTATGTATGTATGTATGTATGTATGTATGTATGTATGTTTGTGTGTTCATCTGTTCCCTCGCAGAGCCTAAACTACTCGGCCGATTTCAACAAATGAGGTGTCGTTGGATTCGTCTTAATCACCCAGGTAACATAGGATAGGTTTAATTTTGAAATAAACCAAGATGGCGGCTGTGCTGCGCCCTAAAGTGGTGGACCTAAAAATAAAAATTATCGTATACCATCGTCATGGGTATCAAATGAAAGGGCTTTAAAAGACCTTTTCAAAAATGTATAACACATGTAGCGTCAACATAACAAATAGAACAAAAAATTCCAAAATGTGTTTTTTTTTACCCGACTACGCGAAGCAAAAAGGAGGGTTATGATTTTAGCAGCGTATGTATGTATGTATGTATGTATGTATGTATGTATGTATGTATGTATGTATGTTTGTGTGTTCATCTGTTCCCTCGCAGAGCCTAAACTACTCGGCCGATTTCAACAAATGAGGTGTCGTTGGATTCGTCTTAATCACCCAGGTAACATAGGATAGTTTAATTTTGAAAAAAATCAAGATGGCGGCTGTGCTGCGACCTAAAGTGGTGGACCTAAAAATAAAAATTATCGGATACCATCGTCATGGGTATCAAATGAAAGGGCTTTAAAAGACCTTTTCAAAAATGTATAACACATGTAGCGTCAACATAACAAATAGAACAAATAATTCAAAAATGTGTTTTTTTTGCCCTTCTTGGTTCTATTCTTGGTGATCGTCCAAAATGACTTACTAAAAAGCTCAAAAAAAAATAGAAGTTAAAAACTAAAACCCGACTACTAAAAGGCTTAAAACAAGACCTGTTTATCCTTAAAATAGACTCATAGATAATTAATCGTAGTCGGAGGACACCACATTCGCATTTGATAAACCGATGGCCTCCGACTACGATTAATTATCTATGAGTCTATTTTAAGGATAAACAGGTCTTGTTTTAAGCCTTTTAGTAGTCGGGTTTTAGTTTTTAACTTCTATTTTTTTACCCTTCTTGGTTCTATTCTGGGTGATCGTCCAAAATGACTTACTAAAAAGCTCAAAATAAAAATAGATAATTAATCGTAGTCGGAGGACACCACATTCGCATTTGATAAACCGATGGCCTCCGACTACGATTAATTATCTATGAGTCTATTTTAAGGATAAACAGGTCTTGTTTTAAGCCTTTTAGTAGTCGGGTTTTAGTTTTTAACTTCTATTTTTTATAGATAATGGTACGGAACCCTTCGTACGCGAGTCCGACTCGCATTTGGCCGGTGTTTTCTTCTTTGAGCTCGTCGAGATCCACTCATTTGCTACTTACCCACTACCAGTTGTGGATTTACCAATAGGCTGAGTAGGCTGAAGCCTAGGGCGGCAGATTTGGGGCATCCTTTTAGATCTTACATTTAAAAAAATGCATATAAAGTATACCAAAATACACACAAGTGTATTTCTAATAGGGATTTTTCCAAGTGTCAAATTTGACAGCGATTCGCGAATTATCGCGCAACTAAATCTGTGGTTTGTATGGAAACCACAGATTAATGGACTGATTTTGACAGTTATTCGGGCTATTTTTGATGCCTGGAAAAAACCCCATTGAATGAGTGTTTTACTTGGATAATATACGTATTTTGAAAAGGAGTAAGTAAGCTTTTCTTGAAGCTCAAAGAAGTGACGAGAGTGAAACTGTTTCGAGTTGGTCGGTCGGTAGGGGCGGCCAAATTTGAAAAGTCTACTGGCGGCAAATGTGTAAATCTGCCACTGCCACTACAAAACAAAGCACAAGCAACCAGTGCGATCCAGTCCCAAAGGTCTTCAGCCTAACTGGATTGCAACTGGTATGCGTCCGACTCGAGTGATAGCAGCGCGATAACGCGAGGGAAATGGGGCCAGTGGAAACGTAAACTGATGGAATGTCGATTATAATGAGTCCTGCGAGGTTGGTACGTACAGTCGGCCACAGTCTCAGATACCCCTTTTTGTTCGATTGGCGCCCTTATGCCGCGCGCGATAAGAGCTGCATGGGGTATCTGAGATTGTAGCCGACCGTTCGTACGAGTTGCTCGCTTACTACTCGAAAATGTTCATTGTACACAGTACTTTTATTTTTAAAAACCGGTTAAGTGTGAGTCGGACTTGCGGACGAAGGGTTCCGTTTCCGTACCATTTATAACTCGAGAACGGGTGGACCGATTATTATGATTTTTGATTTGTTGGATTTCTCTCCGTCACGAATAGCAGAATAACTATTAAAACAACGGAAAAACTCACGAGAAAAAAAAGTCTGCGCGGACGAAGTCGCGGGCAAAAGCTAGTTATCTATAAAAATGGCAAAAAAAATCACGTTTGTCGTATGGGATCCCCCTTAATATATTTTGAGTTTGAGTGACTTTGAGTATAATAGTTGTTGTTATAGCGGCAACAGAAATACATCACCTGTGAAAATTTCAACTGTCTAACTATCACGGTTCAAGAGGTACAGTCTGGTGACAGACGGACAGACAGAGGGACAACGTAGTCTTTGTAATAGGGTCCTTTACCCTTTGGGTACAGAACCCTAAAACGGCCAAGTGCGAGTCGGACTCATGCACTTGTAAGAGGGAAATGGTACCTATATATTATTAAAATTTCAACATTGTAAAAATAATAAAAAATATTTTTATAGCTTGTCCTAATAAAGCCTTTTGATACGATTATACGAGGATTTGAGGAATGTGTTATTTTGTATTGCTTCATGTTTGGTTTTCACGAATATCGCTATCTTTGCGCAAAGATAGTTATGTCCATCGATTAGCATCCTTATCTGCGATTCGCTTGTTCGCGGAAGCATAAACTCACATGATTAATTAATTACCATTTACCAAGAATTTAAAAAACCCATATGTGCTAGTTCCAGGGGCCTTAGCCTGTAACGCAATGGCGTGTCGATAGCGTCCTAGCAGAAGGACAAAACTGGGGTTACCTTGTTATTAAACGGTTTTTAAACGGTTTTATATTTAGCTCACCCCGTTTGTTTTATTTATTCTTGGGTCAAATTTAGTAATTCAAATTTCACCCTCTTCCTGTCAACCGATTAATCTGAAATTTTGTATACACTTTGGATTTTGGTGACAATACAATTATGTTTATTCACTAGCATTATAAATTCAAGATGGCCGCCGCTACAAAATGGCGGATAATTTATGTTTTATTAATCCCATCAATATGGGTATCAAATGAAAGGGCTCAACAAGCAGAATACAATATACTATAAAAAATTGAAATCCAAGATGGCGGCCACTACAAAATGGCGGATAACGTAGGTTTTATCAATCCCATCAATATGGGTATCAAATGAAAGGGCTCAACAAGCAGAATACAATATACTATAAAAAATTGAAATACAAGATGGCGGCCGCTACAAAATGGCGGATAACGTAGGTTTTATCGATCCCATCAATATGGGTATCAAATGAAAGTGCTCAACCAGTATAATACAATGTACTATATGAATTAAACAGAATGCGAAATAAAAACTAAAAACTAGAAAATAAAAATAGGTAAAAAAACTTTTTAAGTTAAACGGTTTTATGTCAAACATACATTGCAATGTTTAAGATAAATGTACTAAAAACCAAAAAATAATAAAATAGATACAGTCGTGGGAATTATAAACATATGCATAGACTAGACTAAAATAAAACCGTGGGGCACGTCAACTGCCTAATTATAGTGTAACATTACAAAACAAACATTTTAATCAACGATTGTAGACAATTGACGTGCCCCACGGTTTTATTTTATTCTAGTCTATGCATATGTTTATAATTCCCACGACTGTATCTATTTTATTATTTTTTGGTTTTTAGTACATTTATCTTAAACATTGCAATGTATGTTTGACATAAAACCGTTTAACTTAAAAAGTTTTTTTACCTATTTTTTTTTTCTCCTACAACCAGAGAACTAATCCTCTAGAATTAGAATCAGAATATTCTTTGCTGTACTACAAAAACATTAAACAGACCGACAGCACTAATAAACCGTAATTGAAGCTGTCAACTGGGAGCACATTTTGGCACCATTGCGTTACAGGCTAAGGCCCCTGGTTTGGAGGCTTGGAGGGAGTTAGTGCAGCCATGGGGCGAAACTGCTTTGCTGCCGCGGGCGGCCGGCCGGGTGAACCGAGAGAAATTGCTAGTTTCTAAGATAACGTGTTTTTATAACTGGTAACGTGGTCCTCGTAAGTAGTTACTACGTTACTTTTCTTAAAAAGCGCGTAACGACACACGCCTTGAAGACTATGGATATAATAGACTTACTGTTCATACTCGTAGCGCGTGACCTTGCTGACGATGAGACACTTCTGCATGGTGAGCTTGGGCTCTTCATCTCAGACACAGGTGCCAGTGTGAAGAGTTGAAGACTATGGATATACACTTACTGTTCATACTCGTAGCGCGTGACCTTGCTGACGATGAGACACTTCTGCATGGTGAGCTTGGGCTCTTCATCTCTGACACAGGTGCCAGTGTGAAGAGTTGAAGACTATGGACATACACTTACTGTTCATACTCGTAGCGCGTGACCTTGCTGACGATGAGACACTTCTGCATGGTGAGCTTGGGCTCTTCATCTCTGACACAGGTGCCAGTGTGAAGAGTTGAAGACTATGGACATACACTTACTGTTCATACTCGTAGCGCGTGACCTTGCTGACGATGAGACACTTCTGCATGGTGAGCTTGGGCTCTTCATCTCTGACACAGGTGCCAGTGTGAAGAGTTGAAGACTATGGACATACACTTACTGTTCATACTCGTAGCGCGTGACCTTGCTGACGATGAGACACTTCTGCATGGTGAGCTTGGGCTCTTCATCTCTGACACAGGTGCCAGTGTGAAGAGTTGAAGACTATGGATATACACTTACTGTTCATACTCGTAGCGCGTGACCTTGCTGACGATGAGACACTTCTGCATGGTGAGCTTGGGCTCTTCATCTCTGACACAGGTGCCAGTGTGAAGAGTTGAAGACTATGGATATACACTTACTGTTCATACTCGTAGCGCGTGACCTTGCTGACGATGAGACACTTCTGCATGGTGAGCTTGGGCTCTTCATCTCTGAATGCCCCGCCAGTGCTCCCCCGCCGCCCCACCACCCGCGCGAGCGCCTCCTGAAGACCCTTCTTCTTCTTCAGACCTGCGATTGCAAGTAAGAAGTATTTTACAACTCATTGCCAACTAGCCACTACCATTAAGCATACTCGTAGTTGCAAAGTTAAAGATAGACGATAGCAACGTGGCGGGAAATTCAAAATTTTCACAGATTTTTACATTTTGTAGCTAAACTGAGCTATTTTTGTTCAGCGATTTTTCGTTCGCGGCAATAAAACAGTATTCTTTTCATTATTGTAAACAACAGAACAACAATAATTCAGCCGATAATGTGTTCTGGTCTACGACAAGTTTTTTGGGCAATACCACTGCTTCGTAGACCAGAACACATAATCGGCTGAATTATTGTTGTTCTGTTGTTTACAATAATGAAAAGAATACGGTTTTATTCTCGCGAACGAAAAATCGCTGAACAAAAATAGTTCAGTTTAGCTACAAAATGTTAAAATCTGTGAAAATTTTGAATTTCCCGCCACTATGCTATCGTCCACCCTTAAGCAACATCAGGCGCGGTCAGTCTATGGATACCTCGATTCGACCCGTTTCAAACTAAAATTATGTGTGAATATCGCGAATCATTCAAAGTTATTTGTCTATGGAGGGGTGACCGCTAGTGGCAGTATTTTGAGCACTAAGCACTGAGGGTTGGTCCTGGTTGGTGTTGATTAATAACAAACGTTAAGCCGAGGCAGAGGCTATTAGGTGGCCTAAAAACTGACTCCTGGGTGGCCTATATCCATCCTAACTACCTAGTGAAAATAATAAATATTTTACAACTTAGTGCCAAAGCGGTAGGAGCTTAGTAGGGAGAACAATGGACTCGGAAGCGAGAACCACAGGTTCGATTCCCGTTGAGGGCATGTCAATCTATGACCTTGTGTCTTTTCAAAGTTACGGACAATGCGTGCCACGAAAGATGAGACACCGCGTGGTTCGACATGATAATTTATTGAATGAGCGAGCGAAGTTCTCCGAGTCACTGGAACTATCCGGCGTTTGTATGTTTGTATGTATGTATGTATGAATGTTCGTTCGACGATAACTTGAGTAAATTAAGTCGGATCGTCATGAAATTTGGCAGGCAGGTAAATGAGGCAAAGAGAATTTTCAAGTTCGAACATGAGCCAAATCGGTCGAGGGGTTGCTGAGATATGGGGTCGCGAGTTCAGAGTTCGAGGCGAACCACTAGTTGATGATGATGGTGGTGAGGAGGTCTGAGCACGGGAAGGGACCGGGTGTCATCGGGGCGGCTGAAAGAGTGCGGGAGGCGCAGTCAAGTCTCTTCTTTCTTGGCGCGTATTGTAGTACTTACACATAACTAGTGGTTCGCCCCGAACTACGTACTCGCGACCCCATATCTCAGCAACCCCTCGACCGATTTGGCTCATGTTCGAACTTAAAAATTTTCATTGCCTCATTTACCCGCCTACTAAATTTCATGACGATCCGACTAAATTTACTCAAGTTATCGTCGAACGAACATTCATACATACAAACATACAAACATACAAACATACAAACATACATACATACATACATACATACATACATACAAACGCCGGATTGTTCCAGTAGACTCGGAGAACTTCGCTCGCTTCGCTCGCTCGTTCAATAAATATATTCATTGAACTTGCAACAACAGCCTATTAATCAAGATCCAATAACCTACTGACATGTCTTTCAATAACAACTGATCTATTAATGGAAAAGGAGCCGGTATATGCTGGAATGGAATTTTTCCCTCGTGTGATAGATAACAAATTCATAAAAACAAGCCCTTTTGTGCCACAAGTATCTGTACTTTTATAACGATACCACAACAATAGGTATTTGACGAGTATATTAAGCAAATCGATCGACATGTCCCAGGTAAGAGGTCGCTTCACCCACCTAATATAATAAAACTTTTTTTTACGTTTACTTTTTTTTACGTATCAAACGTAAATAATACTTTCCTAAGTATACCGTGTATTGTCTTTTGTCTTTCATGTCTAGGTTAAGTTACTGTCGTAAATGTACTTCCGTCGTAAGTTGTACATCACACCAAGTTTTTATGTCAAAGTTATATTTTTTGTAGGTAGGGCAACCTGGTAAAAATAGTCAATCATCATGTAAATTGTAAATGTGAACGATGTTATTGTAAACTTATTGAAATAAAGAAACTTGAAAATTAAATCAATCAAATCAATATAATAATGAGGGCTACTGTGCTTTGGAAGGCATGTGAAACCATTGGTCCCTGTTGTTGTTGATCAACAACAGTTGTTAAGCCATGTCAGAGGACTTTTGGGCAGCCTAGAAACTCTGACCCTAGGGGTGGCCAGTTGGCCACTACCTCATACCCATCTACAGGGTGCACTCTAAGTCGATAGCGAAACTTTACGTAGGCTGTCTACTGATCACTACAAACAACTTGTACTAGGTGGCAAATAAAATGGAGCGAAAAAAAAAACTGCGTTTTCATACATTTGAGTCGACCTATTGTATGGAACAGCTGATATTTTTTTCGCTCCATTTTATTCGCCACCTGGTACAAGTTGTTTGTAGTGATCAGTAGAGAGCCTACTTTAAGTTCCGCTATCGACTTAGAGTGCACCCTGTAGTGCGAGAAAGATCATAAGACCCATGGTGACCTATGAATGTTGGTATTTCTGGCAATATCAACATTCACTGAATATACTCGTCTTGTGTGAGTAATTCAGAGATATTGCATTCAATGTTCCATTTCCACACATAACAACACAGTATGCCGTGGCTCAACAAGGTAAATAATACATCTTCGGAGTGTTATAACGAAAACATTACGCAATAACATTGCACTTATCAGTTCAAGTTTACCTTTTACATAATTGGGATCAGTAGCATCTGTAATCAGTATTTCTCGCTGAATCGGAGACCCCATTGAGCAGTGAACTCAGTAATTTTTAGTAAATTGAAAATGTAAAAAATCCCTCCCATTTTAACACTTTTGCACATAACAACACAGTATGCCGAGGCTCAACAAGGTAAATAATACATCTTCGGAGTGTTATAACAAAAACATTATGCAATAACATTGCACTTATCAGTTCAAGTTTACCTTTTACATAATTGGGATCAGTAGCATCTGTAATCAGTATTTCTCGCTCGATGGAAGACCCCATTGAGCAGTGAACTCAGTAATTTTTAGTAAATTGAAAATCCAAAAAATCCCTCCCATTTTAACACTTTTGCAGACACTCACACATGGTCTATTGTTCTTTTTATTGTCACATATGAAATAAAAATTGGTTTATTCACTTTAGGAGATACAATGCCATAGACAGACACACAATATGCTGCAATGCCTGGCTCATGGCTTTACATGGAGTATTCCCCAGCACCTATACCGTCCTCGCAGATTATCAGCTTAGCCCAGGAAAGAAATCTGTAGGTTTCCTCATGGTGCTTTCCTTCACTGTTAGCAAGTGGTAGGGGGTATTACTTATACTACAGAGTGGAATCAAATTCGTTAGCAGAACTTTTAGTACACTGTCTGTCTACTGATCACTATAAACAACTTTTACTACATGGCAAAAAAATTGAGCCAGAACAATATTAGGTGTTCCATACATTTGATGCAGTTCTAAGTCTACCTTATGTATGGAACAGCTGATATTTTTTTCCTATACAAATTCAGCATGTATGTAACTATGAAAATAAGTTAAGTCATACATGAAACCACCAGAATTCAAAACTGGGATCTCACAGTTGTGTGTCCAATGTTCTGCCCACTGGGCTAACACTGCTCACTAGTAGGCTCACACATCTGTATTCATTTTATTCTATCACATCACCTTATGACAACACAGTTAATTCTAATCTAATCTAATTTAGGTTACTTCAGTATGGTACAACTAAATCGCTAATTAATTTTATCAGAGACAAGTATACGGACCAAACTTCATACTCACTTTCCCGCAGGCTTCGCGTGATCATCACTGTAAAGTTATTGAGCACAGACATTTCAATTTGCAACCAATTAGGCTCAATCTAAAGTCCACTTTTCCAAGCGTCTATCAATGAAATTACACTTAAATTTGACACAAAAGTCTCTGGAATCGATGCTTGGTTTATCAGGCAAGATTATTTCAGCGAAACAACTCGGAAAGGTCCGAAAAGAACCAGCATTTTGCACGAAATGCGGCACGACTGTCGAGTCCAAATTCTACGCGTGAAATGACTCTTGATAATGACGTAGAAGTATCTTCCAGAAGCAAGATTGCGGTGTGTTATCGTCCACAGAGGCGTGGCGGTAAGCCCGTAATACAGAATTGATAAGGACCGAGCGTTAATTAAAATAAATTAAACAAATCGCAAGCAAGCGATCAGTTTCGCAAAGTTTATCTCACGAAATGTCACACAGTTACAGTCACACAAGAACTGTCATCTATCTGTCAGTGTCAAAATTTAAAGTTGCCAGATGAAAAAAAGTTTAGCCGCGTTCGGAATAATTTAAAGGTCCAGGCACATTACAAATACCCGACTGTCACTCACTACGCATTTTTTCGTCTGCAATAAAGATTCGCGTCGGGTATCTATTTTAGTGAATTTTCGTTCCTTTGCTAAGGTAAAATCAACTCTTCTTTGATTGAACTAGTACACACGACAGCACGTCAGACTGTACACTTTTGTTGTAAAGTCGCCCGTAACACAACCGAGTAGAGTGCTAGCGTGTAAAGGTCGACGTGCTGTCGTGTGTACCTACCTAGACTTCTTTTGTTGTAGTTGTTGAAACCACTACGTTGAAAACTACCGAAACTGAAGCTCTTACTATCTAGTTCACAGCGTGAATGTTTAGAAACCTCAAGAGCTTTTCGACCCTACGAGGGACTTGGTAGAAGATAAAGGTACTTATTTAAACAAATTACAAAATATGTTTATTATATTTTTTATAAGTTGTTGCTTAATTAAAAAAACCTATAATTATATAAATCTTATAGTAGGTGCGACACACTAGGATACCCCGTTTTGTTCGAAAAGAGCTACCTGCAAGCGTAGCATAAAGCTGGGTTAGAGCGTATCTATGGGTTTATAACTCTGTCTATCCCGCTCTACGTCAAACAAGAGTGAGATACATATACCAAGTTATAAACCCGTAGATACGCTCTACCCCCGCCTTATGCTACGCTTGCTGGAGAGATATCTTCGCGTGTCGCCGACTATATTTAATGTATAGTACAGAACAGTACTTAATTCTAATTACCATATAAAATATACTTAAGGCTGGAAGATAGCACCGTGGCGGGAAATTCAATCACAGTTTTTTACATTTTGTAGCTAAACTGAGCTATTTTTGTTCAGCGATTTTTCGTTCGCGGCAATAAAACAGTATTCTTTTCAATATTGTAAACAACAGATTATGTGTTCTGGTCTCCAAAGCAGGGCAGTGACCCAAAAAACTTGTCGTAGACGAGAACACATAATTGGTTGAATTAGCCGATTATTGTTTATTGCCGCGAACGAAAAATCGCTGAACAAAAATAGCTCAGTTTAGCTACAAAATGTAAAAAACTGTGAACATTTTGAATTTCCCGCCACGTTGCTATCATCCACCTTTAACTTAGAATGACTCATTTTCAAAGCACAAATTCAAAGCAGTTCATAGATGGCGCTTACAGGCGTGGCCATAGAACCGGAACGTGAATGTCAAAATAAAATTAATCTGTGCTAAGCGAAATTTTACAGTGGAGTCGTGTCCTTGGGTATAGGTGTTCTGTGGTCCGGGTTCTTGTATGGGCACGCCTATATGCGTAAGCGGCATCTATAAAGTGCTTTGAAAACAGGCCACTAAAAAATAGACATACCTATAACAAAAAAAAAACACCACTAGCCAGTGTGATAAACATAAAACGATGACAGGCAATAATAATTATTTTAAACAGAGCTCTAAAAATTCTGATCTGAGAATCAGTCAGTGATTTAAATGAGATTCAAAATCACGTTAGATAACATGAGTCAGTTCATAATCATCTGGAATATGACCATAATTTATCGAGATACTAAACTCTTTCAGAGAGATGGACAGTCACATGAACATGGGGCTGTCAAAACTCGATATAGACCATACTAGATATATGCGTAGATTAAAGTGCTGATGCACTTTCTAGGCTACATAAACTAAAAAAATAAGTATCTAAAAATAAATTTGTTCAATAGATGCGAACCCCTAAGAGTACCTCTGTTATCAGTCTAAAATCTTAGGCCATAGAAGTACCATGGACCAGTGGTGCGTGGTCTTCGTTCTCCTCGTCAGAGTTGTCGAATTTGTCCAGCAGCTCCTTAGCGACCTGCAAATAAACATCGCAATTACCTACCAAAATACAAACTTGTACTTATAAGAAATGCTGTGTTTCAGACTCGTGGATCGCGTATCAAATCTCGTTTAACGTTATGGCGCGGTGCATAGTGAATTAGCCCGCGTGCAAAGAAAAATGCACAAAATCGATTCCTGTATCAAATACCCTAAACAAATCGAAAATTTTCACATATCAAACACTAGAATTAGGTGAGACCTATCTAACACGGCTTGTTTCATGTTGATATCCATAACAGATTACAAGATATTTTCGCTGAACATATGAGCCGCCTGTTTTTTTTTTATCGAAAATATCTTCAAAACGTTTATGAATGTCAACACGAAACTGGCTGTTCGAGTTAGCCATTCCACCATGAACTTCGTCCATCTACCATCAGTGTGTCTAGGTGTGCCGCCCACTTCCATTTCAAAGACGTACCTAATGCGTTTTCTGACATCTACCACTTTTATGCCTCACCGAACGTCGTAATAAGAAATAATGTATTACCCAAGAATCATACCAGAGGTACGTTAGGAACGCGCAAAAACGTAAAACTTTAAAAAGACACTGAAAATTTTAAACTTAAATACCGTGTAATTTTCAGTATTCTTGATTTCCTCCAGCACTTTTTTCTTCTCGTCCTTCAGTGTAACGAGAGCCGCTCGGTTTTTCTTCAGCACGCGGTTGTAGTGCCACCTTATCACGTAGTTCACAGACACGATCCTGCAACGCGAAAAAAATAAACCTCTTAATTTTATTAAAGGTGTCCAAGGTATATTTCTGGAGAAACGGTGGACACCAATCAGGGATACCAATGTTCTATATCAAGGGATAGCATGATGCAGCCAATGGCCCGTTTGCAACTGACAAGCATTTCATAGATGGCGTTTACTGGCCGGGCCATAGAAGAACCGAGACACGACTGTCAAAACACGTCAGGTCATGTCATGTGGTCATGTCCCGGTTTTTATATGGCCATGCCTATAAGCGCCATCTATGAACTGCTTTGAATTTGTGCTTTGAAAACGGGCAAAAACATTTGTTACTGACAGCAACCAGACACTTTCAATATCACCAAAGGTGAGGCGTAGCCAACAGCCATCCACCAATCAGCGTCGTGATACCATACAGACAATGACAGTTGCTGGTAGCAAAAAGTACATTCATCGTTTGAAGAGGTGTTGACAAAGGAGAAGAGATCTGCTCCTGTATTCTCTAAAATTCCACCGTTTTTAAACGTCAAAAAAAAGATTGTTCATTTCAATAAGGGCTATTTTCGAGTGTTTTGACGCTCAAAGGTTGAATGGACAGATACTTAGAGCACGATCAGAGGTGAGGCATAGACGAAGGCCATCCACCAATACATGTCCAGTGATGCCATGCAGACAATGACAGCTGCGGGCAGCAACAGGTACATCCAGGAAGTGTAGGGGCGAGCGTTGCGTCGCCGCGACTGATTCAAGGCGATGTCGACACTTACAATATCAGGAGGCTAATTCTCGGCAATTTCGAATGTGACTTGTTGCTAAGGTTTTCTTCGTAGAATCTCGAATGTGACATACCCGAGAATTTGCCCCCAGAGGCGTAGACAACAGCCATCCACCAATCAGCGTCCAGAGATACCATGCAGGCAATGACAGTTGCTTGTAGCAAATAGTACATAGAGTTGTTGACAAAGAAGAAGAGATCATCCGCCACTTACAGTACGATCAGAGGTGAGGTGTAGACGAAGGCCATCCACCAATCCATGTTCAGTGATGCCACGCAGACAATGACAGCTGCGGGCAGCAACAGGTACATCCAAGAGGTGTAGAGACGGGCTTTGCGCCGCCGCGACTGATTCGAGGCGATGTTGAGCTTCACCTGCTTTATATCGTAGGCGAGACGGACGAGGGCGTCTGTGCGGCGTTCCTGGAATTAAATTTGAAGAACTATAGGGTTTATTCATCATCACATCACAGTGGTTTTCATCATTCACTGCATCATCATCATTATATCCTCTTGTCGGTGCAGCATTCTCCGTGCACTTCGATCACAGGCAAGTTCCTTCGCAGCCTGGTACGGTCGGCCACAATCTCAGATACCCCATGGCAGCTCTTATCGCGCGCGGCATAAGGGCGCCAATCGAACAAAAAGGGGTATCTGAGACTGTGGCCGACTGTACGATACGAAAGAAGAACCATGCTACGGGGAGGGTCATTGAATCATTAGAAGATAGAAAGACGTTTATTAATAATAATTAAATACAATAATAAAAAAATAAAAACAGAACATGGATAGAACAGAACATTAGGGTAGGTATGTATGTAATAGCAAAGGTAATAGTAATAAGAGTCAGCAACATTCTTGAGACATAACTAATTATCACGGAAGCTTACCATGTGCGGAAGCGCGGTATACCGTAATACCGGCACACTACCGACGACAATGCAAAAAAAAAATCAGGAACATTTTTGAAAAAATTGTACCGTAAATTTTTTTAGTAGGTAAGTACAGTCAAGCAGCTTGCTTAGCATGTGCCTGGCGACCTGGCGTACGCAGTACTTATGGGGGTTATAATAACTACGAGCTACGAGGAGGTATATGTATATCACTCTTTTGTTTGACGTAGAAGGGGATAGCTAGAGTTATTAACCCATGGTACCTATTAGATACGCTATAATATAATCGGGCACCGCCGCACAGTGGTCGATTTGTACGATTTAGGCGGCCAAAACTATTTTATGCTTTATTTCAGTAATAAATACGACAACAAATGCTAATCTGGTATTTTAGAGTGAATATATATGTTTATCCCTATTCGTTTCATTGAAAGCGTATTTTTCTATACAAAAAAACATTTCTGTGAAAATATTTTTGTAAATAGCGCCAATGTTTTTAAATTTTCTTTAAATCTCCCTTTGGTGTAAAATATATATTTTGAGTTCATTTGAATTATCAAAATCGGCTTAGTAGTTTTTGATATTTGGGTTAAGAATTATCACAATTTGTTAAGTAAAAGACGGCCGTACATAAAAAAAAATGTTTATTCTCTACAGTCTGCATGCCTATTTAAATTGAAAATAAAATATGGATGACAAAAAAATACAGTATACACTAAAATTAAATGGTCAACAGTTATTACCACATTATTATACTAAATGTTACTTACAATGTTAGGTACCGAATCATAAACAATAAGACAATATTTTATGAAAGTTTAACATACAAATTGTTATGTTACTCTTTAAAAGACAATTCTTCCTCACCGTCACTTTCCATGCATTTATCACAAGTGCCTTTTGTATTTGGTTCTGCAGGAAGCAAAAGCTCCAAAGTTTCCTGCAAAAATGGTTTTGATCGGATCTTCTTTTTTTTCTCATTGAACTGATGAGTGGATCTGATGTCAAGAGTAACCTGTGATAAATATCAAGGTTACAGTCTTCGCGTGAAAACTTTCGAGCAAAGTTTAGACGGTATGAGCGAAAGTGCTTATTACGAGCTTCTGCAGCTTCCTCCGAAAGTTGACCAATAGGCACTAGAGAATTTTCTATAACTTTTCCACCATGTACCAAAATTTTATGCATGGTAGGAGTCATAGAATGCCAACCATATAACTCTACATACAGTTTTGCTGTCTCCATGGCGTATTCATCAAATTTCGGGACATCTATTTTGTGACCGCTTGATATGGCTTCCAAAATAACTTTAATTCTATAAATAAAATTAAAGTCTATTCCCGTTATTTCAGCAGCCAGATGTGGGTTTTCAAAAAATCTTCTACTAGTATTGCCGTCATTTGTGTTACCAAAATTACATTTTGGCATATCTACCAAGATACCTACTTCTTCTCTGAATCTTTGCTGAATCTCTTTTTTTTTTGTTGTTCTAGCATCTTTTCTGCTTTGGTTCTTTTTTCACGGTATTTCCCAACGGGCAATTTATAAGCTAAATGTAAAATACTCTCGAATAATCGAATTCTGGCATGTAAAGTTGATAGGCCAAATTCAAGCGATTCTGGGTGAATTTCGTTTTTTTTACTTAAGTCATTAAAGTTTTTTGAAGTGGCTCCGCATATGTAGCATCTACTCGTTGATTTGGTGTCAGTCGCCGCATTGCAAACTTTGCCGTCCACCATGGTCATTTTAAGACTGTGGCTAACCGAGAATTTTTGCCCATTCAGTTCCAATTCCGTGGCTTTTAGGGACTTCACACTGTCCCGAACGTAATTTATTTCATCTTTTGTAATGTCTGTAGACTCTTTTATAAATCTGAATCGTATCGGGCGGCAATATCGTGGTGAAGAAGGAGTCGGGTTTTGCCAAACCATTTTTGTTTTGTCTTCGCCGCAAACAATTTGTAGAGGCACGAATGAGCTCAAAAATATATTTGCATCCGAGTCGGCGTCATTCATTAACTTTTGTTTGTATTGAGCTTGTTGTGAACCATCACAACCCCATTTGCAGATAATCTGCAAGGAATTTCTCTCAGTTTCTGTAAGAGTCATTAGTACTTCTTCGAGGAAAATTGATAATCGCGTGACGGTGTGATCTAACAAGATTGTAGATCACTTTCAGCACAGGAAGCGGTCACTCGTAGCGTCTCTTTGGGTGGGTAACATTCCTGTTTAGCCTTCAACACTAATTCGTAGCACGGGTAAAAGCTTCTGTTGGTTGCTCGCACAATTTCATATTGACTTCGTGTCAAATCAGCGTCCACGCACATTCGCAGTGCCTCCCGAGGCGTAAGGGGATCTTGTGCCTTTGATTTGGAATGTCTTTTTTTACATTCGTTTGCGGCTGCAGGCGAATTTGTAATATCTTTTAGGACTTGCGAGGCGTTTCTTTTTCCTTCTTTTTGTAAAAAAAGCGCTGCGTGAACTATCACTTCTTTGCCTACAGAGGAGCGAACTTCTTCTGTTTTCCTCCTTTTAGTTCTTTCACTACATTCACTGAATGTTTTGCTAGGTCGTCCTGACTTATTATGCGTTTTTATGGGCATCTCGAACGTTCCTGCTAACCATGCATCATTGCTTATAAGAAATTTTTCTAGCGTGTTGCGTGCTTTGGACCATCTCTTTTTTATTTCTGTTTTAAAATATGAAAATTTATGATTTATATACTTTTTGTCTTCGTCGGAGTCCCCGTAAGACACTAACAAATAATTTTGTAAGTATTCCAATTTGTCGTTTATTGATGGAGAGTTTTCCTCAATCATCTTATCAAAAAGATATCTGCGAGTTACTACCTCCATGCCCGAGTAACTTGATGAACCTAGAACAACGAAAAGGAATTTTAACGCAAAAGAAACAAAAAATGAATTTTTCTCACTTTCTGCCTAAGTTAATGAATTATTATTTTTCTCGCGAAGTGGTCAAAGGTGGTGGCTATTTTTTTTGTGGTTATCTGCTCAAAGAGCTATACTATTAGAAACCATAAGGAATTTAACTCGGACGGTCTCGGAAGTACAACATTTTTACTATTGAAAATAAAAAAATGATAATATTTTCTACGAAAAAGGGCGATCTTTGATACGTTGTAACTGCACTAAATATTGATATTCCTTATCTTAATTTAAATTATATTTGAAGGAGCTTACCTGAATTTTCGACTTCCATCACTTTCACTTGTAACTGAATAATATCCAATGAAATATTCACTTTAGAATATCGGTTGCGCTAAGAGTGTCGAGAACGAACGCGTACAGCTTGCGCGACGATCAAGTTCAGACTACCTGTGGGGGCGCGCACGCAGTTCTAGGAACTGGGGAGGGGTGGGGTTTGGGCAGTCGGGGTGTCTATTTTTCCGGGAATCAATTAGTTTTGTTATAAGTTAACTTTGAGAAATGGACTTTTGGCCGCCTAAATCGTACAAATCGACCACTGTGCGCCGGCCGATATCGCTGCAAGGACAAAGTTTAAATTATTCTTTGTTCTGTGTTTTGGTACGTACGTACTATTAGGTACGCAAAACACAGCCATGATTTGTGGGCACATTACGGACCTACTTACTATGAGAAATGTTTTCATTAAATAGATATCCCAGGGGATAGGGATAGTCCCACTACCCAACTAGTTCTACTTTACAAGACAAAAAAAGTTTTGTACTTACACACGACAGCACGTCAGAGTCAGAGTGTACACTTTTGTTGTAAAATCGCCCGTAAGTCGTAACTTAACGGAGTAGAGTGCTAGTATGTTTGAAGTGCTATCGTGGTATGTATGTACATTCCATAGCAAACTTAGTAGAACCTACTTAGGTACAGTCGGCCACAGTCTCAGATACCCCTTTTTGTTCGATTGGCGCCCTTATGCCGCGCGCGGTAAGAGCTGCCATGGGGTATCTGAGATTGTGGCCGACAGTACCTACCCTACTTACTTTGGTAGTTGTGCCGTGGTGTGCTGTACTGTACGGTACCTACTTATATTTTATTGTAGACTTTATAAGTAGGAACGTATTACGTGCAAAGTTTTTATTAATTATGCACATAGGTTATAGGTATCCCATCGCCATTCAATACTAATTTGACCCACCAACCTGATTCAATTAGTTTCATTAGGTTCAAGCCTTTTGGTATAGCTAAGAGTACTTTGGGTTCAAGGCTTCGGCCCTTTCTTTACTTTTGGAATTTACTTGGAGTTGGAGTCCTTCACTCACTCCTCCTTACAAACAACACCCAAACCGCAAAGCAAAATAACAACAACAATACATGACTGACTTACCCGTATCGAGAATAGTCCCCCCATGGTTCAATCCGGTCAAAAAGAAAATAAACTGGTAAAAACTATGTTATTGTTCACTATTTCAGAAAATATGTTCAGACCGCACACACACCCTGCTTCAATTCAAGAGACAGGCTAAAAAAACTTGAAACTTGAGAAGCTCTACAATATTATTTTGTTATCGCTTACACAAACTTTGGCAATGTAATTTAGTTTCTAATAACTTTACCAAGAAGGCTGATTTGGCTTGATAATGTAAAGTAAGCAAAAACTCGTTGACGTTTGACGAAGCGTCTCCCTCACTCAGTCAACTCAAGTGGATTGTTGACATTTTTTAATTCGTATTTCGTGGAAATCCCCGAAGAAATTAAGCTGGTGCTGCCAGTCTAAAATATTGTATCTCTATCTTTTGAGCTTTCAAGGAGGAAATAATAGTGAGCATATTCTACCTACTATTTATTGGAGCCGAGTTGTGAAAAAGAGCTTTCATTTCAACGCAAGCTTAACGTATTCTATTTTCTTTCGCGCTACGCAGTACAACGTTGCGTGGTGTGGTGTCGGGTTTCGCAGAGCGAGTTTGCACAGATTAGTTTATTTTTTAAAACACTGGCAACACTGCTTGTGCTCTCCAAAATATTGTCTGTGAATTTTGTCATTTCAAAAAGTGAATGTTGTTGTGTTGGCTTTTCTGCTGATTTCCTCTGAAGTTTCGGTTTTATTTCAATTTTGTAACAAAAATTCTTTGCTGATAAACGCGAACCTTTTCATTGTGAACAAAGTGAGAAGAATGTCTTGAGGCGCTAGTCGGCGTTTCTAGGTTAGGTTTTAGCATTCGTCATCTACATCACATCATACACCTATCACTATTCACTAATGCCAAACTTATTTTTAGATAAAATCGAATTAGAATAGCGACTTTAAACTTCAATTGAGAAGATTCAAGAACTTTATCGGCGAAAGGAATACCAGGAGATTAAAGTATGGGACTCATCATATCAAGATTTAGGGTAAGTATCCAGAACTATTTTGATTGACAAAAACTTATGTTTGGCGCTGCAGCCAAGTTCTATTCTGTAATAGAACTAAAGTCTAATAATTTGTTGGCTAATACTCAAATCTGGGACCATGACCTGTATGATTTTTCTAAAAAAACTTTCTTGATGTGTCCTAGGCTTGCTAGTGAATCTTCCAAGCGCCTATTCTTGTATTTTTATCATGGTTACACTGTTATTGATAAGTTTTATAGATAATTTTAGATCCCTTGACCTTCACAATACAGTCTCTATTAGACTAAAAGATTCCAATTGAGTTCCAAAGTTCTTTGGCAATGTTATTTAAATCTACATATTGCCAAGGTACCTACATACTAAAAGTAATGTTCAGAGTCTTCAGAGTAAAAAACACAGGGTTTATAATCCGCGCGCGATGAGAATGGGATGGAACCTTGTCAAAGTCATTCGAAAAATACTTTGACAAGGTAGCTTCGACGCAAGTTTGTTTAGCGCGTCTCAGTTCTTAAAGGTCATCCCATTCTCATCCTGCACAGATTATACTCATCTCAGGTATCTACTTTACACATTCTATAAAAATGATAAAAAAACTTAAAACGGACCAAACAAACTTTGTAAATATTACTATACATGTAAATACAAGAATACAATAATTTCTACTTGGTAACAAGGGTTTGATGATGGCATCAGGAAGTGAACAGTGAAACTCTTCAACAGTTATAACCCGTGTCATTAAAGAAAACATTTATGACGGAGTTAAAAACCTAGCGTTGTCTCGCTTTGACTGTATTAATAAGAGCGAGAGGGTGAGTGTTTTGAAGTTCATCCTAAATGTTTTCTTTATTGACACGGGTTATACTGGTTTCAGTTTTTTTAGTTTTTACATCATCAAAACGGGAGGTCTTTGCCCAGCAGTGGGACTCTATGGAGGCTACATAAAAAAAACAACAAAGATGCAACGAGAGAGTATTATCGGATTCAGAGCAGTTGTATAATATAATAATACAAAACCAAAATGAAAGTAAGCTTAGCTTAAAATTCTTGTTTTCTCTCAGGAGGGACTTAGGGCTCGAAGAAACTTCCTCCACTATTATTCCAAAATTAAATTAAATTTGGGAAATAAAAATTATTTAAAAAACATTAAAGTAAATTTTTTGTTCTTTGATTTGCAATCAGTCCGTAGACTAGAAGCAGATGTTTGGGTGTCTTAAAATGAGCAGAGTTTGATCCTCCATTGATCCCTCTTCAGTTTGAGTAGCGTATCAACTACTGAGATTCATAGTGTCACTCCTTTTCAGAAGTCCTATGTAGTTAGGCATCGTCAGTTGTACTGCGAGATGTTTAGGGTGATATGACAGTCTGTGCTTGTAAAGTATCTTCTATCTATCTATCCAGCCCATAAATAAAGCTCACTGCTGGACATAGACCTCTTCCTTTTCACGCCAACCCCCATGGTCTAAAGCCTATCTCGTCCACTGCCCTCCCGCTGTTTGTGTGTTCTGTATTAAGAGCCCCCTTCAGGACCGTGGGAACTCGGCGATGGCCAAGCGCGTGAAACACTGTTTTCTATAGCTATAGCTGTTTCACCCAGAGCGAGACGGGGCGCGGGAAAAGTGAGAGGCAATGCGCCTGTATGAGTCTACGTGAGTTCGTGTCCTTTCGCGAGTATGTAGTTGTAATGTAATACATCTATTTTCCCAAATTTTTTCGTAGTTCCGCTGCCATTTCTAAATTTTATTAGCTATTTCAAAAATATATTTTTTCTGACAAGTACAATACATTATTGATGTTCCCAAAGGTAGTTAGACTCCAATAGACAGTGTAATAATGTAAGTTAATAACAGCTGTAAGTAACCACTTTTTCGGCGCGAAAAACGCATCGCTCTAATTTCTTTCAGGCAATTTTTTTTTATTATAAAAACTATTTGCGAACCTCCGTATTGGTCATCTACTGATATAAACCAAGTTTCAGCAAAATCCAGCCTGTAGTTTAGAAATTAAACCGGAACTACGTTTGTATGGGAACATGGTGCTCTAACTCTTAAGTATCTTTCTTAAGTTTTTTTGACGATTAGCCAGCAGTGGCTCTCTAAAGGCGCGATCACTGCGAGATACGTAATCAACGCGCCGACTGTACAACATCGGTTCAATGAACAATGGAAGTCTCATTTGCTTAACAAAACTGATGACCTGGGTCCTTTATTAAGTTCACTTTTGTGTTATGTATTGTATTAACTGATACTTGTAAGGATTGGCAATCCATCAGAATAATCAAGGTACAGAATACAGACTTTTCTCGGTTCGGTCACAGCTCTTAGAGGACCTCATAGCCTAGAAATACTTATTATAATGGGAAATACTTATTAAGATGAAATACGTCCCACAACTATAACCGCCAATGAAAAAAAAATCATATCTTTTTTTGGATGCGTTTTTAGCAAAAAACTCTCCTGCGATTTCTCAACGCGAGGCTTAACTTTTTTTAGGACCTAAGGTTTGGATTCCAGATCCTAATTCTCGCCAAAAGTGGCCACTTT
This sequence comes from Zelleria hepariella, assembly GCA_949319315.1. Classification (NCBI taxonomy): domain Eukaryota; kingdom Metazoa; phylum Arthropoda; class Insecta; order Lepidoptera; family Yponomeutidae; genus Zelleria; species Zelleria hepariella. The sequence continues at coordinate 3,877,276 of OX439385.1, read as the reverse complement.
TGGCGATTCGTAGGAAATCCAATCCTGGAAACCAAACCTTAGGTCCTAAAAATAGTTAAGCCTCGCGTTGAAAAATCGCAGGAGCGTTTTTTGCTAAAAACGCATCCAAAAAAAGATGTTTTTTTTTCCATTGGCGGCGCTAGTTGTGAGACGTATGGCGTCTTAATAAACGTTTTATCTATCTATCTAAAGCCAGAGAGTTCGAGGCAGACCACCCGCTAGAATCGCTAGATGGACGGATAGTATGACCTTCTTCTTCTTCATCGATTCCTCATGGCTGAGCATCGCGACCATGTCGTACTCGTTTCCATTGGTAGCGTCTTCCGTCATATGAACTGCCCGGTGAATGCTTCCTCCGGCCGCTGCCCGGTGAATGCTTCCTCCGGCCGCTGCCCTTATCGCATCAGACCATCTGGTTTCCCTGGCGCCCTTCCCCTGGCGCGTTTGCCATTCACCTGCCCTAAATTATGAGCTTCTCCACGTATATGACTATGCCTGGTCGACCGCTTTATTTGTCCAATCCTTCGCTGAGTCGGAGACGCATCCAAATAAGACGAAACATGGTAGAAACAAGTATTCTCCTCCTTGGTTCAGTTATTGTTTTTATTTAATGACTGAAACGAAGTCTCTGCTGTTATCTACACTTTAGTACTACATCTCTATTTATGGCAAGCATAGACAAACGCTCTATCCGCAGTTGCCATATGAAGCTGCCATATTAGCTAGGCCTTATGTTGCTGATGGTTGGTTAACAAAAATAAACTCCGCGTTCTATCTTACGTAAAGTTAACATAAGAAATATCAAAAAGAAAGTATCTAAGTAATAAAAGTCGACATAAAATTGCGCGAAAATAAATCTTATTAATGAAAGCGTAAAGTTAGGAATTGCCACAAAAGTCGTCACGCTCTGCTTGGCGTTATTCCTTTTTGTGACTTTCAAATTGCTCTATCAATGGACGGTCGAAATTGGATGAAGTGCAAAATTGCTAAAAAAGAAAAGAAGTAACATATAGCCTGTACATGTCCCACAATCTGGGCAAAGACCTTCTCTCAGAGACAGAGTTGCGAATTAGCTGTTTAGGGTACCGTAAACTGGGGTGAATAACAACATGTTTCAAGGTTTAATGCCATACATTTTTGCAAACCCAAGCTGAATCCTTCAAGTAATAACTTATAGATGCGAGTCTTGGATAGTTTTTTCGTTTCTAGTGACCCCAATACGTTTAACTATTTGTTTGAATAAATTATCCATTAAAAGATTACGTGTTGCAATTCAGACTTTGACTGGGGTCATTAAAAACGAGATATGGGGTCATTAGCAACAGTTTCAAAAAGTATGAGATGTGTTGTTATTGACCCCATAAGTCGTTGGTATTCACCCCACATGTCGTTGTTAGTGACCCCACATGTCGTTGTTAGTGACCCCATAGCGCGTTGTTAATCACCCTTTTGGCAATAAAATACTACCCTCTAATTTTAAGTGTACAGAAACTCCTAAAATACTCAATGTAAAGCTTATCTCTTTGTCGTATCCTGTTAACGATGAACAAAAGCCATAGAATACCACAGAAAAACTGATCTTGTTGCCCTTTTTCCTGCCGAAAACAATAAAGTTTTTTTCCACAAAATTTCGTTAGCAAACTGTCCGTTTCAAAATGGCCATTTTTTTGCTTACTTTGACAGCTGTCATCAAGTAGTGTTGTCAGAATAAATAAAAAAAGTATTGACCATAGACACGTAACTTTTTTATTGAACATTAGGCATAGATTTTGCTTAAAAATCTTTCTTTACTTTATTCTTGAAAGTGTTGTTAAACACCCCTGTAGTTGCAAAACACCCCAGATTAAAGTACCTATTATGATGCCGCTCATATTAAAAAAAAACCCTTTGTAAAAGAGCGACTACCGCGCTCTTTGCCGCGCTCTCGCCCATACAAACGGAGCAAAAGAAATAACAACTTTGCTACCCCTAAATATTATCCGATTTCGGTGATTTTGGTGTCAGTGGTTTTTGTAGATTTTTATCTATGTATTTTTTTCAATATTTTTCAATAAATACTTTTAAGCTGTAACGAATAAAAAAAAATATATAGCTGGCTGTATGTCTGCCTGTGGCACCGTAGTAGCACTTAAACGGGTGAACCGATTTAGATGGTTTTTTTTTTTCTGAAAGCAGGTTTTCCAGCGAGTGTTCTTAGAGATGTTCTATCAAAATCGGCTCAGCCTTTTATGAGATACTAATATGCTTATTAGAAGCTAAAATTTCGGGGGTATTTTAAAATAGTACTTATTCCTATACGAAATGTAAGGCGAGTGGTTCGAACCGCAATGTGGTGGGCGATAGAAACCGCATCGACTTTCTTTGAACTCGCAATACCCCGTCCCACGTATCTTGGCCGACTTAGTTTATGGTGCCTGCTGTTACCGAGAAACTTGTAAAATATCCCCGGTCCACAAGTTAGATTCTAGTCCAGTAACGTTTAGCCTTTGCATCTAAAAAAAAAAAGATATGATTTGTGCAATGTCTAGTGGCACCTATACTCATACTAGATGGGCGAAGTGACCACTCTGACACTGCAGTGCCTGGGACCTATTTTAGATGGAGTAGGCTTGCCCAGTACCTCTATCATTCTCTCCACTTAGTGGGCCTAACCCACTAGAGAGGGTTTCCTCACGTGGTTTCCCTTCACAGACCTTGACTTCGCCGTAGTGTGTGACAAATTCATTGCCGCTTTAATTTTGTCGAATCTCTGACTGAAAACGTCCATCTGTAATTCAGTAGTGTATCGGTAGATACATCGTTGTAGTATAAAAACCTGTTGTTGCCGTATAAGGGCCGTGGGGCTAACTTTTGAATCTATCGCGATCCCTTAAAATTTGACGTTTTAAGGGTGCTGACGAACTTCAGACTGCATTTATACGTATTTGACACAAACTGGCATTGAAAGCGATTGAGATAGTGATAGGGAATGCGAGGATATTACGTGAAGAAAATAGCAAAATCGTTCACTCGATATCATTCAAATTGTATGGCGTTTTGACTCATTCGTTCTGTTAGACATTGTGATTTAAAACTTCGACAATTCCATTCTAAAGTCACAATCACGATCATGATCCCGATACCATTGCAAGCTCCTCTTGTCTTAAGGCTGGCGTCCACTAGAGGCTGATCGGGCCGGGGCGCATCGCAAGATAGCAACGCAAAAATCCGCCTGCCTGTATTTATATTGAGACAGCGTCCACTAGTGGCGGATCGGGGCGGGGTGGCCCGCAGCGCAATAGTGCGCCGCTAGTGGACGCTCTGTTTCATATAAATGCAGGCAGAGGGATTTTAAGTTGCGGCCCGACCCGGCCCGTGCCGGCCCGATCCGCCGCTAATGGACGTCTAGCTTTAGATTACGTTGTATCTATTTTGTGTTTCAAAAGAAACCTGTTGTCCGCAGCGCAAGAAAACGACCACGGACGTTCTGGAGAAGCTAGAAACGTCCATAAAGCGCATCGAGCAGGACGCGTCATGCAAGGAGCAGCGGCGCAAGCGTCTAATAGGCTACGTCATGGCCTATTCAGTGGGGCTTTACGTCCTATTCGCATTGCTGTATTACTTTACCTACGCGGGCCGGAGTCAGCATTGGTTTCAGTCGGTGCTATACGCTTCACCGTTGCTCTTGCTGCCCGTTCTGTAAGTATTCGTTCGGCCTGAAAGAAAGAAAGAGACAGATAGACAGACACAGACAGACAGACAGACACAGACAGACAGACACAGATAGACAGACACAGACAGACAGACAGACACAGACAGACATACATACACAGACAGACAGAGTATGAATGACGGTGCCAATGGACGCTGTATAAATAGTCTCATGGGCTAGAAAATAGCCTATTCAGTGGGGCTTTACGTCCTATTCGCATTGCTGTATTACTTTACCTACGCGGGCCGCAGTCAGCATTGGTTTCAGTCGGTGCTTTTCGCTTCACCGCTGCTCTTGCTGCCTGTTCTGTAAGTATTAGTTCGGCCTGAATGAAAGAAAGAGACAGATAGACAGACACAGACAGACAGCCAGACAGACACAGACAGACAGAGTATGAATGACGGTGCCAATGGACGCTGTATAAATAGTCTCATAGGCTAGGAAATAGCCTATTTAGAGGGGCTATACGTGTTATTCGCATTGCTGTATTACTTTACCTACGCGGGCGGCAGTCAGCATTGGTTTCAGTCGGTGCTATACGCTTCACCGCAGCTCTTGCTGCCTGTTCTGTAAGTATTAGTTCGGCCTGAAAGAAAGAAAGAGACAGATAGACAGACACAGATAGACAGACACAGACAGACAGACAGACACAGACAGACATACATACACAGACAGACAGAGTATGAATGACGGTGCCAATGGACGCTGTATAAATAGTCTCATGGGCTAGGAAATAGCCTATTCAGTGGGGCTTTACGTCCTATTCGCATTGCTGTATTACTTTACCTACGCGGGCCGCAGTCAGCATTGGTTTCAGTCGTTGCTTTACGCTTCACCGCTGCTCTTGCTGCCTGTTCTGTAAGTATTAGTTTGGCCTGAATGAAAGAAAGAGACAGATAGACAGACACAGACAGACAGCCAGACAGACACAGACAGACAGAGTATGAATGACGGTGCCAATGGACGCTGTATAAATAGTCTCATAGGCTAGGAAATAGCCTATTTAGAGGGGCTATACGTGTTATTCGCATTGCTGTATTACTTTACCTACGCGGGCGGCAGTCAGCATTGGTTTCAGTCGGTGCTATACGCTTCACCGTAGCTCTTGCTGCCTGTTCTGTAAGTATTAGTTCGGCCTGAAAGAAAGAAAGAGACAGATAGACAGACACAGACAGACAGACAGACACAGACAGACAGACACAGACAGACAGACACAGACAGACAGACACAGACAGACAGACACAGACAGACAGACACAGACAGACAGACACAGACAGACAGACACAGAAAGACAGACACAGACAGACATACAGACACAGACAGACAGACTATGAATGACGGTGCCAATGGACGCTGCATAAATCGTCTCATAGGCTACGCAATAGCCTATTCAGTGGGGCTCTATACGTGTTATTCGCACTGCTGTAATACTTTACCTACGCGGGCCGGAGTCAGCATTGGTTTCAGTCGGTGCTTTACGCTTCACCGCTGCTCTTACTGCCTGTTCTGTAAGTATTATTAGTTTGGCCTGAAAGAAAGAGACAGAGAGACATACAGACGGGCCGACAGACAGACAGACGGACGGACGGAGGGACAGACGGACGGCCTAACAGACAGACAAGAAAATACATACTTACATTTATTAACGACAATACAATAACAAGAAAAAAGTTCTCAGGTAATAAAGAAAAAAATACTGTTCGAATGAGTACCTCCTTCCTTTTTATTAAGTCAGCTAAAAAGTAGTCCTTCAATTAATTTTATTAACGTTTGAGTCATGTCATAGTAATAAATAAGTGCTAATCTCGTCTGCTTCCAGCGTCATATTCCTGCGCGCCGGCATATCCTGGTACTTCAACTGGTCTCTGGGAAAGAACCGACTGAAGCTCAACCGCATGCGCGACGAAAAGAAGAAGATTCTAGAAGAGGTCATGAACACGGAAACTTATAAGGTAAACTAAGACCTTTGCATCTACGTAATGTGATGATTTATGCAGCGTCCAGTGGTACCTTCACTCACACTAGATCAGTGGTTCTTAACCTATGGTCCGCGGATAAGTAGATAAAATAATCCCTTATTAATTTACGTTTACGTGTATTACTCTCAAACAGTTGGTGGTCCGTGGCAAGACAGAAATGTTGTCAAGTGGTCCGTCATCACTAAAAGGTTAAGAACCACTGCACTAGATGGATGAAGAGACCACTTGGCGCTGCAGTGTCTGGGACATTGTTTTAGATGGAGTAGGCTTGCCCAGCACCTGTACCTTCCTGACAGCTTAGTCGACCTAGCCCACAGGAAAGACAAGTCAATACGTGTGGAGCCAACTAAGCCGCGGGTTTCCTCACGATGTTTTCCTTCACGGTTAGCGAGTGGTATTGATACTTCAAATTCACAAATGTAAGTAACTTTGGAAAGAAACGAAGACGAATCGAAGCTGGGTCTCTACCACTAGCCACCGCCCAATAAGATATCACACTAATTGAACGAGCGAGCGAAGCAAGAGAAATTCTCCGAGTCTGCTGGAACAATCTGTCCGCTGTATGTATGAATGTTCGTTCGACGATAACTTGAGTAAATATAGTCGGATCGTCGAGATGGTAGGTGAAATTAAAATAATTCTTAAGACGACGTACGTCTCACAACTAGCGCCGCCAATGGAAAAAAAATCATATCTTTTTTTTGGATGCGTTTTTAGCAAAAAACGCTCCTGCGATTCCTCAACGCGAGGCTTAACTATTTTTAGGACCTAAGGTTTGGATTCCAGATCCTAGAACTTAAGAATGCAATCGATTCTCGCCAAAAGTGGCCACTTTTGGCGAGAATCGATTGCATTCGTAGGAAATCTAATCCTGGAATCCAAACCTTAGGTCCTAAAAATAGTTAAGCCTCGCGTTGAGGAATCGCAGGAGCGTTTTTTGCTAAAAAGGCATACAAAAAAAAGTTATGATTTTTTTTCCATTGGCGGCGCTAGTTGTGAGACGTACGTCGTCTTAAGTTCGAACATCAGCCAAATCGGTCGAGCGCTTGCCGAGATATAGGATTGTAAAGTTTATAAGTATGCAATGCACGCACGTCTGCGCGAATGGTGTTAGCAAAAAGTTACACTCGCGAGTTCATAGTTCGGGGCGAACCACTACAGGGTGCACTCTAAGTCGATAGCGGAACTTTAAGTAGGCTGTCTACTGATCAATACAAACAACTTGTACTAGGTGGCGAAAAAAATGGAGCGAAAAAAATATCAGCTGTTTCATACATTTGGCGCAGTACTGAGTCGACCTTTTGTATGGAACAGCTGATATTTTTTTCGCCTCCTAGTACAATTTGTTTGTATTGATCAGTAGACAGCCTACTTAAAGTTCCGCTATTGACTTAGAGTGCACCCTGTAGTTACTAACATCTTGTACTGTGTTTTATGATCCACGTAGTTGATCGTAATAAATAAATTGAAGTTGAAGAATATTCCAATATTCCGCTATGTAACCAATAACCACAGAGCCTATTCCTGGGTGGTCCCTAAATTAGATTAAGATTTAAATTTAGTTAGTTTTTTTTCTCTTCTTTTTAAATATGCCGGTGCTATCTGTGGATACTTTAAAAGACTGGCTGTTGTTATTCAAGTTTCGTCAAGCCACTACTATGTTTTTTATACGTGTTAAGTTTTAAGTTAGTCACTAGTTTTGCTAAATAATAAATAAATAAATAAAATAAATGAATCATGCCTTGCCAATTCCAGGTAGCGAAGGAGATCCTGGACAAGTACGGGTCCCCGGAGGAGAAGGCGCTGAAACCCTTCGTCCCGTCGCTCAACGTACCCGGTAACGGCACTAGCCCGCCCGCCCCGCTCCCAGGTAGAATACCTAACACTAGATCCTTTAAACATTTATAATAAGTTGAAAAAAATTCACACGGGACAGGACTTGAACCCGCAACCTCTCGCACACCGTGCAGGCACACCACCAATTATTGAGTACCGAGTCAAGTACAGGTAGCGTCACGAGTTATGAGCGCTCGACGAAACTGGTGGGGATTTCTGCGCAAGTGTGTACAATCGCGCGCAAAATGTCTAATATCCACGCTGGATCTAAGACTGACGCTGAGCTGAACTATAGTTGAGTGAGATACTATAAAAATCGGAGAAACTGACTAAACTTAAAGATTAAAAGTATTCTTTGCGGATTTTGCACTCGTTATATTTTAAATGGTTTTCTATACAATAATTTTAACGGACATTACGATAAAACGGATGTACAATCAATGAAAAATTATCTCAATCCTATATGTATTGTTCTCAATAACTTTTTGGAATCTTTCTGAACTGTCTTTTTAAAAAAATTGTTTCGGCATTCTTTCTGCGAGGAAATAAAAAAAAAACGATGTGTGCGACTGTACCCCGAGGCTAGAGCGACTGATCTACCGATCACGCGCCCGCGCTCGCCGGCGATCGCGCCTCTCCGTCGCCCCCCGCGGGGTACGCCAAACAGACCCAAAAAATGAGTTCTGCGCATTCAAGGTCAGCGCTCATAACTCGTGACGCTACCTGTAACTGTCGATGCGAATTTCTTCAACTAGTCTCCGTCTACTGGACGGGGGGCGCCATCTGGTGTGATTAATTTGCACTAATCTACACCACCCAATGCGCACTAGATCCTTTGTAAATATAACACTTCGTAGTATAGTCTCAAATAGCCCGTGATTACGTAGTTTGCAAGTTTGCAGCAATCGCGACAGCACCGCGGAATCCTTAACGCTTTACTAACACCCGGTTTCTCTAAATATTCAAGGTGTTGTTTTGTAATGTAAAAAAAATTGCCAAGACGAGAATAGTATTTAAGTATTTAGTATTTATTTTCAGTATTTATATTTTTATTCAGAAAGTAGTACATGCAAAAGTAAGTAAGTAAGATGTAGCCTGTACAATTGTAAATGTCCCACTAGCTGGGCAAAGGCCTTCTCTCAGAGAGAGAGTTCGAGCTTAATCACCACGCGTGCTCAATGCGGGTTGGCGATTTTTGCGTTGAGGGTATAATGCCTCATACGCTCAGGTTTCCTCACGATGTTTTCCATCACCGTCAGCGAGTGGTATTGTTACTACAAATTCACAAATGTACGTAACTTTGAAATTAAACAAAGTCATAGATACATGCCCGCACCGGGAATCGAACCTAGGACATTTCGCTTCAGAGTCCACTGTTCTACCCACTAGACCCCCACCGCCTCGAAAAAAACAAATAAAAATAAAAAAGAAAACAAGACAATACACCTCCCACTGTCAAAAAGCTATCAGTTCTTATGTAGAGCCAAGCTTCTAACTCTACAAGCCCTAACTTCACAAACTCTACACCTTAGTCAAAATATGTGGCTTGGCCATTTCGCTACCGTCAAAGGTGAAGAATGTATTCATGTCGTCCAGTTCTTGGACGCCACTCTGTTGCTGCCCTTGTCCACCGGCCATCTTCCCGCCTCGCCAGGTGGCCTGCCCATTTCCACCTAAGACTCGAGATCCTATCACCTATATCGTCTACCTTCGTCCGACGACATTATGTGACTCCGGCTGAAGTTACGCGTCAGAAAAACCCCCCGCACCGCCGCAGGAACCTTCTAAGGTCCACTTGCGTCAACCAGGATTAGCCGGTTAACTCTGAGTTAACCTCAAAAATTGTATGGAAATGTGAAATTAATTCAGAGTTAGTTGGCTAACCCTGACTGACGCAAGTCCGCCTTAGGCGCTATGCCTGTAAATGCGAGAGTTGCTTTTTGCTTCCCGATTGCAAGATACGTAATCAAGGTGCTGTTTGCGAACCTCATGCCAGATTTTACCACAGGGTGCACTCTAAGTCGATAGCGGAACTTTAAGTGGGCTATCTACTGATCTATACAAACAACTTGTACTAGGTGGCGACAAAAATGGAGCGAAAAAAATATCAGCTGTTTCATACATTTGGCGCAGTACTGAGTCTACCTTTTGTATGGAACAGCTGTTTTTTTTTCACTCCATTTTTTTACCTAGTACAAGTTGTTTATATTGATCAGAAGACAGCCTACTTAAAGTTCCGCTATCGAATTCGAGTGCACCCTGTAGTAGTTCGCCCCGAACAGTGAACGCGCGATGTGTTACTTTTTGCTAACAACATTTGCACAGGCGCGCGCGCTTTGCAAATGAACTTTACAACCCCACACCTCGGCAACCACTCGTCCGATTTGGCTCATGAACCAATATTTTAATTTCATTTACCCGCCTAACAAATTTCATGAAAGGCGGTAATAAGCCAAAAATATTTTTTAAGTTCAAACATGAGCCAAATCGGTCGAGGGGTTACCGAGAGTTATGAGGTCGTGAGTTCACAGTTCGGGGCGAACCACTAGTATTACCTAACTATGAACCTTAACAACCTAACTTTGGCTTGCGACAAAGACAATAAACCTTATAACAATGCCGATAAGGTCCCTTTTGCCTGTCCGCAGCGACGCCCGGCCAACTGAGGCAGAGACAGTTGGCGCTGCAGACTTCCACACCGATGAACAACGCCTTAGTGCCTGTGACCTTCAACGGGCCTAGACTCAGGGTAAGAAGCATTTCCTTTAAGATGAAATACGTCTCACAACTAGCGCCGCCAATGGAAAAAAAAATCATATCTTTTTTTTGGATGCGTTTTTAGCAAAAAACGCTCCTGCGATTTCTCAACGCAAGGCTTAACTATTTTTAGAACCTAAGGTTTGGATTCCAGATCCTAGAACTTGTTGTTGTGTTTTTTTTTCCATTGGCGGCGCTAGTTGTGTGACGTATTGCGTCTTAAGAATGCCCTGGAGCTCTGCAGCTCTCTCGGTCGCCATTTTCAACATTTTAAGGTTGTACGATCGCAGCGTGGCGGAAAATTCTATTATTTCACAGTTTTTTCAATTTTCGTTCGCTTATTTTGTTCAGCGAGTTTTCGTTCGCGGCAATAAAATAGTATTCTTTTCATTATTGCAAACAACAGAATTGAAGCTGACAACTGGGAGCCCATTTTGGCACCACTGCGTTGACTAAGGCCCCAGCTAGTCATGACTACTGAAAAGTTGCATCAAACACAAAAATACAGACTGTCCATTAACTCTAGAAATTAAATGGCAACAGATTTTCATAGTAAATCCGAAAAGTGATCGGCTTTACAATGAAAAATTGTTGACATTTAATTTCTAGAGTTAATGGACAGTCTTTAAAGACCAATCGTTTCCTTTCACAGTCAGACCAGCTGGCGCGGCCGCTTCTGGACAAGAATCGGTCGGCGCTAGACAAAGTTGTCGACTACCTGCTGAAGGATGGACCCAGCCACCGCATGGCTCTCATCTGTAGCGAGTGCTACTCGCATAACGGTTAGTATCTCACTCACACACACTCGGCACTCTATTTAACGGTTAGTATCTCACTCACACACACTCGGCACTCGGTTTAACGGTTAGTATCTCACTCACACACACTCGGTTTAAAGGTTAGTATCTCACTCACACACACTCGGCACTCGGTTTAACGGTTAGTATCTAACTCACACACACTCGGCACTCGGTTTAACGGTTAGTATCTCACTCACACACACTCGGCACTCGGTTTAACGGTTAGTATCTCATTCACACACACTCGGCACTCGGTTTAACGGTTAGTATCTAACTCACACACACTCGGCACTCGGTTTAACGGTTAGTATCTCACTCACATACACTCGGCACTCGGTTTAACGTTTAGTATCTAACTCACACACCCTCGGCACTCGGTTTAACGGTTAGTATCTCACTCACACACACTCGGCACTCGGTTTAACGGTTAGTATCTCACTCACATACACTTGGCACTCGGTTTAACTGTTAGTATCTAACTCACACACACTCGGCACTCGGTTTAACGGTTAGTATCTCACTCACACACACTCGGCACTCGTTTTAACGGTTATTATCTCACTCACACACACTCGGCACTCGTTTTAACGGTTAGTATCTCACTCACACACACTCGGCACTCGGTTTAACGGTTAGTATCTCACTCACACACACTCGGCACTCGGTTTAACGGTTAGTATCTCACTCACACACACTCGGCACTCGGTTTAAAGGTTAGTATCTCACTCACACACACTCGGCACTCGGTTTAACGGTTAGTATCTCACTCACACACACTCGGCACTCGGTTTAACGGTTAGTATCTCACTCACACACACTCGGCACTCGGTTTCGAGGTAAAACCCATTGCCAAGTAAACCTCTCCCTACTTGGGCTGTGTCATGTGTTCTGCCACCCGATCTCTTCCCCTCTCGACTTCTTCCATCTGCCACCGGTACGTCTAGCCAGGTGTCTTGCTCATTTCCACTTCAAAGAGGGTATGCTTTTCCGACGTCTGCCACTTTTAGATAGATAGATAACTCTTAATTGGACACCAAAGATAAATTACATTTTTTATTTTAATAACTTGAACCCGCAACCTCTCGCATACCGTGCAGACGCTCTACCAATTGAGCTACCGCGTAATGTTTAAATTATTCCCTAGCACGGGTTAGTGCTTTAGAAAAAACAAAAAGTGGTTACTTACTTTTGTCTAACATGTCTAAGGCCCGGTTTCTGAATTGAGAATTTTACTAAGCAAATATTTAAGTATCGTCCTGACACGCTCTTTAGCTAGAAATCTGCAGATTTCTCAATTCAGAAACCGGGCCTAACTGTTCCCAACCCATGCAGGTATGGCGATGGTGGAGGAATTCGACTACGTCTCGTACAACTGCGCGTATTGCGGCAAGATGAACCCGGCGCGCAAGCAGCGGCCGGCCGCGCCGCTGTTGACGCCGGCGCGGCTCAACCAGGCCGTCACGCCGCGGCGCGCCGTTCAAGGTAAAAAAAAAGACCGACAGACACAGATAGATAGACAGACACAGACATACAGACACAGGCAGACAGACACACAGACAGACAGACAGACACAGACAGAAAGACAGACACAACTGCGCGTATTGCGTCAAGTTGAACCCGGCGCGCAAGCAGCGGCCGGCCGCGCCGCTGTTCACGCCGGCGCGGCTCAACCACGCCGTTACGCCGCGGCGCGCCGTTCAACACCGACAGACAGACAGACACCGACAGACACCGACATACATAGATAGACAGACACAGACAGACAGACACAATCAGACACAGACAGACAGACACAGACAGTCAGACACACACAGACAGACACAGACAGATAGACAGACAGATACAGACAGACAGACACAGACAGACAGACAGACACAGACAGACAGACACAGACAGACAGACACAGACAGACAGACACAGACAGACATACAGACAGACACAAATGCCCGGTTTCTGAGTTGAGAATTTTGCTAAGCAAATGGGTAAGTATCTTCCTGTCTCTGCAGATTTCTCACAAAAGAGCGTGACAGAGCGATACATACGTATGTGCTTAGTAAAATTCTCAACTCAGAAACCGGGCTACAGACAGACAGACACAGCCAGAGAACACAAACAAACATAGACAGACACAGACAGACAGACAGACACAGACAGACAGACACAGACAGAAAGACAGACATACAGACACAGACAGCCACAGACAGACAGACAGTCAGACACAGTCAGACACAGACAGACAGCCACAGACAGACAGATACAGACAGACAGACAGACACAGACAGACAGCCACAGACAGACACGAGTGATCCTATAATGGTTCAGTTTTTCCTTTTGAGGTATGGAACCCTAAAAAGCTAAGGCCTTTGCATCTACGTCATGAGATGACTTACAGCGTCCAGTGGCACCTTCACTCACACTAGCCGCGGGTATCCTCACGATGTTTTCCCTCACAGTTAACGATTGGGGTTCAAGGTAAGATGTCTAGAAGAGGGGTGTTATAAGTTTGACCGCTAAGTGTGTGTGTGTCTGTGGCCCGTAGCTCTTAAACGGGTGAACCGATTTGGATGAGGTTTTTTTTATTCGAAGGCGGTTTTTTTTAGCGAGTGTTAGATATGTTTTTATCAAAATCGGTTCAGCCGTTTCTGAGATACGCAAATTTGAAGCTAAAATATCGGGGGTTTTTATGTTATGCCTCTATCTCTCTGCATTCCCCCTCCCCTACCCTCTATCTCTTAACCAACACAAAATCCGTTGAAGAATTTTTTGCCAATGCACAGTGCACTTTATTCTCAGGCGCCGGAGACGAGTCTTCCGTGGCGAGCTCGAACAGCGACAGCGAAGACGAGAAATGCAACGATATCTCCAAAATTAGCAGTAAGTAGCTTACAGTATTCCCTCCCACCAACATACGAGTACTTGCTTTACTATACAGGGTGTTAAAAGTCCGCCGCAGGAACCACGTATTAACTGTCTGCATCATGTCTCACATCTCCGTTTTTTTTTGTCTGTACACCAACGATTTTTTATAAGGTTAAAAAATCATTCATAAACTTTTAAAGAATAAAAAAACGTTTAATAAAAAGTCTCGAGGAATAAAAGTCGTAGAACAAAAGTTGTTGGAAATCACATTTAGAAGTTGACGCGTTTCAAGAATAAAGCTATTTAAAAATTGCCACCTACCACTACCACTACCCCAACCGGCAAATCCGTCTCTTTCGCAGATGGCCCATCTACCCCGGAGCGGTCCCCCTCCCCCAAGTCACATGAAGAAAAGAAGCAAGACTGAACGCTATCTCTATCTCCCTCTCTCAAACGAGAGAGAGACAGAGACAGCCACGAGGTTCGTGTTCAACTGCGAGGAAAAAGGTTTGTCAGAATGGCCCGTTTTCAACTGACAGTTAAAAGCTGAATTCAAAGCCCCTTGGTAGATTGCGCTCATAGGCTTGGCCATACAAGAACCGGGATGTGGCTGTAAAATTTCGCTTACGTAGAGTAATTATATCTTCAGACAAAAGGGAAATTTGACAGCCGTGAAAACGGCTCATTGGACAGTTCTGGGAAAAGGTTGTCTACCCCTGCCAAGATGGCGACGCGAATTTCGAAGATTTGATACCCCTGGGATGTGTTCAAAAGATTGGTTACCCCTGCCGAAATTGGCAATGGACTGGTGTAAAAAGGTTGGTTGTCGAAATTGTGAAAATAGCTGGTGCGTGTCTTAGTTTGAAATTGCTGGTAAACTCTGGCCATGGGAATGGTTAAATGGTGTCTGGTTATAATGGAAATGGTAGTAGTTGGCTAAAAATACATTAGGCCCAAGTATCGATATTTTTTTTAGCAAAATAAAAATGGTGCAAAGTTTTAGGGCAATAGTTAAAAGGTTCAGCGTTGCTTGCATCTTGCATCTCGAAATTACCTAGCTAGGGCTTACTAGTCCAATTTTTGAATCTATCGCGATCCCTTTCAATGGTATGGGGATATTGATCGTGATCAGCGACTTTAGAATGGAATTGTCTAAGTTTTAAATCACATTCGCTAACAGAACAAATGAGTCAAAACGCCATACAAATTGAATGCAATATCATTGAAGTGAACAGTTTTGCTATTTTCTTCACTCAATATCCTTCATAATCGCTTTCAATGACAGTTTGTGTCAAATAAATGCCGTGTAAGTTTGTCAGCACCCTTCAAATGTTAAATTGAAAGGGATCGCGATAAATTCAAAATTTTGACAATTAAGCCCCTGTACGGTCGGCCACAATCTCAGATACCCCATGGCAGCTCTTATCGCGCGCGGCATAAGGGCGCCAATCGAACAAAAAGGGGTATCTGAGACTACGGCCGACTGTACTTGAAGGTTGGTTGATTTGGACAATAATAGGAGTTCAAATAAAAGGTTGTGCATCACTGTAAATGGCATTCATTGTCTGGAAAAGTGCTTTTAAAAAATAAAGTAATATTACGTATTGGCTTCGAAATAATGGATGTCTTTGTCTATAAAAAAAAAACGCTCAAAGCCAGAGTTGTGCCTTCTAAAAGTGCACTGAATTAATATTAATTGGCGCATTTTTACGCCCACTTTCTGAACGGTACTACTCGTATATTGAAGGCAATACAAAAAAAACTTTTTGGATAACGTAAAAAAACACAGTCTTATAACATTAAAACCAAAAAAGCCATCCAAGAAAATAGACGCCTCTGATTGGTTAATTCTATCCGAGCTTTTACATTTTAGCGAGCTTGTCTCTGGCCGGATATAATCGACCAATCAGAAGCGTCTATTTTCTTGAATGGCTCTTTTGGTTTTAGTTTTAAAGGACTGTGAAAACGCGGCTTTCTGGTCTTAAATATTTTAATGACCTACATCCTAAATACAAAGATTTACAATTAAAACCTAAGTGAATTAGGTGCTATTTATTTGCATGATAAGTCCTAAAAATACCTAAGACTGCGATTTTAGTATTTACTGTTCCTCTTTTGTTTGGCATAGTGAAAGCGACAGCAGTTCGTTATTGTACCGGAAACCAGGAATTGGGCCTCAAGTTGTAAGTTCTGATCTACCGTTCAGAAACTGGGCTATAGTCGAAATTTTTGCATTAGATTTAAAAGTACATGTTTTGATGTTGTGAACTTGTGAACGTCTTTTCCTCAAATCGACCCGTTTCTCGGATGCAATTCGCCTACTCAAATTCAAGTGTACCTATATTCAAACTAATATTCTGCAAGCTAAAATATACCTAATATGGTAAGGAATAAAATTTATTCTTACAACGTCATTGTCGCCAATGGAGAAAGCTTTGTCTAGTCAAAAACAGTTCTTTTAATAATGATCAAAGCTTGAATACTGTTGTAGTAGGTATTAAAACTGTTTCTTGGACATATTTTTTAATAACTGATTTTGAATGAAACCTCTGAATTACTAATAAAAATTATAAATATCCATCATTAAACGGAACTTAAGTAGTGTTTAGAAATCTAGCGGTAACATGAAAGAACTTTACTTCTAATAAATGGTATTTTTGTTCCTCGAAATATGAAATAATATCGTTAAAAAACAACACATGAACTCGATTTAGTTTTATATAAATGAATGTTTAACGTCCCTTATCGTATCATTACTGTTTATTTACTAACAAAATTATAACGTTATTTTTTTGGTATTATAATAACAGATCAATAAAACTAAATTTAAACTACATGGGATAAAGAAGCCCACATAAATAACTTAACGTTTGCAACTTAATTATTAACATAAATCCATATAGTCAATAAAAAAAATCTTCCAGTATTTCTAAATACAGAATCAGCCTAAACACAAGCAACTGTTACTATGAGACAAGTGCTAGGTCTAAAAAAAACTATTCGCTGCTCCATACATTTGGTTCAGTAGATATCGAATTTTAGTATGGAACAGCTGAATTTTTCTTTCGAGTTTTCGAGTTTGTCCCCATAGTAGAAGTTGCTTGTATTAATGAGTTGGACGACGCCCTTCAGTATGTCAAAACCCTGTAAAGTAACGTTTAAAGCTACTGCTCCACCTGCGTTAAGCGTTAATTAGCGCGCTAAGTATGTCATCTTATGACGCAGGTGTGGCCAAGAGATATCAATGGTTTTTAGCGCACTCATTTGCTTGGCCACGTCTGCATGACAGCAGGTGCGTTAATAAACGCGCTAAAAACGGAGGTGTAGCATTTTGCGTTACCACAATAAGGGAAAAATATTGTTCGCAATGGATATGTAAATTTGTATGTATTAATTGTTTTTCTTGGAATTATCAAAATTAATAAATCTGTATAAAATAAGCTACCGATCGACTGCCAAATTAATGTTCTTAAGAAAACAACAATAATTCTTATAGATGAAATGACCGTTATTACCAACAACTATGATCTAATAGTAAAATGAATACGTAGAAAATATAATAATTTGAATTCGATTATCAATTCTATTACCCTGGTTGGTAAGTAATTTTGCTTATCGGCAAAAGGGTTTTTTCTTCGTATAATGGTAATTTATGTTACTCCATATTATTTAAAAAGTGTATTTAAGTAACTATTTATTTTGTAACTCAATCTTTATCGAATGTGAGAAAATACATTTCACCCTGTATTTTTTACATGCGCTTTTAGTCTGCGTGTGGATTTAGGCCGAATTAAAGAATTAAACCATCGATTTAAATCGATGAATTAAACTCAAACACTGAACTCTGTTCAAAAGTATCAACTGGCCGCGAATGTTTTGTACACGACAGCACGTCGACCCTTACACGCTAGCACTCAACTCGGTTACGATACGGGCGACTTAAAGACAAAAATGTACACTCTAAGCTAGTTTTTTTAATTGAGACTTTCCCTGAATAAATACTTGAGTATCATTCTGTCTCAAACTCTCAAGAGACAACGATACTGTGTATTCTTAGATTGCATGATAGTCCTAAACAGAGATCAGCGCTCGAGTTGAGTTCTATAATTCGGAGTTAGCGTAAGAGCATACAGGGTGTTAAAAGATTACTGACCAAGTTTGCCAAGTTTTCTGGGCATCTTTTTTTATCTCTTGGCTGCAATATTTTAATAACCTGTATATACGGGCGGTTAGAACGACGTTCTAAAAATATTTTGTAAAGAAAAATCTACTAATTCAACCTGTTTTGGATAAAATTGTGTGTGTATATTTCGATACTTACGCAGTCAAACAGCGTTCAAATGGTGGTAACAAATGTGTCATATAGTTCAGTACAAGATCTCATTTATTTTTTTGCTACTGAACCAACAACCGCGCGATTTTTGCTTGTGCCTTATTTAACCAAAGGCTTCCTTACTTTTTATGGTTCCGAATAACTAAATTCGCACAGAAAAAGCCTTCCTACGCGGGAAATTTTATACAAGGTGTTACAAAAGATGCTAACTCTTTTTACAGGGTCATGGTACCTGATGATAGGGATCACAACCAAAATATTTTTTTAGCTCTATGTCGTTCCGTTGATTTTTAAATAATTAAAATGTAAGCGCTGTGACGGGAGAAAAGTATTTTTAAAATACTGTTTCCATAGACTTTCACTATGTTTTAACAGCCTAAAGCTATTAAAATACAGCTAAGCAAACAACCATATTTTTTAATTGGAGCTAAATCCAAAAACAAAAAAGTTTTGAAAATTTTGCAATTTTGAGGTTATAAAAAAAAAGTTATGTTTTTCAAATTTTTTTTGCAGATTTGTCATTATGTTGACCAGCAGGTTACACCCTGTAAAAAGAGTTAGTATCTTTTGTAACACGTTGTATACATAGAGTAATTCCCACTTTTCTTTGTACCAAAATCAAATATTTCGCGACTACTTACTTTCATACTGAATAAATTTTCTTGAGGACCCAACGTTTATTTAACCGCCCGCGCGTGTTTTTCACGCTCGTGTGAACTCGGGGGTAACTTATTTATAATATAAAATATTTTGTTAAAGAATTCTCATGTTATTTGTAAATAATGTGAAGTCAAGTGAATAGTGTTGTTGAATTTGTTATTTATTTCGTGTAGTATCGAGTAGTGATTTTATAATTAAACTTAAATATACGATTACCCAGTTTTTTGCGAGTATATTTTGTCGTTTAGTCCTTTCGTTTTCATTAGAAACGTCCCGAAAAAAGGTTGACAGACAACTAAGTAGGCGTAAAACTTGGCTATCGCGGCAGAGTTGTTCATATCACAAGAAACAGCTACTTGACGCCGTCTGAGTCCACTTTATGTATGGAACGGCATATATATTTTTTTTATAGTTTGGTCGCACTAGCAAGTCGTCCAACCAACGCTAGTTATTGAGTAAGGTTTGAAAACTGTTTTGTATCTGGGGCGCGTAAAATTACCTTCATTCCACAGATGAATAATGAAAAATAACTCAAAACTCACATAATAATGATGAGTATAGAAAATTAGACCCCGATTGGCTGCCGGCTCGGCCAATAAAAAATGTCCATATTGCATTTAACCCTATTATTTAACATATTCAGTTAATTCAGTAAACCCCACATTTACTCCAAAAAACATTTAATTTGGATACTTATAGCAAAGCTTATAGCTAGCAAAATAATTCTTAATGGTGCTAGCAAGTCATCCAACCAGGGGTGTAGCAAGGCAACTCGTCCACGGCGGCCTCAACGCCGCTCTGCCGACCGTGGGCGTCCGACCGTGGGCGGCCGCGGCGACACTGCACCGGACGGAAGTTACCTGCCATCTGTGTATACTCAAATCACTAGTTATTGAGTAAGGTTTGACAACTGTTTTGTATCTGGGGCGCGTAAAATTACTTACATTCAACAGATGAATAATGAAAAATAACTCAAACCTTACACAATAATGACGATTGAGTATAGAAAATTAGAAACCCGTTTTGGCTGCCGGCTCGGCCAATAGAAAATGTCCATATTGCATTTAACTTTTTTCGTCAGTAAAAAACCGTTTTACTCCTAAAAACATTTAATCTGGATACTTATAGCTAGCAAAATAATTCAGCAAGTCATCCAATCAGCGGTGTAGCAAGGCAGCTCGTCCACGGCGGCCTCAACGCCGCTCTGCCGACCGTGGGCGTCCACGCAGCGGCAGCGGCCGCGGCGACACTGCACCGGACGGAAGTTACCTGCCATCTGTGTATACTCTAATCACTAGTTATTGAGTATAAGGTTTGACAACTGTTTTGTATCTGGGGCGCGAAAAATTACCTACATTCAACAGATGAATAATGAAAAAGACGATTGAGTAAAGAAAATTAGAAACCCGTTTTGGCTGCCGGCTCCGCCAATAGACAATTTCCATATTCCATTTATAACTTTGTTTCTCAGTAAAACCAGTTTTACTAAAAAAAAAACATTTAATTTGGATACTTATAGCAAAGCCTATAGCTAGGAAAATAATTCTTAATGGTGCTAGCAAGTCATCCAATCAGCGGTGTAGCAAGGCAGCTCGTCCACGGCGGCCTCAACGCCGCTCTGCCGACCGTGGGCGTCCACGCAGCGGCAGCGGCCGCGGCGACACTGCACCGGACGGAAGTTACCGTTGCGACAGCAGACTGGCCGCTCGAGGGAGTCCGAGAGGAGGGAGGCGGTCACTGCGCAATCTGGGGAGGGGTTTTTGGACTTATTGTCGTAAATTAAAAGGCTACCTTCTTCTTTGTCCTCGCTTCTTCCCGTTACTCGGGGTCGGCTTTTCTAATCTTGAGGCTCCACTTGTTTCGTTGATAAGCATCATCAACAGGCAGAACCAAGAATTTCATGTCTTGACATTATCGATCGTCATCTACGAATTCCACTATAGGTACCTACACGAAAATAAAAAACGAAAACCTACAGACAAACTTTATTTTTATTTTCAGAAACAATGGCGACTAAAACCCTTGACACTAAAATCAATAAAATTAAATAATTAAATCTGATAATATTTAGGGGTAGCAAAACATTTTCTTCGATTGTATAAGCGTGAGCGCGGCAGCCAGTTGTGTTTCTGCTGCACCTGCGTCGTAGTGCGTTAAATAACGCGCTAAGTCAGCCATTACAAAGTTGTTTATTTTTCCCTGTTTTTTTTCTGTCTCTAAGGGTTGTCGGATGAAATGGATAAACTCACTGCAATTCATATCCTGGTACGCCTGCGTGCCGAACTCAGCTTCGTAGTCGCCTATGCGGTCTCCCGATTCGTTGACGCAGATGTTTCTGTAACAAACCGACTTACAGGGTTCTTTCACGTGTAGGTAATAGCTAGGTTGACTGTTTGTTACTAAGGATTGTATGACAGAAAAGTAAGGAAGTGTGAGTGAATACACTTTTCACCTTACGCCCATGGCGATATGGCCAAGCCATATAATGTTGACTAAGCCCTTGCGCTTCGCTTGCTCATCTCGTGCCCCCAGATATGAGTAAGAACTTGACTAAGAAGGTATAACCCGTGTCATTAAAGAAAACACGGGTTATAGATGCACTAACGTGTTGTTCCTAGTGCTCTCCACCCGGCCGTAGCTGCCGTCAGGATCGCAGCCGCGCACGGCGGTGTAGTATTCAACGTTGTATCCCTCATCCTCGCTGTCCTGGACCAGCCGTATCTTCGACCGCATGTCCTCGAAGCACGGGCTGGTATAGTTATAGGGGGCTTCGTTGGGGTAGAGGCGGGAAAACGGGTCCTGGGTCGCGTCGTCTGGGGAGAAAAGTTATAAAACAAATTATGCAATGCTTGTAATTTGATTCAATGAGCGAGCGAAGCGAGAGAAGTTCTCTAAGTGTACTGGAACAATCCAGCGTTTGTATGTATGAATGTTCGTTCGACGATAATTTAAGTAAATGTTGTTGGATCGTCATGAAATTTGGTAGGCGGGTAAATGAGGCAAAGATAATTTTTAAGTTCTAACATGAGCCAAATAGGTCGAGGGGTTGCTGAGATATGGGTTCGCGAGTTCATAGTTCGGGGCGAACCACTAGTTTAGTATGATTCGGTTGAATTTTTGAAATAGAACTAAATCAAGTTTCAGTTCGGTTGATAAAGCTATTCGTATCTATTCAAAGGCCCGTTTTCAAAGCACAAATTCAAACCAATTCCTAGATGGCGCTTATAGAGTCGTGCAAAGCTAACTTTGCAGTGGAGCATCCGAAATAGTAATTTCCGTATGTTGCTTTTGTATGTTTTCACCATTTTTCAGTGGTACATGTTAAGTCAGTTATTGTCTGTTACAATTTTGTTTTGTGGAATACATTGAAAATATGGTGAAAACTTACAAAAGCAACGTACGGAAATTACTATTTCGGATGCTCCACTGCAAAGTTAGCTTTGCACGACTCTAGGCGTGGCCAAAGAAAAACCGGGACGTGACTGTAAAATTTCGCTTAGCACAGAAAAATTTTGATTTATCAGACAAATTCTGTGCGGTTTTTTTATACACAGTGAGTCCTCACGTCTTTCATTACGGAGTTATAAACCATCCTTACAGCACGGCAACTCCGTAATAGGCGCCTCGTCCAGATCCACCTGGTCATCGCCCTGCCTCACTCCAGTCAGGCGGTTCACGCAAAAGCAGGCCCTATTCACGCACTGAACAGGGTTGTAGTTCCCGTCCCGCGTGCAGCGCGGCCCGACCACTGGGTAGGGGACCCCCTCGCCGATGTTCTGGGCTATCTTGTGGTTGGTTCGGGAGCACCCTGTGGAAGTAGGAAAGGGTGGAAAATTAAGAACATCTACATAGTGCATACAATAGATAGTTGACAAATGTGCTGCCGGCTCGCGTGCGCTCTACCCCCTCAAACACTGAGCGAAAGGGAGGGTCAACCTGAAGAAAATCTACAAAATCGAGGATTCGTATTCCCCATTTTCCTCTCTCAAAACTGGGTCGATTTCGAAATTTTTTTCATCACTGATACTTAAATAACACAAGAAACTACTGTCTTGATGTCGGATCGTCTTGTTTATTATCAGTTTAGTAGACTTCTTTTGTCGCCACCTTTTGTATTCTTGGAAGGTCCAAGCTTCGGTTAACAATAATTTATCGAAAAAATCTAAACGGTTAGTAGATAGCTTCTTATGCTATTTGTCATTTTGCTTTACTTGCATTGCGCGACTAAGCCAAAGAAACAAAATGAAGTCCTTACCACACTGCATATTTTGTAGAGTCACAGCTCCTTGGTAGGGAGCTTCGCCGAATATGCGCTGCCCATCTTCAGACTGGCAGAAACATCTGGAAAAGACGATAAGTAAACCCGATAACATCGTAGCTTCATATAGGACGAAACTGTTCTACCTCTTTCAGCGCAGTATTTTTGTTGCTTTGCTAGCAGAATTAAGCTACTTACCTGCTCGCTCGGAATCCGGACTAATTCGTTCGGACCCGCTTTTTTCGGAAAATTAGTTCGGATCGGTTGCACTCGCTTATTATCGCCCACAAAATTAGAGCAACTTATTGGTATCGCGCTAAGGACACATGTGTCCCTATTCCGAGCGAGCCGAACGAAAGGTAGGCTCATGTTGCTCTCCTTGACGAGTCAGACTTTTAAATCATTAAACGAGCAAACGAAGCGAGAGAAGTTCTCCTAGTCTACTTGAACAGTCCGGCGTTTGTATGTATGTATGAATGTTCGTTCGACGATAACTTGAGTCAACTTAGTCGGTTCGTCATGACATTTGGTTGGCGGGTAAATGGGGTATCATCATGCTTGGTTGGCGGGTAAAAAATGGGGCAAAGAGATAAGTTCGAACATGAGCCAAATCGGTCGATGGGTTGCTGAGATATGGGGTCACGAGTTCACAGTTCGGGGCGAACCACTAGTTAATTCTGTGTCGGCACACAGCGTCGGTTACTCACGTCTGCGTCGGCACACAGTCCACAGGCCCGTAGCGCCCTTTGTCGTCGCAGAAAGGTCTAAACTCCAGCGCCCCTGTTAGCCCCTGTCGGTAACTCATACAGTGTCGGTAACTCACGTCTGCGTCGGCACACAGTCCACGGGCCCGTAGCGCCCTTTGTCGTCGCACAGAGGTCTAAACTCCAGCGCCCCTGTTAGCCCTTGTCGGTAGCGCTCGTCATAGTCGTCCTGCTTGCCGTGGCACTCCGATTCGGCGGCGGTCACTGGAAGTGGGATTGGATTTTGAGATGTTGATTTATTGAAGAATAGCTTTTGCCTGCGACTGACTTGGACTTTTGCCGCACAGACGTGGATTTTATCACGTTATCGATACTTATACTTGTATTATATGCTCTTTGCTTATACCTAAGTCGTGGTTTATCCGAGAATAGCCTTTGCCTGCGACTGACTTGGACTTTTGCCGCACAGACGTAGATTTTATCACGTTATCGATACACATAAGTCGTGGGAATTGTAAAAAGTACAGGGTGGATTTTTGAAACGGGCAATAAGGGCAGGTACCTTAAACGTTATAGCAAAGAGCATATAATACACTAGAGGGTCAACGCCATACAAGAAAAATTCCCAGCCTTATTCGCGCAAGTACAGCGCCAGTGGTGAGTATTGGGTACTAATACGACACTTAGCGAGGTCTATTTCTCAGATAGATCGCTAGATGGCGATATATTCGAGGGCGCTCACCGGCGCTCTAGCACAATACAGTGCTACAAACTTTTCTTGGCTGGCGGCTGAAATTGGTACTACTTGAAAAGTCATACTGTCATTGTCAGTTAGCTCTCAAATACATAGACGACAGCGACGCTCTTACCGGCCAAGAAAAGTTTGTGGCACTGTATCTTTTCCGCAACATAACTTAATGAGAGTTTGTATGTGTGTGTTATGTAGAAGTGATTTATCTAGCTTTTGCCCGCGACTTCGTCCGCGCAGACTTTTTTTTTCTCGTGAGTTTTTCCGTTGTTTTAATGGTTATTCTGCTATTCGGGGCGGAGAGAAATCCAACAAATGAAAAATCATAAAAATCGGTCCATCCGTTCTCGAGTTATAAATGGTGTAACTAACACGACTCTTTCTTTGTTTTATACTCGTATTTTTTGTCATAAAATCTAACTGCAAAAGATCATTTCCGGCTTCCGGCACACGTAACCGCAGTCCGCAAGAAGTGAAAGTATTTTTTCTCGAGCAAAAGACTAATTTTCTCATTGCATTGCTGCCTTTATTGCTTTAAGATAAAGTTCAAGAGAATGTCTGCGAGATAGACGAGTTTGTGTGTGTGTGTGTGTGTGTCCACGCTCCACGCGACGCCAGGCTGCTCGTATTGGCGTCTTTATTTTAATTAAGGTAACGGTCATATTTGCATGATGTCGTGTATAGTGCCGAAACGTACGTGAGAGTGTATGTGAAATATATGACATACGAATACGATTGTGTGTTGTGTGTGTGTGTGTGTGTGCTACGCGAGGCTTCTCTCTCGCTCTCACGTCACGCACGTCACGAGTAAACGAGTTATGAATTTATGATGAGATGACTTTAGGAGCGCTCGACGAAACTGGCGGGGATTTCTGCGCAAGTGTACAATCGCGCACAAAATGTCTAATAGCCACGCACGCGGGATCTAAGACTGACGCTGAACTAATAGTTGAGGTGATGTACGCTTGGAAACATTGCCACTCCCGGCAATGTTTCCACTGGAAACATTGCCGGAAAGTTTCCGAAAGTTTCCCAATGTTCCCATAAATTCCCAGTAGTTTTTTTGTTTATTATTCATGCTTATTCATGAAATATCGCGTTCGTTAATCACGTGACAATGCATAATCGTCTTTCCTTACAGTGTTGCCATATAGAAACTGCATAGAATCGGTATTTTCTTTTAAAATTCCATGAAATCCCTACTTATTGCCAATAAAAGTGAATTATTCTTATGATTTACATATATTAGTGAAGTCAATCTTCAATGAAACTCCGAGTTATTGTGTTTTTTTGTCTTTAACCATTGGCTACCGATGTTATGCTCCTTGACAATGGTCAACAGTGGGCTGAATTAATTGACTGATCGCGGGTTTCTATAATATTCCAAATTATTAATACTAGTAGTTCGCCCCGAACTGTAAACTCGGGATGTATAAATACATTTCTCCAGGTAAGCCATGAAACTTGGTAGATGATTCATCTAAGATGAATGAATTAGACGACGGGGTACTCTAAGAAAAAGGCTCGACGTCTACCCGATAATAGTATCAAAACTTTAACTGTCCATATCTCCTAAACGGCTAATGCTAGACCCATGATCATGGTACTCTAAGAAAAGGGCTCGACGAGATCTACCCGATAAAAGTATCAAAACTTTAACTGCCCATATCTCCTAAACGGCCCTTGTTCATGGTACTCTAAGAAAAGGGCTCGACGAGATCTACCCGATACAAGTATCAAAACTTTAACTGTCCATATCTCCTAAACGGCTAATGCTAGACCCATGTTCATGGTACTCTAAGAAAAGGGCTCGACGAGATCTATTCGATAAAAGTATCACAACTTTAACTGTCCATATCTCCTAAACGGCTAATGCTAGACCCATGTTTATGGTACTCTAAGATAAGGGCTCGACGAGATCTACCCGATAAAAGTATCAAAACTTTAACTGCCCATATCTCCTAAACGGCTAATGCTAGACCCATGTTCATGGTACTCTAAGAAAAGGGCTTGACGAGATCTACCCAATAAATGTATCAAAACTTTAACTGTCCATATCTCCTAAACGGCTAATGCTAGACCCATGTTCATAGTACTCTAAGAAAAGGGCTCGAAGAGATCTACCCGATAAAAGTATCAAAACTTTAACTGCCCATATCTCCTAAACGGCTAATGCTAGACCCATGTTCATGGTACTCTAAGAAAAGGGCTTGACGAGATCTACCCAATAAATGTATCAACACTTTAACTGTCCATATCTCCTAAACGGCTAATGCTAGACCCATGTTCATGGTACTCTAAGAAAAGGTCTCGACGAGATCTACCCGATAAAAGTATCAAAACTGTAACTGTCCATATCTCCTAAACGGCTAAGGCTAACCCATGTTCATGGTACTCTAATAAAAGGGCGCGACGAGATGTACCCGATGAAAGTAGGTAGATCTCGTCGAGCCCTTTTCTTAGAGTACCATGAACATGGGTCTAGCATTAGCCGTTTAGGAGATATGGATAGTCACAGTTTTGATACTTTTATCGGGTAGATCTCGTCGAGCCCTTTTCTTAGAGTACCATGAACATGGGTCTAGCATTAGCCGTTAAGGATCTCCTTATGAGCAATTAAAGTTTTGATACTTTTATCGGGTAGATCTCATTGAGCGAGCATCATGATCACTTTCACTGATTTGATTAGCCTAATAAAGGAATCTCTAAGATTAATGAATAAGCTCTACTAAACTGTTAGTGAGAAGAGTTCAAACCATGTTTAAACTCCGACTGTGCGGGAAGAGTTTAAACTGAGTTATCAATGAGCGTTCTGTAATACCACCGTGAAACCCTCATTTCTTAAAAACGACATAAAATGGCTGAACACATATGTCACCTGTATAATTTTCGATTTATGAGGAAAAATAAAAAAAAAACATTTTTTTTTCTTCTTAGTTCATGTTATGCATGTATGCTACGGAACCAACGCTGCGCGAATCCGACTCGACCTTGGCAGGTTATGGTAGTGTGTGGTTGGTTAGGATTTTAAGTTTTAGCTGTTTAAATCCAGAATTTCGTACTTTATGACATATCATAAAGGGAAACTGTAACCTTTTTAGTTGTTTAAAACGTTGCGGGCGACTGTTCCAATAGCTTTATCATAAAATTCATCACAGCACTATACAAGATCATCGATATTTGCATAAATAATGGTAAAGTTTACCAACAAATATCCCGAGAAAGATTGCTTGGAAACTTTGCCGGAAATAAACTGGAAACATTGCCGGGAACATTGCCGGGAACATTCCCAATGGGAAACATTGCCGGAAATAAACTGGAAACATTGCCGGAAACATTCCCAATGGGCTGGCAGTTTTCAAAGTTATTGGATTTTTATTGATAATTCATTACCTGGTGTATAGAGAATCCAAAATCATGTACAATTCAGCAAACAAATATTGGAATATCTCAAGATTTGAGCAAAGTTCCCAGTAAATTCCCAGTTGGGGAACATTGCCGGCAAAGTTGCCGGCAATATTTCCAGCGATTGGCAATGTTCCCGGGAACGGTACATTGACACTGTACAAATCAGAGAAACTGACTAAACTTAAAGATTGAAAGTATTCTTTGCGAATTCTGCACTCGGTATATTACAATAAAACGGGTGTGCAATCAATTAAAAATTATCTCAATCCAATATGCATTGTTCTCAATAACTTTTTCAACTGTCCTTTTAAAACTTTTTGTTTCGGCATTCTTTCTGCCACGAAACAAAAAAATGATGTGCACGACTGTACTTAGAGGCTAGAGCGACTGATCTACCAATCTTAAATCTTAGCCGGCGCTCGCCGCCGCCGGGGCGATCGCTCGCTTCCTCTCCGTCGCCCCTCCCTCACGTACCCCGCCAAACAGACCCAAAAAATGATTTCAAGGTCAGCGCTCATCGCACTCGTCGTGACGCTACTTGTACACACGACGGCAAGTCAGACTGCACACTTTTTTTTTAAAGTCGCCCCTAACGTAACCGAGTAGAGCGCTACCGTGTAAGCGTCGACGTGCTGTCGTGTGTACACACGACAGCATGTCAGAGTGTACACTTCTGTTGTAAAGTCACCCGTAATGTAACCGAGTAGGATGCTAGCGTGTAAAAGTCGACGTGCTGTCGTGTGTACACATGAAGCACGGCAGAGTGTACAGTTTTGTTGTAAAGTCGCCCGTAACGTAATCGAGTAGGATGCTAGCGTGTAAGGGTCGACGTGCTGTCGTGTGTACACGCCATTGCATTGCCGTCTTTTCTTTTTTGTAATAATAATGGCTACTTGTGGCGGGCTGTTGGTGAACTATCGACACCACGAACCCGAGATCCTCGAAGAGTCGATCAGGCCCCTCGTCTTCGGCTTATCTTTACCTGGTTGTCCGAAGCGGACTTCAAGAGGGGCCGCAAGACTCTCACCTCTGGCTTGCCTTAGCCGGCCATCCAGAGTGGGGCGTTAGAGCTATACATGCTCGCAGGGTGGAAGTGAAAGTTGCATAGGACGCGAGTTGGCACTGTGACTGTGGCTACCACACTACAGTCACTGGGTAGAAATCGGCGCACACCTCTCGACACCCTGAACCATGTTGCCGCTTTGCTGTCCAGGGCTAGTATAGGCCCATAAGCGGCGGCATATTTGGTTTAGGTGGCCCATTTAGTGAGCAGCAAGTCATACGTCTGCCAATGATGAACCCCTTGAGATATTATCCGTATCTGAGTACTTTTAAACATGGAGCGTACTGTACGTTGAAACGGAATGTAATTTCAAGCAGTTGTAGGTGCCTGAAGGTACGCCATCTATGTAAAATTCGCAGTATTAATATGTCAGTCACGTTATCACGTAGCGTCGCGGTCGAATTAAAACTATATTCGTATTTTTCTAAAATATGCATGTTATTAATTTATTCCTTATAAAAGCAGAATTAATAAATGTAAAAAAAAATATTTAAAATAAGCGGAAAGGACTAAATAGCATTTACTATAAGATTTATCTTTCAATCAATTCCAATGAGACTTGCAGCGACATCTGTTTTTCATAGATTGCACTAAATCTAAAATGTATGTAGTTGACCAGACATGGTTATAGTTACAGGAAAATGTTCCTAGGAGTCCTTTTTGAGACATTATGAACTGCATTCACAGATTTTGAAAAAAATTAGGTACGGGCAGCGGAGACAATGCGATAATATCATGCAGATGTGGCCAAGAAAATTCGTGCGCTAAAACATACTTAACTCAGACCACAAACGCGTGATAGGTACCTGACTTAGCGCGGTAAACGCAGGTATAGCTGAAGCATTAGAGTTTTGGAATTTCAGTTTCTAAGCAAGTTTGTGGAGTACCCTACAGCCACAAGCTTTTATGAGGTGTTTTTTGGTCCAATTTTATATTAGAGAAATAAACATGAAACAAACGCATGAAAATTCATCTCTATTGTAGTTTTAACTAGTTTCTAAGTATTCAAGGTATTATTTTATGTACTTACCTACTTAGCTTTAGTTTTAGTTTTAGTACCTAATGTACATATGAATCTAAGGTGACGTGCTTGTAAATAATAACGTTAAAACCGTAATAGGGTGGGTGACTTACTTCTCTGGCAATAATTGTCTCCATCGTCGCCGGCGACGCAGGTGAGGCCGGGCCCGCATCTGCCGATGGTGGTGCCGGCGCCCGCGCCGCCGAGGCTGCAGTATTCGTTCTCACCTAGAATAATTAAAATTAGATCAAAAGTATTGAAACGTCATAAATAAATAATACAAACTTAAAAAAATAACAATACTAAACGAAAACTAAAAACTAAGGCCTTTGCATCTACGTAATGAGATGATTTATACAGCGTCCAGTGGCACCTTCACTCACACTAGATGGGCGAAGAGACCACTCGGCGCTGCAGTGCCTGGGACATTGTTTTAGATGGAGTAGGCTTGCCCAGCACCTATACCATCCTGACAGCTTAGTCGACCTAGCCCACAGCACAAACGAAAACAACAATAATGGAAATAACTTGTCAAAAATTAAAACAACACTTGGAGGCAAACGTATTTCGGCGCGTTTTATTAGCCCAGCGAAAAGCCATCCAACCTTAATGGTATAGTCAAATGTCCGCCATTTTAAAAAAATCGCATATTTCCGGCTATCGTTAAAACATGTCTCAATCGACAGAGAAAGCAATTATAAAAATTAACTATTCTTAGTAAAAAATACGAAAGTGATATACTTTGGGAAATATAAGGGTTTAAACATTTGTTTGAGCATAAAACAACTTGGTTGTAAGAAAACTCTTTGCGCATGTAAAATAGATCAACAATTTAATATTAAAGCCGCGTTTTCACAGTAAAATTACTTATAACGAGAGTACCGTCCAAGTAAGACAAGGCTTCTGATCTGCCGGCCTTTTATCTAATTTCCATCCAAGGCAATTTTGACGATTAGAGCTCCGTCCTAGTTGTTTTTGCGCCCATAGACAAAATATCAGAAGAACCGACCAATCAGAAGCCCCGGCTCTCTTGGACGGTGCTCGTCAATCTCGTCATAGAGTAAATTGTACTCTTCGTTTTATTGTAATTTGACTGTGAAAACGCGGCTTTAGTGTAAAACAAAAGAGTTTCCAAAATGTGCGTAGGTTTTATTTCTTAGGGTCGCATTTTTCTCAAGTTTCATGTTTTCTTACAATCATTAATAGTACATTACTGCCGCGATCTGTAATGGGTGCGTTTCTGGCGCGCTTTTGATGGCCGACAGAGCGCAGCGTAGCGTGGTTAGCATTGCAGCCCTTGATGGACAAGCTTTATAGCGCGGACAGCAAGGGCTGCAATGATGACCAAGCTTGAGGGCCGAGAGCGTAGCTAAGCTAAGCTCGAGGCCATCATAGCGTGGCCAGCAGCGCACTCATTGCAGACCAAGGCGTGTATAGTGCTTTACTCAAACAAAGCGAGTAATTGATAAAGACCTAGGACCTAGGTCCTAAGTTCTAGGTCATAGGTGCTAGGTCCTGGGTCCTAGGTGCTAGGTGCTAGGTCCTAGGTGCTAGGTTTTAGGTGCTAGGTCCTAGGTCCTAGGTCCTAGGTCCTAGTTCCTATATTATCCTTATCTTTATCTTTATCTTTATCTTTATCTTTATCTTTATCTTTATCTTTATCTGTATCTTTATCTTTATCTTTATCTTTATCTTTATCTTTATCCTTATCCTTATCCTTATCCTTATCCTTATCCTTATCCTTATCCTTATCCTTATCCTTATCCTTATCCTTATCCTTATCCTTATCCTTATCCTTATCCTTATCTTTATCTTTATCTTTATCTTTATTTTTATCTTTATCTTTATCTTCAGCTTTGGCTTTAGCTTTATTCAATATTTAAGTCCTAGGTCCTAGGTCCTAGATCCTAAGTTCTAAGTCCTAGGTTCTAGGCCCTAGGTCCTGGGTCCTAGTCCTAAGTTCTAAAAGTTTTATATATATATTTGATGTTTGATTTAATTTAAAAGAAAAAATTGTACTCTTTTGTAAAAAAGTTATGCCCTGTTCGGGAGCCTCAGGAATCTCACTGTATACAATCCTCATTGCGGATTTATTTTTCCTTAGTTCCCGATCAGGCACTATTTAACCCGTAGAAAACGTCGCTGGTTGTGCAACAATATTCCTAATTGTATTTACTATTCTAGATCTTTATCCACTTTGTACAACTGTTTGTTTTCTCTAATAAATAAAAAAAATAATAAAATAAAAAATAAAAAATAAGTTCTAAGTCGCAAGTACCAGGTCCTTGGTCCTAGGTCCTAAGTCCTAAGTCCTAGGTCGTAGGTCTTAAATTCTAGGTCCTAGGTCCTAGGCCCTTGGTCTACGTCCTAAGTCTTAAGCCGCAAGTCGCAAGTCACAAGATGTATAAATCATCTCATTACGTAGATGCAAGGGTCTTAGTTTTTTTTCTGTCAGTTGGGGCAATTTTCATCACTGGCCTTTTTGGTCTGATGACCTTCGGCTATCCCGCCCGTGCAGGGAAAAACTTAAAAAAAAAAGAAAAATCCCTGGCCTTTTAATAATCTAAACCAAATACATATTGTAGCTTTAATCGCTGCTACGGGCCTATGCACACATGCTTTACCTTCAATATGTGTTGTGTCGTCGTTTTTTTTTTTCGTTGAGGTTTTGTGTTTCAAGACTTTTCTTTTATCAACATGGCGGTTTGTAGTTTTGCTCTAGGCAAAACTGAATTTTGAAACCACTAAATCTCCGTAAGTATATCGTTTCAGACATTTTTCCTAAGAATGTTTTCGTCTTATTTTTTTTTCTCCGTCTATTAAGATATGTTTCGTCCTAAGCTGGAAGATTTTATTTAAAATCAAAATCTCCGACCCCATAGGAAAATGTCGGACTGAAAACTTCAATCTCCATAGAAAAGCGGATCTTAATACTCTAATATCTTCATAACGATATCGTTTTAGACATTTTTCATAAGAATGTTTTCGTTTTATATTTTGTTTCTCAGTCTAATAAGCTAGGTTTAGTTGCAAGCTGAGAAAACGTGATTTTTTTAAAATGGCGGCGGTGTCACTATGTAACTTGCCATACAAAATGTTGGAAGCTCTTTAAAAAACACGCTTTGCAATATCGAAATACCAAGTCATTGCATTCATTTTTCAGCATTGTCAATAATCATATTGCTTCCGCTTTGTTGTCATAGCCCTCCTTTGCTTCCACTTCTTTGTAGATATTCGATTGCATAATTAAATATTGATTGAAGGAGTTTCATGTTCATGTTATGCTAATGCTCCACACCTGCGCGCTAATGCCGCAATTAACGCGCTAAATCGGGCATCACACAAATGTTGCCAAAAAAAGCAGTGCGCTAAACTACTAAGGCCTTTGCATCTACGTAGGTACCTAATGAGATGATTTATGCAGCGTTCAGTGGCACCTTCACTCACACTAGATGGTGAAGAGACCACTCGCCGCTGCAGTGCCTGGCACATTGTTGAACTAAACCGTCGCTTACTCTTGGTCACCTGCGTCATGTGCCCGACTTAAGTAACGCGTTGACAAGGCTTGCGGGTCCTCCCACGGTGTGAAACCTACCGTAGAAAGGCAGGCAGTAGTCGCAGCAGTTGCACAGCGTTGGGGACCGCATCCAGAGACCGGTGTATGTGGCGTTGTTGACGCTGCATTGGGGCGCGGGGGACGCGCAGCCGACCTCGAAACCGTAGTTCTGTGAAATAGCGTCAGCAACGAAGATCAAAAAAGGCTGAATAAAAAAAGTTATTCGTGTAAATTTTGCCACAGCTGTAGAGGAAAGTGTCCTGGACAAAATACTAAAAGTACTGATGGGTAGGGGCTTTTTTGTAATCTGTGGGTAGGGGAGACCCACAGGGGAGATCTAAATGGGTGAGGGGGGTACCTATAAAGGTCCCTTTTTACAGTTTTTCGTGAATTACTCGTGAAAAACTGAAGCATTTAGCAAAAATGAATGATCGACTATTAAATTATTCTACTTAAAATTCTGTTTAAAAAAAATAAGGAAAATAGCGGGGAAATTACTTTCAAGTGCGAGTTGCACTCGCACACGAAGGGCTCCGTATCATTATCTATAAAAACGGCATAAAAATCCCCCCTTTAATAATATTATATTTTAATTTAATTATTTATTTTTAAAGTGTATAATATAATTCAATATTCTGTGAATATTTCAAGCGTCTACCTGTTGCCGTTATCAATATCGAGCAAAAAAATCACGATTGTTGTATGGGAGCCCCCTTAATTTTTTTTATTTTTTATTAGGTAAATGTTGTTATTGCAGCAACAGAATTACATCATCAATATTTCAACTGTCTAACTATCACAGTATTCACGGTTCATGAGATACCTACAGCCTGGTGACAGACGGACAGACGGACGGACAGCGGTGTTTTAGTACCTAATAGGGTACCGTTTGGCCCGCTTCGGGTACGGAATCCTAAAAAGAAAATAAAAAATGACTAAAGATAATAGAGAGACAAATAGATTACTCACATAACAAAAACCCGATTCGCAGGTTATTTCTGCATCCAAAAACCCGATGAAACACACAAACACACTGGAGAACAACAAAACAGTCTTCCAGGCGGCCATTTTGAAAACGATAATCATGAAGGGGAAACGATTTCTCACATTGTTGTCACTGTACACAATAGCACTGATTTTGTGATGTACATGCCTACCTAAGATAATAATTAATGCTGATTACTTATACAGGGTGTTGTTTTTGTTAGTGACACCCGACTCAGGGAAGATAGTATAATAGCGCTTAAATTTTAAAAAAGTTCATATAATAAAATACATATGTATATAAATTAACTTGTTCAATTTGTTCCAAAATAACCGCGACGTGCGGACACACCGGCCTTCTCAAAGCGCGCGCGCGATTTGGCGCCCGATATTGTGAGTGCGGCCGCAAGCGATAGTAGAATAGGCTACAATTTATAATTGTTTGGGTACATATTTTTCAACCATATATTTTTTTGAAAAATAAACTAATTTTTCGTTTCAAGCGTTACTCAAACTCTGAGTCGTTCTGAGTCGGGGGTCACTGACCAAAACAACACCCTGTATATTAAATATCAGGGCTATTATCAAGTTTATTATCTAGTATCGGTATCAATAAGTAAAAGATAACGTTCATTTGCCCTCAACATCGTTCATATCTGCACACTCTCAGACGGTAACGGACGAAGAAAAATAGTTTATTTCCTTCGAGTTTTCTTCGACATTGCCGCATTTTACATCGCTGAGAATAGACCCCCTGCCTAGAGTAGACTCTCGACGCAATTTTTCTAATATATTGCATTATTATTAAATAAGTAAGTAAAATAAGGCATGCTTAGATTTCAAATAGGTACCTAGGTACTTACTTTGATGTTCATTCAAAAAAGCTTTTCTGTATACATGTAAACTTATTCCTGAAATTACAACAGTCGACAGTAGCGCAAGAGTAGACGTCCATTAGACGACACTGTCCATTGAATGATTGTCTTACAGAAATCGCTTTTAGCAATGAGACCGCCATTTGTGTTGTTTTGAAAATGTTTTTTCGTCTCCCAGGCTCGGAAAGTATGCTATGATACGATGAGGCAAAAGTCATTTTTGCGCGCTTCAAAATTTGGGAACTCATTTTTTAACCCATCTATCACTTGCAAAGAAGAAAACTCATTTCACTAACCTTTATGTTCCTAGTTTTCTATTTTTTTTTTTGGTGTATCTAACATAATCATTTCCTCGCTCTGTGAGATGAAAAGTTGTGTGTTTCGCACGGGATGCCATAATGCAATATTATTTACGTCTCGTGCTTCTTAATACGAGCACTCGCTGCTGCTGTTTTGCATCCTTGCTTAAAAAATAACGATTGATTCAGTTATCTTCTACCGAGCGTTTCTACCTCCGATCTATGCGGGTAAACCAATATCATTACCTATCTAATCTTTGAGTTTGTACACACGACAGCACGTCGACCCTTACACGCTAGCACTCTACTCGGTTACGTTATAGGCGACTTTACAACAAAAGTCAAACAAAAGTCTACACGCTGACGTGCTGTCGTGTGTACAGTGGACAACACACCTGTAGATACACCCGTGCTCATTCATTCGCTTACGTTATGGGTTACGGTTACGGTTACGGGCGACTTTTCAATAAAAATGTAAAGGTGAAGCTATTGCTGAGTGTAAGTATCTACTGCTAATTTTAGCTGTCATAAAAGAAGTTGCATCCACGTTTCTCAATAATTTTCTTACATTCTCACGACATAGAATAGAAATTATCGAAAGTCACGCCTATCTGTGGAACTGAAACTGTTTTTCAGTAAACGGCTCAGTTTATACAGGGTAATTTTAAATAGCTTGATTCCTGACGCACGTCATCATCTAAATGTGATTTCAAACAACTTTTGTTCCACGACTTTGGTGAAAGCGCAATTTTATTTTTCAGAAGCCAATTATTTTTATGGCATTATGTGCAGCGTGGAGTAACAAATAGGAGCAGAGAGGCTAGAAAGGTGGTAGAGTGTGGAGGGGCGCGAAAGCGCGCCGCGCAGGCAGCAGCAGTGAAATGGTACAAATGCAAACGTAAAGAATAAGAAACGTGTAATATTAATAAAAAGTATCGAGCTATTCGAAATATCTTAAAACAAAAGTTGTTGGAAATCACATTTAAGTTGACGTGTTTCAGGAATAAAGCTATTCAAAAATTACCCTGTATAGGGAACCAACATTAAAACAAAATTTGTTATACCTACCTTCAGTAGCCTCTACATTTCCAGGTTTACTTGGAATACTTCTTTCCTTTCCATTTTATGGCGCCGAGCATAGTGAATCGCCCGCGCGCAAAATCGACTCCTGTATCAAATACACTACAGGGCCCTTAGCCTGTAACGCAATGGCGGGTCAATGGCGTTCCGGCAGAAGGACAAAACCGGGCTCTCCTCGTTTTTCTCCTACAACCAGAGAACTAATCCTCTAGAATTAGAATCAAAATATTCTTTGCTGTACTACAAAAACACTAAAAGGACAGACAGCGTTAGCAAATCGTAATTGAAGTCGTCACCTGACAGCCCATTTTGGCACCATTGTCTTACAGGCTAAGGGCCCAGGGTGTTAAAAGACCGCCAACAGACCCGAAAGCCACGCATACTAGACACCTAAATAAAATACTTTTTCGATAAATTATTGCTGGGAAATGATTTTGGTTTTTTAGGTTATAATTTTGAAAAATATTTTATGACGCAATGGACGTGTAACGCACAGAAGTCATATTGCGCAGAAGTCACATAAGTTTATGTTACTTAATCTTGAAGTGCCGATGTTTAGAATACATTGCGGGTTGCAATTTTAACGTCGTTTTTTGTAAGAAATATTCATAATTTTGATATGGCTTCTTGAGAAGATATGTTAAGAACTAGATACTGAATACATTTCTGCAAAAAAAAAATTTGAAAAGTCCGTCTTTGAACTTCATTATCTCGGAAACATTATCTGGGAAATCAACCCCAGGCATAGTTCCTTGGGCAAAAATTTTCATAATGATGAGGACAATACGTGGTTTCCCGCTTTGTTGGAGGTCTTTTAACACCCTGTATACAAATCGAAAATGTTCACATATCAAACACTAGAATTAGGTGAGACCTATCTAAAACAGCCAGTTTCGTGTTGACATTCATAAACGTTTTGAAGATATTTTGCTTGAAAAAAATAGGCGGCGCACTTTTTTTAAAGTAAAATATCTTGCAATCTGTTATAGATATCAACATGAAACTGGCTCGGTTAGATAGGTCTCACCTAATTCTAGTGTTTGATATGTGAACATTTTCGATTTGTGTAGTGTACCTACAGGAATCAGATTTGTGCATTTTTCTTTGCGCGCGGGCTAATTCACTATGCACCGCGCCTTAAGTACCTACTTACAGATTGTGTGAGAGAGAGCACTGCCCCTCTACCCCTGATGCTATTGCGTCAAGATTGACAAAGTTTATATGAAATAAATACCTACTCTAAGAATTCGCAAAAATCATAATGCAAAAACTAATGTAATGTCTTGAAATCTAAAAAAGGAAATAATCTTCGAAATTCCTGAAATATGAATACTAAGCCATACTGAAAAAATGCATTAGAATAGTACCTACGGAGCTCTATCAAGCTGGATAAGTTGGTATGCCTTTCTGATTCAGTAGGTATTTAGTATTAGGTAAGCATTTATTGTCAAAGTAGGTAATTAATCAACAATGTTATGTTCTCTCCATCTAATTTATTTACCGTCGTTACATTAAAACTGACATTATCTAAGTAGGTGCCGCCATCTCGGGTCTCGAGAAATCCCATCGCAAACAGTATGTCCCGATCCCATCTTGGTTACCTAACCATGTTTGCTGTAGTTTAAAACACTTACTTAAGTATGCTCTTATCAGAGTAGATAGGGGGACTCAAATATACTGCTTGATATCAAAAGATAAGGTGTAGTGTACTGCGTCTAAGGTGTCATCTTTGTAGTTTCGGATGGAATTTTCGAAGATTTCTACGTATTTTTCTATCCAGTCTATGGTGTACTTAAGAAGGTATATTATACAGGGTGACCCAAACATTATTTCCGTCAGTGGTTGCCTGGAAGAGATTGCTGTTAGCAATAAGGTCGCCAATTTGTACCATTAATGTATTAATACTGTATGTCCTTAAAAATGTTTTCTAGTAAGTACAATAAAGAATATTCTATTCTATTCTATTTCTGGTAAACTATTATCAGATCCATAAAAAATGAACCGTCAATTAAGCTGATATCGCTAAGCAAAAATATCTCCGTTTATAAGCAAAAAATATTAAAAACTGAAACCTTAATGCCATAATAATGCTACGCCACCTCCATCACAAGATATCCATCATCAGGATAGCAGCTTCCTTTCAACAGTATTTACCTACTCAGTACCTATTTGTAAGGATGAACTGCCAAGCCTACTTAGATAACGTTTTAATTTTATTATGAAGGCAGGCCACTGTAAAATAGTTATTTGTTATGCAAGAATGCAAAATTATTGTTTGCGGCGAGTGCTTGTATTGAAAACCGAGCTAGCGAAGGTTTCTAAAATTGAGCCACGAGCGTAGCGAGTGGTTCAAAAAAAGAAACCTGAGCGTAGCGAGGTATTCAGAAGCACGAGACGCAAATAATATTGCATTCGTGCGAAACACAAAACTTTTCATCTCACAGAAGCGAGGAAATGATTTTGTTAGCCAAGCGGGAAAAACTCTATAGACAAATACTTACAGGCAGAGATGGGTAAATGCCCGGGTTAAAATCCACCGCTGGGTTAAAATCAATTTCTGCCCAATAAACGCCGGGCATTTTTAATAAAGGTCGGGCGGAAATTAAATTATTTTTTTACTTAAATTTGGTTACAAATGAACTTTATTTTGACGAGAATAGGTTGGGTAGGCTCTATGAAGCAAAAAAGGTCCTATAGCTTAGTGCCGGGAAACGCACCGTTTTTGAGTTACGAGGTCTTGAAAAATAAAAAACTGAAAAT
The DNA here is from genome assembly GCA_949319315.1 of Zelleria hepariella. NCBI lineage: Eukaryota > Metazoa > Arthropoda > Insecta > Lepidoptera > Yponomeutidae > Zelleria > Zelleria hepariella. The sequence continues at coordinate 3,837,605 of OX439385.1, read as the reverse complement.
TATTGGCGGGCGTCGGGAAACCAGTAACTCGGGTTGGGTAGGTCCTAGTAAGCAAAAATGTTCCTGTAACTTGGTGCCGGGAAATGCACCGTTTACGAGTTAGGAGACTTTGAAAAAAAATAACATAACTCAAAAACGGTGCATTTCTCGGCATAAAGTTACAGAACTTTTTTGCTCTCCAGGACCAATTCAACAGGTCTCCGATAAAAAAAATAATAAAAAATTTTTTTTTTTTTTTTGTAAAGAAACTTCTAAGTTCTGGGCCCATAGGGCCCCTTACACTACACCCCAACCAATTTTCTTTCCTTTTTCGTCACATATTATTATCCCAATAGGGTTTTGTATACAAAAAAACTAATTTGTAGTGAATTTTCATTTATGCCCGCCGAAATGGGCAGAAATCCATTTCTGCCCGATTAAAACCCTTTCTGCCCGATTAAAATCGTTTGGGCAGAAAAGGCAGAAATTCATCGCCCATCTCTGCTTACAGGCAAAACAGGTGAGTCAAATAAGTTCCTTTTAAAAGCATATTTTACTGTAGTTACGGCTGTCGCACTAAAGTTTTGAGCTTCGTTGGTATTAAAACCATTCGTTTTATTAATAATTTCCTGAAGTTTATTTATCCAGACACAAAAATAATGTAAATAAAAGAATGTTTTTTTTTCCGGGTACATTCTGAACTTTTACCATATAAAATAAAAATTTGTAGGAGATAAAAAAATAAATTAGTAATATCGTTTGAAAAAATGTATTTAACAAACCAAAACATAATTATCTATTTGATAAAACAGAAGCGAAGCATTTTTTTTTATTTACTGGTATTAAAAATAAATATTGTGTACAAAACGTTGAAAAGACTATAAGAAGAAACCGCGTTTCTGAATGTTCTATTCCGTGACTTTACCTTTTTAAAAGATCCTTATGCCCCATTTACATTCACAGTTTTGTATAGAGAATGGGTACGAACAATCACTTTCGCTGAAGTACGCGTGTAAACGTACTATGAATGAGGATCTTTTTTCGGTCGGGATCTGGCATCTACTTAAACGGCCAGTGTTTTTTTCTTTTTCAACACCATAGGGCGCGGGAAAGACTTTCCCGGCGTCGCGTTCAAATTTCGAAGCGCACTAAAATGCAGATAGTTTAAATCCGGCCTTTACACGATCGTAAGTTACTAGTAACAGCAAACTTTCCGAGCATGGGAGATGAAATAGTTATTTGTTATGCAAGAATGCAAAATTATTGTTTGCGGCGAGTGCTTGTATTGAAAACCGAGCTAGCGAAGGTTTCTAAAATTGAGCCACGAGCGTAGCGAGTGGTTCAAAAAAAGAAACCTGAGCGTAGCGAGGTATTCAGAAGCACGAGACGCAAATAATATTGCATTCGTGCGAAACACAAAACTTTTCATCTCACAGAAGCGAGGAAATGATTTTGTTAGCCAAGCGGGAAAAACTCTATAGACAACTACTTACAGGCGAAACAGGTGAGTCAAATAAGTTCCTTTTAAAAGCATATTTTACTGTAGTTACGGCTGCCGCACTAAAATTTTGAGCTTCGTTGGTATTAAAACCATTCGTTTTATTAATAATTTCCTGAAGTTTACTTATCCAAACACAAAAATAATGTAAATAAAAGAATGTTTTTTTTTCCGGGTGCATTCTGAACTTTTACCATATACATTAAAAAATTATAGGAGATAAATAATGAAATTAGTAATATCGTTTGAAAAAATTTATTTAACAAACCAAAACATAATTATTTATTTGATAAAACAGAAGCGAAGCATTTTTTTTATTTACTGGTATTAATAATAAATATAGTGTACAAAATATTGAAAAAACCTGAAAGAAGAAACCGCGTTTCTGAATGTTATATTCCGTGACTTTACCTTTTTAAAAGATCCTTATGCCCCATTTACATTCACAGTTTTGTATAGAGAATGGGCACGAACAATCACTTTCGCTGAAGTACGCGTGTAAACGAACTATGAATGAGGATCTTTTTTCCGTCGGGATCTGGCATCTACTTAAACGACCAGTGTTTTTTTCTTTTTCAAGACCATAGGGCGCGGGAAAGACTTTCCCGGCGCCGCGTTCAAATTTCGAAGCGCACTAAAATGCAGATAGTTTAAATCCGGCCTTTACACGATCGTAAGTTACTAGTAACAGCAAACTTTCCGAGCGTGGGAGATGAAAATAACTATTTCATCTCCCACGCTCGGAAAGTTTGCTGTTACTAGTAACTTACGATCGTGTAAAGGCCGGATTTAAACTATCTGAATTTTTGTGCGCTTCGAAATTTGAACGCGACGCCGGGACAGTCATTCCCGCGCCCTATGGTGTTGAAAAAGAAAAAAACACTGGCCGTTTATGAAGATGCCAAGTCCCGAGAGAAAAAATAGCCTCATTCATAGTTCATTTACACGCGTACTTCAGCGAAAGTGATTGTTCGTGCCCATTCTCTATACAAAACTGTGAATGTAAATGGGGCATAAGCATCTTTTTAAAAAGGTTAAGTCACGGAATAGAACATTCAGAAACGCGGTTTCTTCTTATAGTCTTTTCAATATTTTGTATTGTTTAACTATTGTTATTGTTAACTATTGTTATTGTTACTTCAAGCAGATCCATCGAGACCTGGCTAGTTTTTACAGAATGTTTTTGGTGGGATTTCACTTCTTTTTGTAGAAACGAGGGCATATTGATTAATTTTATTAGATTTTCTTATTTGACACAGTTTTTAAATTTGTGTAATGTTCGAGTAGAATAAAGTTAATCGTCCTACTATTTCTTATTGAACGAGCGAACGAAGTCCTCCGAGTCTGCTGGAACAATCCGGCGTTTGTATGTATGTATGTTTGTATGTATGAATGTTTGTTCGACGATAACTTGAGTAAATTTGGTCGGATCGTTATGAAATTTGATAGGCGGGTAAACTAAATTAAAAGAATTTTTAAATTCGAACATGAGCCAAATCGGTCGATGGGTTGCCGAGATATGGGGTTGTATAGTTTAAATGCAAAGCGCGCGCGCGCCTGCGCGAATGGCGTAAGCAAAGTTATACATCTGTAACTGAGGTCGCGAGTTCATAGTTCGGAGCGAACCACTAGTGGGACGCTATAGGCTAGATTAAATGAAGATGTGTCCCACCACGCTGGATTTTTGCAATGACAGTCGATTTTTTTATGTACCAATAGTAGAAGGGGCATTACCATAATATATCTAATAAAGCTGATACCAGCTGAGGGTTCTTCATCAGATACTTCAGACCTTAGATTTTTGACATCAAATAAAGCGGCCCACCAAGTTGAATATTTTTTGTATGGGCGGTATATGTCGATCTATGTTCGGGAGTAGACGGAGTTGCAGGAATTTAAGAAAAGGCTTCATGAACGTGGAGATAATGTGTAATAAAAATCAGACAAAATTAGAGAGAGAATAGACAGTGACAGCTGACAGATATGTCAAAAGAAAACAAAATACGATCTTAAAATAAGCGGCGACGATCGATGAACATAGTGCCAATGCTGGCTGCTTCACGCGCTCCAACATGCCCCCGGGCGTTGAAAGCTTATCTTTCAACCACAATCGTTGCATTTAGTTCAGCCTCAAGCAATCCTTGCAACATACTCCTTACTTCGTCAATCTGCGACGTACTTCTCACTTCGTCAATCAGCTACATAGGTACTCCTTACTACATAGTAGTAAAAAAAATGCTGACGAAGCAGCTCAAGTACTCAATCCATTGAAGTCTGTGAAACCGTAAGACAGTTCAGTCTGATTGCAGTGAAGAGTTCGCACGACGGTGAGAAGATATAGGTACGTCAGAGGCTTATGAACGGGATCTGATGACAGCAGAGCAGGCAGAGTGAGCGTTCTGGACTTCAAATTATGACGGCGTGGTGTTTAGTTCCTCATAAAAATAATAGAATAAAATAACAATTTCCCAACACTCTAAGCTAATAAAATTAGGTGACTTAATTCCTGCCTCCCAGACCACCGAAATGTGGTATTTAGCCGGAATAAACATATATTAATGTAGGACATGCTGTAGCTGACGGAATCGCAATTGCCCCTAAAATAGAAACGTCATTGTACGAACAAGTAAAACACTTATTAAAAATAAACAAATGAATTTCTAATATTATAGGTAAATATTGATTGGTTTACTCTTTAGGAGACAAACCTGCTCAGTGCCAGCAAGAACTATTGCTCGTCATGTCGTTTACCAACTCACAATGAATACTTTTGGTGATAAAACACACGATAATAAAGATATAAGACTAGCCGACACCCGAGACTTTGATGACTATAGCACTCATAAAGGGACCCGCGTGGATTAAAATCACCTGGAAGAAGATGCTGCTGTGGCAAGTTTAGAAGAAGATCAGAAGTGATAACGACCTTGCTTTTCACACGAACGCACATTATAAGTACATTTTTGGTAACAGACCTTGCAAGATTTCAATCTCCTATGGGCCAATAATTTTCTGTAATGCATGCTAAAATAATGTAACTGAGAAGCAGCATACATCAAGCTTTTGTACTCATAGTCAAGTAAATTTAAGTAAATTATAAGATAATAATATGAATGGACTGTATTAATGAATATAGGACACCTTTTTGTAAAGTTTGAAATGTCAAGACTTCCTTCCACTCGCATGATGCATATAAAATACATAAAATTAAATGTAAGGAGTGGCTCTGACAAGATAAATCTCAAAATCAGTCATTTGTCATATAAAAGAGTCGTCCTGACACCTTAAAATAATAATAAACTAACGCGCTTCGTAATTTCTCGTCCGCTAAATATGAACGACGAAACTTGCCTTTATTAAAAGATAACGATTCGCAATAATGAATAAGAAGAATCACTAGAGCAAACAAATAAAATCGATGATCAATTCATCGATGCTCGGGTTTCTAATAAGTGCTTTCTTGGAGCGCTCCGTGATGTGATAATAATATTAAGTAGAACTGATCCAAATGAGGAGCCAAATAAACAGAACTGTGATCCTAGTGCCTGAAGTTCAGACATAAATTCATAAAGAAGGTCACTGATTTCCGGTTTGGCTATCAATCTACGCTCAAGAAAACACGCAAAGCGTAAAGTAGGATTTTAAAAACGCCTATCGGTCGGACGGGACGGATTTTCGACGAAATGTCCCTTGATTGCCATCTAAATCTTTCGACACTAATGTAGCGTTACTGCTTGTAATAGGGCCGGAAACTATCCACCCTAACCTGGTTTCTTGCAAAACAGGCTTATGATTGCCTAGCCTAATTTTTTGTGACCCCAACAAATCCCAAAAGAGATCAGCCCCGATGAGTAAATCTACCTCGGCAGGGTTATAAAATGTGGGGTCAGCCAAGCAAATGTCTGAAGGCAGATGAAGATGAGATAGGTTTAATTCGCGACTTGGGATATCACTCGTTATTGATGGCAAAACGTAACAATGAAGGTCCGTTGAGAAACTGTCATCTAATGACTTTAAATGTACGCGACATCGTTTGCCTACGTGAGAAGTCACGTTATTAATGCCCAAAATTGACCTATCTGTCTCAATAGATTTTAAATCTAGTCGTTTTCGCATTTTTTCGGTCATAAAACTCGACGTGCTACCGCTGTCTAAAACTGCGCGGGCGACGATCTCAACATTGTTGCAATCGTGCAACTTAATCAATGCGGTCGATAATAGCACGTCTTGTTGTTGTTTGCAATGAAGAACGCTCGCTGATAAGGCTACGTTGTGCACACTGCCAGCGGAAGGTGAAGCGCGTGACGTCACGGGAGACTCGACGGCAACCTGATTATCAGATCGCGCGGTCTCACCTACCCTCAGTTGCGCGACGTGAATCAGAGTGTGGTGTCGACGCTTACATAATTTGCACCCTGGCTTTTTGCAATTATTTGCATAGTGACCTACTTTGAAACAATTGTAACAAATCCTGAAATTCTGGATTTCTTTTAATCGATCCTCGCTACTAAGAGCAAGGAACTGTGAACAGTTGACCAAGCCGTGCTCGCCACTGCATTTCTGGCAAGGACTTTTCAGTGGTTCAGTGGTGAAAATGTTTGAATGTGATACTGAAACCATGGACTTTAATTTAGGCATTGGTTTGGTTGGTAATTGTGCGGTACGAGACATCTCTAATGTTTCGATTAAATCAGCTCGGCTGCGCATAAATCCGAGGAACAGGTCGAATGTGATGGATTCATCCTTGCTCAGACGACCCTTGAACTCTTCCCACTCACGGTAAGTTTTTGAATCTAATTTATGCGTAACTATGTAGATCAAGAGAGTGTCCCAATGTTGAACTGGTTCGCCTAACGATTGTAATGCTCGCAGGTTTTTATTCAATTGGTCAATTAAACGTTTCAAAGTGACAGACGACTCCTTTGTAATGGTTTCGACGTTAAATAAAGCTGAAACGTGATTTTGAATTAATAACCGTTTATTATCAAACCTTTCACATAAAACCTTCCATGCCACAGCGTAATTCCTGGCAGAAAAATCAAAAGATTGAATTACCACAGCAGCAGACCCTTCCAGTGACGCCCGTAAATAATGAAATTTATTTATTTCGTCGATATCATCGTTAGAGTGAATCAGGCTACTGAAAGTGTCATGAAATTCTAACCAATTTTCGTAGGATCCACTGAATTTTGGCAATTGTATAGTGGGCAACCTAACAAGCCTACTCTTACTAGCCCGAGAAGACCCTTTGTCACTTCCTACAGACTCAAATGCTTCGTTTTTAGTTTTATTAAAATTGCCTAACAAATCCTGGGCTTGTGCCAGTGCTTTGTAAAACATGGAATCAAAAATTGATCGCTCACCAATCTGTTCCTCAATTTTTTCGGCAATGCAGTCTAGCTGCAATTGAATCTCATCATATTGTCCGTACATTGACTCCAGCTTACCCATACGCAATTGCAATTCCATCGCATCCACATCATTCAAAGTTGTTGCGAGAGAATTTAGGTAATCGATGAAAACTGTGAGACGACCTTTACAACTGGCTCGTTTTCGAACCAAAGTCTTTTCATCGGCCATTCTGGGAGACGAGAGTGTACGCACAACCTGGAATGTATACAATAAAACACGTCAATAAAACTAACTTTAACCTTATGAAGGTACCTATTTACCTAGGTAGGTATATTAAACAGTCGGCAATCGGTAATAAAAAATGAACACAAAGTCTCTCGATTTAAAATACTAGGTAGTAAAATGTAAAATTATTTATAAAATAGGCTTTTTATTTTAATACCTATGTAAACTGTTGCCTACTAAAGCTTGCTAACATAAAAACTTAAAATTGTCCCTAAATAGTAATTACGTTTATTTGGTGAGGTTTACTTATAAAAACTTGTGTAAACAAAGCTAGGCTTGACCGTCAATGCACTTAAAAATATCTATTGTTTTTCACCTAAATACCTACTACACAGCTTTAATGTGGTTAACTGATGTAAATAAGCCAATGATGAAGCTATTTGCTATCTGTATTTTACAATACAATTGACCTAAGTACTGCAAAGTTACATAACTTGCTGGTGTCAACCACAATGCAATAGGTAGTTATTTAGAAATAATGTGTTAAATACAATAAAATGCTACCAACCTTAATTAGTCCGGTGATACACCTGATACTATTACCTTAATAAGAGCGTTGGGTGACGATAAATAACAATAATAAGCCTTAAAACACCACGTAATTTCTTGAAATGAATCCAGTCCACGTTGCCGGTAACGCTCACCGCAACTCGACGTAGGTTATTTTTCTTCAATATAAACTCCTCTATGTTTTGATAACTGGTTCTCAATAATTTACATCCGGCGATGATCCAGGACCATGTTCGGGAGTAGACGGAGTTGCAGGAATTTAAGAAAAGGCTTCATGAACGTGGAGATAATGTGTAATAAAAATCAGACAAAATTAGAGAGAGAATAGACAGTGACAGCTGACAGATATGTCAAAAGAAAACAAAATACGATCTTAAAATAAGCGGCGACGATCGATGAACATAGTGCCAATGCTGGCTGCTTCACGCGCTCCAACAATCTATAATAGTTTGGTTGGGCTCTTGTGTTTTCTAATCAGGGTCACCAGGTACTCCAGATCTTCGATTATCCTAGTTTTTATAGTTGTCCCTTTATGTGCCCATTAAACCCTAACTCTGTACCAAATTTCAGCTCTCTGAGTTTATGGGAAGTATTAGTTCTATTAGGGCTCTTGTGTTTTCTAATCAGGGTCACCAGGTACTCCAGATCCTCGATTATCCTAGTTTTTATAGTTTTCCTTTTATGTGCCCATTAAACCCTAACTCTGTACCAAATTTCAGCTCTCTGAGTTTATGGGAAGTACTAGTTCTATTAGGGCTCTTGTGTTTTCTAATCAGGGTCACCAGGTACTCCAGATCTTCGATTATCCTAGTTTTTATAGTTTTCCCTTTATGTGGCCATTCAACCCTAATTCTGTACCAAATTTCAGCTCTCTGAGTTTATGGGAAGTACTAGTTCTATTAGGGCTCTTGTGTTTTCTAATCAGGGTCACCAGGTACTCCAGATCTTCGATTATCCTAGTTTTTATAGTTGTCCCTTTATGTGCCCATTAAACCCTAACTCTGTACCAAATTTCAGCTCTCTGAGTTTATGGGAAGTACTAGTTCTATTAGGGCTCTTGTGTTTTCTAATCAGGGTCACCAGGTACTCCAGATCTTCGATTATCCTAGTTTTTATAGTTTTCCCTTTATGTGGCCATTCAACCCTAACTCTGTACCAAATTTCAGCTCTCTGAGTTTATAGGAAGTACTAGTTCTATTATGATGATCATGAGTGAGTGAGTGAGTGAGTGAGTGTGTGTCATAAATGCGAAACTTTGCTTTCGCTTAACTTCGGAACTAAATGACCTACAGACTTGAAATTTTGGATTTTAAGTATGTGATTATAGCTTACTAGATGACGAAAATTTCTGCGTTCTGGTCTTATCCAAAGGTTCTCAAATAGGGGCCTGAAAATGCGGCGAAATGGTTCCAGTAAAGGATGGTACGGCAGTGTTTGCTTCGCGCTCGACCTGGCGGGGGCACTGCCGTGCCCCCAGATAAGAAGAAACCGCGTTTCTGAATGTTCTATTCCGTGACTTTACCTTTTTAAAAGATGCTTATGCACCATTTACATTCACAGTTTTGTATAGAGAATGGGCACGAACAATCGCTTTCGCTGAAATACGCGTTTAAACGAACTATGAATGAGGTTTTATTTTCCATCGGGATCTGGCATCTACTTAAACGGCCAGTGTTTTTTTCTTTTTCAAAACCATAGGGCGCGGGAAAGACTGTCCCGGCGTCGCGTTCAAATTTCGAAGCGCACAAAAGTTCAGATAGTTTAAATCCGGCCTTTACACGATCGCAAGTTACTAGTAACAGCAAACTTTCCGAGCGTGGGAGATGAAAAATTAATTTTTATCTTAACGTTCAAACAATCACGAACTTGCGATCCTAGGTAGCGCAAATTGTTGACATTTCCAGTGTAAATTTTCATGCTAGTAGGTTTCGCTCGTCATGCAAGTAGGTTTCACACTACATGCAAGTAGGTTTCACTCTTCATGCAAGTAGGTTTCACTCTTCATGCAAGTAGGTTTCACTCTTCATGCCAGTAGGTTTCTTCGTCTTCTAATCTTCAACCAGTCGACCGGCGGGCCAGCATCCGTTCATAAAGAGAGCAACTCCATGACAGTGTTAAACCGGCAATACTGTCGACGGATAGCTCTCTTCATTAACAGAATATAGGCTGGAGAGGTCTGCAGGTATGGCAGTGACAGTGGAGCAAGGTTTGATGGTTGGTTCTTCATTGTTCTTCTTGAGATTTCTCTCTGAAATCTTCAGTTTTCAGCTCTTCTGTGAATAAAAATAGTAATATGTATGTACTTTTTATTTAGGATTACTTTTTAAAACCAGAATACCTACTCGTACAATGCAATTGCAATTTCCTTTTGACTCTACAATTGGAGCTTTTAGCACCTACATCTCTAGCTCTAAGGTTTTCCTTTTATTTTTTAGGTTTCAGGGTGGTATTCTAGAACGCTACTTAAACTCAGTTCAAACTAGAACGCTACTTAAACTCTGTTTAAACTTAGTTTAAGTGGAGTTTAGTTGTGTCGACTGTCGATAAAACAGTGCATGTTTTGATTTGAATATCCCTCCTTTCAAACAAAAACAGTTTTATCAACAGTCTGAACTCTGTTTAAACTGGGTTTAAGTAGCGTTCTAGAATACCACCCTTAGTAAGCACCTATATCTCAATCTACAAGGAGTTACAAAAGGTCTTTTTACAGGATATTAGCACTCGGTGATAGGGATCAACAAAAGTTGTCGGAAATCACATTCAGAAGTTGACGTTTTCAGGAATAAAGCTATTTAAAAATTACCCTGTTGAGCAAAATGAGTAGGTCGATAAAAGCAAAAGCACGATAAAAACATTAATCGAGGCTGTCTCTACCCACCCAAATAGGTGATTCCTTTGGCATTATAAACATTTTCAAAGTGGCTTATGCAACATTTCACGACACTTATCGCCATATTTTATATTTTTTGCTAGAACAAAATACATGTCATATGCCACTGACTTCTTTGGCGGCGGATTAGAGGATATAGGGTGTATCTGTGTGAGTGCAGGTCATGTATGCACACGAAAATTAGAGGATCAAGCATGATTCACACCTTTTCAATGCGACAATCCGTCCGTGTTTTTTTTTTAAGTCTCTACCATACTCGTACCCACAAAAACCGTAAGTTACAGTTACCTCAACTTGTGGCGAAGACAAACTAAGTAATTTCGTTACCAAAAAAAGCCCCCGACGTGAACTCTCTCGGGTTAGACAAACATACTCGTAGCTCTACAAACACGCGCCTGTCACCAAATAGGGCGCACACGACTACCGGATAGTGCAACGATAAAAAGTATCCACAGAATATTCTCAATCTCTACCTACATAGAAAAAAGTAAGATGTAACACAGCCCTCTACCCTTGACGCATTTTGCAGTAGGTACGGCCGCAAACTGGCGCAATTTACAAAATAAAAAAATTTACAAATTAAGACGCATTTTGTGTTTTTTATTGAATAAAACAGCCTTACCTTTGAATAAACATTAAAGAGTATTTAAAATCAAAGCATTACTATGCGAATTCAAAGAGAAATTAATTCTAAAACTTTTTCAATTTGATCGCATTAGCGTCAAGGGTAACCCCCCAGGTCCCACTAGCTGGGCAAAGACCTCTCGAGAGAGAGTTCGAGCTTAATCACCACGCGTGCTCAATGCGATTCCATCGCCAAAAAAGAAGACTATCTGCCGGTTTCTGAATTGAGAAATTCGCTAAGCAAACGGGTAAGTATCGTCCTGTCTCTGCAGATTTCTCACAAAAGAGCGTGACAGAACGATAGTTAAGTATTTGCTTAGCAAAATTCTCAATTCAGAAACCGGGCCTAAGAAGAAAAAAAAGAAGTAGCGCACTTCTCATGGGGTGATGGAATCTCGATTTCGTAGGCTTTTTCAGGCGTAAACGTAACAAGCAAGACTGATGATTGCGTTCTTGAAGTTCATCAAACTGTCAATTTGAAAGGAATCTTTGAAAGGATTTGGTAGGTACTTATAAGCCGAAACGTCGGAATGATAATGTTACAAAAAATTGTTAAAATTGTGGGTTATAAATCTACAAAAATCGGTTACAAATAAGCTCCCTGAACAAGTGATTTTAGCCTCTAAAGCTCCCACCTCATGAAACGTCGACGGTACACCGGTACAGGGGCCTTAGCCTGTAACGCAATGGTGCCAAAATGGGCCCCCAGTTGACGGCTTCAATTACGATTTAATGCTGTCGGTCTTTTTAATGTTTTTGTAGCACAGCAAAGAATATTCTGATTCCAATTCTAGAGTATTAGTTCTTTGGTTGTAGGAGAAAAATTAGGAAACCCCGGTTTTGTCCTTCTGCTAAGACGCCATCGACACGCCATGGCGTAACAGGCTAAGGCCCCAGGCCAACAGTAGCAATTATCGTCCCCTGGCTAACTCGGACACAGAAACGGAAGGTCACGAAGCACTGGACTAATTTGATTATGGCACATTCAAGGAAACTGGACCGTTAGTCCGACGGGACCTTGTGGTATTTGGGTGACTTTTTGTATTTCGTAAACGGTTAAACTTACTTGTATCTATTTATAGTTAGAGAGCTGGTGACCAATCGAGATATTTTTTCGTACAAGGCTAGGAGTTGGTAGGCTGATAGAGTACACTTCGCTGAGTCTGGGAAAAATATTTTTTTGGCACGGTCGCGGTTGAAAGTTAGATTTTTTCGACTTTGAAAGTTTAAATGTATGGGTTCAGTATATTTTTTTTGTCGTACACGGCTAGAAACTTCTAGGTTAGTTGTTGAGACTCCGTTGAACAAGAAAATATTTGTTTTTTTGGCCGAGCGTGGTTGAAAGTTTGATTTTTATAACCCAAAAATTCACACTTTCTAGGTTATAAAAAACAATATTTCTACCGCGTTTAGCTAGTAATAAATAGTGATTTCGTGATCAGCGGAGACTAAAAAGGCAGCCAAAAAACTCCTACCCTTGTAGACAAAAAAGAAATGACTCAACCCATACACTTAAACTTTCAAAGTCGAAAAAATCTAACTTTCAACCGCGACCGGACCAAAAAAATATTTTTCCCAGACTCAGCGAAGTCTACTCTATCAGCCTACTAACTCCCAGCCTTGTACGAAAAAATATCTCGATTGGTCACCAGCTCTCCAACTATTATGTCGGTGTAGCCGACTAGTTCCGGTTCTCATTCGGAGACGTTTATCATGGAGCTGAGACGACCCTCGCGACGCGCAGTCTAAGGCTGGCCACGGCGACGCAAGGCTCGTCTCAGCTCCATGATTAAGGCGTCCGAATGAGAACCGAAACTAGTCGGCCACACCGACATAAATACAAGTAAAGAACCGTTTACGAAATACAGAATGTGCAGTGCTTTAAAATATTTAGATGACAGGTAGTTACGTCGTCGCGAAGTTGCTGATAAAACCATAGTTTCAATATAACTAGCATGTAATTCTACATAGCATATTAAAATACCCCCGACATTTTGGCTTCAAATAAGCATATGTCATTAATTACTTAAGGGCTGAACCGATTTTGCTAAAACACTCGCTAGAAAACTTGCTTTCGGTTCACTGAATTATTCTTGTTCTGTTGTTTAGAATACTGAAAAGAATTCAAATTTATTGTCGTGAAACAAAAATCGCTGAACAAAAATTTCTCAGTTTAGCTAAAAAGTGGAAAAAACAGTGTAGGTACGGTCGGCGACAATCTCAGATACCCCATGGCAGCTCTTATCGCGCGCGGCATAAGGGCGCCAATCGAACAAAAAGGGGTATCTGAGACTGTGGCCGACTGTACATTTGGACTTTCCCGCTTTTCCTTCACAGTTGTAGGTATTAAGTACTTATTGTAAGTATTCACCAAACTGCCTCACATACATTGCTACATCTCTGGTTCTAAAGAAAGCTTGGCTAACTTGTAAATAATTAAAATAGCTCATTACCTGAGGAGCACAGATTTCTCAACTCGAGAGAGACGATATTTGCGTATGAATAGCGCTGTTAACTGGTAGGTTGGTAGTTTAGTAGACTATTAGTTTGACACGGGCTTATGAGAATGTGTTTCCTCTATCGTGTTGGGTATACCTACCTACCTACTCGTACAAATAGGTAAGTAACAATAGAATAGGTGTTTATTCGTAGTAGAATCTACACACTCGATAGAGCAAAAAGGTGCCTACTGTAATGGGGGCCTAGAAGGCTTAGCGGGGCGCAGAAATGTGGGCAGGCAAATGAAGAGATGGACTGACGACCCTGGCAAAATGGCAGAAAACCTAATTTTGATAAAGATAAAGATAAAAAGGTGTTTATTTAGGTATATACTTTTTGAATAGAATTGAATTGAAATCTGGATGAGGATAGGTCTTGACCAAAGAGAATAGTGTTCATTAGAAGAGACCTAGAATATTAAAGACTAGCTTTTGCCCGCGACTTCGTCCGCGCAGTTTTTTTTTCCATTATCGACATTACCACAGACGAATTTAGTTCGTAATTTATAGTCTATGTTAGTCTGGTTTCTAGCTATCTCTATTCTTTCAGCCAAATTCGTCCTGCAGTTTTAGCGTGAAAACAAATACATTCACTCACTCACATACCGCACACTCCACGCAGGCTCAGAAGAAGCATAAATACCAATCCAATACCCTACAGTCATTCATTTTCAAATGTCAGATATGAAGGCCTAAATTTTTATTTCTTTCACCGTTGACGATTGGTACGGTTGGCCACAATCTCAGATACCCCATGGCAGCTCTTATCGCGCCCGGCATAAGGGCGCCAATCGAACAAAAAGGGGTATCTGAGACTGTGGCCGACTGTCCACTTATACCTATCGAAGCTCCCTCTCCAGGGGGTCTACCGGCTAAGACAAAGCCGATTACCATTGGCGAAAATCGAAGTTCGATTTTTGAAAAATGTACTGCCACCCAGTTTATTTTAGTGCCACCCGGTTCATTTTTCATAAATCGAACTTCGATTTTCGCTAATGGTAATCGGCTTCGTTTTAACCGGTAGACCCCCAGACTAGAGCAAGCAAACCCAAGTCACTATGTTACTACCGACTACTGTATTTCCATTTACGTATGAATGCGAGCTAGGTTGCGGCGAGTAGAATACATTGTTTGTGGAAACGATCCGAAACGACACTCTGGGACTCTACATATAATTGTTCCTTGGTCACGCACGGTTCTACAATATGTAGAGGTTAAAAATTGTTATTGAAAAACTTCATTTGCATTGTGTCTAGAATGCCGTTAGACGAGAGCACTTCTTTAACCATCATCATCAGCCCACCTCTGCCCACTGTTGGGTATAGGGCTTTTTCCCCTCGCGCCACCCTCACGGTCCCTCGCCATCCGCATCCATGGACCATAGATGGAGCTGCTGGGGCTGGCGTCTCGATGGCGTCCCAGCAGAAGGACAAAACTCCTACAACCAGAGAACTAATCCTATAGAATTAGAATCAGATTTTTTTTTTGTTGTACCTACTAGAAAAACATTAAAAGGACCGACAGATTAATAAATCGTAATTGAAGACGTCAACTGGGAGCTAATTTTGGCAACATTGCGTTACAGGCTAAGGCCCCAGCCCCTCTACCCTTGATGTATTTTTCCAATACGACCGCAATATGGCGCAATTTACAAAATTTAATATTTTCCAAATTAAGACGCATTTTGTGTTTTTATTGAATAAAACAGCCTTACCTTTGAATAATAATTAAAAAGTATTTAAAATCAAAGCATTACTATGCGAATTCAAAGAGAAATTAATTTCAAAACTTTTTCAATTTGATCGCAATAGCGTCAAGGGTAACCCCCGTCTTCCCGCCGAACGCCGCCGTCCTACTGTGGGCCCATAATTGGCATTCAGTAGAGCTGTTAAAACCACTTCCAATCGGACTCCGCAGCAAAAAAAGTTCCAGAGGAAGGCCCAGGAAGCGGTGGAAGGACTGCATCGAGGAAGATGTATGGTGTATAGACAAGAAAACATCTTGGAGAATGCCAGAGACAGCGAAATGGAAGAAGTTCGTTGAGGAGGCCAAACATAAGTATAAAAGGTTGTAGTGCTGAAGGAAGTTAGGTAATAAAGTAATTAGAGTAAATCGGCCATTCTGTTATGGGTGGATGGGCGATAGGATCAAGCTTCCTTAGTGACTCTAGGTGATATTACCTTTGAAGGATAGACTTCCCTGGCTCCATTATCTATCCCTTATGACATTTTCCAATGTCCCATCACTTACCTACTTCGTACCGATGGCAGATGGACAAAGTCCATTGCGGAATGGCGACCGCGAGAGGGGAAGAGATCCGTTGGCAGACCACCAGTCAGATTGTCGGACGACATAGCCAAAGTAGCCGGAAAACAGTGGTTGCGTCTGGCGCAGGATCGTGAGAGGTGGCGTGAGCATGAAGAGGCCTTTACTCAGCAGTGGGTGCTAACAGGCTGATGATGATGATGATGATGACCTACTTCGTAGTAGGAATTCAGTGAAATCTATTTGTAACAACTTTTATAGTTGTTGAATCATACTTATTATTTGTTATTAAAAGAATTCACGTCGCGACAGTAAGCTACACTGTGTGGTATCCCATGTTCTCCGATAGTAGCACTTATGCCGATGACAATAAGACCCACCATGGTTTACCTGAGACTGTCGCTGTACCGACAGACATTTTTAGAGATCACCTGTTTAAACAGTGTCGTTTGATGCTTTGTGTCTTTCCACTTGGCAACCAGTTTAGTTGCTGATGTAAGGATTCCATTGTTGGGAGAGTATTATACATCTTACCTTTTTCTTTTTAATCATCTTTCGATACAAATGAAAGTTAGAATAAATAAATAGGCCTTTGCTTGTACGGTCAGCCACAGACACAGATACCCCATGGCAGCTCTTACCGCGCGCGGCATAAGGGCGCCAATCGAACAAAAAGGGGTATCCTAGCGTGTGGCCGACTGTACACGCGACAGCACGTCAGAGTGTACATTTTTGTTGTAAAGTTGCCCGTAACGTAACCGAGTAGAGTGCTAGCGTGTTAGCGTCGACGCGCTGTCGTGCGTACCTAGTCTTCACTTTCAGGCACATCATATTATTCACCAAACATATTCAGAAAAGAGTCGTAAAGTAGTTTCGCCCAAGGAAAACCATTGATTTATTTATAACTTGTAGAAACCGCTCAAACCCCCATCAGCTGATCATACAACCTTGTCACAATAACTGAGCATGTTAAATCCTACGCAAACACGCTTGGCCTCATAACTGAGTTACTTCGCATAGGTTCCAGCTTGAATTGGCGATAATATAACAATATAACTAACCAACATGTACAGAACCAATTACCTTCTTACATTACAGGGGCAGAACTAAAGTATGACATTTGAAGAATATCACGGTGTCCCTTTCTTTCAGTGACAAAAAAGATTCCAAAGAATAGTTTGCCAATTTGCCTGAAAGGCCTATTTTGCATGTTACTTAATGTTATGTACGTAGGTAAAAGTCTAAACGAGTACGAGCAAAAGTCTGCGGAGTGGGGATCGCGCTCGTCAAAAAAAACTTTACCAATCAGGGCAGTCCGAAGCAATAGCAATTCCGTCGCGCCCCTGGTCCACCGCAAAAGAGACCCAAAAATCGTCTAAGGTTATACACCGGGAACTGCAAATAGGTTTAAAAAAAAAAACATTGAATATTGCGATAAACACCCTTTCAACCCCCTCAACTTGAGGCTAATATTTAAGTGCATTATTTATTGAACGAGCGAGCGAAGCGAGCGAAGTTCTCAGAGTCTACTGAAACAATCCGGCGTTTGTATGTATGTATGTATGAATGTTCGTTCGACGATAACTTGAGTAAATTTAGTCGGATCGTCATGAAATTTGGTAGGTCGGTAAATGAGGCAAAGAAAATTTTTAAGTTCGAACATGAGCCAAATCGGTCAAGGGGTTGCTGAGATATGGGGTCGCGAGTTCATAGTTCGGGGCGAACCACTAGTATAATTGAGTTGAAAAAACAATGCTAACATTTTACATCAATGAGCCGTTTTCACGGCTGTCAAATTTCGCTTTTTCTGAAGATATGATTAATCTGTGTCTAAGCGAAATTTTACAGCCACTTCCCGGTTCCTGTATGGCCAAGGCTATGAGCGCCATCTACCAAGGGCTTTGAATTCAGCTTTTAAGTGTCAGTTGAAAACGGGCCATTCTAATGTTTATTGATAATTGATAAATCTAAATAAAATCTTACAGCGTATCCTAATTCTTGAGAACATTACATCAAGAGTACCTACCTACTTTAATGTTCTGTAAAAATAATTATTAATTGTATGACCGCGGACATTAACGCGTATTTCGCTTCCTTGCAGCGAACGTGATAGATCGGACCCGGAGAGCCAAACTAACAGTTTATGACTGTACCCATTTTAAAGATGTAACCGCAAAATTATTATTTGTTAGTGGACTTGCAAAATATCTTATTGTTATACTAAATGTGTGCCTTTGGTATTTTGTCACTCGTAGTCGGAGGAGGAAATAGGTCAACTGAAGACCTTTCAAATAATTTTGAAACTTGGAGGAAAAAAAAAGTCTGAAAATAGGTGGCGGTTTAGCTGAAAACTCAGGGGAATTTTCATCTATTCTTTTGACGCTAAAATTTTGATCGTGATTTTTACCGAAATATTAGTGGCCTATGGCATTAGATTTGAATATAACTAAGTATTAGGTAAAGAATGTTGAGATGAGGTTTATGTTGAAAGTTGGTTGGTTAAAAACTAAAATACTTTTAATCCATAAGTAAGTAAATAGATTTGTTTTTGTCGAGAATCAAGGATGATTTTGAGAAGTGACCTATGTGGCTTCAATGTAGATGTTATAGTTAAGCATTACAAAAAGAAGAGGCGCCCAAAAGGTACAGTAAAAACTTCACAAAGTAGAGTCTTAGCATAACTCAATAACACCCACATGGATACGTAATAGAGATAGAGATGTCCCACTCTTTAAAAACTATTAAGTAAACCTTTATATGGTGGGTCATGCTAAGCCAGTTGGTAGGCATTGTGATGATAAATAACACCCTGTATATCAGGTACGAGGTACACACGACAGCACGTGAGACTGTACACTTTTGTTGTAAAGTCGCCCCTAGCGTAACCGAGTAGAGTGCTAGCGTGTTAGCGTCGACGTGCTGTCGTGTGTACCATATTGTAATCTCTTTGGAACGCTACAAATTCTATAATCACAAAAGTAAAATAGCCAAGTCCACACGGTGTACCACTTAAGACTAACTAAATAGACTGAATCGTTATAATTTCCTGATAAAAAACACCTTATCAGAGTAAAGTTTACTGCTCTCTAATCTAAGATAGGTTCGAGTTTGTATTTGCTTTTCTGTCGTAAACTGAGTAACAGGTAACGAGAAATAAAATATAAATTTGATTATGATACCTAGTAATACTTTTAATAAGTTATTAGAAAAGATACATAGAAGAAAAATCCGAAATAAAATTATTGTTTAAAGTATTAATTCAGGTAAGTATAACTTAGGTAGAGCACAATTACCTACCTAAATTGCAAATTTCCTTTTATTTTTAAGTTATTTACTCTGAGAAGTAGCACAAAAACGAAATCTTACCGCAGGTATAGTAGATTTTCCGAGTTTCCACGGATATTCGGCCATTTTGAATCACATGATATGTCTGGATGAATGGCGCATCATGTGACCAATCAGAGATGAGCGTCGCGAAAACTCCGTCGGCCATCTTGAAGTTATCACCCGAAAGGCTAATCAAAGGATCGCAATTAGATTTTTAATCGCAAATTTATTTATTTGATTACGAAATGGCCAGTGATGTTTCCCGCGCGAATTCGATTAAATTCTGACATGTCATCAAGCCACTTGATAAGTCAAATTGAGATATTATTTTTAAGTCACAACTTTACGTTACGAAATAATTAACAATTATTAATTTAATTTAAAAAAACTGTTGCAACATAACTTGAGTCACCAAGTAAATTATTGAATTTGCCGAAAAAGTATGTAACCGAACTCTACAACGACGCGACGCATACGGCGGCTAGACGAAAATGGCCTCAAAGAATGCCTGTATCGAGTTTTATAGAAGTACACCTGTTACGTCACACCTGTAGCGTGTTATTCATGTTTCTTATCGGTTTCAAGACACATGTGTCGGGAAAAACGACTTTACAATAAAGTTTTAAGTCCGGTGCGTGCGTGAAGCTGAGACAGAGGTTTCTGTACGCTTTCGCTTTTTCAGCCTTTAAAAGAAGAGGCGTCTTGTGTGTGTGACTAGATTATGATTACGGCTAGCTCCACAAGTAGTAGGTCCTGTTGACTTGTCTTTCCTGCGGGCTAGACCGAAGCTGTCAGGATGGTCTATGTGCTGGGCAAGCACAATGTCCCGGGCACTGCAGCGCCGAGTGGTCTCTTCACCTATCTATTGTGACTATTGGGAGTGAAGGAGCCACTAGACGCTGTATAAATCATCTCATTACGTAGATGCAAAGGACTTAGTTTTTAGTTTTTTTGGTTGCCTAAAACAAAGAGTCAAGAACCTAACCGACATCATCTCTACTATCGACGCAAAATATTGACAAAAACTTACAGCGCATCCTAATTCCTGAAATAAAGTCGCCAAATTAATGCTCTTTAGAGCTCTAAGTTTTAGAGTCTAAGCGTTTGCGTTAAGATTAGGTAGGTACCTACATTCTAGGTCAAGGGTGCTCAACCCCAGCCGGCCCGCGGGCCACACTTTGGCCCGCGAAAGAATTTTAAATAGCCCTCGCAAGTAAGTTTTGTAATTCGCACCATTTCGCATGTCCTGAGAGTCACTGAAATAGGTATTGTCAGTGGCCCATCGTGAACGTCTGAATCCACAGCTTAGCCCGACTGTTAAAAAGGTTGAGCAGCTGGGTAAGAGCAGGGGCCTGCCCCTCTACCCTTGACGCATTTTTCCAATACGGCCGCAATATGGCGCAAATCACAAAATTTAATATTTTACAAATTAAGACGCATTTTGTGTTTTTATTGAATAAAACACCCTTATCTTTGAATAAACATTACAAAGTATTTAAAATCAAAGCATTACTATGCGAATTCAAAGAGAATTTTTTTTTTTTTTCAATTTGATCGCAATAGCGTCAAGGGTAACCCCCCTGACTCTATAAGTTACACCCAGATAGCATTTTTTGGTAGCCGTTACGAAACTTGTCGACACTGAAAAGCCGACACCAGTAACATTTTTGGTCGCTGCTACGACTTTGTTTCGGTCGCTGCGACAAAAATGGGGAAGATCCCGACACGGTAACATTTGGTTTTTAAGTTACGACGCTGTATGGTAACATTGCGACGACAATTTCAGAAATCATTCGTTCATTCGTCAATTCATTCATTCTTTTCAACCTACAAGAAACAAAATAAGTTAAATGTCATTGTCAAAGAAAACTCTGTCTGTTTCACCATAATTATTTTGACAGCGTAAGTTTATTTTTGAAATTAATTAGTTTTACACGTGTGTGTGTAGTATGATATTAGTGGGAAAAGAAATTTGTCGTATTATTTAACAAAATACATCGAAAATCATCGATGGGCCATCATATAATTGTATTTTAACCAGTTTATTGAAATGTTTGCATAGTTTTCACTCCATTTTTTGTTCATTTTCTCGACTCCAGACCTTTTAGTTTAATCAAACTGTACACTTTTTACGCTAATAATATGATATTTCATCAAAAATTGTCCATAAACTTACAAAAACATTTGTTTTCATAGTAAAATTATTCTAGTCGTATTTGGTAAAAAACACAAAGTTGCAGACACAAAGTTACTGAATTTCTAATATGGTGTCTCTCACTTTATTCTTTCCAGCGGTTCTGAAACTGTTGACACAGATCAAATATAGGGTCTTTCCAAAATAGTGTAAAATATTTTAAGGGGTCATTGTATCAATACAAAAAACTTTTACTATGGGACATAGTAAAATTTGTTCGAAAGACCCTATATTTGATCTGTGTGCTTCGAACAATCTTGCCAAATACAATGATCGTTTTTACAGGTATTACAAAACACGTGAAATGAACAGGAAACATCCAGCTCTAAAGTCCGTCGAAGGAGATTTACTTTATGTAAACGCTGATTTTGAAATGATGGAATACAAAGAAAATATGATTCAAGAAAAAAAACAACCTGCATTGAATCATGTTATTGAAAACACCAAATTATGGCCCGGTTTCTGAGTTGAGAACTTTGCTAAGCAAATGGGTAAGTATAGTCCTGTCTCTGCAGATTTCTCACAAAAGAGCGTGACAGAGCGATACGTAAGTATGTGCTTAGTAAAATTCTCAACTCAGAAACCGGGCCTAAGTGAAGCTACAGATGCTACAGATGCTACAGATGCTGTCGAAGAAAATGTCTTAAGCGAATATATAAATAAAGCTGAGACAAGTTCCAATGTTATCGATATTCCAATGTCGCGCTCTTTTGTGAGAAATCTGCAGAGACAGGACGATACTTACCCATTTGCTTAGGTAGGTAGCGAATTTCTCAACTCAGAAACCGGCAGATATTATATTATAAATTAAGCAATCACTTATTGGATCTTCATTTCGTCTCACAAAATCGTTGGTTTTCATGTAGTAAGTAAGTCGATGCGTGCCGGAAATAACGTTTTTTCGGCTACTTACTCATACTCGTACCTAGTTGGCATACAATTCAGATATATTTGAGAACCAGGTGTAGCTGGTTGATATTTTTACGCTTATTTTGGTAACATTTTGTTTTGGAACTATGACGTAACATTACGAAACTTTGTGTACATGAATATCATTCCAGTAACAAAGTTGCCACTCCGTTACAACACATTTCATCTTATATTGTTCGCTTGTTGAAAACTCAACGCAATATGTATGAAATAAAGTTGACATAAATCCGTACATACTGTGTTGACTCATCGACTATAAAGAGTTACTGAAACACTATCCGGTCAAACTGTGTAGACACTGTTACAACACATGTAAACCAAACTGAAGTCGTCTCAAATGCATACATATTTTGTCGACACAACGACTACAAAGAGTTACTGAAACACGTTCCGGGCAAACTGTGTAAACACTAATACCACACATATAAACCGAAACGCACACAGTCGCATTGTTTCGAAACAATAACGGAACTTTGTCAATTTGTTACTGACTCAAATATTTTGCGACCAAAAAATGCTATCTGGGTGCAGACTGTAACGCAATAGTGCCAAAAACGGCTTCAATTACGATTTATTAATGACGTCGGTCATTTTAATGTTTTTGTTTGTGGTTCAGCAAAGAATACCTATTCTGATTCTAATTCTAGAGGATTAGTTCGCTGGTTGTAGGAGAAAAACGAGGAAACCCTGGTTTTGTCCTTCTACTGGGAAACCATCGACACGCCATTGTTTAATAGACTCAGGCCCGCTTTCTGAGTTGAGAAATTTGCTAAGCAAATGGGTAAGTATCGTCCTGTCTCTGCAGATTTCTCACAAAAGAGCGTGACAGAGCGATACGTAAGAATGTGCTTAGTAAAATTCTCAACTCAGAAACCGGGCCTTAAGCCCCGGGGCCTTAGCTTGTAACACAATGGCGTATCAATGGCGTCCCAGGTAGAAGGACAAAACCGGGATTTTTTCGTTGCTCTCCTACAACCAGCGAACTAATCCTCTAGAATTAGACTCATAATATTCTTTGCTGTATTACAAAAACATTAAAAGGACCGACACTGGACCGACAGCTTTAATAAATCGTTATTGAAACCGTCAACCGGGAGCCCATTTTGGCACCATTGCGTTACAGGCTAAGGGCCCTGGACGGCGATCAGTGGGAAGACCAGCAACCCGATAGTCGGACGACATCGTCATTACGGCGGCGGAGAGTCCATGGATGCGGATGGCGAGGGACCGTGAGAGGTGGCGCGAGGAGGAAAAGACCTTTACCCAACAGTGGGCAGAGGTGGGCTGATGATGATGATGATGATGATGAAGAGAATACCGTCTTCACTAAATAAATGAAAAGTCACCCTGTATAGGAATCTTTAGGTAGTTAGGTAGTTGTACCGCAGCTTCTTACATTATCTATGGCCTCATTCCTTAGCCTTATCATTGAACTATCTCACAAGATAGAGTAAAGTCAACATTGAAATTTTAAGAGAGTGCCTCAAATCTAGGTAGGTAACTACTAGTTAGGTGCTTTGGGAATTACTTAAATTACAAGAAGGTACAAAGGTAATTATTATAAACAGCGCAATTTTAAATAGCTTTATTCCTGAAACACGTCAACTTAAAAATTTGATTTCCAGCAACTTTTATTCTACGACTTTTCTCATAGCTCGATACTTTTATTACTGAACTAGCTGTGCCCGCGACTTCGTATGCGTTTTTACACATGTGACATTTAATTTAAATTCGACTGTGGAGGAAAACTCAAAAGGAAGGTTTTTTTTAACCCCCGACCAACAAAGAGGGGTGTCATAAGTTTGATAGCTTTGTGTGTGTGTCTGTTTATGTGTTTATGAGGGTGTGCCTGCCTGTGTGTCTGTCTGTGTGTGTGTGTGCCATAATCTAAACAATAAATTTATGATAAAATATGTTTTGTTTAGATTAGGTATCGCCCGTGTAAGATACCAGGAAGCTTAGCATAAGAATTGCCTGGGAAGTATGGGGGTTTATTTTGTATCTCCCTCGACGTAGAGTGGGATAGATAAAGTTATAAGCCCATAGATAAGGTCTTACCCATTCTCATGCTAAGCCAGCAAGCAAAGTATAAGGTTGGGTTAGAGCGTATCTACCGCAAATAACTCTGTCTATCCCGCTCTACGGCAAACAAAATATATTTTTTTAATATCAAGTTGGGCTCAGTAGAGTAAATATTTAAAAAAAGGCACAAAAAAATTTCAACCTCGCGTGGGTTCAAATCCAGAACATTTCGACCGCGACGCAACAGTTAAGTACTACATTTCTAACATCTATAAACTTTGTCCGACCTCCACCGAAAACCACTCACAATTCCCTCCAGCAACCATCATAAGGCTGGGTTAGAGCGTATCTATGGCTCTGTCCATCCCGCTCTCCGTCAAACAAAAGAGTGAGATACCTATTATTTTAGAACAGTGGGTAGAACAGTGGACTCTGAAGTGAAAGGTCCTAGGTTCGATTCCCGATATCTATGACTTTGTTTAATTTCAAAGTTACGTACATTGTGAATTTGTAGTAGCAATACCACTCGCTGACGGTGAAGGAAAACATCGTGAGGAAACCCGAGTGTGAGGCATTATACCCTCAACGCAAAAATCGCCAACCCGCATTGAGCACGCGTGGTGATTAAGCTCGAACTCTCTCTCTGAGAGAAGGCCTTTGCCCAGCTAGTGGGACATGTACAATTGTACAGGCTACATCTTACTTACTTTTTTTACCTATTATTTAAACCCATAGATACGCTCTAACCCGGCCTTATGCTACGCTTGTAGAACTAACATTTTCCGCCAAAATAAAATAAAAACAAATGCCGATTTTTCATTTACAATATGCGCCCCAAATGCCAAAAGTCGTAGCGTGCTATTATACAGAGAGTTAAAATAAATAAATAAAAGACCGCCAACAAAGCGGGAGACCACGTACGACGTTATGATGAGGACTATACGTACGTATACGTATAGTCCTCATCATAACGAACATTTTTGCCCAAGGAACTATGCCTGGGAAATCAACGGTTTCCGAGATAATAAAGTCGAAATTAATTTTTTTTTTTCAGAAATATGTTCAGTATCACGTTCTTAACATACCTTCTCAAGAAGCCGTATCAAAATTATGAATATTTCTTACAAAAAATCAAGTTAAAATTGCAACCCGCAATGTAGGTTTTCGAGAGAATGTGGTTCAAAGTCGGACTTTTAATTTTTTTTTTGCAGAAATATGTTCAGTATCACGTTTTTAACATACCTTCTCAAGAAGCCATATCCAAATTATGAATATTTCTTACAATAAACGAAGTTAAAATTGCAACCCGCAATGTATTCTAAACATCGGGATAGCCTAAGTTACTCCCAGAAACTTAAGTTACGACCATGTTAAGTTTGGTTGAAAACTATTCAGCGGTGTTCGCGTTTATCGTGTTCATACAGACAGACAGACAGACAGACAGACAGACAGACAGACAGACAGACAGACAGACATAAACCGTTTTTTTTGCATTTTTGGATTCAGTATAGTTTACTTAGTAACCCCTGCTAGTTTTTTTCTAAAAATATTCAATGTACAGAATTGACTTCGCTAGAGTTTTATTATAAGTATAGAAGATTTTATGCTTAAAAAGTTCTGTTGGAATTTGTGCCATTTCAGCGTTACCTGCGCGGCGCGCTTTTGTGCCCCTCCGCCCTCCACTCTCTACTACCTTTTCAGCATCTCCTGCCTAAGTAGGTAATTGTTATTCCGCGCAAAAAAAAAGTATGAAAAAACAAAATTGCGCTTTCACCAAAGTAGATGTACAACTTTGGTAGGTAGTCCCCTTATTCTCGACAGAAATACATGATAGTGGTAAAGTTTGTATGAATTGTATCTAGATTAACCTTAACAAATAGCCCCATATTGTATAATTTGATAAAAATGCTCCTCTTCTTTCGAGGCTATTTTTTAATATTGAGTCACGATCGAGTGCCGTTATTTCAGTAAGATTCACTGTACTTACCAAATAAATGTTTTATGTTACAAAATAGCCTCTAAATAAACATTACCACTTACTAATTAATTAATTATTATTATTAGTTTATTCAAGACAGTCGAGCATGACGCAATATAAAAAAATTGCGTTGAGAGTAGAGTGAGGAAAATCATATTCGAAACTACAGTCTTCATTGATTTATTTTTGATAAAATCCGCGCACGATGAGAATGAAATGTTACCTTGTCCAAGAAAAGCTTCGACGCGTCGACGCAACCAAAGAGAATATAGTCAGTTTTCATATCCGTTTTTCATCATTTCTGAAAAATTAGATTTGGATTTAGCGGGATTCGTGATCTCTACAACTCTACAAAACGTCTAGCGCCATCTAGGTTTATATTTTGTGAACTAGACCGACTAAACATCTAGCGCCATCTAGGTTTATGTTGTGTGAACTAGACCGATGAAGCGTTCAGAAAAAAGTAACGATGAAGGTCTCAGATTATGAAGAAATATTTTATTTATTTTGATACCTACTCTGTCTCTACAATATCCACCGAAATGTAAATGTTTAAATGTCAAGAAATGAATTGTTCCTTTCAATAAGGGCTATTTTCGAGTGTTTTGACACTCAAAAGTTGAGTGGGTTTCTAGACTAGAGGCACTGATTTTGTTGGCATTTCTAAACGCTACTTTTTTGTTGTTATGTTGGCACTCTTGAACATGCGCATTTTTTGTGTTGCCATAAAACAGAATTATTTATGGCAAAATATATTATGGTTGGTTGTGGTCCCGCAATCCCGTCCCACTACTGGGGCCTTAGCCTGTACTGTAACACAATGGCGTATCAATGCCGTCCTAGGTAGAAGGACAAAACCGGGATTTTTTTCGTTGTTCTCCTACAACCAGCGAACTAATCCTCTAGGATTAGACTCATAATATTCTTTGCTGTACTCTAGCTGTACTACAATAATATTAAAAGGACCGACACTGGACTGACAGCATCAATAAATCGTAATTAAAATCGTCAACCGGAAGCCCATTTTGACACCATTGTGTTACAGCAGGCTAAGGGCCCTGCTTTGAAACAGTTTCATCTTTCGGAAAATTATGTTAATTTTCTTTTGAACCAAATTAATGGGGCTAGCTTCATCATCATTTTCTTCTTCAGTGGCGACAATGGGGCGCCGGGCGCCGAGTAGTTTAATCGGTCAAGTGGTGGCCGGTTTTTGTCATTTTGGTTTTTAGTTACTTGTAACATTGACACAGCTGTCACTGACAACCAGTTTGGCCAACATAATCAGCGAAAAAAAATATCGAACATTCTTTTTATTTTCGCGTTTCACGGCGGGTGCTTGTACGTTTTTTTTAAATGAATTAAATAAATCGCTCGACATCTCTTTCTCAATGAGCTTACTAAATATTTCGGCTAACCAGTGTTCTCTTTACAAACACAGTATAATAATATTGTTGTGTCAAAATTCCCTGTGATTTTCAATTTCAAGTGTCCAACTTAGGTTATGTAAAGGGTGTGAATTTATTAAATATTTTTGCCCAAAATTATCCCATAATAACCGAATTTTCCGTGTAGTAAAGATTGTATCTGAGCGTGCGTGTTTGTTTTCAGCTGGCAGTGGTTCGTTCAGGATGAAAACGACCCAAATTGCCCAGTATGCCCTTCGACTCACTTATTCGCAGGTATGTTTCATGTTCTGCTCTATTCTTCTGCTTTATTTTTAGCTGCATATACTTGACTGACTGACAACACGCTACTTGTCTTCTAAGACCGCCTTTCAAAACCCTAACCAGAGACCAAACATGGTTTCTAATAAATTGTTTTATGTTATTTGGAGGCAACTTTGATATTCAGATACTAGTGGTCTGTCGTAGATCCGACTTAATCAAACTCAAGTCGGTTTTTACCATTTAGTTCCTACATGAATGGAGGGACAATATTTTTTTTTTATTTTCACTTTTGTGAATTAAAATGGGAGCATTCAAAGTGGCATCCTGTCCCACTTTTACTTCATATTCTTTTCACATCATATTCTCATAGGCTTCTTTTTGAGACAATGTTCTGGTTGGAAGTTGGAAACACTATAAGCAAAGAAATTTAACAAAAAAAAAAAAAGAAAATTTGTCCGGGAACTGATTGGATAGGTCCTGGTGAGCAAACAAAGTCCTGTAACTTGATGCCGGGAAACGCACCAATGTTTTCAAGTTATGAGATCTTGAAAAACCTATGGTTTGCTTCGAAGCCCATTTTGGGGGTCAATGCTAAACTAAAATGAAAAACCAGTTTTCACCAGAATAGGTACACAAGTGCTTTCAGCTATATTAGGCCACATGACTTCAAGTTTTAAATTAACTGTAGGTAGGTAGTAGCCAAAATAATAAGATCTACTTGTTTGTGATACTGACTGATGCATCACACTACAGGGTGTTTACAGATCACTACAAACAACTTGTGCTAGGTGGCAAAAAAATGGAGCCAAAAAAATATCAGGTGGACTCAGTACTGCAAAAAATTTATGGAAAACCTGATATTTTTTTGCTCCATTTTTTTTGCCACCAATTAGGTACAAGTTGTTTGTAGTAATCAGTAGAAAGCCTACTTAAGAGCGTGCTAGAGCACCATTTTCCCATACAAACGTAGTTCCGGTTTAATTTCTAAACTACAGGCTGGATTATGCTGAAACTTGGTTTGTATCAGTAGATGACTAATACGGAGGTTTGCAAATAGTATAAAATTTATAATAAAAGAAATAGCCTGAAAGAAATTAGAGCGATGCGTTTTTCGCGCCGAAAAGGGGGTTACTTTCAGCTGTTATTTACTTACATTATTTATTACACTGTCTATTGGAGTCCTACCTTGGGAACATCAATAATGTATTGTACTTGTCAGAAATGGCAGCTGAACTATGAAAAAATTTGGGAAAATTGATCTATTACGTTA
The DNA here is from genome assembly GCA_949319315.1 of Zelleria hepariella. Taxonomy (NCBI): domain Eukaryota; kingdom Metazoa; phylum Arthropoda; class Insecta; order Lepidoptera; family Yponomeutidae; genus Zelleria; species Zelleria hepariella. The sequence goes on along the minus strand of OX439385.1, from coordinate 3,808,316 downwards.
TAACTACAACTACATACTCGCGAAAGGACACGAACACACGTAGACTCATACAGCCGCATTGCCTCTCACTTTTCCCGCGCCCGGTCTCGCTCTGGGTGAAACAGCTATAGAAAACAGTGTTTCACGCGCTTGGCCGTCGCCGAGTTCCCACGGTCCTGAAGGGGCCTCTTAAAGTTCCGCTATCGAAGTCGATCGGAGAAATTGAACTGAAGTTAAGAACTGTGAAGAGGAAGCCTATGCGTCTGAGGCAATTAACCCTCAATACAAAAATCGCCAATCAGAACCACTGCCGTATAAGTACAAAAAGTCATCATGGGTCAAAGCAATTATCAGTTGCCAATCTCAACCTTTCAAAGTCATAATAATATCTCTAAGCCCCAGTACTCAAGTTTATTTATAGCCCAACGCAAACATCGCACCATCGGTGCAATCATGTGCCGTGTTAATGAATTTGTATGGATGCCCGATGCACACATAAGTGCAACGTGATATTGATTGATCTGCTTTACTTTGGTTTCAACGCTTTCAATGTCACTGAATACCTACTACATTGGGATGCTAATTAAACTCTGCATTGTTTAAGTTGTAAATCTGGGGCCTTGGTCTGCGACGCAATGGCGTCCCAGCAGAAGGACAAAACCGGGGTTTCCGCGTTTTTCTCCTACAATCAGAGAACAAATCCTCTAGAGTTGGAATCAGAATATTCTTTGCTGTACTACAAAAACATTAAAAGGATCGACAGCATTAATAAATCTAAGTTGAAGCCATCAACTGGGAACCCATTTTGGCACCATTGAATACAATAGAAAAATAGAATAGAATAATCATTTATTTAAACACCACAAGACACACATGAAAACAATAATTGAAACAGGTACATACACATTCACATTAAATTTATCAGACTAAGGCCCTGGGGCCTTAGCCTGTAACATAATGGCGTATCAATGGCGTCCCAGGTAGAAGGACAAAACCGGGATTTTTTCGTTGTTCTCCTACAACCAGCGAACTAATCCTCTAGAATTAATATTCTTTACTCAAAAAAGCTCGTAATGTGGACATTAATTCGACAACCTTCTTTGAGCAAAGTCGGACTTGCGGGCTACTTGGATTAGGCGCCAGAAAAGTTGTATGGAATTTCATTAATGTCTTGTGTTTTGCGGCCAGAAAAATATTAATGTCGTTTTTTGTTTCATAAATAGAACTCAAACATCAGGTGCAAAAAGTATTTATTTAGAATTAGGCTGTATGGGTACTGGCAGTCGACACATTGCACAGAAAAAAAAAAGCGCGGCCATATTGTTTTCGACTTTTCGCGCGTTGTTCGAAGTGATTTTTTTCTGTGTTTTTGTTGAAAAAGTGAACTCTCAAAGCGACGAATCCTCGGATTTAATGTGTTTAACACCGCCGGACATTCAAAATCAAGCGAAATTAGTAATTGGAAATTTATTGCCACCGAAGTCAAAAGAAAAATACAAGCAAGCTTACCAACAAAAAGTTTGCGGAATGGAAAATCGACAAAAAGTACTTAATCTACGACAAATGGTAAGCTAATTAAATTACTATGTTAATTACTATTCTAATTAATATTTTAATTACTCGCATTGTTTGAGTAAAGCACTATACAAGCCTTGGTCTGCAATGAGTGCGCTTCTGGCCACGCTATGATTGCCTCGAGCTTAGCTTAGCTACGCTCTCGGCCCTCAAGTTTGGTCATCATTGCAGCCCTTGCTGGCCGCGCTATAAAGGCCTCGACCTTCGGTCTCGGCCTTCATTTCAGCTTGTCCATCAAGGGCTGCAATGCTGACCGCAATGTGAGGGCCTTGAGCTGCGCTACGCTGCGCTCTGTCGGCCATCAAAAGCGCGCCAGAAACGCACTCATTACAGATCGCGGCAGTAATGTACTATTGCTGTACTACAAAAACATTAAAAATACCGACACTGGACCGACGGCATTAATAAATCTTAATTTAAACCGTCAACCGAAAGCCCATTTTGGCACCATTGCGTTACAGGCTAAGGCCCCTCTGTATTTTTTTTAAATTAAGTAATTTATATGTTATTTATTACAATAATACAAAAAGTTTACAAGATTTCGCCAAACTGCAGAGCAGTTTGTTGGCGTGACGCTCATTCTACATTAGTTTTATACACAAGTACCTAAATAATAGTAAGTAGGTATTAGGCATCTAATTTTTTTTACACTCTGCGGATGTTGACTGTGTCAACATTAATCTTGTGCATCAGAGGTAGGCAACCTTTTAGCAGGCAGGGGCCATAAGGTTTGTTACAACCTTTTCATACATGATAGACAATTTAAACTATAAACACTGAAAAAACGGAAAAAAAAAATTCGTTGTTTATTAACAGACTTCTGAACGTTTTTTTGAAGTTTTGTTTAGTAGCCGTATCACGGTTATTTTTGTAAGTAAATTATTGACGCGACTTTTCTAACTTACTTATAACCGCGATTCGATCCGTTTAAAACCAAGTATTTGCGAATACTGCAAATCATTAAAAGTTTCTGTTACACAAAAAAGTTTTTGAACAAAAAACGCGTTATTTCCAGCATAATATCTTGCGGCATGCTTTTCCTTGCAAAGTATTTCCTGCTATGTTTTACTTAAATAAACCCATGATCTCATTCATACAATATCCTGCAACTTACAAGTGGTTTTTGGACATAGCGTCACGCGCAAATTTCCTTTTTATTGCGCCCATTTTTTATCAAACTCATTGAACGAGCGAGAGAAGCGAGCCAAGTTCTCCGAGTCTACTGGAACAATCCGGCGTTTTTATGTATGAATGTTATAAGTTTATAACTTGAGTAAATTTAGTGGGGTCGGCATGTAAATGAAGCAAAGAGAATTTTTAAGTTCGAACATGAGCCAAATCGGTCGAGGGGTTGCTGAGACAAGGGGTCGCGAGTTCATAGTTCGGATTAAACAATATCAACAACTTTTATCTAACGACACCTTTTCACTCCACGATAAGGGTGAAGTTACCACTCAGACTAAGTGCTTGGAGTTTGTTTAGATGCCCAGCACCTTTGCTATATCAGCTTAGTCCGAGAGACAAGACAACAGCTGGCTTAGCACAAGAATGAGTTAGATACACCGTTTATAACTCTATCCCACGAAGATCAAAAGAGTGAGATAGATTCGTGTAAATTGTAAAATAAATTGTATCAAACATTTCGTTGAATCTAATATTCCTGTTGACTTAAAAATTATTGACATCTTTAAAAATTATTGACATTATTATTAATTTTATTGTTTTGCATTATGTACTCATAAGATTTGCATGCCTTAAATAGGTTGAATGTGCTGAACTTTTAAATATCAACTATTTTAACATCTGAAATGTACCTACCACGTTCAAAGCAAATAAATATCTTGAATCTTGACATAGTTTTAAACCCATAGATACCTACCCATTCTAGAGAAAACGTCAACAAGATGACAAGTCTATCGCTGTAATGACCTCGTGTAAACGCACCATAGCTACAAAGCTATTTTGCAAAGCGATTGGAGTAGGAAGCAGGAAACGTCATTTGTAAAATAGGAAGTAGGTATTCACACGAGTTGGCTGTACTACGAAATGAGCTTGCAGCATGAGAGCATGAATCATCAACATCATCTTTAAGCAGGTAGGGCAGACATTATTATTGATTCCGCTTTGATGGTCTGGCTCCTAGTAACCTGGGGCCTTAGCCTGTAACACAATGGTGCCAAAATGGGCTGTCAGGTGACGACTTCAATTACGATTTGCTAACGCTGTCTGTCCTTTTAATGTTTTTGTAGTACAGCAAAGAATATTTTGATTCTAATTCTAGAGGATTAGTTCTCTGGTTGTAGGAGAAAAACGAGGAGAGCCCGGTTTTGTCCTTCTGCCGGGACGCCATTGCGTTACAGGCTAAGGGCCCTGCTTGCTAACAGGGGCCTTAGCCTGTAACACGATGGCTTCCCAGGAAGAAGGACAAAACCGGGATTTTTTCGTTTTTCTCCTACAACCAGCGAACTAATCCTGTAGAATTAGACTCATAATATTCTTTGCTGTACTACAAAAACATTCAAAGGACCGACACTGGACCGACAGCATTAATAAATCGTAATTAAAACCGTCAACCGGAAGCCCATTTTGGCACCATTGTGTTACAGGCTAAGGCCCGTGGTTAAATTATTTGGTTAAGAGGGAACGCGGGTAACCTCAACTCCATACAAAAGGGGAGACCTGTTTCCTCCCTGGATAATTGTTTTATAAAAAATATGTTTATGCCATTCAATCTATATTTACCTCTGCCATGTCCCTATGTGTTCCTTTTTTAGTATTTTAATTATTTAAATAAATTTTATTAAAATAATAAAAAAAAGGAAAACATAGGGACATGGCAGACGTACCTACATATAAATAAATTGAAAGGCATAAACATATTTTTTTCTAAAATAATTATCCAGGGAGGAAACAGGTCTCCCCTTTTGTACTTTTTGTATGGAGCAGCCTGCTACCAGCGTTCCGTCTTAAGAATCCCCTGGAGCTCTGCAGCCATCTCGCTCGCTGCAGAGCCCCAGGGGATTCTTAAGTACACACGACAGCAAGTCGACCATTACACTACACCTTGCACTCTACTCGGTTACGTTACGGGTAACTTTACAACAAAAGTTTACTTAGTAAATTTTTCGACACTCACTTCATTAAGAAATCTCGTGTCTTAAATCGAGGATGACTTCGTGAGAATAAGAGATGTGACATTTGCCGCAAAATAAGATTTTTCCTTCGAGATGTGTCGCTAATGCTAATGTGTATGCGGTGAAGGCGCGTAGTTTTATTTTATTACTCTCTTCAATCTTGCACATCAGGGGCCTTAGCCTGTAACGCAATGGCGGGTCGATGGCGTCCCGGCAGAAGGACAAAACCGGGGTTTCCTCGTTTTTCTTCTACAACCAGAGAACTAATCCTCTAGAATTAGAATTAAAATATGCTTTGCTGTATTACAAAAACATTAAAAGGACAGACAGCGTTAGTAAATCGTAATTGAAGCCGTCAACTGACAGCCCATTTTGGCACCATTGCGTTACAGGCTAAAGGCCCAGATAACAATGCAGCAAGCGGTGTCTAGATAAAACAAAAGATAAAATAGCAATATGCGCCACAGGTTATTATTTAATAAAGGACGCGGCTATAAAGCAATATCCCCTGCGCATGATGTTATATTTACTTTTTCTCTTCTCGTGTTATCGACCAATGCCCCTTAGACACATGTAACTAGAAAACAACGTCGGTAACGTGGTAATGTAATTCTTTTTTTTTAAGATTTATAATAGGTTGAAAAAATTCACTCGGGACAGGACTTGAACCCGCAACCTCTTGCACACTGTGCAGGATCAAGTCCTGTCCCGAGTGTTTTTTTTTTAACTTATTAAAAATGTTTAAAATATTCCCTAAACCTAAATTTTTAAATCGAGTCCATGGAATGACAGTTGCTAGTATGCAACTGTCTGATCAAGCCTTTGTAGCAACTGTCATTCCCTGGATTCGAATTAAAAATTAGACTTTAAACGGGTTAGTGCTTAAGAAAAAAAAAAAAAAAAAACTTGTTTCATGTAAAATTCTAAATGCAAACTTTGTGTGTTTTATTGGTACAGTTTTAAGGGAGGTATTAAATATTATTTTAAGAGCTATATAACTTTAAGAGCTATATACTTCATGATGACCTTACTCGACAGTGGCGCCAACTAGTGAGCATTAAAACAGTAGCCCTCATTACTGATTGATTAGTCATCCATCCACGCTGTACATATTAAACATCATTATACATTGCCCAAGCGCCGATTTAGGTACAGACTCGTAAAAATACGACGTTCAGGCGCCACTTAGATTTAAATAGATACAAAATAGTGCGTAGCAAGGCCGGTATGATGATTTGTGTGGCTTGTTTGTGACAAATATGGCGGTTTGCCAGGCACATTCCTGCGATCCACTCGATTGTGTTAAGCTAGGCTATTCGTTGAGTCTAAACTCCGTCCCTAGCCTGCCATAATAATAAGTAACTAGTGGTTCGCCCGAACTATAAAGTCCATATCTCAGCAACCCCTCGATCGATTTAGCGCATGTTCGAACTTAAAAATTCTCTAACTCCTTTACCCGTCTACCTTTCATGACGATTCGACTAAATTTACTCAAGTTATCGTCGAACGAACATTCATACATACATATAAACGCCGGATTGTTCAAGTAGACTCGGAGAACTTCTCTCGCTTCGCTCGCTCGTTCAATAAGTTTATTTCTTCAAAATGCAAAGACTCTACATTACATGGGCTGGGAGGATAGATGCATCAGGAGGCCCCGCTCGCACTACATGAGGAGTTTTGCCTTCAGTTTCGCCAGACCTGGCGTAAATCCGTACCGTGTATGGATACTACGGCCTCAAGTCAACGTGGTTATGATGCATCACATAGCCTGACCAAAAGTACTGACGCCGATTTGTCTGATCAGTTTGGCCTCATAATTTATGGTAGGCTATGTGGATGTGGCGCTTATGCCTGGCCTCTGGCCTCACACTGGCCTAACACTTTATACCACCGACATAATGTTTCATAACAATGGAGTTTGTGTCGCAAGATTCTCTGCGTTTTCGTTGACGCGTGCGATGTTGACGATGTTAATGATCTTGAAAATAAAGTTGCTATTTTTAACGTTAATTAGGTATTTGGTTAGATAAGAAATGGCGCCAGTGCCCGTTAATTTCACGTGTTAATGTACGTAATAGTTTAGTTTAATGTGGGATTATCACGCATTTGCTAAACTCTAATTTTTAAATCGAGTCCACGGAATGACAGTTATTACAAAGGCTTTATCTGTCAGTACCATACTAGCAACTGTCATTCCGTGGACTCGTGGTAATCGTATGAGGTAGTGGCCACCCCTGGTGTCAGAGTTTTTAGGCCACCCAAAGGGTCTCTGACATCTTAGTAACCTAGGTATTATTGGATATCGACTCCTGTATGTAGGTACGTATAAAGTTATAATTAATTTGAGCGAGTAACGATCATTTTATTACTATCAAGCAATAAAGGATGTGCTAGAACGAACAGATGATACGTAATCCAGGCACCGATGATTCATGTCATGATGCAGAACCACTGATTTTCTTAATGAAGCGTGTTTAAAATCTGCTAACAAATCATATTTTGGCATGTCTCGCCAATTTTGGCTTGACAACGACTTTGAAGCAAACATAGAACACTAAAATTCTATCGTCCATCATCGACTCACTCCAAATTCTTTACAAAATGCGGGCACATGCTTTCCATCACTTGGAAACCTACGCGGCAATCTCTGCTTGTAAGATACCGTGGTCCACCAAAAAGTAAGCATTCACAGTCATTCGGTAACAAAAACAGTCGCCACGTCCGAAAATAGGTAGGTAAACGCTGTAAAAAACTACGCAGCTTCTGGCACTAATCACTAAAATACCCTGAATCTTGCAAATATTGTAACGCAATAGTTTATTTGTCACACAAAGAAAAAATTTGAATCATTGGCGGCTCTAGTGCACCTTTCTGTGAGAGCTGTTATTCTGTCTTCGAAATTCATTATTTTGGCACCAAGCGCCGGAATGCTTATCTCCTAACAAACATTGTTTGTAGCATTCTTCATTACTTACGATACCGTCAAACCCCAGCGGTTGTTGACTGATTGCATAAGGATTTTGTCTCGAAATATTTCGCGACGCTATCAGGAAGGTAGGTACACACGACAGCACGTCAGACTGTACACTTTTGTTGTAAAGTCGGCCCTAACGTAACCGAGTAGAGTGCTAGCGTGTAAGCGTCGACGTGCTGTCGTGTGTACTTTGATTTGATTGGCACCTTGCTTGATAAAGAGGCCGGGCGATGTATTTTAGGCGGCAGATACCAGGGGCCTGAGTCTGTAACGCAATGGTGTCTCGATAGGCTCCCAGTTCTCAGGCTTTACAATAACTGGATGTTATGAATGAAGAAGTTAGTTAGCGGCTGATACTTGGTTTTTCAGCGATTCATCGTCCCGATTATTGTTTTCTTAGGTACAATTTTGAATGCCTAAATCAGTGATTCTTGTATCCTACTTTCAATGAACCGCAGACGCTTCGTCCTAGTTTAGTTGCGTTTTATCAATCAAAAGTAGGGTAATCACAGCACAATAAAATTATTGATTAATTAAGTGCGGAAACCCAAGTGATAAAGTACCTAATACATAAATCAATACCACCAAGGAGGACTGACCCTCTCGTACCTACCTAGTATTAATGTAAAAGACAAACAGGGTAATATTTAGCGTCAATCGCTCCAAGTTTTTGATACCTGCTCCTGCTGGTGCTAAGCATATCTCACTCTAAAAGTCTCTAACACTCTTTTAGATCTACGTAGAGTGGGCTGGATAGAGTTATAAACCCACAGATACGGTCGGTTGCCCATGTCGGTTTCCAACCAGTCACTTGTTGGGAATTAAGACGAAAATGACGCACAACTAGCGCCGCCAATGAATACAAAATCATAAATCTTTTTTTGGATGCGTTTTTAGCAAAAATATCCTGCGATTTCTCAACGTGAGGCTTAAGTATTTTTAGGACCTAAGGTTTGGAGAGTTCTAGGATCTGGAATCAAAACCTCAGGTCCTAAAAATAGTTAAGCCTCGCGTTGAGGAATCTCAGGAGCGTTTTTTTGCTAAAAACGCATCCAAAAAAAAGATATGATTTTTTTTCATTGGCGGCGCTAGTTGTTCGTCGTATTTCGTCTTACTTTCCTGTCTAGAGTGACAGGTGACAGGTTTTTTTTTTTTTATTCAAATTAAATACCCATATTGTCGCAGCATCTATTTTATTTCAGTGTTACTGGTTGGAAACAAAGGCACGGTTTTGGCAAAAAAAAACTAAAAAGACGTTTATTTCAGCCAAATTTTTACACTTACAGGTTCGGGCTTAGGTCTATGTATATTTATATTTACAATACATAAACGCGCGTTGTTTATCCTACTAGACCCGTTGTCGTTTCGAAAATACCTAGACACCTAGCCAAATTAGTTGTGTAACGACCGCACACACAACTTTGCACTATTTATTTGTAGCCGGCCGCTTATGTAAGACATTGTTTTGATAATGAAACTTTTCACGTTCACGGTTTGGTTTAGTTTCTGGGTTTTAACAATCTCTCATTTAGACTAGTGGTTTGCGCCGAACTGTGAACTCGCGGCCCCATATCTCAGTAACCCCTCGACTGATTTGGCTCATGTTCGAACTTAAAAATTATCTTTTGCTTCATTTACCCGCCTACCAAATTTCATGAAGATCCGACTAAGTTTACTCAAGTTATCCTCGAACGAACATTCATACATACAAACTACAAACGCCGGATTGTTCCAGTAGAATCGGAGAACTTCTCTCGCTTCGCTCGCTCGTTCAATGATGAAGGGTCGATGATAATTTTTTTACACACTTTGCCCTCCCTCCTTGGCTTGCTTTTTTTATAGCTTCCAATATCTAGAGTTCAGTGGTGAATAACTTTTGGAATTTTTACCGTAAAATACAGTATCAATTGGAGAAAGACAATAATGGCTAAAAGTCCCAGATCCAAACCAATCCAAAAAAACCGGGCAAAAAAATCACGTTTGTTGTATGGGTTATTTTCAAAAGTCCCATTTGGGCCAAACGGTTTGGCACTCTTCGGGTACGGAACCCTTAAAACCGTAGAAATAATCTCTTTTGGCGCAGACAAACGTGCACGCATGGACGATGTTTTGCAGTCTAATAAATTTGTTTATGTTGGCAAAAATCCTGGTCACTCCCAATATGTTATGTTGTAGCTATTATATGTCCCATTTGCCAATCACATGAGAACCGTTTGCCCGCCTACGTTGGCTGGCAGAGTTATTTTGAGTTTTTTCGAACATTCATTTGAAGATATTTTCAGCTTGTATAATGTCGTTCTTAGAACAGTTTTGTTTATTTTGATTTCGATTATTTGTATCATCGTATCTCTGGTTATTAGCCTTTGTTGGGGACCATTATTTAATTGGCAAAGCTTCTTCAAAAGCTGTCCAATGAGTTCAAAACAGTTTTTAAGATCGTTACGAAAAGTAACAAAATCTTTCTACTTTCTTGTACGTACCTATTGTTCGAGTCAGGCGTAGGTAGGTAAGCTACATTTTTGTTCAAATAGTTCTTTAAAATTTGTGTGGATTTTGTTGATGTATAGTCTACACTAGATTTTGGTTGAGTCTAGACTTTCTAGACTCTCGATCTAGATCACGTTATTCTTTCTACATTTACGTTTTTATATTTCGCATCATCGTCATCAGATCGTCACACATTGTGCGTCAGTTTTATTATACAAATTGAACTTTATTGACTCAAATGGATTGTTTGTTGTCATTAATGTTGTTGTTGAATAAACTGGAGTGTCTGGCAAGTGAACACTTTTATGATTGAATGGGTACCTGCATTCGATATTATCTATTTTAATAATACAGACGTTTAGTGCATCGAACTAAGCAAACAAAATTTGAAAGCTACCGACACGATAAGCAGAAGAAAATAAGTTTTTTTAAACTTCTAACGGCATTTACATATTTTTTTTTGCACATGTTTTAACTAAATCTTATAAGAATCTTATAGAAAAAATTATCAAGATTATAAAACTTTACAGAACTAGAATCAGACATAAACTACGAGAGTTATCGGAGTTTTTGTGAAACTCTGGTAAATCGAAATTGTATGGAAGTCTCAATTTATATAAAAGGGGGCTAAAATTCTATTTAACGGGTTAAGCGTATCAAACATTAAAAATACTTTAGGTACGAGAATGATTAAATGGAGATCAAGATACAGAGTCCAAAGAACATAAAACAATACGAAGATACAGAGTCCAAAGGAGATACAACGATTGAATTAATCTAGTGCAATATAAGGGCGACATTCATGGCCTGGATAAATAGAATAAATTATAAGTACAACGTAGAGTCCTTAGCCTGTAACGCAATAGCGTGTCGATGGCGTCCCAGCAGAAGGACAAAACCGGGGTTTCCTCTTTTTTCTCCTATAAAGAGAGAACTAATCCTCTAGAATTAGAATCAGAATATTCTTTGCTGTACTACAAAAACATTAAAAGGACCGACATCATTAATAAATCTTAATTGAAGCCGTCAACTGGGAGCCCATTTTCCGTTACAGGCCAAAGCCCCAAATCACGCATGACCCCCTACAGGTTAGTTATGTTGGGTCAAGTCAGATGGTGTAGTTAGATGTTAGAGCAATTTAGTAATTGAACTACCTGAATTTGAATCTTGCCCAATTCATAATATACGCTGCGTATCTTGATTTCACTCGATAGGAGACTAGTATCGTCGATATAATAATGTAATGCCGATAGAATTATCTTATCAGCACCACTTTCGTTAGCTTCATAATTTATGACGCTCCATGTAGAGGTTGAGAATGTTCATTTTAATTTGTACTCAGGTAACTTATTGATTTTGCTCTTGTAAGCAGTCTTTTTTTTATTCCGGTCTCGTTCAGAGGAAGCCACAACTAGCGCAGCCAATGAAAAAAAAAAAACACCGATGGAGCTAAGGACGAATAAATCCCTCCGCCGCCAAAAGTGGCCGGGTTCTAAGATCTGGAATCTAGACCTTAGGTCCTAAATTGAGATACGGCTCGTTTTTATCAAAAAACACATCCAAAAAGATGTTTTTATTTTCATTGGCGGCGCTAGTAAGGAAAACCTAAATCGCCTAATTTTTTTCTCGTCTATTTAGCCTAATTCGCCTAATTGTTTGAGCCTAGAAGCCCAAATTTAGCCCAAAATAAAGAAAAAACTTTAATTTGCGATAAATAAAAAATAAAACCTAAATCGCTTAAATAAATGCGAAATAATCCTGAGATAGCCTAAATCGCCCGTTGCCATTTTTTAGAAGAAATGGCTACTGGTCGCCGATCGCATTTTATGGTCGCCGTTTGACCCCTGAGGTAGCCTAAATGGCGACAATTTGCCTAATCTGGGCACCCTTTGAACTGCGCACTAGCTCCCCTCCTTTTTTTTCATTCGTCTGAACTGAACTCTGTGCCCTATCATGTCATTTACCTCATTTTTTTTTCTCTTTGTCCACAGCCAGCGAACAGTGAGAAAATGATGTCCAGGTCCGCGCTTGTGCTAGCTGCGTTGGGCCTCGGGCTGTCCACATTCAGCGTACGGCAGATGGTCGTCAGCCAATCCAGAAGGTTCTAGAACTCCCCGGACCTAGAGCGAAGCCCTAGCCATGAGGCCCAAGCTGTTTTTGCCCAATAAAAAACAAATCTGGTCTATGGTTTTTCAAACAAGCGATATTTGACATCTGTCAGTTGATAGAGAAAAAAACGCGTCACTAATTTGGTCTATGAACATCTTTGAGAAATAAAATGCTAAACTGAGGAAACGTTTTGGCGGTAATCTGGTTCTCGTAGTTGTATTGTAGAACAAAAAAATCCTTTACGGGAGAACTTCTGTTATATCTTTTGGAATGTTTGACTGTGAAGTGGTTTTCGTCTTTTAAACTGTAAATATAAATTCCCGGAATTGGGTAGAACGCTGCGCGTCTAGATTATCGTCAAAAAGATGGTATAAAAATTAGCTGTATCATCATTAAAATTGCTAGCTTATCATGTTCACTTTAACACATTGGATTTTACCTAGTGCCAAATTAAAATATAATGTGTTATAGAGCAACAAAAATGTAGTGTTTTGCCAGCGTTTTTAACTGTTGTGTTGCAATTTTACTTTAAAATATGAAAAGCTTCATTGCGTGTATGTAAATTAGTACGAAAGAAGGAATTGTGGAATGTAAAATTGATAGGAATTGTATTAAATGTACTTTTGAGGCTTTTCTGTATGAAAATTACGTGCTACTTCTTTTAGTTCAATCTGTTATAGAGAGTAAGATTTAGGTGTCAATTGCATCTATGTATTGTATGGTTGAGTTGTATGGGACAATATTTATAGTAACGTGGGATGATTGAATTTTCCCCTGTCGCCCTTATGTTTAATTTAAATATTGTGATGGAAACCAAATACATACTTGTAGCAACAAATAAATATAAGAAAAAAAAACTAGTTTCATTCCAGACTTCCTGCAAGCGTAGCACAGGAATGGGTTAGAGCCAGAGCCACTCAACGTGAAACAGAAGTACATATACGGGCAATTTTTAAATGGCTTTATTCCTCAAACACCCCAACCTCTAAATTTTTATGTGATTTCCAACTACTTACTTCCAATTTTTTTTTTTTGCGTCGCGTAACAAATATGTTCTGGTGAGGCTGGAAAAGTGGTAGAGAGAGTGGAGGGGTACCAAAGCAGTGCTGAAATGGCAAACTTTTTAAGCATAAGAAACGTTCAGATTAAAAAGGATCAAGCTATGAGAAAAGTGGAACAAAAGTTGTTGGAAATCACATTTTAAAGTTGACGTGTTTCAGGAATAAAGCTATTAAAATTGCCCTGTAGTTTTAATCCCCTATGTACTGCCTAACCCATACTAATGCTACGCTTCCTGTTTGCCATAAAGTATTGCAATAGGCAAAGGCAAGTCACCCTGCAACAAGACCTTCCTTCGTAAACTCCCAACCAGTCACGTGACTGGAACATATTATAATTTTATGGAGTTACTTTGTCCTTCGCTAATAACAGATAAGGTAAAGGAATTAGAACAAAAATTGTAGGCAATCAGTGTACTTCATTCAAAATAATAATATATTACACTTAGCAAATACAATAATAATGCCTAATTTTGGCAAACAAAACAAAATGCTTACTTAAAAAATTAGTTTGTAACGTACTTTTAAATGCTTTTTACAAATTCAGCTCCTAATACTGTACTTAAATAAGATGAAACAAAATTACTTAAGGCGCTGGGCATAGTGAATTAGCCCACGCGCAAAGAAAAATGCACAAAATCGATTCCTGTATCAAATACACTGGCTGTTTTAGACAGGTCTCACCTAATTCTAGGGTTTGATATGTGAACATTTTCAATTTGTTTAGTGTATTTGATACAGGAATCGATTGTGCATTTTTCTCTGCGCGCGGGCTATTCACTATGCCCAGTGCCTTAAGTAGAACCTACATTCTCATATTTAACAAACATTACATTAATGAATTTACAGTACTACGCTGCTACATCTATCTATACCTAGTAGTTCTAAGTACAACGTTTTGTGCAGTCTACTTTTTTCTGTTTGATAACAATGAACTATAATTATTACATAGGTATTGATCACTATGTATGTATGTATGCATACTTAAAATGTTATTATAATCATTCGAAAAAACCGTTCACAGAACTCAAGAACAAGGTTTATTTAACAAGGTTTATTTCATTATTATTACGTAGGTATTTATTAGTATCTATCTACGGCCTATTAGTTTCTGTATACATAGGTACTTACATCTCAATAGCTAATACCAAAATTAATCCGAAAGTACCACACTCACGGCACATTTTAATTAAATAAAACTTTTTATCGAGCTACATCGAAGAAGCCATCTTACTTTTTATCTCAATCCACCATAGTCTTCCCATCGAGTAACAGTTTGACAGGTTGGGATTTTAATTAAAAATAAATTTTCGGTGTGACTCGTTAGCCCAAGCAACGGGGAATTTTGCCCTACAAAAGGTGGAGTAGAAAATGTTCTGATTGATATTGCTAAGGTATGGGCTACTCATGAAAAATGTAAGTTCTCGACCTCGAGAAGTGAGAGCGTTAGCCGCCATCTTAGATTAAAGGGGCCAAAATTTGTATTTTTTAAAATAATGCTTCAACCGTTGACTTTACGACAAACATGTCTATATAGGAAGTAGGTATAAAGATAACAAAATTTCAATTCTTTATTGTATTTTCTTAGCATAGATAAAAAGTTACAAGCGATAGAAAGATAAAATTTACAAAAAATATTAAACTTGATACTTCCTATAGATATATTTGTCGTAAAGTCAACGGTTGAAGCATTAAATAAAAAAAATACAAATTTTGGCCCCTTTAATCCAAGATGGCGGCTAACGCTCTCACTTCTCGAGGTCGAGAACTTACATTTTTCATGGCTACCCAATACCAATTTTTCATGGCAATACCAATCAAAACATTTTCTACTCCACCTTTAGTAAAGCAAAGCCTCTTTTTTGTCCGCATTGCTTGGATTACGTTGAGTGTGACCGAAGGCCCATTGTTACACCGCAGTTATTGGGGTGCGAGTGCGACTCGTTGGGAATAAACAGACTTCCCATCGAGTAGCCTTCCCATCGAGTAACAGTGTGACAGGTTGGGATTTTTTTAAACCTTGACTCGTTGGGACCAAAGTGTGACCGGTTGGGATTTTTTAAAGTGTGTCTCGTTGGGACCAAATGTACACTAGCGTAAGGTCCTTGATCTGGCTCCAGTTTAAAAAAAACTCAACATTCAAGGACTCCCAAAGGCGGTGGAAATGTCCCTGAAAACCTCGCGCTATGGCCGCCTTCCCATAGTGTAACAGTGACAGGTTTGTATTTTTTTTAAGTGTGACTCGATGGGACCAAATGTATGGTCCTTGATATGACTGCAGCTTAAAAAAACTCAACATTCAAGGACTCCCAAAGGCGGTGGAGATGTCCCTGGAAACCTCGCGCTACGGGCGCCGGAAGCATTTATCATCGACGCGTTTAGTCCAGGCCACCGAGTTAACAATGTGACAGGTTGGTATTTGTTTAAAGTGTGACTCGTTGGCACCAAATGTTCACTAGAGTATGGTCCTTGGTCTTGCTGCAAAAACTCAATATTCAAGGAATCCCAAAGGCAGTAGAGATGTCCTTGAAAACCTCGCGCTATGGACGCCGGAAGCACTTATAGGCCACCGAGTAACAATGTGACAATTTGGTTAAGATTTTTTTAAAGTGTGACTCGTTGGGAGTTTGGGACCAAATAAACCCCTTGATCTGGCTGCAACTTAAAAAACACTCAACATTCAAGGACTCCCAAAGGCGGTGGAGATGTCCCTGAAAACCTCGCGCTATGGACGCCGGAAGCATTTGTCGTCGACGCGTTTAGCCAGGGCCACCAGGCTCTCGTGCCGCCGGACCGTCTCGGCGAGCCGCCGGCAGGGCAGCCGCGTGGTGATTATGGTGAACACGTGGCCGAAGACCAGTGCGTCGAGCTCCGTCGGACTGTGGAAGGGTTCGACGGGAGTTCTTAGGGTGGTATTACAGAACGCTCCTTATAGTTAAACATGGATAACGTGGCTCATACAGACGATCCCCGATATCTAATGTGGCTTCTTACTAAAGTGGAGAACATCTCATGTGTCGAATCGCGAAAGTGACCTTCATCTCACAAATCTAGCACTGACGATACATGTCCATCTAGTGTGAGTGAAGGCGCCACTGGACGCTGTATAAATCATCTCATCACGAGTACGTAGATGCAAAGGCCTTATTAGTTAGTAGCATAGTAGTATGTTTTCATTTTAATGTTCATACTAACCGACCAGGTCAACTGCACCTGGTTTGTATGCAGCTGCCTAGGTGCCAGGAGCCCAGTTGTCTTGGTCGGGTAGTACAGCGACAGGGTAGGGACATACAAATCAAAACGTGTACTGTTTTATCATAGGGGGACGTTCTGTAATACCACCCCTATAATATGTGTTTTACGCACGACCACAAACACTACGCTAAATCTCGTAAACTATTGAAGTACAAATTTTGAGGTAAGGAGTGCATAAAAGTATACACTTAATTTCATGAATTTGTACCCCAATAAAAACATTTAGATCCGTCGTTTTCGTGCTCCAAAGTATCACACAGTTTACGCAAACATTGGTATAAAAGCCCTATGAAGGGTCGTTATTCCTCTATTCGTCACTACTGGCAATGTCTCCTGTGTGTCTTTTGTTTGTCAATTGAAGAAGGTTGCCAGTGGTGACAACTGGGAATAGAGAAAAAAACTTATCGAAGCGCAACACAACGCACCTGTGAAGAACCTACCTAATTGCCATTCTGCACCCTATCAAATAACGAACACAAATTCACATTTAGTACAGACACCATTTAATAGACACAACAACAAATAATAAAAATACAAACTTAACAAAAATAAACATTCAGCATTCTCTAGAAAATAAGGTTATCAACCATGGGGGCCATACTGTCGCGTTACAGTGAATTTAGTAGAAAAAAATATTTTGTGTGTACCTACATGAAAGCCACTTGAGCAGTTTTCATCACAAATTCTCAAAGCGTTTCATAGACGGCCTTCAGGCGTGGCCATAGAAGAACCAGCAGATGGAACAGCAGATTTACTTTCTGACTTGTAGTAAAGTTCTTTGTTTCTGGGTCATGAAAGTAACATTCGCTGATCCAGATCATCCTATATTTTGTTTTTTTTTTTTTTTTTTCTCCTTACACAAATTAGTCTACATCCACTGGTTGCTGGTAAACGAACCCGGGACTCTTCGTTTGAAGGAATCGCAGTAGGCTCTCCAAGCTCACCTCATCATTGTGTCTCAAAGTATTGTCTGAGTCTGTAAAACGTATGTCATTTTATTGCGGGTGCGTATTTGAAACATGTAGGTATAAAGGGCGGACGATTCGACCGCACGCGACCGCTTGAAGGTTAAAAAGCCACCCTGTATTATTAAAATTGCTTACTTTAATTAATTACTGAGGGGGCAGGTAAGTACTACTTGATTTCTATCCGGTATCTCTACATAGTATAAAACAAAGACTCTTTCCGGGTCTGTCTGTCTGTATATCCGCTAATAACTCCTAAAAGGATTTTGGTGCGGTTTTCACCGTCAGTTAGATATTTTATCACGGAAGGTTTATAATTATGTAGGTATCGCACCATCTGCACACGGGCGAAGCCGGGGCGGGCCGCTAGTTTGTTAAAATAGTCTACTTAAACAAATTAAAAAAAAACAAAAACCTGTCGAGATCAGCGATTTTGAGCTCCGAGATATGACAGATGCCTTTGGATTCTTTCCCGTGGGCGAAGTGAAAGTCGTCTCGGATATTTCCTTTACAGAACTAAAATAAAAGTAAAAGATTTGTTTTATTCTCTCAGTAGATAAGGTACCGTCTCCTATCGGAGGTTGGCGATGAGTTTGGTTGTCAAAGGGAACAAGGAGCTCGTGGATTGTTGGAATTGGAACCAATGGCGTAGGTTCTCAAGCCATGATATCATGGGACTTCCAGGTCTTCTCCTGCCTAGTATCTTCCTTTGGATAATAAGTTGAAGAAGTGCATAATGGGTGTTGCGCATTATAATAATTAAGTATGGCCAAAATATTCAAGCTTCCGAGTTTTATGGTCTTCGCTAGTCGGTATAGTAGGATAAAATCGTTTGTCGCCGCGGTTTAGTCCCGCTGAGGCTAGACGTCAGATTGTTCACTTATTTTATTTTAATTAATATTGTAAAGTCTAATGTAACAGAGTAGAGTGCTAGCGTGTAAGGGTCGGCGTGCTGTCGTGTGTAGGTACTCGTGAGTCTGATACAAAATTTTACCTCCGAATAAAAGGTTGCGCCACCGCGTCCTCATCCAAATCAACAATACCAGCTTCTTCATCGCTCATTTCCTCATTTGTCTCTTCACCCGCCGCCATATTGCCACTGCTAGTAAATCCATCGTTATAATCGGTACGCACCTAGGAGCAAGTATTAAATGGAGCGGACATCATATTGTCTATGCCACGCTCGAGCGGGATAGCTAATTAGATAATGTGGAGCATAATCAAAATTCTAATAGCCCATCTAGACTCACGGCGAGACGTCTCGGATAGAAGTTCGCCGAGACTTCTCGGCGAGAACAAGCAATCTATCCACACTCTCATTTTTCTCACTCGTGTTCTGGATCCCATCAGGTATGGACGACAACTGACGATATTCAAACTGCAGCTGGTTTGACTCTGTGTGCCATTGCATATTACAACTTTGTGACAATTTTAACTAAAAATAAAGTTATAAAAAAATTGAAAAGCTATTAGGTATATTTTGTTTTCACCAGCTCCCGATTTAGAGGTTTCCTGTATGTTCTGTAACTCGCAAAAAGATACTCTTTTTTTCCATTAATTCTCCGAGTCTGTTGCACAAATCGTGGTTTAAACTTTTATCCCATAAAAATAAATAGGCTCGGATTGAAAGTTTTAATTCTAGATCGTTATTCCACATTTTGAAAACAAAAAAAAAATATGGGTGACTGATCGACACTGCGAGAAAACGTGAGTATGATACCCTTCTCTTTTCTCGCCCGAGAAATCCTTTAAAGCGGCAAAATTTACCGACACCGATCGGAGAACAGGCGAGCCAGAGAACGAGAAGGCGAGAAACTCTTCAAATTCACGCTTCTCGGGTGTTCTCGGGGTTTCTCGCCGTGAGTCTGGATGGGCTATAAAGATGAATATTTTTTCTAGATACTTTTGTTCGGCACAGACAGCCGTCAGTCTAGTTTGTAACGTCTTGTGGCACGCGATTTTAGCGATGTTATCAACATAAGTGATAAAGAAAGACTGATATTTGTTGCCTCAGTGCGAAAACGCCTTTTTTGTTTCTAGTCGTTGAAATGCAATTAAATTGCTCAAATGGTGGTATTATTCACCTAATTTTCGTTGGTAATATTGGCAATCGATTATGAATACAGGAGAGACGGCCATTTTATATTAGGGGTATCAATTCGGAAGGCAACGTTTTTTGTTCCAAAGTCCGTTATTGGCTTAATCTTATCTTTAGACAATATTGAGAAACTAATTTAAATTTATTTTTTTGGTTTAGTAGTTTTGTTTTTATGCGCTAAAATGTTTTATTCCTATGACCGCCAACAGTATGCAGACCGTCGCGTGACGTCATAAAACCGTATCTTTGAAACGTTTTAAAATCCAAACTATTGAACCAAAATAAAAAATATTGAAATTCGTTTCTCAATATTGTCTAAAGATAAGATTAAGCCAATAACGGACTTTCGAACAAAAAACTTTGCCTTCCGAATTGTTTGGGTGTTGTCATTATTATCATTTTGTTGGCATAGCATGAGCGGCTATATCGAGGTCGATAGCTATGTCTTTCTCGTTCTATGTAGATCAAATTAGTGGGAGAGATATATCGTATCCATGTAGTGCCGTGTACTAAGTATCCATCGATTGGATACGATATTTCTTACATTGTAGTTCGTAGGGGGTCACTACGCCTTTCTGAAACACATTTCACCTTTGACGTCTCATCTACACTTACAGTAGACCTAAAGTTCTAATCATCTAATGTTTGTTTTAACTATAACCATTTGTTTGATGCTACATTTCATGTAATTACAATACTACAAAACACGATATAGCGTTTATGCCACGTCGGCATGTGTCAGATCTATTCTCATTCTGTATCTAAGGTACGAACCGTGTGTTCTGGCCCAACAGAAACCGTGGCTTCAGTCATTTCGTGCTCATCTATCGTGTCAAGGTACTCCGAAGCTCTAACCAGCGGATCCTGCGACCGATCCATGAGTATAACCTCAAAACCGTTGTTATCTTCTTCCTCAGTCTTGAAGCTTTCGTCTGTTACTTCGTCGACTTTGTCAAGGATATCGTAGACGATCTCATAGACGTTTGTTACTACGGCCTCGTGGTTGAAAACGTGGGGCTCGCACTCGTAAGGGGGCGTGGGTTCGTGCAAGGTTGGGTTGGAGGCGTTTTGGTGGCGCGACGGGTACGGGCGGTTGAGGCCTGTTGGTGGTAATTTGTTATGTCCTACTCAGTCTTGCTCTACCTGCGTCTTCATCCTAGCCGGGCTGATAACGTTGGATGATTGATTTATGGGCTGACTAGATACCTAGGTAGGTTTAATATATTGATGGATATAAAATATACAAGGTGTTACAAAAGATCCTAACTCGTTTTACAGGGTAATAGCACCCGGTGATAGAGATCACAACCTAAAAATATTTTTTGCACTATGACGTTCCGTTGATTTTTAAATTAATAAAATGTTAACGCTGTGGCGGGAAAAAAAGTATTGTTTAAATATTGTTTTCATGGACTTTCTTAATGTTTTAACAACTCCAAGCTATGCAAATGCACCTACACGCTCAAACATATTTTTTTATTTCAGCTAATACCAAAAACAAAAAAGTTATGAAAATTTTTCAACTTTGAGGTTAGGTAGGTAATCGTGTGAGGTAGTGGCCACCCCTGGTGTCAGAGTTTTTAGGCCACCCAAAGGGTCTCTGGCATGGCTTAACGATTGTTATTAAGAGGTTATAAAATATATATGGTTTTTTTCAACTTTTTTTACAGAATTCACATCCTGTTGACCAGTAGGTTACACCCTGTAAAAAGAGTTAGGATGTTTTGTAACACTTTGTAGATATACAAAGATTGGTCATTTGTTTATGGAACTAAAACGAATATGACATAGGACTACTTTCATCTCTATAAAGGCGAGCTAAAGCTAGACGTCCATTAGCGGCGGATCGGGCCGGGCCGCATCGCAAGATTCCTACGCAAAAATCCGCCTGCCTGTATTTACATGAGACAGCGTCCACTAGCGGCGGATCTGGGCGGGGCGGGCCGCAGCGCAATAGTCCGCCGCTAGTGAACGCTGTTTCATATAAATACAGGCAGGCGGATTTTATTTTGCGGCCCGCCCCGGTCCGACCCGGCCCGAACCGACCCGATCTGTCTGTGTATACCTACAGCCATGCATAATGCGGGTGGCACAATAAATGATTAGTCTAAAATCATACACGGCCTTTGATTGACGCGATCCCAGCTGCCCAACTGATTTACATGGCGCAGCCGGTAGGATGAGGTTTCAAACCTTCGCACTTGACGTTGGTGCGGCCAGTGCGCAGGCGCCGCGCGTGCGCGCTCCTCTCGCTCACGGTGAGCTCGGGCGAGTGACAGAGACGGGCGATGTTGTACGCCTGCGACACCAGGTACTCCTCTTGAGGCTGGGACGGTAGGAGGGGAAAGGATGGGTTGGGTTAGTGCCAGGGTTTTTTAAACGGTGAGTCACGCGACCCCCTGACGAGTCGCCAAGCTACCTTCGCACAGTGGTCGATTTGTACGATTTAGGCGGCCAAAACTATTTTATGCTTTATTTCAGTAATAAATACAACAACAAATGCTAATCTGGTATTTTAGAGTGAATATATATGTTTATCCCTATTCGTTTCATTGAAAGCGTATTTTTCTATACAAAAAAACATATCTGTGAAAATATTTTTGTAAATAGCGCCAATGTTTTTAAATTTTCTTTAAATCTCCCTTTGGTGTAAAATATATATTTTGAGTTCATTTGAATTATCGAAATCGGCTTAGTAGTTTTTGATATTTGGGTTAAGAATTATCACAATTTGTTAAGTAAAAGAAGGCCGTACATAAAAAAAAATGTTTATTCTCTACAGTCTGCATGCCTATTGAAATTGAAAATAAAATATGGATGACAAAAAAATACAGTATACACTAAAATTAAATGGTCAACAGTTATTACCACATTATTATACTAAAAGTTACTTACAATGTTAGGTACCGAATCATAAACAATAAGACAATATTTTATGAAAGTTTAACATACAAATTGTTATGTTACTCTTTAAAAGACAATTCTTCCTCACCGTCACTTTCCATGCATTTATCACAAGTGCCTTTTGTATTTGGCTCTGCAGGAAGCAAAAGCTCCAAAGTTTCCTGCAAAAATGGTTTTGATCGGATCTTCTTTTTTTTTCTCATTGAACTGATGAGCGGATCTGATGTCAAGAGTAACCTGTGATAAATATCAAGGTTACAGTCTTCGCGTGAAAACTTTCGAGCAAAGTTTAGACGGTATGAGCGAAAGTGCTTATTACGAGCTTCTGCAGCTTCCTCCGAAAGTTGACCAATAGGCACTAGAGAATTTTCTATAACTTTTCCACCATGTACCAAAATTGTATGCATGGTAGGAGTCATAGAATGCCAACCATATAACTCTACATACAGTTTTGCTGTCTCCATGGCGTATTCATCAAATTTCGGGACATCTATTTTGTGACCGCTTGATATGGCTTCCAAAATAACTTTAATTCTATAAATAAAATTAAAGTCTATTCCCGTTATTTCAGCAGCCAGATGTGGGTTTTCAAAAAATCTTCTACTAGTATTGCCGTCATTTGTGTTACCAAAATTACATTTTGGCATATCTACCAAGATACCTACTTCTTCTCTGAATCTTTGCTGAATCTCTTTTTTTTTTTGTTGTTCTAGCATCTTTTCTGCTTTGGTTCTTTTTTCACGGTATTTCCCAACGGGCAATTTATAAGCTAAATGTAAAATACTCTCGAATAATCGAATTCTGGCATGTAAAGTTGATAGGCCAAATTCAAGCGATTCTGGGTGAATTTCGTTTTTTTTACTTAAGTCATTAAAGTTTTTTGAAGTGGCTCCGCATATGTAGCATCTACTCGTTGATTTGGTGTCAGTCGCCGCATTGCAAACTTTGCCGTCCACCATGGTCATTTTAAGACTGTGGCTAACCGAGAATTTTTGCCCATTCAGTTCCAATTCCGTGGCTTTTAGGGACTTCACACTGTCCCGAACGTAATTTATTTCATCCTTTGTAATGTCTGTAGACTCTTTTATAAATCTGAATCGTATCGGGCGGCAATATCGTGGTGAAGAAGGAGTCGGGTTTTGCCAAACCATTTTTGTTTTGTCTTCGCCGCAAACAATTTGTAGAGGCACGAATGAGCTCAAAAATATATTTGCATCCGAGTCGGCGTCATTCATTAACTTTTGTTTGTATTGAGCTTGTTGTGAACCATCACAACCCCATTTGCAGATAATCTGCAAGGAATTTCTCTCAGTTTCTGTAAGAGTCATTAGTACTTCATCGAGGAAAATTGATAATCGCGTGACGGTGTGATCTAACAAAGATTGTAGATCACTTTCAGCACAGGAAGCGGTCACTCGTAGCGTCTCTTTGGGTGGGTAACATTCCTGTTTAGCCTTCAACACTAATTCGTAGCACGGGTAAAAGCTTCTGTTGGTTGCTCGCACAATTTCATATTGACTTCGTGTCAAATCAGCGTCCACGCACATTCGCAGTGCCTCCCGAGGCGTAAGGGGATCTTGTGCCTTTGATTTGGAATGTCTTTTTTTACATTCGTTTGCGGCTGCAGGCGAATTTGTAATATCTTTTAGGACTTGCGAGGCGTTTCTTTTTCCTTCTTTTTGTAAAATTACTTGCGCTGCGTGAACTATCACTTCTTTGCCTACAGAGGAGCGAACTTCTTCTGTTTTCCTCCTTTTAGTTCTTTCACTACATTCACTGAATGTTTTGCTAGGTCGTCCTGACTTATTATGCGTTTTTATGGGCATCTCGAACGTTCCTGCTAACCATGCATCATTGCTTATAAGAAATTTTTCTAGCGTGTTGCGTGCTTTGGACCATCTCTTTTTTATTTCTGTTTTAAAATATGAAAATTTATGATTTATATACTTTTTGTCTTCGTCGGAGTCCCCGTAAGACATTAACAAATAATTTTGTAAGTATTCCAATTTGTCGTTTATTGATGGAGAGTTTTCCTCAATCATCTTATCAAAAAGATATCTGCGAGTTACTACCTCCATGCCCGAGTAACTTGATGAACCTAGAACAACGAAAAGGAATTTTAACGCAAAAGAAACAAAAAAGGAATTTTTCTCACTTTCTGCCTAAGTTAATGAATTATTATTTTTCTCGCGAAGTGGTCAAAGGTGGTGGCTATTTTTTTTGTGGTTATCTGCTCAAAGAGCTATACTATTAGAAACCATAAGGAATTTAACTCGGACGGTCTCGGAAGTACAACATTTTTACTATTGAAAATAAAAAAATGATAATATTTTCTATGAAAAAGGGCGATCTTTGATACGTTGTAACTGCACTAAATATTGATATTCCTTATCTTAATTTAAATTATATTTGAAGGAGCTTACCTGAATTTTCGACTTCCATCACTTTCACTTGTAACTGAATAATATCCAATGAAATATTCACTTTAGAATATCGGTTGCGCTAAGAGTGTCGAGAACGAACGCGTACAGCTTGCGCGACGATCAAGTTCCGACTACCTGTGGGGGCGCGCACGCAGTTCTAGGAACTGGGGAGGGGTGGGGTTTGGGCAGTCGGGGTGTCTATTTTTCCGGGAATCAATTTGTTTTGTTATAAGTTAACTTTGAGAAATGGACTTTTGGCCGCCTAAATCGTACAAATCGACCACTGTGCTTCGGGGGTCGCGAAGCTTCTTTAGGGTATCGCGAAGCTTCCTTAGTAACATTTTAGTTTCAAACCACCGAAAACAAAGAGGAAATGTGGTTGCATTGCAATTTGCACGTCGAGCGAGGTATCAAATGTATGGAACACATTCTCTCGTCCCGTCTTTGATGTGGTGGATTATGTACCAAAATACCCTACTCCTACTTGAAAACCGTCCAAAAAGTACCGTCAACTTCATCGCAGTAAGATGCGACATCCGTAGCGTGTGTCGCAGCAAAGCCGTCGTGATCGCCTTTATCAGTCGCGGAGCCCTGGGACCGTCCCAACCAAGCAGCGCCCTCATGTGACCGTACACTGAGGCATCCAGCGGGGTTGGGCTAGGGTGGGGAAGGGGTAAATGAGGGTAAGGAAAGGGGTGAATATGGGGTCAATCGTGGGGTAAGACCCTATAAAAATACATCCCAAAATAAGAGTTATTTTAGGGCAGGTGTAGGGGATAAACAAGGGGTATGGAAAGGGGTGAAAGGGGGAAAATAATAGTTAGGGCAGGGCAATTATGTTGGGGGTAAATGAGAGGTACAAAAAGGGGTAAGAAACCTATAAAATAAGTCCCAAAACTACTGTAGAGCTGTCAAGTGGCTTTAATTTAAACTGACGCGTCGAGCTGGGTCCCTACAATGGCCCTATGAGGGTAAGAAAAGGGGTTAAGAATACAGAACCAATGTTTCTAATCTGGAAGAATGCTGTTGTTTATTTCTGTTGGTATGTTCAACAATCTTTACTACTGTGCAGAATGGCAAGCGTTCAATGAGCCGTTTTCAAAACACAAATTCAAAGTTCATAGTTCATACAGGCGTGACCATAGATGAACCGGAACGCGACTGTCAAAAGTAATCTGTGCTTAGCGAAATTTGACAGTCGTGTCTCGGTTTTTGTATGGGCATGCCTATAAGCGCCATCTATGAAGTGCTTTGGAAACGGCTCATTCGCAAAAGTTTAGTCTATGGATAAAATTTGTGACTGCGAATCCGAAACTGCGGCGCGCGCAGCGGAGCTTTCAAGCGTTATATTGAAATGTTTCCAACGCTGTAAACGCTGCTATAGACACTTCAATAGCTATACAAGTCTATACGTTCAGTAGCCCAGAGTGAATGCTCAAAACTACGCCTGCGGCACGCGCCGCCATTCCGGTATTTGCGGCCCACCCAATATTCTTGTTACTAGCCGAATATTGTGTATTGTGTGTGTGTGTGTGTGTGTGTGTGTGTGTGTGTGTGTGTGTGTGTGTGTGTGTGTGTGTGTGTGTGTGTGTGTGTGTGTATTGTTTTAGTACTTACGTGCCAAAGAAGTAATCTCGGTCGCCCAGGCGTTGACTCAACGAGTTGCAGCATTGCTCGACCTGAAATTGGGATAAACAAAAATGTTGTTTACAATTGGGTCTCTAAAACTAAAATGTTGTACGTAAAAGGCTGTTTTTTATTGAAAAACAGCACTTTATTGTAACGAAGAGCAGTGTTCCTATATGCCAAATATCCACTCAGCCAATAAACACCTTGTCAGCTGTGAAAAAAACGTAGAAAACGGGAGTGGTTATTTGCAAATAGGCCAGCTGGAGGCTTTATTTAGTTCCATCGTTTAAAATACAGTTTAATGCTAGTCAGACGACTATATTTTGTTATAGTGCCATCTCCTATCGGAGGTTTACGATATTGGGGGTGCGGCCGCAAGCGATAGTATAATAGTAAGGAAAGCCACACTTGAATTATTTTTGGGTATTTTTCACTGAATAATTCTTCTTTTTGGCTTCAGGATCATGTAATTTTTTTTTTTTTTTTAACATCCAGCTTTTTACTGCCATCTGTCATCTAGGACATTTATCAGTAGTTGTGTTTTTTTTTTCTGTTCATAGCCATAGCTCCAAATTGGTTTTATGATACATTTATAGACCAGTAGTTTGCTTTTCAACGACATTTGTGACTTTCTGCTGATACGCCAGTTCAGGTTTCGGAGCTTTAGCCCTAAGGCTAGTCGCTTTGTGTTAATGTGCTTGTTCCATGTGAGGCTATGTCTGTCTAGTGTTAAATAAATAATTACCCCTAAGTTGGGTGTCACTTTACTAAACAACACCCTACCACAGGGTGACCAGATTATGCGAATTGTCGCCATTTAGGCTACCTCAGGGGGTCAAACGGCGACCATAAAATGCGATCGGCGACCAGTAACCATTTAGGCTACCTTAGAAAATGGGAACAGGCGATTTAGGCTATCTCAGGATTATTTCGCATTTATTTAGGCGATTTAGGCTTAATAGCCGAAAAATTTAACCATTCCTTGATTATTCCTTAAAATGCTTGTAACAAAACGTAATATGCACGTGGAAAGGAGGCTGATGGTGACGGAGAACTTTTTCGGGAAGTTATTATTTTAGTTTGAGACCGAATAAAAAAAAGGAAATGAAAATTATTAGTTTTTTTACATATTTTTTTTGCTCTACACTGTCTTCTTTTTTAGTTTTTATTATTATTTTAGGCTAAATTTGGGTTTCTAGGCTCAAAAAGTTAGGCGATTTTGGCTAAATAGACGAGAAAAAAAATTAGGCGATTTAGGCTACTCGGAAGACAAAATTAGGCGAATCGAGTTTGCTAAAATCTGGTCACCCTGCCCTACCATGCCCAGTTTGCATACCAGCCCTACAGATACTCACATCAGCCAAGACCTGGTCTAAGGTCTTATGGTACCAGTGGAGGGCTTTCAACCTCTTCGTCACGGCGTTCCTCTTCGAACGGGTCTGAATCCAACTCAGAGGCCACGGGTAGACGGACGAGTTCCGGATCTTGGTTACTGTGTTGAAAGTTTCTTCGTCCAGCCAGGATACGTAGAGCTGTGGAATATAGATCATTGTTTAGTTAGGGCGACAGTCACGGCACACTAGCTTCGCACAATGAATAAAAAATCATATCTTTGTTTTGGATGCAGTTTTTGCTAAAGACGACCCGTCAAATGAGAATTCCCAACACTAATGGCCGTTTTTTTCTCGTGCAGGATTTATTCATAGGTTTTTTGGACCTGGAATCTAGGTGTTAGGTCCTAAAAACTGGAAAAAAAACAAAAAAAAAAAACTGATCTTACTACTGGTTCCAACCCTGAGACTGCCTACACCTGTCTAATATCTGAATAATATTTCTAACCGTCTATTGCCACAGCCGACCAGTATATTGTAAAATTGAAGTGTCAAAATGACGATTAACTAGTGTCAAATTCAACAGTAGTGTCAAATTGCAAAAAAAAATATCTACATTGGAAATACCGTGTCAAATCAGTAGAAAAGTTTTAAAATCAGCTCTGTTAGTGTATAAAACAGTCTTACCTACTTAAGGCTTTAGTAAGGGCTAACTAGCGCCACATAGCAATTTTTAGAACCTAAAACCTGCAATCTGGGAACCACAACCTAGGCTACAATTTCGTTTGTGCCAAAAACGGCCGTTTCTGCCAAAAGTTAAATTGTAGCCTAGATTCCTGGGTCTCGGCTCTGGGCTGATGGTTCTAAAAATTGCTATTAGTAATATAGAAAACTCTGTTGTTTAACTTTTTCAAAAAGGGGCTTATAAAAAAAGTCATGATTTTTTAATCATTGGTGGCGCTAGTTAGCCCTTATTAAAGCCTTTACTATTGTTTCCTAAGTAAAATCTTACCTCAGCATTGACCAGCGCATTGGTGATCAGGCTCATGTAGGCACGCATCTCCACCTTCTCCTCACTAGACAATCTGGCGCACAGTGAGACACCCTTGTTGGCCGCGAACTGTACTATTTGCTCCAACTCTGATGCTGCCTACACCGGTCTAGTATCTGATATGTCTAACCATCTAGTAGTGCCACACCCGAGCAGTATATTGTCAAACTGAAGTGTCAAAATGACGAGTAACTACAGTGCAATTCAACAGTAGTGTCAAATTCCTCAAAATTTTGTCAAAATTGGAATTAACGTGTCAAAATTGGAATTAACGTGTCAAAATTGGAATTAACGTGTCAAAATTAGCAGTGCAGTGTCAAATCAGTAGAAAAGTTTTAAAATAAGTTCTGTTAGAGTCTAAAACAACCTTACCTACTGAATCTGAATATCCTGCTGAAAACACAAAATGACATAGAGGCTGCCGTCGAACAACTAAACCAATGTATCGTATCTGCCTGCAGTGAAGCTACGCCGCCGGACTCCACTAGCGGACCATCAAATAAAGGTGCCCCGACACAGCAACCGTTATACATAAGAAAAATGATAACAGAGAGACGACACCTAAGAAGATTGTGGCAACAAACTCGCCATCCAGAAGACAAAAATAAACTAAATAGAGCCTCCCGACAACTAACAGAACTGATCAATAAACAAAAGAACTCTTGCATCCAAAACTACCTATCTAAACTTGAAACTAACAATAACGGCGAATTCTCTCTGTGGAATGCAACAAAATCGCAAAACCAACCAACTCAACCTATTCCACCGCTAAAGAAGCCCGGGGGAGGATGGGCTAGAAGCGACAAGGAAAAGGCCAACATATTTGGAGAACACCTGGCTAACGTCTTCAAACCTTTCCCAGCAGAAGATGATGACTCCCAAAACGATGAGCAAACATTAAGAGACCTTATGGATGCGCCATACCAAATGTCGCCTCCTATAAGAGCCTCCTCACCAGCAGAAGTAGGCAAAATCCTTATGTCACTGCATGCAAAAAAGGCTCCTGGTTACGAACAAATAACTCCCCGGATACTCAAAAACATACCGAGGAAAACACTTGTCTTGCTGACCCTCATCATAAACGCAATACTTAGGACGGGACTCTACCCAGCTCAATGGAAAATCGCCCAAATCGTAATGATAGCCAAACAAGGCAAACCACCGCACATAACAACCTCATATCGACCGATAAGCCTTCTGCCAATTCTGTCAAAAGTCTTTGAAAAAGTACTCATTGCAAGAATAAAACCACATCTTCGCACTATAGTCCCCAACCATCAATTCGGCTTTCGCGAAAAACATGCCACAATAGAACAGGTGCACAGACTAGTTACTGAAATAACTACAGCTCTAGACAAAAAGCTATACTGTTCAGCTGCATTTCTAGACATAACTCAGGCCTTCGACAAGGTGTGGCACCTAGGACTCAAGTTTAAACTAAAAACCCTACTACCTCATCCAATTTCGGCTGTATTGGACTCCTACTTGAGCAAACGGTGCTTTCAAGTAAAACATAAGGAAGAGCTGTCAAAACTACACCCAATTCACTCAGGCATTCCGCAGGGTAGTGTCCTTGGTCCAGTGCTCTACATCATCTACACATCTGACCTACCCACTACAGAAAGCACCACGACAGGAACCTTTGCAGATGACACAGCGATTATGTCAAGCCACAGCAATCCAGAAATCGCATCCACACAATTACAAAAATCCCTTAATAGCGTGGAAAAATGGTGCAAGAAATGGCGTATAAAGGCAAATGAAACCAAATCAGCACATGTCACGTTCACTCTTAGGAGAAGCACATGCCCGCCGGTGTACCTAAACGGCAAGCAAATTCCTCAGGAAGAGGAAGCCAAATATCTTGGCATACACTTGGACCGAAGCCTTACATGGAAAACTCACATCGAGAAAAAAAGAAAACACCTAGATATGAGGATCCGCTCAATGTACTGGCTCCTGGGACCCAACTCACAACTTTCAAGAGAATGCAAGATAACTATCTACAAAGCCATCATTAAACCAATATGGACCTATGGAATTCAGCTCTGGGGCTCCGCCTCAAAGTCAAACATCGACATCCTGGAACGCTTTCAAACTAAAACTATCCGATCCATGCTAAAAATACCATGGTACATTTCAAACAAATTTATATATTGGGATACCAAGCTACCAACAGTGGACTCAGAAATCCAAGAACACAGTAAACGCTACCAGGAACGCTTGAAACAACACCCAAATGAACTGGCTGCTTGCCTTGTCACAGACAGAGCCCAGGGCTACCAACGCCTACGCAGAAAAAACATCCTGGACCTGTCCAATAAAATATAACTAAGTTCGAACAGAAATAAGAAAGAAGGAGGATGGAGGTCGATGGAGCTCACTCTGCCGGAAAAAATAAGCACTGACATAAGTACTATAAAATAAATCTGAGTTGCTTATTGTAGTCCTATAACTACAGATTGCAATGTTGCAAAAGAAGAAAAAGATGAAAAAAAAAAAAAAAAAAACCTACTGAAGTATTGTTTCCCTAGTAAAATATTACCTCAGCATTGACCAACACATTGGTGATCAGGCTCATGTAGGCACGCATCTCCGCCTTCTCTTCGCTAGACAACCTGGCGCACAGTGAGACACCCTTGTTGGCCGCGAACTGGACTATTGGCTCCAACTCTGACACGACGAAGGCACCACACTTGATGAAGGGCACCCGGCCCGAGGGAGACATGAACTCCGCGTTCCACCGCATTTCGACGTCGAATGGGAGGCTGCACATCTGGGAAAGGAGTTCATTAATTACGTGAGAGGTTTTAGGGTGGGGGGGGGTCCCCTTCCAGTTCCACTTGTGTCAACCAGGGTTAGCCAGTTAACTCTGAGTTAACGTCAATAATGTATGGAAATGTCAAATTAACTCTGAGTTAGTTGGCTTACCCTGACTGACGCAAGTCTACCTTAGGCAGTCGAGAATGTGAGACCAAAATTTAAACTTGTAAAGTAAGTGTGAGGTGATGCTGGATGCGTCATTCATTAGCCATTAGATCTCCAAATCATATCAGAAACTAGTTAGCTATCCCAACATTAATAAAAGTAAGTGAAACCATACTAAAAATTTTGTATTTCGTAAACGGTTAAACTTACTTGTATTATGTCGGTGTAGCCGGTGTCGGTGAACATACTAAAAATCCAAAAAAATATGAATTCCTAATCGTACCTTGAGGAATGCCTGTACGGCCAGACAGCTGGCATTGTCGGGCAACAGTATCTGCTCCACCTCGTATGGCTGGTACAGCTTGACATTGTCTGGCCACGGCTCCTGGGCTGGAGAAATACAAAAAATTGAGATGTAGCCCAAACAGGCCTCCGAGAGACCTGTACCACTAGCTGGGGCATATTGCATAAAACTGACATTAACAATGTATTATTATTTATTATGACAATTAAATATGAACATTGCATAGCCATTTAGTATTACAATCTTCTGTTACAGGATTTCACAATAAAAGTTTTATCGCAATAAAATAAAGCAAAAGTGGGATACTACTTTTATTACGACGTTGTATAAAAAATCACAATCACAAATTTTACAAGTAACAAAATTAGTTACAAATGTACAATAAGGTGCAAAATCGGCATGGCAACCTAAAATCAATTCATATTCTAAAGGACCACGGGCACATTAGTATGAAGTCTGGGCCCACTGACAGTTGACACTTGATGAAATTTTTTACATGGTCCGACCTCAATAAACTTCATGTCAAATGAAAGCTCTTGAAGAGTACCTACTTCAATTTATTCTATGGCAGCTTAGTCAAAATCGAGCGCAAAAATGTTGTTTTGGGCACATTTGTCCCATTTTATGAAGATTGTCTGACCTTAATAAACTTCATGTCAAATGAAAGCTCTTGAAGAGTACTTCAATTTATTCTATGGCAGCTTTGTCAAAATCGAGCGCGAAAATGACGTTTTGGGCATATTTGTCCCATTTTATGAAGATTGTCCGACCTCAATAAAACTCATGTCAAATGAAAGCTCTTGAAGAGAACTTCAATTTATACTATGGCAGCTTAGTCGAAATCGAGCGCGAAAGTGGTGTTTTGGGGATGGGCATATTGGGCCCACTGACAGTTGATATTTTACATTATCCGACCTCAATAAACTTTATGTCAAATGAAAGCTCTTGAAGAGTACTTTAATTTATTCTTTGGCAGCTTAGTCAAAATCAAGCGCAAAAATTGTGTTTTGGGCATATTTATCCCATTTTATGAAGATTGACCGACCTCAATAAAACACATGTCAAATGAAAGCTCTTGAAGAGTACTTTAATTTATTCTTTGGCTGCTTAGTCAAAATCGAGCGCGAAAATGGTGTTTTGGGCATATTTGTCCCATTTTATGAAGATTGTCCGACCTCAATAAAAATCATGTCAAATGAAAGCTCTTCAAGAGTACTTTAATTTATTCTATCGCAGCTTAGTCGAAATAGAGCGCGAAAGTGGTGTTTTGGGGATGGGCATATTGGGCCCACTGACAGTTGACATTTTACATTGTCCGACCTCTATAAACTTTATGTCAAATGCAAGCTCTTGAAGAGTACTTTAATTTATTCTTTGGTAGCTTAGTCAAAATCGTGCGCGAAAATTGTGTTTTGGGCATATTTGTCCCATTTTATGAAGATTGTCCGACCTCAATAAAACTCATGTCAAATGAAAGCTCTCGAAGCGTACTTCAATTTATTCTATGGCAGCTAAGTCAAAATCGAGCGCGAAAGTGGTGTTTTGGGGATGGGCATATTGGGCCCACTGACAGTTGACATTTTACTTTGTCCGACCTCAATAAACTTTATGTCAAATTAAAGCTCTTGAAGAGTACTTTAATTTATTCTTTGGCAGCTTAGTCAAAATCGAGCGCGAAAATGGTGTTTTGGGCATATTTGTCCCATTTTATGAAGGGACAATCTTCATAAAATGGGACAAATATGCCCTAAACACCATTTTCCCGCTCGATTTTGACTAAACTGCCAGAATAAATTAAAGTACTCTTCAAGAGCTTTCACTTGACATAAAGTTTATTGAGGTCAGACAATGTAAAATGTCAACTGTCAGTGGGCCCAATATGCCCATCCCCAAAACACCACTTTCGCGCTCGATTTCGACTAAGCTGCCATAGAATAAATTGAAGTACTCTTCAAGAGCTTTCATTTGACATGAGTTTTATTGAGGTCGGACAATCTTCATAAAATGGGACAAATATGCCCAAAACACCATTTTCGCGCTCGATTTTGGCTAAGCAGCCAAAGAATAAATTAAAGTACTCTTCAAGAGCTTTCATTTGACATGTGTTTTATTGAGGTCGGACAATCTTCATAAAATGGGACAAATATGCCAAAAACACAATTTTCGCGCTTGATTTTGACTAAGCTGCCATAGAATAAATTTAAGTACTCTTCAAGAGCTTTCATTTGACATGAATTTTATTGAGGTCGGACAATGTAAAATTTTTCATCAAG
This sequence comes from Zelleria hepariella, assembly GCA_949319315.1. Classification (NCBI taxonomy): domain Eukaryota; kingdom Metazoa; phylum Arthropoda; class Insecta; order Lepidoptera; family Yponomeutidae; genus Zelleria; species Zelleria hepariella. The sequence goes on along the minus strand of OX439385.1, from coordinate 3,773,836 downwards.
TGTCAACTGTCAGTGGGCCCAATGTGCCCATGGTCCTTTATGTGAATGATGAAAACACATTTGATACATTAATGCAATAACATCCATACTTTTAGGTTACCATACTCCATACTTTTTTTTCATGCGTAATTACTCCATACACCTAGTGGTTTTTTTTATACTACGAAACTTATGTTAGGAGGTCGTTACATAGTCCCTAAAGGTTAGGTACTCTTGGGAAAATCAATACATGCAGAGTTTAACATTAAAACTGGGGCCAATTCAAGGGTTTGGTATACCTGCCGACCCGTTTGGGGCTTTATAGGTGCAGGTGAAGGTGCTGACACTTAAAAACAAGTGAAAAACTCTGATTCGGCAAATAATAAATACCAAAATCAAATAGGTCGCCGTTCTTCATATTTTCCTATAAATTGAAGAAAGCTAAGTACTTGAGGCAGCCACTGCACTCTGTTAAAGCGAAATAGGGCATCCAGAATCTATAATTAAACAATTGTGTCATTTATAACTATTTTATAGCCTGTGAAATGCAAAATTATGTAACGCAATGAAATATCCCAAAATTATTAACTTACCGCTGAATGATGTTAGGATAGTTTCTTTAAGTGATGCCTCCGGCATTTTTGCGCATCAAAACACTAAGTTATAGCAAGTAACAAACTTAAAATACCGAAACAATTTGATATTCGCGAAACGGCGAAAACGCTGTTTTCTTTCAACTTTTCTTTGACAGCGTGAAAATCACCACAGAGTAGCAGAGTAGTGAATGACACTGACATGCATGACATTTCGCTTTTTTTTCTGTAACCGGAAGTTCTGGTGCGTGTTGCCAGCGACATACAAATATTTTCTACTATTTACTACTTATAATCTTATAATCTACCAAAATTAAAACCGGTCCCTCACATATGCATTGCCCCATAGCGCGAATGTTTTGCGATAAAGTTTCTATGGATTTGCAACTACGAGGGCCCCGATGAAATGTTAAATGCCCGTAAAACAACAGAGTTACTTACACATTTGTATTAGTTGTGTAATGTTTTCGCCTACACAAGCGACATTGTTATTCAACAGATTGATCCCAAAAGCAAACTCTTCGTCAAAAAAATCGAAAGGTCGCTCGCTATTATCAGTAAGTTTTCCTTCAGTCGAAATATTGGACTTTGAACTAATAACATCGGCGTAATTATTGTAATTGAATGGGCTTTCGCATTTTCTTGAACAGTTTTTTGTTGCTGGACTTTCTTGAGAAGCAGAATCCCATTCCGAAGCATTAGATTTCATTCGTGATTCGTTTGCCCACAAATTACAGACACTCATTATGATTTCGAGAACGCAGAAACAGCGTTGATTTAAATAATAACAACTAATAATTTTATAATAATTCCTTAGAAAGACTTAAAAAGAAACTGGTCGTTGTGACATTTTGTGACATAAATTTTTCTTGCTCTTGATGGTTGTCTGCCATCCACATCAAAAGGGAGATTTTTTTACTAACTTGAACGCAGCCAAATTCCGACAGCAGGTCCACCAACTTAACAAAAACAAACAAAAAAAAAATAGCAAATGGTGGCGCAGCTTGTTTTCTTGTCTGTTGTGAAGTTTTATTTTCGCTAATAATCGAGGTGTATTCAACAAAATCGGTGTCTAATTAGACGAGAAGGAAACCATCTAACCTAAGAACAAACGTACTACCATGGCTGACGTACTAGATATCGAAAATTCCGAAGAATTCGAGGTTGATGAAGATGGTGAACGTATGTCCTAATTTTCGTCATTATTACGGTATTTCTGCCATATCCCATAATAACTTCTATGTGGCGCTTTCACTCACATAGTCAAGCAGTAAATTAGTACAAAAATCAACTAATTATTCAAATAATTAGGAAACAAAACACTATTTCATAATTTTAGGTTAGGTTCATCGAATTGCAAATTTTCGCCCACCTATTACTAGCCAAATATTATACTTACTCGAGCGTGAAGCATCATTTACTGCACGGCAAAAAATATTTGAAAGAAAAGTAGCTAGAAAGCAGTTTATTTGTGTTGTTTTTTCAGAGGGAATCGCAAGGTTGAAAGAGAAAGCGCGCAAACGTAAAGGCCGGGGTTTTGGCGGCGAAGCCGGCGGCGCCAGCGCTGCGGAGCGAGGCAGCAGAGGAAGGTATGATCAGGAAACCCAGCAGTCTGCATTAGGCCTTTGATTTTTAAGCACATTGCTCGCACAAGAGACATCTTTTTTCTAGTTCGGTTTGTGCTAGTGAGTGAGTGCTGGACAAACTTACTCCATCTAAAACAATGTCCCAGACGCTGCAGCGTGCGAGTGGTCTCTTCACCCATGTGGTGTGAGTGAAGGTGCCACTGGATGCCGTATAACATTTCATTACGTAGATGCATAGGCCTATACTGCCCTGATAAACGCAAAAGTCATATCTGCAAAATTGTAATTTTACAGGAGAGACAAAAACGTGTTTCGGTAAATGCCAACCTGAATGGTTTAAGTGATATCAATTAAACTTATGTCAATGTGTAGCTAAAAATGCGTTCTATTATTATGCATTATTAGTATTATACCTTTCTATATAAAAATTAATAAAAACTGCATTTAGGACTTTTTTCTGTTGTATCATTCAATTAACATATTCAATTATACAAGGCTTAACGGTTTTAACTACAAATAAAGTTCGTTTTTAGGAAATATAACTAAGGCCATTGTGTAGCTACAAATATGTTATAATCTTACCCTTTATTAGTTTTGTTCTTACCTATACAAAATTTAGTAAAAACTGCAGTTAGGACCCTTTCCTGTTGTATCATTCGATTAAAATATTCAACTATACTAGGCTTAATGGTTTTATAAAACCATTAAGCATAGAAAGTTAGTTTTTAGGACAAGTTTTAATGCTTTTAAAAATTCCATCTTAATATATAAATATATTTTACTCAAAAAAGCTCGTAATGTGGACATTAATTCGACAACCTTCTTTGAGCAAAGTCGGACTTGCGGGCTACTTGGATTAGGCGCCAGAAAAGTTGTATGGAATTTCATTAATGTCTTGTGTTTTGCGGCCAGAAAAACATTAATGTCGAGTTTTGTTTCATAAATAGAACTCAAACATCAGGTGCAAAAAGTATTTATTTAGAATTAGGCTGTATGGGTACTGGCAGTCGACACATTGCACAGAAAAAAAAAGCGCGGCCATATTGTTTTCGACTTTTCGCGCGTTGTTCGAAGTGATTTTTTTCTGTGTTTTTGTTCAAAAAGTGAACTCTCAAAGCGACGAATCCTCGGATTTAATGTGTTTAACACCGCCGGACATTCAAAATCAAGCGAAATTAGTAATTGGAAATTTATTGCCACCGAAGTCAAAAGAAAAATACAAGCAAGCTTACCAACAAAAAGTTTGCGGAATGGAAAATCGACAAAAAGTACTTAATCTACGACAAATGGTAAGCTAATTAAATTACTATGTTAATTACTATTCTAATTAATATTTTAATTACTCGCATTGTTTGAGTAAAGCACTATACAAGCCTTGGTCTGCAATGAGTGCGCTTCTGGCCACGCTATGATTGCCTCGAGCTTAGCTTAGCTACGCTCTCGGCCCTCAAGTTTGGTCATCATTGCAGCCCTTGCTGGCCGCGCTATAAAGGCCTCGACCTTCGGTCTCGGCCTTCATTTCAGCTTGTCCATCAAGGGCTGCAATGCTGACCGCACTGTGAGGGCCTTGAGCTGCGCTACGCTGCGCTCTGTCGGCCATCAAAAGCGCGCCAGAAACGCACTCATTACAGATCGCGGCAGTAATGTACTATTACTCAAAAAAGCTCGTAATGTGGACATTAATTCGACAACCTTCTTTGAGCAAAGTCGGACTTGCGGGCTACTTGGATTAGGCGCCAGAAAAGTTGTATGGAATTTCATTAATGTCTTGTGTTTTGCGGCCAGAAAAACATTAATGTCGAGTTTTGTTTCATAAATAGAACTCAAACATCAGGTGCAAAAAGTATTTATTTAGAATTAGGCTGTATGGGTACTGGCAGTCGACACATTGCACAGAAAAAAAAGCGCGGCCATATTGTTTTCGACTTTTCGCGCGTTGTTCGAAGTGATTTTTTTCTGTGTTTTTGTTCAAAAAGTGAACTCTCAAAGCGACGAATCCTCGGATTTAATGTGTTTAACACCGCCGGACATTCAAAATCAAGCGAAATTAGTAATTGGAAATTTATTGCCACCGAAGCCAAAAGAAAAATACAAGCAAGCTTACCAACAAAAAGTTTGCGGAATGGAAAATCGACAAAAAGTACTTAATCTACGACAAATGGTAAGCTAATTAAATTACTATGTTAATTACTATTCTAATTAATATTTTAATTACTCGCATTGTTTGAGTAAAGCACTATACAAGCCTTGGTCTGCAATGAGTGCGCTTCTGGCCACGCTATGATTGCCTCGAGCTTAGCTTAGCTACGCTCTCGGCCCTCAAGTTTGGTCATCATTGCAGCCCTTGCTGGCCGCGCTATAAAGGCCTCGACCTTCGGTCTCGGCCTTCATTTCAGCTTGTCCATCAAGGGCTGCAATGCTGACCGCACTGTGAGGGCCTTGAGCTGCGCTACGCTGCGCTCTGTCGGCCATCAAAAGCGCGCCAGAAACGCACTCATTACAGATCGCGGCAGTAATGTACTAATATCTACACTCATGTCGTAAGATTCGAATTATGATCTTAAAAGTTGACACATAAGACTGACTATTATTTCACAGACAACTGTAAAAATAAAAATAAATAATTACTGCCGATTAAAGTAAAGAAAATGGAAAATGATAAATGAGTGAAGATAAAGTAGTGTAGGCAACTGCATATAAGACGATATTAGAATACTCGTGTGATACTATTATCATACTCGGCTTCGCCTCTTATGATAAACCCACACTCGTATTCTAAGAATCTCTCTTATATGACAGTTGCATAAACTACTATAACAGCAAATAAGACCCAGATCAGATAAATTTTAATTATCTAAATAGCTAACAAAACACCATTAGGAGTATTTTAGGAGTAGTTTGATTTACCTATATTTATTAATTAACAAAGAAACAACTTAATTATGACTAAACAACTAATCAGTCTAATCATCCATAGCAGTCTCACTTTCGGTGGTGGCGAGACTTTTCCAAAACTCGAGACGATTTGATGGTAAATGTAATCCTCATCAGAATCTGGTATATAAGTTATTTTACAGCAGCCCGATGGACCTGGCTCTTGCCGGGGCATAGGCTCCTCATCTATAAAGTAATAATTTCTTTAGATCATTTGTTCACAACAAAAACATTGTTGAAACAATAAATTTCATGGAATCTAAGTCGTTTTACCTGTTTTTTTGCAGCCAGAATCTGGAACATCGGAAGGTTCTGGTTGGAAATCAAAAATACCTGTAGAAAATTAGAAAAACCTTGTGAAATTTATCTTGGGGGCAAGGCGAGACTCCCAGAATATGTCGTAATTTCAAGTTGTAGTTAGTAGGTATGATCCACTCCCAGCGTACCACTTTTTTTTTCACTAAATGCTCAAGCGTACTAGGGAAATAAAAAAACCCACTCAAAAAAACCACTCAACCGAACGCCATTAAAATTCACAGACCTGTCAATTGAACGTGTCAAAATTTCAAAAATTCAAGCGAACGCGTTTTGAAGTGGACCACCCGCGTCGAGTGGTTGCCACTTCAGAGGCTATTTAGACCCATAAATAATGGTTGTTTAGCTTTGAAGTGTTTAGAGAACTCGTTAGTAACATAAACAAGATTGTAATTGTATGCTGTGACAAGTTTTAAGTGTTATGGTTTTGTTTTTAATCGCTATGAAAACAAAGTTAATGTCAACAAAGCTCTTGTTACAGAATATTGCCATTATTTCGAAATCAAGATCGATAACCTATAGATGTTTTATGCTTTTTTTAATTGGGAATATATTTCTGATATACTCACAGTTTATTTCATCCAGTTGCATATCCAAAACAATCCAAAACACAACACCAAAATCACGACACTGACACCCCCTACCTCAAGTACCATTTTCAAGTGACTGACGTTTGAATTAGACATGTGTAGGTAATGCTTGTAATATTACAAAAGACATATTACACAACGGTGTCATGAAATATTACACATTACACGAGAGAATAAACATGACACATGGCATTTCAACACACTGTACGTACTGCAATGAAAGTGTGCTGAAATACCATGATGTCATGTTTCATGTCTGCAATGAAGAAATACCATGATGTCATGTTTCATGTCTGCAATGAAGAAATACCATGATGTCATGTTATGTTTCATGTCTGCTATGAAGAAATACCATGATGTCATGTGTCATGTTTGGTGCCATGATATAAGGTAATATCACGCGGTATGAAATGTCATGAAATATATCATGACTTCGAAGTGCACTGTTTCGCGCATGTCTAGTTTGAATTCTGTAGGAGATAGAACGAACGGTTGTATGAACGACTCAAGGTCAATTTAACAAGGAAGAGATAGAAACAAATAGTCAGGCAGTAGTTCTATGGGTATAAAAGAGACAAATATATTACTGGACATTATCCGTTAAGGATACTTTAATGTCCAGGTCCGTATGGAGGTTTTTTGTCGGGGGGTCATTTTTTTTACTTCGTCCGTATAAGGGTTTTTTTTCGGGGGGTCATGTTATTCCCCTGGTCCGTATTAGGGTTTTGTTAATTTTAATGGCGTCAAATTAACGGTCTTTTTACCGTGGGAATTTTAATTACCCTAGTTCGCCCCAGTGGGAACCTGTGTTGGACGGCCATTATTTTATCTCTTCTTCGCAACATAATTGGGTACGCAAAGTTTTTTGTTCGAAAGTCCGTTATTGGCTTAAACTTATCTTTAGACAATATTGAGAAACTAATTTAAGACGACATACAAGCCTCAGAGGTACAAAAAATTTGCGAGGACGTCCGGAAGATCCTGATTTACTGCATGAAATTTTCAAAACAGGACAGTATTTTTTAGCTTTGGCTTTAGTCCAGGAAACGGTGAAGGTATCCCAGGAAGCCAAAACACAATTGGGTAAACTTTGCTCGATAAAAAAAAATGTTGAAAATTGACGAAATACGACATTTTTTCACCTTTTTTCGCTAGTTCTCCGTAAATATAGAAGTAATATCAATGGCACATTTTTTGTTCATAGAATTTAACCGATATCTAAGTTTTCCAGGGAAAACATTATCAAAAACGCATTTAAAAATATAATTATGAATCAAAACATTGAAATTTCTAGCAAGGCGTCAGCCGCTGTATGGACTCAGACGGCCGCGTGGCCTCATGAAAAGCAGACGTGTATCACTTTTTTTGCGGTTTTCCAAGATCGATTACGTTATTGTTTCAAGACAATCTTTTCCTACCTTTTATGCTGTGAGCTGGTAAATCTGAAAAATTATAAAATGAACACCACTTCTAGTCAGAAATCACGAGAAATAATTATTCAGAATCTGAACCTGTGCATTATCAAAACCGGCGCTCGCCGATAACAAACTCGCCATAGGAAATCGTTGTCATGGCGACCGCTCGCGTACATGAAGGAATATAGCCTCAACGTACACTGAACAACTTCTAGCACAATCCAGTGGTGACTTGCCTACTCATTAAAGATATACGATATCTTAGCAACCTACGCGAAGATGATGTATGACATTATGAAATAACAATATTATGCTGTAAAAACAAATTTTTGATTTTAAAATAATGGTACATTTACTTTGTTCATAGTTTTAAAGAAGATTTACATCGTATTGGATGGTCATTAGTTCCTTTACTAGTATGAACTGTATCACAGACGATTTTCGATAGTGAGGATCATTCAGACATTGGAAATATTGGAATATTGGACTTCCAAGAGTTCCAAGTACTTATTGGGGTGGATGGAGAACAAAATCTTAAGCATAAAAAAAAAAAGAAAAGAAAGTCATGGAATTGCAAAAATATTACTATTATTATTTACGGATTTTGAAAAAGGTGCCGGAAAATTTGCGATTTTGACAAGACATTTTTTTCGTGCCGTTAGATTTTGTTTCTTGTAAGGATCAAAAGTCATCATCAAAACACTAGAAATGATAAAAAAATAACAAAATCAACCATCCATTATACAGGCTGGTGCATTGAGGTAGCACCATTAACCGTTATAGCTACAGAAAAACTGTCAGAAAAGAAAGTCATTGGATTGCAAAAATATTATGAGTGGCGCTAACAGATTTTGATTTTGGTGCTGCCTCAACGGGCCACCCTATATAATAGAAATGGTTTATTTTCAATATTTTACATTTCTAGTGTGTTGACCATGACTTTTTAGATCCTTAAAAGAAACAAACCGGGTCCGGAACACCACGCTGCGCGCCAAAACGCAAATCAAGGATGTTGGAGCTGCAACCGCCAAATTGAAGTGGAACTGGGCCGGCCACGTTTGCCGCATGGGTCCGGATAGGTGGGCGAAAGTCGTCACCGACTGGACCCCACAAGATGGGCACCGGCGCCGCGGCAGACCGAGGCGGAGATGGCGGGACGACTTCACATCCTTTTTGCCGGGGTGGCAAGAGGCAGCCGAGGATAGAGAGGAGTGGAAGAAAATAGGGGAGGCCTTGGCCTAGCAGTGGGACACTATGGAGGCTACATGAAAAAAAAAGAAACAAAATCGAATAGCACGAAAAAACGTTTTGTCAAAATCGGAAATTTTCTGGCACCCTGAATATATTTTTCAAAATAGCTTAGCGCCACTCGTAATATTTTTGCAATCCAATGACTTTCTTTTCTGACAGTTATTCTGTAGCCATAACGGTTAATGGTGCTGCCTCAACGCGCCACCCTGTATAATGGAAAAAGTTAAATTTTTATTTTTTTACATTTCTAGTCTTTTGATCCTTACATTTCTAGTGTTTTGTCGAAATCGGTAATTATCGGGCACCCTGTATACAGGGTGGCCCAAACATAGACGTCAAGCGAGAAAATCTAGATAGCTGACACCGAGGGCTACCCGAATCACCCCCATGTATGTTCAGCCATTTTTTGTCGTTTAGAAGTTATGAGGCTTAAAAGGTTTTTTTGAAAAAAAAACCCTAGAATTGTATTTTATTTTCTAACTTTTTTTTCTGTCGTATTTTCAGAAATATTTTTTTTTTTTTTTAGTGTCTCAGATAACTTATCTATTACCAAAAAAATAATGATCAGATATGGACGTCTAGAAGTTCCCGCAATTTTGATCCAAAGTCCAATAATGTTGTTTTCGAGAAATCATCACTGAAATAGTTAGTATGGAGAAAAAATTAAGTAGAGGTCTGAAGGACTTTCTTTTAATTTCAAAAACTTTCCCAATGGCTTCAGAATAGTACAAAAAACCTGTCACTTAATGGGATTTTTATTCAAGTCATTCGCGATCAAAGTCGAAAAATTGGAGTTAGAAGAAATTTTATTTCAATAGATTTTAATTTATTTTAGTTTATTTGGACAAAAATCACTGCAGATAGACTTAATCGCCTGTCAACATGGCCTGCATAAGAAATACACGGAAAAATAAAAAAATAACCATAAAACTTTTTTTTTTGTGCTTTTTTTTCTTTATTTGAATTTCAAGTAATTTTATTACCGAATTAACTTACAAAACATAAAAAAAAGAAAAAATAAATAAATAAAAGAAATCCGAAAATTAAATGAGTATTATTTTTTATTTACCGTGAATTTCGAATGCAAGCCACGTTGACAGGCGATATTAAGTATACCTGCAGTGATTTTTGTCCAAATAAACTACCTAAAATAAATTAAAATCTATTGAAATAAAATTTCTTCAAACTCCAGTTTTTCGACTTTGATTGCGAATTACTTGAATAAAAGTCCCATAAAGTGACAAGTTTTTTGTTCTATTCTGAGCACTAAGCCTTTGGGAAAGTTTTTGAAATTTAAAAAAAAGTCTTTCAGACCTCTACTGATTTTTTTCTCCATACTACCTATTTCAGTGATGATTTCTCGAAAACAACGGTAACTTCTAGAAATCCATATCTCATCATATTTTTTTTGGTACCAATAGATAAGTTATTTGAAACTCTAAAGAATAAAAAATATCTCTGAAAAGTCGAAAGAAAAAGAAGTTAGAAAATAAAATCCAATGGTAGGTATTTTCTTTTCAAAAAACCTTAAAAGCCTCATAACTTCTAAACCACTAAAAATGGCTGAACATACATGGGGGTGATTCGGGTAGCCCTCGGTGTCAGCTACCTATATTTTTTCGCTTGACGTCTATGTTTGGGCCACCCTGTATATTTTTCAAAATCTGTAAATGCAACTCTTAATATTTCCGCAATCCAATGACTTTCTTTTCTGACCGTTTTTTCGGTAGCTATAAGGGTTAATGGTGCTGCCCTTGTAACCTACCTCTATACTGTATGAAGGTAGGGAAAAATTACGTCACAATAAAATTCAAGCCAGCCGGGCGCGTTTTTAGAACCTGTGCACTAAAACGGCCATAACTTCGTCATTTCTTATCCGATTAAAATTTTTTTTTCACAGAAAAGTATGTTTTTGATGTCTCTATAAAACTGTATACTTGGTTCAAAACGCGAATAATCCTTATTGGTAAAGCGCTTTCACGGTATACGAGAGGTTGCGGGTTCAAGTCCTGTCCCGAGTGAATTTTTTCAACTTATTATGTTTAAAATATTTCCTAGCACGGGTTAGTGCTTTAGAAAAAACAAAAAGTGGTTAAATAAATATGCTTGAAATGTGGTTCTCTATCCTGGCTGGACTTGGAAGTCCAATATACCAATGTCTGAATGATCCTCATTTCCTATGCTGTTCCTACTAAAAAGCGACATTCCTATACATTTTGTAAAGGAGGGGAATTTCATACGAAATTGGTCAACTTTTGACAGTTATATCTCGCCCGCCATTTTGAAAAATTATGGTCTGCCTTTTATTATCGATACATCGGTATCTTATCTTCTTATTGCTGCTATATTGGTAGCGCTATCTCTTTCCCACTCGGGGGCGGCATTAATTTCTCTGAAAGGCATTTTCCCATACAAAACGAAAATTTTAAATGTTGAATGGAGAAATTTAAAATTTCGAATATGTCTGTTTTTAATTATAAAATAGAAGCAATAAGTCATGTTCGTTTCAAATTTGAGCCAAATCCGCCGGTAAACAAAAAAGTTGAAAATGGTGGCTGAGGTTCCAAATTTGATATACAAAAATCGAATTCACAGAATGGCGGTATATTGATACTTCCCTAAATTTTATTCATACAATTTTTTTCGATAACTCTTACATTTTCCAAGAAAACGTATCAATCGTAAAAAAAAACAGTCAAATCATTTGAGCCGTTTTAAAGTTATGCTCCGTCATACATGCGAATTGATATGTAAGATTTTTTTTTAAAGATTATTATTTTACTATATTTTTCTTACAATCAACTTTGCCTAAAAAAATCATCTCATTTCTCGCATTCTGCCAGTATTATTTCAGCACAAAATATTTTTAGTATGCGTTGACCCTAAAACTCATAGACATACTACTAAAACTAAACATAAACTTGCAAGAACGTGCACGGGCGAGAGCGGCGGTAGGGTGCGGTTGCCCCGCAGCTGCTCCCGCCGCGCGCGTCTCACACCCCCTCAAAAAGGCCAAGAGCAGGGTCTCATAAGGCCTTAAATATATATTTTTTTGGTCCAGTAGTTTTGTTTTTATGCGCTAAAATGTTTTGTTCCTATGACCGCCAACAGTATGCAGACCGTCGCGTGAAGGTCATAAAACCGTATCTTTGAAACGTTGTAAAATCCAAAGTACTGAAACAAAATAAAAAATTTTGAAATTAGTTTTTCAATATTGTCTAAAGATAAGATTAAGCCAATAACGGACTTTCGAACAAAAAACTTTGCGTACCGAATTACTCATCCACGCTACGCACATTTAATTCAATATTTCTTGTTTTTAAGGCACGCAAAGTAAACGCAAACCACCAAATGATGTCAAAAGATCAGTGTTGCCATTAGACTTACGTGCGTTTCGAAATAGGCAAACTACTAAAGATAAAAGTCTGATCTGCAAAAAATATTGCAAATAAGACCTTTATGCTTAGTATTTGTTTGTTACGACTCTTACCCTTAGCAATAGGGTACCCAATTGCAGATATGACAAACTGAAACTTGTGTTTTAAGTATTAAATTACACAGATAGGCCTCTGTTGATTTTTAGACATCTCGGGAGTGTTGCCATCCTACCAAATATGCAAAAAAGTGAAAATACCTAAAAGTGTCAGATACGACTTTTGCGCTTAGCAGGGCAGTATAAAGGTGATTTATATGGCGTCTAGTACACCTCCACTCACAGCAGATGGTGAAGAGACCTCCCAGAGGCTGCAGTGATGTTTTAAATGGCGTAGGCTTGTCCAGCACCTATACCAACCTCTCAACTCCTTTCGATAATGCATTGAGGGTAATGATTCATCAGAATGACTCAACATGAATCCACACCATTCAATAAATTTTGGTGTAGATGGAGTAGGCTTGCCCAGCACCTATACCATCCTGACAGCTTAGTCGGCCTAGCCCACAGGAAAGACAAGTCAAACAGTCAAGTGCGTGTGGAGTGGGACCACTTGAACAATTATAATTGTTATAATTATACAATTATAACGATACACTACAAATAACTTTGTTTCCATCCAACAGATTGAACGAAAGGTAAATTATTAGTCATATCTTCTCCTATTCTCTCTTTCACAGTAAGCAAGGCCATGAATGTGAATCCCACATCTTTTTCAGATACGACAGTCTAGTTCCGGAGGGCGATGGAAACACCCCCGGGCCGCAGCGCTCCGTTGAAGGATGGATCCTCTTTGTCAGCAATGTGCACGAGGAGGCACAAGAGGAGGATATCCAGGTACATCACTTTCTGCCACTGCAAACCCGAAGTAATATAGTGGATCTGACATTCCTCATTCAAATTGCTAGCGGATCTATCGATAGTGCAGAACTTCTTGCAAAGATAAATCTCGCAGTATCTGTGAGGTCAAACACACGGCGCGCGTACCAACCAGGGTGACCAGATTTTAGCTAACTCGATTCGCCTAATTTTGTCTTCCGAGTAGCCTAAATCGCCAAATTTTTTTTCTCGACTATTTAGCCTAAATCGCCTAACTTATTGAGCCTAGAAACCTAAATTTAGCCCAAAATAATAATAAAAACAAAAAAAAAGACCGTGTAGAGCAAAAGAAATATTTAAAAAAATCTGATAATTTTCATTTGTTTTTTTTTATTCGGTCTCAAACTAAAATAATAACTTCCCGCAAAAGTTCTCCGTCACCATCAGCCTCCTTTCCACGTGCATATTACGTTTCGTTACAAGCATTTTAAGGAATAATCAAGGAATGGTTCAATAAATTGGCGATAATAGCCTAAATCGCCTAAATAAATGCGAAATAATCCTGAGATAGCCTAAATCGCCTAAATGGCTACTGGTCGCTGATCGCATTTTATGGTCGCCGTTTGACCCCCTGAGGTAGCCTAAATGGCGACAATTCGCCTAATCTGGTCACCCTGGTACCAACGACTGTATGTGCCCGACTCCAAGACCGAATAGTTTCTTCTTGACGCTTCCTGCGCAAGTAGCCTTGACAGTATAGAAATGCATGTATTTAATTAAAAAAATTACACAGTGAGGCAACAACTTACCAAATATCATCTCCAATCTCAATCCGGTGGGTAATCAAAAGAATTTTATTTAAATTATCTTATATATAATATATTATAAAGACGACAGGTACTTTATAAGCAGCACAACATCATTTGTGTAGGCAGTTGAAGGGTGGCATCACGGTTTTTCGGACTTAAATATTTGTATACCTAACTTAATTTAAATATTTTTATAGTGACAATGTCACACAGGTCTCAGTTTTTTGACTTACTTCATTTAACTATCTGTGGAAGCTAACCTTTAGCTCTAAGAGACAGCCCATTGTTTATTTATAGGTCTAAATTTTTCTCTTTGTTTTGGGCTTCTATTCTGTTTTTCAAGTTTAACTATTCGCTCATTTATGTAAAACTAACTGTTTAGTTATGTGAGCTGCCAGCTTCCCTATGAAATAAATATACAGGGTGTTGTTTTGTAAAGTTACACCCGGCTCAGGGGTGATTATTTACACGACACTAAAGCCAGAAAAAAAATTATAAAAAAAAAATATGTCAGTGAAAAATACCCAAGAATAATTAAATTGTGGCCGCCCGTACTATTACACTAACGCTAGCGGCGGGCGAGTCGGGCGCAACATCGCGCGCGCGCTTTGAGAAAGCGGGGGTGTCCGCACGTCGCGGTTATTATAGAACAACTTGAACAAGGTGATTTATGCATCAAAAAATTTTTAGAAAAAAAAATTAACTTGTTTTTAGTTTCAAGCGTTGCTCAAACTATCGTCCCTGACTCGGGTGTTACTGACCAAAACAACACCCTGTATAAAAATATAAATATAATACTTCATCATCATCAAATCCTGTTGGCTCTAAAAACAGTTTTCCAAGCTCGGATATGCTCGTCCGGAGACTGTTTGCTTCCCGTTGCACTGATTGATGCCAGGTAGTTTTAGGTCGTCCCTAGGATCGTGACCATATACAATGGTTCTCCACTCATCACGGTCATAGGCGCGATGGGATGCGTGCTGGTTGGATCCACCTGCTGCCCTCTTTAGGACTTCGGACCAGCGCAATGGTGTTCTGCCCCTCGCCCGTCTGCCTTCCATCTGGCCCAAAATGATCTGTTTTTCCAGAGTATGACGTGGTGACCGCATAATATGCCCAAAAAATCTGAGGGCCGTCTGGCGACCTACCTAGACTAAAATATCAAACAAGAGAATCTCTTCTGATGCCAAAAAAGAGCGTGATATGAAAACTACATTCTTAAAATCGTCTAAGAACTAGTGTTGCCGCAAAATCGATAGTTTTGCAATCGATTGTCGGACGCCAAAAACATGTACCCCATCGATAGGACAATCGATGTCTTTTCTACTGCAATACTATCGGTAAACAGCAATACTATCGATAGTTTCGTCGCTGCCAACCAATGAACTATCGATAGTATCGATAGTATTGCTCTTTAATATCGAATAGGCTATCGATATAGTTTTGTACTATCGATAGAGATCTTTAATTCAATAGTATTGGATGAAATATGCATCGATAGTCGATACTATCGATAGTCTATTCGATATTAAAGAGAAATACTATCGATAGTTCATTGGTTGGCAGCGACGAAACTATCGATACTATCGATAGTATTGCAGCAGAAGAGACATCGATAGTATCGATTGACTATCGATATTATCGTGTTTTCTTCAACTATCGAAAGGCTATCGATAGACAATCGATATTGGCCTATCGAGCGGCAACACTACTAAGAACCTTCTTTATCATTATCCAGAACCACTTCTCGGAGTTTGGCGAGATCAAGAACATCCACCTGAACCTGGATCGACGCACCGGGTTCCTCAAGGGTTACGCCCTGGTCGAGTACGAGACTTACAAGCAGGCTGCGGTGAGTTCAATCGAGCGCATCATACGTGTAAGGCCCCTCACCCACGGCGACTTTTTGAAGCGATGCAGTAGCGCGTTCGTATCGATACAGCCGCGATGCGGTCGCTAGATGCGTGCCCTCGCCCACCGTAATAAGATTCGCGCGCCACCCTTCCTCCGTTCTCTTCCGACACGGTCGCGCGTTTGCATCGATACAGTCGCGATGCCATCACTTCTGTAGCGTGTTTAGCGTTATTAGCGCTTTGGCATCGCTTCTGTAGCGCGTTGCAAATGCTACTAAAGTGCGATAGTACATGCTGTGGCGAAAAGCGCGACAGCATCGCTTCAAAAAGTCTAAGGCCCCTCGCAACCACGTGGTTACGGTCTCCCTGCATTCTTAGCAGCCTCTGAGACCGTCAGTAAAACAAAATGTTGTATGCTTTTTTATCTTGAAAACCTACGCTCATAGGGTTCAAGCCCCCCCCCAAACCAAAATCCTGGATCCGCAACTGTGCATCCCCATTAGTTTTACGTCTAATCTTGCAAGCTTGCTGGAAGAAACTTCTTACAGAGACATGTCTTTTCCTGTGTAATGCCATTTTATGTTTTTCGTGTACAGTAAAATACCATAGTATTTTATTTCCCTTCGCAGAGTGCGCGCGAGGCGCTCGACGGTGCCGACATTCTCGGCCAGGCCATCTCCGTAGATTGGTGCTTCGTCAAGGGACCCAGTAAGGTGCACAAGAAGAGACGGTAGGGCGGCGGCGGCGGCGCGGCTGTTATGGATCGCACTTTGTCCGTTTATTTCTGTCTGTGGATTGGGTCCTAATTTCAGCAGCCCCGGATTTAGGATTTATGCGAGGGGGGGCAAAATCTTGACATTGGTGCCCCTCCTCAGAATTACAGACCTACCGCTCGGTTGGCGTAAAATTTTCTCCAATACCCTCAGGGCGCCTATGAGCCGAAGTCGAACCACTCAGCTAGTCAATCAAAAAAGTTTAAGAGCCACTTCTAAGGTCTCCCTGTCTTTTCATTGACCAGTACTAGGTATTTCACAGTCTGAAAGTTAGTTGGAAACCATGCTTATTGATATTGGTCCGAATAAAAAAAAAAGCGCGCCCGAAAAATTACAGATTCACCCTATATAAAATATGATAGCTTGAATTTGCCCCCCCTAGATCCGGGGCTGAATTTGCCCCCCCCCTGAAACTGCCGCCCGGGGCGGGTGCCCCGGTTTGCCCCCCCCCTCTAGAACCGGGGCTGAATTTGCCCCCCCCTGAAACTGCCGCCCGGGGCGGGTGCCCCGGTTTGCCCCCCCCCTCTAGATCCGGGGCTGAATTTGCCCCCCCCTGAAACTGCCGCCCGGGGCGGGTGCCCCGGTTTGCTCCCCCCCTCTAGATCCGGGGCTGAATTTGCCCCCCCCTGAAACTGCCGCCCGGGGCGGGTGCCCCGGTTTGCCCCCCCCCTGAAACTGCCGCCCGGGGCGGGTGCCCCGGTTTGCCCCCCCCCACTCTAGATCCGGGGCTGAATTTGCCCCCCCCTGAAACTGCCGCCCGGGGCGGGTGCCCCGGTTTGCCCCCCCCTCTAGATCCGGGGCTGAATTTCAGTAAAGTTTGCTCAACTTTTCTCTTCGCTCTCTGTAGGAAGCGTAGATAAAAGCCACCGCGATGTAAAAGGCATATTGCACAACTTTTTAGGGTCCAGCGAACAGTTACTTCACAATCCATCGAGCTAGGCACAGAGTACATTATTATACTGGAGTTAGGGTACCTATTTCTTATATTCTGAATCTTCATTGTGTTACTAAATAAAGTGCTTTGCATAACCTTTACTTTATATCTTAGGCAATAAATACATATTATAAGATTTTTCTGTATTCCGTCTAGTTTTATTTCACTACCTCTCACTTTTAGGCCATTGCATCTACTTATTGAGATGATTTATAAAAACGTCCAGTGGCACCTTTACTCGCACTACAGGGTGCACTCTAAGTCGATAGCGGAACTTTAAGTTGGATGTCTACTGATCAATACAAATAACTTGTACTAGGTGGCGACAAAAATGGAGCGAAAAAAATATCAGCTGTTTCATACATTTGGCGCAGTACTGAGTCAACCTTTTGTATGGAAAAGCTGATATTTATTTCGCTCCATATTTTTAGCCACCTAGTAAAACTTGTTTGTATTGATCAGTAGATAGCCTACTTAAAGTTCCGCTATCGACTTAGAGTGCACCCTGTAGATGGGTGAAGGGACCACTGCCTGGGACAATAAGCAACAAAGGGAAGGCAATAACAAAACAACTCGATTACAAAAGAGAAAATACATTTATTCACCACCCCCTAAAACAAAGCTACTGCATCTCAATCATGGTGGCTAGCGACCAGTCGTGCTTGAGCTCCACCGGCTCGCTCACTTGTACACCCTGCGCGGTCACCACGCCCAGCTGGTAGCGAGGGAAGGAACGCGCGTCGCGGTAGAAGAGCACCTCCATGCATTTGCGGACCACCGCTCTGTGGGAAAGAGACACCGAACTAAATCCCATAGAATCCGCATTACGTATAAAATCACAATAAAAACTTGTCCTCACAGAAACAAATGATATCAGCAATAGAACAATACGAAACATCCTTTCGACCATAAGTCTAATATTCGAATGTCAACCTTATTGCATTAGTTTATAGTTTTACTTTAATTGCATGGACTACGAGCAAATAAGCTGGCAATTTGGGCATCTATTTTTCCAGACACATTTCAGAGTTCTATGTTGTATCTAGTTTTATCCTTGATCGAAGGAAAGAGACGAGATTTAGGTTTTTTTGTTGGTAGGGGAGCACAAGGGGAGTTGGTAGGGGAACTTCAAGCAAGATGACGATAGCCGAAAATGGGATAGAACTTTTATCGTGACATTCTTTCCGTTATTATAGTCCGCGTTAGATGAGAATCGGATGGAACCTTGTCAAAGTCAATCGAAAACATAGGTATAATCCGTGCGGGATCAGAATGGGATAATACCACAGCCTTCTTTAATAAAGAAGGCTGTGGATAATACCTTTTGGAACTGAGAAGCTCGCGGTCCTGTAGCGTCAGCATTTCGGCAAACTCTAGTTGTCTATGGCAAACTCTCGTCGAAACTTTCTTGTTTTCTGTGCGCGTGGGCGTCTGCTCGAGTTTTATCACGTTTTATTCAATTAATGCAATAACATTGAATCCTTTTAGATTACAAACATTAAACATTTTTGTGTATTTCCAATTTCATAACCCTATCATAGAACGTAGAACTAATTTTTTTTTACTGACGCTACTCGAGAACTATCATTTTCGATTCAGTTCCAAAAGGTAATATCCCCTTCTGATTCCGCACGGATTATACTTTATTTTACTTTGACAAGGTTGCATTTACGCGAGTTTGCTTACCACGCGCGTCTCAGTTCTAAAAGGTGGCATGCACGGCATCCCGCCCGCATTATACTTTTGTGCGTGAACATATTTTAGATAAGGATTGTATCATTATTCTGTGCCTTGGACGCGTTAACGCGCCCTCGAGACATTCGCCGAGTGCCTTGGACGCTTCCACTAGGTGCGTTTCGACGCGTCTATGCGTCATATACGTACGCAAGTCGCCTTTCGGCGCGTCTGAGCGTCACCGGTCAGATGGTCCACATGTTCGTTTCTAGAGCGATCTCTAGAGCGAGGGCAGTCTTTAGAGCGATCTCTAGTATTTAGAGGGCTAACTTTAGAGTCTATACATACTTACTTGGCGGTCTCTTCGTTAGGCAGTCCGTTGGCGGTGGCCTGCCGCAGCAGAGGCGTCGCCATGTATGCGCCCAGGCCGGTCGCAATGGCTGGGTCTTCGTAAGAGAAGGCGCCAGATAACTACGTGGCGTCGATCAGTGCAACATGAGGCTAACAGTCTCGGAATGAGCATATCCGAGCTTGAGATGAAGGCGCAAAATCGACCAGATTGGAAAACTGTTTCGAGAGCCCTATATCCCTGATTAGGGATAACAGGAACAAATTTTAAGATAAACTCTAGAGTCTAGACATACTTACTTGGCGGTCTCTTCGTTAGGCAGTCCGTTGGCGGTGGCCTGCCGCAGCAGAGGCGTCGCCATGTATGCGCCCAGGCCGGTCGCGATGGCCGGGTCTTCGTACGCTGTTCCCAGCTTGTCCACCGCTCCCAGGAAGGGTTCACCGTCCTAAAAGGGCAAAGATTTTGTTGCTGACGTTCATCTGACTCAAAATTGGTAGAGAGTAGAGACTAATACCAAAAACCATGACCAGTAGGTTACATCCTGTAATAAGAGTTAGGATTTTTTGTAACACGATGTATTATGTATAAGATAGCACAGAGATAAGTATTTGATTTATATACTTTTTTTACTTTTGATAATACCTATTTTGACGTTCATATTGTAAATAGGTATTTATGGCATATTGAATAAAACGAATTGAACGAAACCTGTCAGTGCATAAATTCTAAATCCCTTTTGTCAACGTCATTAGACTATTAAATGTTCAGCCATGGGTTGATAAAATAACTTTTCAGGTACGGTCGGCCACAGTCACAGATACCCCATGGCAGCTCTTACCGCGCGCGGCATAGGGGCGCCAATCGAACAAAAAGAGGTATCCTAGCATGTGGCCGACTGTACTCACTCGATATCACAACGGGAAGAACTGATTACTCGAAGAACTTACTCTTTTGTTTATTAACTTTAAAAAGACAATTTTATTGTTCTTAGGACCTTTTTATTGTGAAAATTTTGGAGAGAACTGCTTACCCTATATTACAGGTTTTACCTTCTTAGGAAGCAGGGCACCCTTGCCTTAGTAACATTAAGATAATGAAATAAAATTTTATAATGAAATAAATTACTATTACTATGTTTATGAGTAGGTGATTAATCATGCTGTTAGTATAAACATACGCTTTGCCATTGATTTGAGCACTGGCTCAAGTAAACCATTTATTCCTTTTATTAGAAGTTTGCGTGTGGAGTGTAAATATTATTATTACCTGAATGCCAGCAACAACGTAGTTGCTCCAGAGTGGGTCCATCTTGCTGCGTTTGTTGTAGAGTACGCGGGTGAGCCAGCAGTGCAGGGACCGTGGCTTCAGCTGCAGCCCGTCACCGATACACTTCTCGTCGATGCTGGAATTATTCGGACAGGGTGATGACTTGTTAGACCTCCAGATATTTTCAGAAAGTATTGTGTTGGGTATACTGTTTGTTATTGGCCATATACAGCCAGGCGATTCAGGCAATTGCTCAGCAAGTTAAGAAATCCAAAGATTGCGATGATACTTATTACTTATTTGCTTAGTGAAATGTTCAGTTCAGAAATAAGCTGTGTGGCTGTTGGATAAGTATTTGAGGTCTCAGATTCAGAGCCAAACTGGACCCTATTACCAAGCCATTGCTGTCGGTCTGTCCTACCTTTGAAAATACTGTATCTTTGAAGGTAGCTAGTTAAATTGAAAATTAATGTATTTATTGCCATTTATGTCAGCGGAGGGTCCATTGTACGGGCCAACCTGCACAGTTTGGGTTAGAGCATGGAATACCGGAGCCTTTTCCCAATACCGGTATTCATTCGGTATCAAGTTATGAAATACCGGGATACCGGTTTTTCGGTATTTTTCGGTATTACATTTTTGTTATATTAAAAAATATTGAATTGTTATAAAATAGACAAATATAAAATTTAAAATAAGTGAGTTTATTTAATTAAAGGTAATATTAATTTATACTAGCTTTTGCCTGCCTCTTACTTCGTCCGCGTAGACTTTTTTTCCGCTATCGACATTACCAGACGAATTTAGTTCGTAATAATTTATAGTCTATGTTAGTCTGGTTTCTAAGCTATCTCCATTCCTTCAGGCAAATGTCTTCGTCCTGCAGTTCTAGCGTGAAAACAAATACTCACTCACAAACTGTCCGCGCACTCGGAGAAAAAGTTGCAGAATTAGAATATTCTTTGCTGTACTTCAAAAACATTAAAAGGACCGTCCGCAATCCGCATTAATAAATCGTAATGGGCAATTTTCTGACAGCTCATGAGTTGTAGTTTCAAATTTGTAACTGGATGTCGCTGAAGAGATATGTTTTTCATAAGCCAGTTCGCGCTCGTTGGGCTTCGTAGATACGTCCAAACACAATATTTAGGTATTGGTGATGGAGCAAAATGTCGTGTTTGCGGTTCTACCATTCACTCATACAAGAAAAATAACAAAGTCGTGCACTTTTTCATGTACCAAAATGGAATGAGATGAAAGATGCAGTCACAGAGTAATGAAGTGAAAAAGTATTTTCGCTGTAGTAAGCACGAATTTACTTTGTGATGTCGGATCAACGCAATCTGTCACAGCTTTTATAACTATTTTATATTTTTTAAAGCTGTCATCTAATCCCCCATTGAAGCCGTCAACTGGGAGCCTATTTAGGCACCATTGTGTTACAGGCTAAGGCCCCTGGACTGCAGTCCAAAATAAGAAAGTAATCGGTTTTAATTAATAAATAAAAACCGGTGTTTATACTTATAGGTTTTTACAAAAACCGTTTTTTTTGTAGGTTTCTAAAACCGGTTCACATCACTATTCCGCATGGCGCACTAGCACGCATCGCATGCGCGCGAGATTTTGATATTCCACACTTGTTTCAGAGTTTTATATGTAATACCGAAAATACCGAAATTCCGGTACTGAGCTAATACAATACCGGTTTTTGAAATGTAGATATTTAGTCCGGGATCCCGGTTTTTCGGTATTACCGAAAACCGGTATCCATGCTCTAGTTTGGGTATATCATGAATAATACAGAGTCAGCAATTCCGCGCGCCCGCGATGCGTCTACTTTACCTGGTTGGTACAAACTAGTTCACGACAAGCAGCCGACCAACAAGGGCGGACTCGTTGCGGGCTCCTATCAGTGCATCATCCCTCATTCTAGATTAGTCTTTCGAAAATATAACAGTTAACAGTATTCGTACAGTCTTATCATTCAATGTATCCCCGTACATCCATGGATGCGGATGGCTAGGGACCGTGAGGGGGGAAGGCCAGCAGTGACCCAGCAGTGGGCAGAGGTGGACTGATGATGATCATGACTGCCATAATGGGAGACGTTGGTGGTAACTTACATTTTCTGCTCAAGAATGTCTTTCAAGTACTGGTAGTCGGCGTAATCTCCACCAGAGCCAAGCAGGATCAGATCGTTCACCTTCTGGACGCGTGGGCAGTCGCGGAACCGAGCTAGCGAACCGTACGACCCCAGTGTGTCTGCCGCTATGACACAGCCCTTGTCAAACTTCAGTCCGATCACTGTTGTTGTTGTTGTTATGGGGGTTGCCGAGCTGCGGAGGTTGGAGGAAGGTTCTAAGAGTGGTTGATGGTTCTTACGGTCAGCCTAGCTATAATACATCTATGCATCTATCAAATTGGGGCTACAGCAAACGTAAAATATCCAATTTAGGATTTTAATACAAACAATGCAGTATGGAATAGTAACACAAGAGAAGGCTCACAATGGAAAATCCCATGAATATAGGCCACTTACTGCTGTGTGTAGTCCTGGGCAATCTGTTTAGCTGGCCCGAAAGAGGAGCCATTTCCGGGAAAGTTGTAGAAGGCGCCTGGCGAAGGCCCGTTCTGCCACAAAGGGGAAGGATTCATATAGTCGCCTGCGAATGCCATTTTGTTATAACTAGTTCTAAATAAAATCTTAAACACTTTGTTGAAAATTTTGAAAAACGCAAAATCACAAGCAATGACAAGCCGCAAATTTTGACAGGTTGAGTTTTTAAAAATTTTCATTGTTCAAAAACGTTCCATTCATTCCATCCCGTATTTCATCACATCAGATATTTTATCCTTTTGTTTTTAATCAATGATATGCGAAGTATATTTTAAAACATTTGAAAAATAAAAGTCAAGATATATTTGAATATTTGAGACAGTTTTTTTTTAAATAGAAGAGTAATAAAAGTATAAAAATCTAAGTTTTGATGTTTTGAGTGTAACAAAACGTTCCATCCTTTATCGTTCAGTAATTCAAAAGCTACCAATGTTTGTTCCTTGTTTATTTTCAAATTTTAAAATATCAAACAATGCAATAAATATGTTTGCTAAATTTTGACTGATTGATTCCCTTAAATTTTACATCATAAAATAGGGTTTTTTCCTTTAGTTATAATAAAAATTCTAGATGGCGCTGTATTTTAGTAAGAATAAATGTCAAACTAGATCACAGATAACCAAAAAGAACGCCAGATAAGTCTGCGCGCGTCGGGTGGCGTACCGTGGCGTCGGGTGGTATTTAAGTTGCGATGGAAAATAATCACCTGACCAACCGCTTGACCTGACCCCTAATAATCCTTATTTTCTTGCCATTTCTGTTGTATTATGTTACCGGCCAAACCCGATTTCATGATAAACTAGTTTCGCCTCGGCCAAATCAGTCTAACCTAAGCTCGTATATGAACGAACCAGTATAGCCTAGGCCAAACTAGTCTAGCCGAAGCTCGTATGGATAAACCGGTATTTCCTAGGCCAAACTAGTCTAGCCGAACGAAGCTCGTATGGAGAAACCAGTTTAGCCTAGGCCAATCCAGTCTGGCCTAACAAGAATATTGTACGCTCCAGGATAAACTAGTATGGCCTAGCCCGAGCTGATATTGACGAACGATTAGGTATGAATGTTACCATATCTCGTAAACTAAGAGGTTTAGCGCAAAAATAACGAAATTTTCGAACCCCTTAAGAACCCCGAAACCAGGCCTTTTACTTATAAAGGTGTTCTAAAAACCGACATAAAGGGTGTTAAACATACAGGGTATTCCTGGACGTGTGACAGACAGTCGAAAAAGATTTAAAACAAAGGTTAGGTCAGTAGGTTCGGTTGGCGACACACTGACATACCTACCTACCTCTTTTTGTTTTCGAGTGGTCCTTCAAACCGGACAAAATCGGATATACCGTAGACTTTTTCAAATTCGGCCTTTAAATGCGTCCCCTACTGTTCAGATAATTACGGCGGGTTAGTTAGTTTTAAGAAAAAGTACTAGTCTAGCATAACTAGGTAGAATCTGTATTACCCCTATTCAAATAGGGCTAGCCTAGTTTGGCCTAGGCTAATAAACTGGTTTCTCCATTCGACCCAAAACACAACACTTCCCATACATGGCTTGTACATACATACAAGATGTACAAAAGCACTTATAATTCTAAGTAGGTATTATTTTAATGAAAATCCATGGATGATCACTTGTGTGTGAAACAAAAATTACGAGCAAGAGCAAGCGGCGCGCGGCGGGGTAGCTGTTATCTGTGAAAAAACCTCGGCACAGACCAATAGACAGTCTGTGGACAGACTTTGACATTAATTCTGGCTAAACTCCATTTTCTATGGTGAGATGGATAGCGCCATCTAGAGAAGTCTTCATAAACAACAAAAAAAAAAAACCCGAAAAAAGCCTATTGATAAAAATATTTTTTTTATTCCACTTTTGTTCCTAACTTCATTCTCTTGCACAGAGTAATAGATTTTTGAACGAAAACGTCAGTTTCGGGATCTGTTGCCAACTTCAAGTTCTTTTAGTTCCTCTTGAAAAACCGAAAAACAAAATGTCCAAGAGAGGTGTGTAATTCTTCAAAATATCCACTTGAATCCGTATATTGTGAACAAAAATTTACCTAACAGCATGTGAGCCACAAGCCCTAAGGAGGTTCCGTCACTATTCCGAGATTATTTCGTGATTTCCGCGATTTCAACTTTGCGTTTCATACATCCAGTGTTTTGTGTGGTGAACGATGAATAAGTTTTTGTATTTCTCTTTTAGGACGTGGTGGTTCCGCGGGAGCGAAGTTCCGCATCTCGCTGGGTCTCCCAGTGGGTGCAGTCATCAACTGCGCTGACAACACAGGTAAATAAGCGTTCCAAACAACTCCTAACCTATAAAGCACATTTGACTGAACTCTGGTGATGATACCTTTACGATAAAACACAATTGTGTCTTGAATCATGATGATTTCTTCCTTGGCTGTGTCTGAAGATGTTCAGTCTTTCGTAGTTTCCTAGAATTCCTTTCTAAAACATAGCCTATACAACCAAAATGCAATAAAGTACGATTTATTTTTTCCATTCAGGTCTAACTCTAAAATGATATCTAGACTACACCATTACAAATCTAGGAAAGCAAACAGCACCATAATATCGCTCCACACTTGACAAATAGTTAGCGAATAACTTCTCAAGCATCGCTTTCGAATTTCAGGAGCAAAGAACTTGTACGTGATCGCCGTACAGGGCATCAAGGGTCGCCTGAACAGACTGCCGGCCGCCGCCTCCGGAGACATGATCGTCGCCACCGTCAAGAAGGGCAAACCTGAACTCAGAAAAAAGGTAAAACGTTTCTATGTTATTATTTGAAGTTGTAGATGATCAGATCTTGTATCTTAGCTGGCCGGTACACTTCTGAGAGAGTTTGGGACTTATTGCAACGCAAGTCCACTTCAGACTGGTGATTCTCGTGTTTGGATTTCTTAGATTATTTCCTCACAATGTGAGGTACCTGAGGTACTGAAACTTACTTTGAGTTTGATTTCAAAAGAATACAACGTTTTCAAGTTTCATGTAGGTACCACAGATATAAATAAAACCCTTGAACAGAGAAGTTTAAATATTGCAATGATGATAGTCCAAAGGTTTCGCTATTTTTTACAGCTGAATTGTTACAAACAGTTTGTTGATACGCCTTGGCTGACTGAGCGATATTAAAACTTAATTTGAGATATGTAATTGTGTTTTTTTCTAAAGCACTAACCCATGCTAGGGAAAATTTTTTAAAGATGTAGTATGAAGTGTTCATTTTTTTTTTTTTTTCTGGTTTGCTCTGAAGAAGACTGATTTCTTTACCAAGATTTTCATGTTTGTCTATTCGAGTATCCTGCTGGTATATTTCTATAAAGTGCCTTGCGATAAACGAATTTATATCATTGGCCAATTTTGCTTCAATTTTACCGTACTATCAGGAATAGCCCGGCAGCTTCAGTCACCTACTTCTAAACCTCAAATGCACGTACCTAACACCAAATTTCTTTACCCACAGGTAATGCCTGCGGTGGTCATCCGGCAACGGAAACCATTCAGAAGGCGGGACGGGGTGTTTATATACTTTGAGGACAATGCGGGTGTCATAGTCAACAACAAAGGCGAGATGAAGGGATCCGCTATCACTGGACCCGTTGCTAAGGAGTGCGCTGACCTGTGGCCCCGTATCGCGTCCAACGCGAGCTCGATAGCTTGAGTTAAGAATAAAGTACCGTAAAAAAAGTTTGCTCTTTTATTTCTTGAGCTTACACGTATTCCAGGCATGGTTATTGTGCTCTCTGATGTTAATCAGTTCGGTTGGCTTAGCATAAGCGCCATGGATGTACGGTCGGCCACAATCTCAGATACCCCATGGCAGCTCTTATCGCGCGCGGCATAAGGGCGCCAATCGAGCAAAAAGGGGTATCTGAGACTGTGGCCGACTGTACATACGTATAGTGTATGTATATGATAATACAAATTACATGTATAGGTTTAAATTAAACTAAGTAAGCACTGCACATTTATACAAGTAACTGTTTACGAAATACAAAATATAGGTGTATACTTCATAATGGCGGTTCATGCTAGGCCAGCAGAAAGTTTTCCTTCTGCTATGGAACAGTAAATGGCACGACTAGCACGAGAGAGTGGTGCAGTCATGCAAGCACGACCTTGATGACCTAGCTATCAACAGGGTCGATTCAAGCTTGCAAAAATATCTACCGATTTGGGTTCCGAAAAAAAGCTGAATAAAAAGCCATGGACAAGCAACCCCAGAAAACACTTCTTGCCGAACAGTGTAGTGAATGCGTGGAATAAACTACCTGAGGCAGTAATCAGTGCCCCCTCGGTGAACTCTTTTAAAAACAGACTCGATAAACATTTAAAAAGTGCACTGAAGTGATATACACGCATCAGCTTTAAGCTGCCAGTGTATTATTAAATAATAATTTATGAAATGTATGTTGTTTGATGGGCATTGGCAGGCACTTTCACAGATTACAAAAAAGAAGGCACTTTGACAACGTAGTGTTATCTTCTCTTTGGCTTTGACTTGCCATATCTTTTCGGATCTCTCGAACCATCAAGACGTCGTTCGATGCAGATCCAAGATCCAGTATAATGATGTGCAGTGGTTCGATCAATCTGGACGAACGAAGCGCTAGGACTATGTGGCCAGCCAGTGGCAGCAGGTACGTACCTTATGAATCTACATAAGTAGACTTCTTTGATTACGTTATTTACTGCCACGAAGTAAATACTGTAATTACTTCACTACTCCGAGAATACCTAGAACCTAACCTAGTACAGTCGGCGACACGCTATAATGATTCTCCGTTTTGTTCGATTGACGCACTTGTGCCGCGCGTATCCTAGCGCTGACCGTACCAAAGAAACTCGCGATTAGTCAGAGCAGAGCAAGCAAGAAGAAAACAACTTGTGAGGCAGAGGTGTATAGTAATCTATGGGCAGAGGTGGCAGAGGTCAGAGGCGGTGTTTCGGCAATAGATGGACGAGTTCGGTGGCTTGACAGACTATACCCAGTCAAAATGAAGGTGTCCAAAAAATGTGGAACGCTTCACGATTTTGCGTGTCATCCTTGCGCAGGGGCCATGCTAATCTTCTCTGTATCGTTCCAATTTTAGTATATGTACTGCCGAAGCAAGTACACTCGTACTGGCAAAGTCATAGTATATATACTCAAGGTGTAAAAAACTTTCATAGCGCGATGTAGCACTTTAACGGAATGTCTTGAATTTAGTGCGTTGATAATGGTAAATATCATGGAAATGTCTCAGTGACTATGATTATTTATTTATTATTTCAAACAGTCAAGTAGAAACTCAAAATCTAGCCTATAACCGTGGAAAAACCAAAATTATGTTGTACCTCAGCTTATTAACGCCACCTAGCGGATGTTGTTAGAACTGTATAGTTTTGTCTACTCAACAACAGATGTCACTACAAAGCTTCAACACCATCTAGAGACGGTTATGAGATCTGTATAATTTTAGCCACTCTACCACAGATGTCACTAAAAAGTGCAAGTGTTATTTATTAGAACTGTTAATTTTAGGCTATTCAATAACAGATGTCACTGTACGTTGTTAACGCCACGTAGAATGATTTATTGGAACAACATGGTTTTTGCTACTCAACGATAGGTGTCCTCATGTAGATAAATATAACATAATAATTTATGTAGATAACATGTAGGGTAAATAAAAGAATAATGGAAATATAATATCAAAACATTTTTTTTATTATAATAAAATTTTCTAAGGCATTTTCGTACACAACATTAAGACAAATTAGATGATAATTATTATTTCTATTGGCTATGGCCGTTATTACTAAATGCATTTGATCGTTAAAATATTTTTTTATTTATTTACAATTAGAAAATTTGATATTCTACCCTAATTAATATAAAAATAAATAAATTCTGTAAACAACTAAGTACCTATTTAAATTCAATTTACTTACCACAAAATAAATAATTTTAAAACGTAGAATAAAATATGATATTTAAATTCGTTGTTCTGTTAAACCCATGAACACAATTTATAGTTACCTACCTATGTATAAAAATGAACATTTTACGTCTATAAGTACTTGTTTTAAACATTTTGCACATGTCTTAAATATTAGGTATTTTTTCAAAGTCGTTCAGTGGATACCCCTTTTTGTGTTAAATTGACTCCCTATTCCGCGCACGGTAAAGGCCCCTACACATTGGCCCATTGGCCCGTTACCCTTGACGCTATTGCGTTCATATTGTCAACATATTCATGCTTTGATTTTATATACCTGCTTTGTAATTTTGTTTTTTTTTTTAAATAAAGCTGTTTTGTACAATTAAAATATAAAATACTTCTTTATTCGTGAAACATTGAATTTTGTAAATTGCCCCATATTGAAAAAACAGCGTCAAGGGCAGTGGAGCTGAAATTTTAGATAAGACAAACAAGTTGTTTAAAAAATATAGTAGCATTTCAGACAGGTAGAGATTCTGGGACTGAGTTGACACTATATTCCTTGTCTGTCAATATAGGTGATAATAATAAAAAAACGCGTCCTTACAAAATCACATAACACAAAAGATCACACGTACACACGACAGCACGTCGACCCTTACACGCTTGCACTCTACTCGGTTACGTTACGGGCGACTTTACAACAAAAGTGTACACTCTGACGTGCTGTCGTGCTATCAGTCTGTGATCGATCACACGCATAATTCACTTTGCTACAATTCGTCTCATCTATCTCCTAGCCTGGCTAGACCACGTGAAATTACCACTAAGTTTTTGTTGCTTTATTATTATTTAAAAAATATTGATATAAATCCGAGTAGTCAGACTCAAAAATGAGTCACTTTGAGTTCCCTTCACATCATATCAATGATAAATAATAAGGTCGAGAGTTCGGGATATTTTTAGTCTTTTTTTTTTTTATATAGCGGCCAGTAGGTACCACCTCTCCCCAAAAAGCCGAGTGAATTGACCACTTATGCACTCTAGTTTTTTGTATTTATTTTGTCTTTGATAAATCTAAAGAATGCACTTTTATACATCGTCTCTAATACATTCTAACAGTTACTAAAACTGCAATATCTGATTGATTCAGTCATTAAACTCAGACATCCTGTCCAGACAGGCAACTAAAAAAAAGTCAAATTGTTATGAGTCTGACTTACGCACGAGTCACTTTGATACATCCTACCACTCACTAAAATTGCAATATCCGGTTGATCCAGTCATCGAACTCAGAGATCCTATGGTAGACAAGCATTTTCACATTTTTATTAAATTGTTACGAGTCCGACTCACGCACTTTGATACATCCTACCACTCACTAAAATATCTTGTTAATCCGGTCATCCAACTCAGAGATCCTATGGTAGACAAGCATTTTCTTTTTTTTTATTGTTACGAGTCCGACTCACTCACGAGTCACTTTGATACATCCTACCACTCACTGAAATTGGAGTATCTGTTTGATCAGTCATTAAACTCAGAGATCCTGTTGTAGACAGGCAATTTCATATTTTTATTAAATTGTTACGAGTCTGACTCACGCACGAGTCACTTTGATACATCCTACCACTCAATAAAACTGAAATATCTTGTTGATTCAGTCACCAAACTCAGAGATCCTGTTGTAGACAGGCATTTTCATATCTTCATTAAATTGTTACGAGTCCGACTCACGCACGAGTCACTTTGATACATCCTACCACTCACTAAAACTGCAATATCTTGTTGATCCAGTCACCAAACTCGGAGATCCTGTTGTAGACAGGCATTTATATTTCTTTATAATTTTTTTTTTGAGTCCGACTCACGCACGAGTCACTTTGATACATCCTACCACTCACTAAAACTGCAATATCTGGTTGATCCAGTCTCTGAACTCTGAGATCCTGGTATAGACTCCAGGTTGGTTGGGCTCGGCGCATCCGATGCCCCAGGAGATGACTCCGCCGAGCACGAACCGATGGTCCCTGTCTCGCTGGACCACCATTGGTCCGCCACTGTCACCTGTTGGGGGAGTCATGGTTTCTGAGTTTTGTTTAAAAGGAAAGTGTTTTAGAGTGGAAAGTTTTGATGTTTGAAGGCAGCCCTTATAATTTTGAACGAATAAAATCTTTTATCGCCTTTTGTGGCCACTTTTTGCGATAAAAGATTTTATTCGTAGGTTCTACTAGGGGAATCTAAACCTTAGGTTCTAAAAATAGTTAAGCCTCGCGTTGAATACTATATATACTTTAGCAAAATACGCATCCAAAAAGAAGATAAGAAACCTTGATAAGGCTTGTATTTTTACTAAGTCTTAATGGACTTCATTTAATTATGTACATAATTATTAAGTCTGAAATGCATATTTTCAATTTACCTTCGCAACTGTCGGCGCCGCCGCGTCTGAGGCCCGCGCAGATGAAGATGTTGGGTATGTGCTCATTGTAGCCGGCCGCCTGGTACATCGCCTCGCAGGCCGTGTTGTTGATCACCGGCACCTCCACCTCTTGCAGCACCGACGGCAGCGGGCCCTCTGTTCGTGACAAAATATAATTATAAAACTAGCAGTTATTGTATTCGAAACGGGTCGAATCGCGGTTGGTATTAGGCAAAATTAATTACCTTATTTGTCCAAACGTTTCGGCCGTTTTGGATACAGTAGGCCAATAGCGCACTAGCGGCCAGGGGCCTTAGCCTGTAACATAATGGTGCCAAAATTGGCTTCCGGTTGACGGTTTTAATTACGATTTATTGATGCTGTCGGTCCAGTGTCGGTCCTTTTAATGTTATTGTAGTACAGCAAAGAATATTAAGAGTCTAATCAGGAGGAGGAAGAGGATTAGTTCGCTGGTTGTAGGAGAACAACGAAAAAATCCCGGTTTTGTCCTTCTACCTAGGACGCCATTGAGACGCCATTGTGTTACAGGCTAAGGCCCCAGGGCCCTTAGCCTGTAACACAATGGTGCCAAAATGGGCTGTTAGGTGACGACTTCAATTACGATTTGCTAACGCTGTCTGTCCTTTTAATGTTTTTGTAGTACAGCAAAGAATATTTTGATTCTAATTCTAGAGGATTAGTTCTCTGGTTGTAGGAGAAAAACGAGGAGAGCCCGGTTTTGTCCTCCTGCCGGGACGCCATTGACCCGCCATTGCGTTACAGGCTAAGGGCCCTGGTCGCAGCGGCCAGTGAGATACACACATTTGTATGAAGTCGCCCCGTGGGCCGCGCGCACCTGGCCGCTGCAGCCTGGGGGCGAATTCACGGGTATGTCGCATTCGAGATTCTCCGAAGAAAACCTTAGTAACAAGTCACATTCGATATTGCCGAGAATTAGCCCCCTGGTGCGCGTGGCCCATGTCGATTTCATACTTATGTGTGTTTGTCACTGGCCGCTGTGATCTGGGGGGTTACCCTTGACGCTATTGCGATCAAATTGAAAAAGATGTAAAATAAATTTATCTTTGCATTAGCATTTTGTAATGCTTTGATTTTAAATACTTTGTAATGTTTATTCAAATGTAAGGCTGTTTTATTCAATAAAAACACAAAATGCATCTTAATTTGTAAAATATTAAATTTTGTAAACTGCGCCATATTGCGGCCGTATTGGAAAAATGCGTCAAGGGTAGAGGGGCTGGCTGTGATCTGGAATGGTCGAAGTTACTAAAATTCTGATTTAAAAAGATTATTTCCGGTTTTGTGTATTAAAAAAAATAAAAAATCTATTTTTTATTTGTATTTAGAAAGAACAGTAAATTTTAAATTTTAAAGATTTATTTAATATTTTAATATATTATTTTTTTATTCGAAAATACTATTTAAAAAAAATACGAATTGCAAAAACGATAATTCTATAGAAGCCTATAAGTTGACAAATACATCATACAAAAAAAAAACGTGTGTCCACATTCATACCTACTAGAAGTACAATTAGGCTGAATATGAACCAATTTCTGGACCTCACATTTTTTCGCTGCCCGCTTCGCGTGAAATGCCCCTTTAGGTACTTAAATATTAGTCCACCTATTGACAAAGTTGCCGGTAACTGAATCCACCTATTGGTAATATTTTTTTCCACCTGCGATATTGCCACCACCTTGTCCACCTGTCGGTAATATTTATTCACCGTCATAGAGCCGCTCCCAGCCAGTGACAGCCCCACACACCGACAGGATTTTCGGCTGGATGTTCACTGGCTCCGGATTTCTTCACACGGCTTTCTATCACAAGGTAGCCACCAATTAATTGCAAAATTTTCCGGAAACCTTGTCTACCTATTGAAGATCTTGTCCACTTACTGGCACTATTGTCGGCAATCTTGTCCACCTATTGGTAATACAGTCCACCTATTGACTCACCATCGTAGAGCCGCCCCCAGCCGGTGACGTAGGCGGTGTGTCCCACGTAGTCATCATCGTTGTCCGGGACACACACCGGCAGGATGTTCGGTTGAAAGTTCACCGGCTCGTAGAATCTGGTGAGAGAAATAAATTAGA
Organism: Zelleria hepariella; assembly: GCA_949319315.1. Classification (NCBI taxonomy): domain Eukaryota; kingdom Metazoa; phylum Arthropoda; class Insecta; order Lepidoptera; family Yponomeutidae; genus Zelleria; species Zelleria hepariella. Next base: position 3,740,171 of record OX439385.1, on the reverse strand, counting down.
TTAGAATATTCTGTATTGTACTAAACACATAAGGACAGACATTATTAATATTTAGGGTACAATTGGCGACTTTATTGCTACTATTATTGCCACTACTTTCTTCCAGGTAACCACCTCGGGCTTTTCATTTGTGCGTTAGAGTATCGGATAATTTTGGAAAAGCCTTTGGTAAAGTTCCAGTCCCCTTGCGAGGTGATTATGCTTTGATCTAGCCTGCCAAAATTTGGTTAATTTGGTTAATAATAAATGTCTTTTCTTTCTTTCTTTCTTTCTTTCTTTCTTTCAAAAAGTAAAACCTTTGATAGATGTCAAATTAATATAGTACCTACGTAATTTTGAGTAAAAACATCATCATTGCATTGCGTTAAGATTATTAGATACAATAAAAAGAGGGAAAAAATAGGGAACAAAAATGATTAGGTAGTATCAGGGTAGTATCTATAGCATTTATACCGATTTAGATTTACAGTTGTTGCTGAAGTAACTGTATTAAAGTTTAGATTGAGTAACTTAGGCCCGGTTTCTGAGTTGAGAATTTTGCTAAGCAAATGGGTAAGTATCGTCCTGTCTCTGCAGATTTCTCACAAAAGAGCGTGACAGAGCGATACGTAAGTACGCGCTTAGTAAAATTCTCAACTCAGAAACCGGGCCATAGTCTTTATAACAGACAGACTCAAAACATTAGTGACACTGCTTGCTGTGTATAGTATCCGACCAGGAAGTTTTTGAACTTATAATCAAGTTTCACAGAGGTTGAGTGCACTGAACGGTGACCAAGTGCCTAAACCGCAACGGTTTGACACTTTTGGTACGGTCTAGTGATTTCGTCGTTATTACCTTTGCTGTATAGTAATTCGAAGATTGTTGTATGTTAAATACCTAAATAATAGTCACTTCGGAGTAAATAAAAGAAAAGTGATAAGTATGTCAGCCCCTCTACCCTTGACGCATATATCCAATACAGCTGCAATATGGCGCAAGTTACAAAATATTTTACAATAAAGACGCATTTTGTGTTTTTATTGAATAAAACAGCCTTACCTTGGAAAAAAAAATTACAAAGTGTTTAAAATCAAAGCATTACTATGCGAATTCAAAGAGAAATTAAATTGAAAACTTTTTCAATTTGATCGCAATAGCGTCAAGGGTTTCGCCGTAGGGCCCCGCATCGCTCACCAGCCCCTGTATTCTCTAAAATATCCACCGTAAATTATACCTAACCGTTTTTAAATGTCATAAAAAAGATTGTTCATTTCAATAAGGGCTATTTCCGAGTGTTTTGACGCTCAAAGGTGAGTGTTTTTTTACATAATAGACCCACAGGTCGTGCTCGCTGAGACGGACTAGCAGCTCCGATAGCGGTTTACCTGCTTTCTAGACTAGTTTCGGTCTTCTTCCGGAACCTTATTCATGGAAGAGAGACGAAGCTTACCCGCAACATTTGTGAGGTTTCTCGATTCGTTTTGAAATTCTTTCACGAATCTTATAGAAAGGCTGCTTACTCTGAGTTAACGCATCTGTTTGAAGTCAATCTTACGGATCACAAAGTTTGGACTTCATTCGGAAGTCTTATTCATGGAAGAGAAGCGAAACGAAACTAAGGCCGTCCAAAAGTGTCCCTTGCCAACGGATTTGAATTTGCCCGATCCCAATACTGACATTTACGGACACATCAGCGGTGGGATCGCACTATATTCTGTCATTGCTGTTTCCTGTGGCTGAGACCCTAGTAACACAGACCGAATATAATACGCGCCACAAAAGATGAACCTAGACCCGGGCGTCTTCGGGGCGGCGGAAAGGTTGCGGGAGGCGCGGTCTAGGTTCATCTTTCGTATTATACAGTATTAAGTTTCTGTTCTGTGGCTCCTATTACCTCAGTAGAGCCAGGTCATACTCGAAGGTGGCGGGGTCGAAGTGCGGGTGGCTGGCGACTATCTGCACGCGGCGCTCCGCGAAGCCGTAGGGCTCCGCCTCGCTCGCCAGGTCGTGCTCCCCGAGACGGACCAGCAGCTCCGAGGGGGGGACGCTGGGAAAGTCAAGTTGAGGGTTAAGGTGGGACGATAGCAACGTGGCGGGAAATTCCAATTTTTCACAGTTTTTTACTTTTTGTAGCTAAGAGCTGTTTTTGTGTAGCGATTTTTCATTCGCGGCATTAACATATTATTTTCATTATTGTAAACAAAAGAACAACAATAATTCAGCCGATTATGTGTTCTGGTCTACGAAGCAGTGGCACTGCCCAAAAAACTTGTTGATGACCAGAATACATAATCGGCTGAATTATTGTTGTTCTGTTGTTTACAATAATGAAAAGAATACTATGTTATTGCCGCGAACGAAAAATCGCTGAACAAAAACTCAGCTCAGTTTAGCTACAAAATGTAAAAACTGTGAAAAATTTGAATTTCCCGCCACGCTGCTATCTTCCAGCCTTAATGATGGTATATTACACTTTATTGCACAAAATAAAAACTTCAATAACAATGGTGAGAAATTACACACAAGGGCGGACTTATTTCAATAGAAATTTCTTCCAGCCAGCCAAATAAATTGTGAAATATTGTTTTGACGGCGGGAGACGGGCACTAAAGTAGATGTACATGAAAATACAACACATAAATAATACAGTACCTAATTGATAACACAGTTCAACAGTCAACAGTGGCAGGAAAAGACTGGATGAGAAATGCCCAAGACTTTCAAGACTGGAGTGCATTAGAAGAGATGAAACTTTAAGTTTAGATTTAAATCCGGAGAAAAGGCCCGATTTCCTTTTAAAATCTTGAGCGTTTGTCGCAATTTCAGTTTTTTATCTCAAACGCAATTACAACTTCTTTTGAGTGCCTCTCCTCTAATGGAGGTTGGCCGTCAGCTCTTCATATTATTTTCTATTTCTTGCCTCTATTTCTTCTATTTCTTCATTCCTTGATGTTTCTGAATTCACAACTAAAAAGTATCTATATTACTTATATCTCTGATTTCAGTGACTAAAAAATATCCAGATTTTGTCACAACAGTGTGTAATACCTACTTGGAATGCATAATACCTAATGCGATACCTAACAGGAAAAATCACAAAAAATGGGCAGCCTTGCTGCATATCTGCGTCAACGATGCAGATTTTGAGTGACTCTTAAAAAGAACAAAGTTGAAATTGCAAGGCCGTTACAAGGGACTTAAAAAAAACAAGTTGTCACCTAATATTATTTTGCGATTCGTTTTTTGTGACCTGTCGACAGACAGTTGCTCACCCATAATTTATCATATTGTTAATATAATGTGGATCCTTATGAATATGTAGATTGAGTATTAGAGAAACTTTTGAGTGACGATAGGACATTGACTTTTGAACAGCTACGTTAGTATACATTTAAAAGACCTAGATTGTTGCGTAGATTCCTATGGCTAGATTGAGATAGGTCATGGCTGGGTATGGTTCCTAAATGGCACTGTTTTTAACTGTATCATCCACACTAAAATAATAAAACCTGACCCCATTGTCGACTGTACGAAGCGAGGTTTTTTTAGTTTCTAGACAGAGGGAAGATAAAAATCCTTACACTTGGGTTTTGTGAGGCTATTTATGTTTTTCTAGCATAGTTTAGTGCTTAAAAAATGCAAGAGCAATTTTCTTATAATTTTGGCGGGGTACAGAAAATTGATCCAAAATTTAAAAAATAAATAAAACGTTTCCACTAAATTCCACCTAGTGTTCAACGCAATGCGGGTGATCAGCAGCGCGGCGCCACACTTGTGCAGGTAGGTGGTAGGTGGACGTCCGCCACTGCCGCAGCGAGATCTGCCACGGCCGCTACCGCCCGAAGGCAACCTGGCGCGACCGACCATGCGCATTTAAGCCAGGCCATTTTAAGAATGGGATTTTAAACTCCCTAAATTATACAAGAAAGTATATTTTGTGGATAGCTTTTATCTCCCAACCGAATAATCTCATTTCGATTGCTAGATTATTATCAGTACGTATGTTGGTACTTACCAACATATTGATTCATTGAATCGCATAAGATAGTGGCCACGCATGGCGTCAGAATTTTTAACACCATCTAAGAAAGTACTAAAGGAGTTTCCAATCTCATTCTTAAAATTACCAGACTGCGATGCAAGTATGTATAAAAAAAAAACACTGGCCACTTACTGTTCAACGCAATGCGCGGCGGTGATGGCCCAGTTTTCATTCAGCAGTGCGGCGCCACACTTGTGCAGGTAGGTGGACGTCCGCCACTGCCGCAGCGAGATCTGCCACGGCCACCGCCCGAAGCCGGACTTGGCGCCACCGACGATGCGCGCCTCCGGCCACAGCCTGCGTCCGCACACTGCCAGCACGAGGAGAGTCGAATTTATTAGCATTTTTGTGTTGTGCTTGAGGTTTTAGCTGGTGGCAGAATGGCTATGTACGTTGGGGTGATATTTTGGCCTTCAATGAATTAATTGAAGGTATCAGGAGTCGAGGTTTTGGTTTTAAAATTTTGTTGTTGTGGTTGAGGTTTCAGCTAGTGGCGGCCACTTTTGACGCACTAAATTCGGCCTGAAGTGAATGAGTTGCTGTATAAACCGGGATATGGGTGTGAGGCTGTGGAGTAATGTTTTTTCTTAATTTATGTTTATGGCTGCTAATGTTATTTCGTCACTATTTTTTGCACTTTTTGCAGCTGTTTCGGTTAAGATTTTTAGATATCATAGATTTAAATATAAATTGTTGCACTTTAAGTTTGGTTTTTAGGCTTCTGACACTCGGGTTTTATCAGTTTTCGTTCGATTATGAGGCATGTATTTTTATTTATTATTATAAATTATATTTTTTAACTCCAAATAATTTAAAACGAGTCCCTTGCTATAATTAGAGAACATGTCCTGTACACTTTGCCGCATTCAACTTTATCTTCGTACTCCCATGACATTTTTCAAAAAAATAACGAACGCACTGGCCACTTTTCACTCCAAATCTAGAAAAAAAAACTAAATGTCACTTTCCAAACGCAACTTTAAAAAAAAATTAAGTAGTATTTTTGTATGAAATTATTTTCCACAAAACAGAAAATTTTTACTTTTTGATTTTCTAAAAGCGTTCGTAAATAAAGTTCTTATTGAAACAAGTAGCGGACGAGACTGGCAGCTTACAAACGTCCTTGCTATTGGCCGTGGCGTGCGGTCGCATCGCTCGGCTACTGACAAGTCTTTGTTCGAAATTCATACTTCAAGTATAAAGCTGGAAAATGTAGAGGGACCGACTCGGCGTGGTTTATTCTGCATTAGGCAATGATGTTTTTTTTTGTCTAATAACTTTACTATGTACCATAGTAATTGAAGTAAGTAAAATGCAAAGAGATAAGCAGATAAACCAATGTATTAATACCTAAGTACTTATGTACTATTTTTTACAAAATAGCCATGAAGTAGATTTTCCTCGATTGGTAGTAGCGTTCGTCGACAAAAAGTTAACATCGAAAGTAGATAAAGGGAACCTTTTGTATTTTTTTGTCTTACAAGTTACTTACAACTTGTAACCTGACTAAATGAAGTATGACCACTTGCGTGAGGGCTGGATGTTTCGAAGGGGATTTTCAGGATTATTAATCAGTTTGAAACTAAAATGAACTATGAGTGTTTTTTTATACTCGTATGAACTCATTGAAACATAACTACTAATTGAAAAATATAGAGCCTTCCTAGACGAAAAAAAAAACTTTCTGTCTGAAAAGACTGAATTGGTTTAAAAAAATATAGAGTCAAAAATGTGTGCCGCCATTCTTAAACCAACCGGGTTTTACTATATTTTTTATTGCACTTATTGGCATCTGAGTGAAGTGACTGGCTGACCGAGACATTGTCATGGGTCTTTGAACTTTAAGAAGAAGAAAAAGCTGTTTTGTGCGGGAATGTGAAGAATTTTGTTTTGACTAATAATCATGGAATGTCGGTAGAGGCGCTAATGCGTTGTTTTATATCTTTTTTAGGTGGATATTTTTTATTTATTTGAAATTAATTAAGATTTAAATTTTCCATCTCTAGTGTCGAAAGCGTCATATTTCGGGCGCACAGAAATCGATACTCGTATATTTCTAATACAATTACAGATACAAATACAAGAAAGAGATAAATACAGTCAGCCACACACTAGGATATCCCTTTTTGTTCGATTGGCGCCCTTATGCCGCGCGCGGTAAGAGCTACCGTGGGATATCCTAGACTGTGGCCGACCGTACTTATTTAATGATTTTTTACGCCAATTTTGGTGTAGTTTAGAATCATTGCGTTCAAGTCAAAGAGTCTAATAAGCAATTGTTACCTACTGTTATAAAAATAACTAAGTCGTACCTAAATTATAGTCTTTTTTACCCGGAAAAGTTAGAGGATGTACGTTGTAAAGTTAACTGAAGTCATCAACAAAGACTGATCATTCGTCTGGTATGCGAAAAGAAGTAATTATCTTGCGAAATTGACACTTAGGCATTTAGGTTTTTGACGTGAAGTGAAGAAACCGGAGGTCTATCCCAGCTTCCCCTACTATAATTTAAGAAATTTAAATTCAAAACACTTTATTGATGCAAAAAAGCTTAATATTTAAGTAAGTAAGTAAGTAAGTAAGATATTTATTCACAAGATAAAAAGTAATATTTTATACTTACTTAAACAATAAGTCAGACCCTAATAAGTCACCTTGTATGCTTGTTTGCTTTGCTTTTGATTTAAGCATGTAAGCACAAGCAATGCAATGCAAAGCTCTGTTTTTCTGATTTTTTCATAACTTCGTATACACGTCCCATTCACACCTCTCAAAAGATATTTTTGGGTCATTTTTATCAGATAAATGATTACATAATTTTGGTGGCACTTTTATTTGTGGGTTTTGAGAGAAAATTATGTTCTTACTGCAGTACAGTTACGTGTTGATTTTTCCACTACATAACTGTACATTCGTAGCTGTACACAGGAAAAACACGAACTTATCAAACCATACCCTACTTTTTGGGTTATTGTAACTTTTTTTCGTAATATGCCACCTTCTGCGTGGAAGAGAACACCTTCTTCCACTACACACACCATGCTCGTAGTTTATATAAAATAGCAAATTACCAACAATGCAGCAACTTTAATTGTCGGTTTATCTCTAACAGTGCTTTGAATGGAGGTTAAACTTGTTACTTCTAATCGTGCGTTTTATTCAATTATTAAGTTTCAAAGTTACGACAGTCGGTGGTAATTTGATAATGGGTCACGCAGTGTCCATCGTATAACCTATGTCAATTAAGGAACGATAAACTATTTAAATGGCCACTCCCGCTATAATCCGCGCGGGATGAGAATGGGATGCGACCTTTTGGAACTGAGACGCGCGCGGTAAGCAAACTCGCGTTGTCAAAGTAAATTTCAGTATATTTTCGTTTGACTTCGACAAGGTACCATCCCATTCTCATCGCGCGCGGATTATACCTTTCGCTTTAATAATATCTCCGTCTATACTCACAAGTAGCGTTAGCAAAGTAATTTTAGGCAGTCTTAATTAGTCACCAACGCTGGGCCAATAAACCGCTTTCGTAACCTCTCTAGTCATGTAAAAAGAACGCTACCGGTCGAGCTGCGCATTAGGCGATTTATCAGTCTCTATAGGCTGTTTAGCTAGTATAGCTAGTAGCTATTATAGCTAGTATACTAGCTAGTAGCTATATGTATGGCTAGTTCAAAAATAAAACAATAGTCCTAGTGCTTACGTGCGCGAGTATAACCAAACGCAAACCCACCCCTCCGCTTTTTTCTAGCGTTATTTTTACATGACACGACCTATAGGTACTAGCCAAACCATAACATTTTCATATCGTTTCTTTATTGGAACGGCTTTTAATACTACAGTAAAAATGTACATACCGTCTTTGTAGTTAGTCATATTGTAGGGCGATACGGTCGTCGATGATGTTGTCGAAGTCTCGTTGACTGGTGATGGTGATGATGCCGATGATGGACCTGAAAAGTGATGAAAAGTTGCTTTACATAGCTGAGGACTATATTTTCATTAAAATAATATGTACTAACTTAATTTTACGCAGTTTGACTGATAGACTGATACAGCGGTTCCCGAATTCTTTTGGCTACGGAACGCTTCTTGGTTCACCGTTTTTGTGCGGAACCCCAGCTCAAGTAAGAAGTAAACTAACTGTAACTTTTTTTTACGTAAAATCACACCAAACTGAGGCTTTTTTTGACCAATATGGCCGTTGTTTGTATCAATCAACTATCGCCACCAAGCAGCCGAGCTTTCAGTTTACTCCTCATTGAAACTGGATAATAATTACGTCCATTTAAAAGATTACCATACCTAAATACCTATATAAAAAGAGCAAAAAAAAAATCGAAATTTTGAAGTTTCGCGGAACCCCTGAGAGCCTTTGACCGAACCTCAGGGTTCCGCGGAACACCATTCGGGAACCGCTGGACTGATAGATCCGTGGTAGGTGCTTTGAAGACAGGACGCCCCAAAACTACCTGCCTTCGATCAGTCTAACTAACAGGAAGCAAACTTTCTCGGGATGAAATCGGTGGGAATGGAAACTGATAGGTAATGCTGATAATAATACGATAAACGATGAATTGATGACGCAATTATAATCGAGCATTATGAAAACAATATCTAGTAATGATTTTTATAAGGTAAAAAAATGGACACCGGCGCCGTGGCAGGCCAGGGGGGTTACTCTTGACGCTATTGCGATCAAATTGAAAAAGTTTTTAAATTAATTTATCTTTGAATTCGCATAGTAATGCTTTGATTTTAAATACTTTGTAATCTTTATTCAAAGGTTAGGCTGTTTTATTCAATAAAAACACAAAATGCGTCTTAATTTGTAAAATATTAAATTTTGTAAATTGCGCCATATTGCGGCCGTATTGGAAAAATGCGTCAAGGGTAGAGGGGCAGGGCGGAGATGGCGGGACGATCTCGAAACCTTTTTACCTTTTTACCGGGGTGGCAAGAGGTGGCCCCAGATAGAAAAGAGTGGAGGACACAAGGGGAGGCCTTTGCCCAGCAGTGGGACACAAAACAGGCTACATAAAAAAAAAAAACGCTCGGGACAGGATTTTGTGCTTTAGCCTTCGATCAAGGATAAAACTAGATACAACATAGAACTCTGAAATGTGTCTGGAAAAATAGATGCCCAAATTGCCTTTGGGAGTTTATTTGATCGTAATGCAATAAGGTTGACATTCGAATATTAGACGTATGATATCTTTTGTTTCTGTGGGGACAAGTTTTTATTGTGATTTTATACGTAATGCGGATTCTATGGGATTTAGTTCGGTGGCTTTAGCAAATACAAAAAGTGCTTAAAAACAATATCTTACCACTCTCGGTAGATCCATTGACAGCGGGCGCGACAGTGGTCGCGTCACTAAAGTTGGCGGGCAACGTCACCAAACTGACGCTCTCCATACTGACAGTCGTACTGATAGTGGCAGTCGGCGTCAAAGTGACATTGACAGTAAACTCTTGGACCGTCGCTTCAGTTGTCACTGGTTCTGCTGCTTTTACAGTAGTTATTTCAGCCGGTGTAGAAGATTTTGTGGTAGTCAAAGGTTCGGCGGTAGTTGTGGTTGTTTTTGGTTCCACGGTGGTCTGTGGTTCTTGGCTGGGTGACTGTGGTTCTTGGCTGGTCGACTGTGGTTCTTGGCTGCTCGACTGTGGTTCTTGGCTGGTCGGTTGTGCGTCTTGGGTGGTAGTGGGTGGTTCGGTCGTTGAGCTGGTTGAAACTTGGATGGTAGTCAGAATTTCGACTTTGGTCGTGGTTGGTTCAGTTTCAACTACCTCGGGCTTCAATGTTTGTTCAGGAGCAAGGGTTTGCTCGGTGGTTGAAGTGGTGGTAGTTATGGTGGTTTCTGGTACAGTTTCCGTGGTTACCGGTGGTTCTGTTGTCGTGGTTGTTGTGGTTGTGGTTGTAGTTGTGGTTTCTGGCCTCGGCGGTATGGTTGAGATTAGAATCCATCCGTCTGGTGGCGTTATTGGTGACCATATTTCTGTAAATTCGATGAAATCTATTAATTTTGTTATTAAAACAATAACACCATTATTCACTATCATGTGATTGGACAGCCTAAACTGAGACAAATCTAGTCGTTTCTATTAAATGTGGTCTTTAAATGCGTCCCCAGTTAGTAATTATCATTTATTATTTTTAAATGCTCATCACAGATTCTGATATGCATGCTAATCAATTTAACTACGCTTTGATAGACAATAAATTATTCAAAAGAAAACGTTTTGCGGTTGCCATGTCAAATTAACAATACGAAAATAATAAAAAGTGGATCAATCGACTCACGATTCACCTTGAATGCATACAAATTCTATGCAGCTTGGAAGAAAGCCAAAGTGATGGAAATGGGCTAGTATTTAAGTACTATCGTGGCTTGGTTGGGAATTGCTTGGTTTGATACGTTTTCAATAATTTGGTTACCTCTGGATATGGACTTCATCGACACTTCATCCCTGTAAATGTTTTTCATACAACTTGTGAACTCGTTTCACAGGGAAAAAATACTTTCAGTACTTATATCCTTTCTTTCTTAGTCCGCCCACATCTACACCCCAATAGGATAGGACCTTTACCTATGTCTTAAAATTAAATCTTCGTGCTAGATATGAAACAGTCCCATAAGTAAAGTTGTGATAGGTTTTTGTTTTTTGTCGAAATTTGAAGTGTGGTGTTGATTTCTATGAGTAGGTATACTTACTTATCTTTATGATTTTGATTTGATTAGATTTACTTTTGTGAATCTAGAGGTCAAGAAAGTGTCACTTATACGCCAAAAGTTCTTTACAATTACTTCTTTTAGAAAAATAATAAACTAATCTATCATCGATTAACCTTCAAAAAACAATTAGTGTGAAAATTCGCGCACTGTTTCAATAAAATAGTACCTATCTACAATTCACGGCACGTATTGAGGCCAGACACGACCGCAGCCGGGTCAAACGCATTGTATTGTTTCAATGAAAAGAAAGAACATTACTTTCTTCGACACTATAGATAGTGATTTGCCCGGTAATCCATAGCTTTGAAGAAGCTAGGGGAATTCGGACCTTAAGTGTGGGAATGTAGAGATTGTTTTGTAGTTGCATTGCAAAGAATCTTTAAAGGTGAGAGTGAAAATAGTATTTTGAATATCAATTGTGGGAAAGACAATGGCATAGAAATGAATGGTCCCATTGATGCTAGCCAAAATGGTTTCGCAATACAATTTCGACAGCTGTTGCTAGCTTGGTAGATAAGCTATGGATTAAATGATAGATGTGGCAGATTAAATTTCCGGTGTGAGTTTGCAACAAGAGTCCTTTTGTAATACGTTGTATTATCCAAAAAAAGCTCCTTTTGCTGATCAATAAAAAGGTGTAAAATCAGCTTTTTTCGGACTCTACATTTTATGTGAAATTCAGTTATAAAATCCGCTCGTATATATCATGTCTTTTCTTTAACAATAGTTTTTTAGATCACCAATATCATTGAAGATCTAAATAAACTATTGTTTGGTATTGTTTGATCTAAATAAACTAGGTTTGGCGACTTGGCGAACCTTTATAAATATATCTAAAAAAAGATTATTTTTTGGGATTTTGCTATCACTACAGGACCTAATACCCAGTATAATCCGTGCGGGATCAGAATAGGATAATACCTTTTGGAACTGAGAAGCTCGCGGTCCTGTAGCGTCAGCATTTCGGCAAACTCTAGTTGTCTATGGCAAACTCACGTCGAATCTTGCTTGTGTTTTCTGTGCGCGTGGGTGTCTGCTCGAGTTTTATCTCGTTTTATTCAATTAATTTTAGAATACTAATACATTGAATCCTTTTAACAACCATTAAACATTTTTGTGTATTTCCAATTTGATAACCCTATGATAGAACGTAGAACTAACATTTTTTACTGACGCTACTCGAGAACTGTCATTTTCGATTCAGTTCCAAAAGGTATTATCCCATTCAGATTCCGCACGGATTATACACCTGTCATTTCTAAGAATCCTGAGTCACAGTCTAGCCAAGGATTCAACAACTGTTTCCTTATCTGAGAGATAGAGTAGCTTTTTGTATGACAAATAGTGACGCTCGCCGACTTAGAACATTGATCCCAGCTGAAGGTCCATTTACCTCTACTTTTGTTTCGTTTTCTTGTGCTTTTGATGAATCACTGACTTTGTCTTTACTGTGGACCAGGCCGACTTGGATGGTACCACTGGACGCTGCATGTTGTCTGGCAGAGATCGCTGTTAGCGATAAGACCGCCCATTGTATATGTTCTAATTAGTTTTAAAGAAAAAATATAATTTATATTTAGTGTACCTGTACAATACTGAGTCATCTAATCTAGGTAGTCTATTATTATGGAATTCAACTGCGCTTTCACAAAAGTGATAACATATCCTATTCTTGTGCTAGACCAACAGGAGAAGGTAGGTAAGTAATATGTAAAAAACTTAACCTAACCATGTTTAGATCCTCTTACTGACTAATACCAATATTGTTATTATAACGTTAGGTAGCTACTCATCTTTATAAAGATGTCATTGATCTTAGAAGTGTTCTATTACTCTTTAAAAGCGCGTAGGCTTGGTGTCAATAACCCTATTGGAACTAATCGATGAAAAACACCTTGGCATGTCCTTTAGGTTACTGTACTTTTGATGATAAATTGACAGTGATTATGTGTACAGGGTGTCAAGAAGTATCGAGCTATTCGAAAAGTCGTAGAACTAAAGTTGTTTGAAATCACATTTAGGGTGGTATTAATAGTCGTCTGAGATCACCTACATGAAGCTCGATCTCAAGTAGGTAAACTCAGAAAAGTCAAATGCTAATGTCAAGCCTTGGCTAATGTCAAACTTGAGTAGCTGTCAGCATCTATCTTGAGATTGACATTGACATTAGCCAAAGCTAGACATTCGCATTTGACTTTTCTGAGATCGCCTACTTGAGTTCGATCTTGAGTCGACGACTATTAATGCCACCCTTAGAAGTTGTCATGTTTCAAGAAAAAAGCTATTTAAATATTACCTTTTAGTTTAAAATTGAGAAGAGGCTAACTAAAGGGTCAAGTGGCTCACTGCCGGTTTCTGATTTGAGAAATGCGCTAAGCAAGTACCTACATAAATATCGTTCTGCCTCTGCAGACTTCTCACAAAACAACGTGACAGAACGATAGTTAAGTATTTACTTAGTAAAATTCTCAATTCAGAAACCGGGCCTCAGGATTGACCTTTCTGTATCATCAAAATATAGTTTGTTTCCAAATAATTTGAAAACATCGTGACTATGTCTTTCCTTTGGACTAGGCCGACTAAGCCCATTTCACACTGGATGCTATCAAATCATTGCGTAGATGCGAAGGCCTAAGTTTTTCCCATAAAAATGATAAATCGAACTAAAAAATAAAAGATAAATAACAGTTTAAAAAAACTAAAAAAACACGCTTCTATAGCTAACCGATCTAAAAAGTAGAAAATATTTTTTAATTACAAAGAGTTTAAAATTATAAGAAAATTTAAGTCATTAACAATTTAAAATTATAAGAAAATTTAAGTCATTCAGAGTAAAAAGCGTGGGGTGCATCTCATAGAATTGCCAATAGAATGATTGTAACAAGCACCCTACGTCATTGGTCCTTGATACGTATGCAAAGTTTCAAATTAATCAGACTTCTGGAAACTGGTGAAAATTATGCTCAAATTTCCGTTACATACATACCACAGGCCAAGCTTAAAATAAAAAAAAGCGTGTTAAATAAAAGCGTGTTAAAAAATAGGCCTACAACAAAACCTATAAATAAATAAAAAATGCAAAAGCAACTTACCATCAGACTCAGCAGTGTCATTTTCAGGTTTCTCCGGCGCTTTCGTGGCAGCCTCCACGGTGTTAGAAGACCACGTGACTAAGCCAGGAGGGAACTCACTCGAAGACGAGCCTAACAGTGATTCCGATGACACGGTAATATCAGCCTCAGTACTCGGCCTTAAAGTCTCCTTTTCTGTCGACGCCGTTTCTGTTGACAGCGTAGTTTCTTTAAGAATTTCTGTGGTGGTAGTGATCGGTTCTGGTTTGGTAGGAAGTGGTTCAATTTCTGGTGGTTTCTCGGTTGGTTTCGTTGTAGTTATCGGTTCTATTTTCTCTGTGATCGGCAGTTCGGTGGTTGATGACGTCGATGTGGTTTCTGGTATTTCTGTAGTTGTTGTTGTTGTTGTGGTAGTGGTTGGTTGTTCCGTTGTTGTGGTTGAACTAGTTGTTGTAGAAGTAGATTGGGTGGTTGTAAATTCAACCTTCTCTTCAGTTGTCGATGATACCGTGTTGTTTATAAACGTTATTGAAGGTATCGAAGGCCTGGTGAATATAGGTCTCGTACTGGTTGATTGTGGCAGAATAGTGATGTTTAATCTGGGTGGTACCGGTAAGGGCTTTCTTGTACTTGAAGGTCGTTTTGGCGGAGGTCTGTAAATGGGCTTGCGTGTGGTGTTGTAAGAAGCAGACGTAACAGGTTTAGTTGGTCTTGGTTTCAACGTTGAATTGCTAGGCCTTTGAGTCGTAAACTGCGGTCTGGTGGCATTTGTTGGTCTGTACGTCGGTCGTGGTTTGTAAGTGGGTCTGGTAGGTTTTCTGGTTGGAACTGGTTTGGGCCTCAATGTTGTGGTTGTTTCTGGTGTGCTAGTGGTGGTTGTTAGTTTTATTTCGACCTGCTCAGTTGGCCTGTTCAGCAAGTTTTCCGTTGGCAAGTTGTGACTTGAAACTGTTTGGAACGTGCTTAACTTTATTGGCAGTTGCGTTGTTGATACAGCTTCAGGTATTTTCGCTGTCACTCTATTCATATCTTCTTTTGTTACCTCTGTATTAACAGTAGTCAGTCTGACGCCATCTTCATTGACCTTGCTCTCCAAGGTCGTCATTGTAGGTTCAGTGTTTCAGCAGTCTCAGTTTTGGCGACAGGCGTCTCTTTCTGTCTCTCGGTGGTTGTGGGAGGTTTTGTGAAGAGTGATTCGGGTATTTTGTCCACATTGCTTTGGACTTTGTCCTCGGTCTGTGGGTGGACGAAGTTTGAACTGTCTATCAAGTTGCCTTCGATGTTGTCTCCTATTATCTGCGGCAGGATTGTCTTGTCAGGGATCTGACAGCATGATCCGAAGTAGAACCTGGGGAAAGATGTTTACAAGGGTGTTTCAGTTGATCCATACATATAAAATTCAATGTCCTGACTGACTGACTGCGAGATATCAATGCACAGCCTAAACGGCTGGTACAAGAGACATGACATTTTCAGGGTATGTTCTTTATGTAAAGGAATTTCCAAAGTTCCACCAATAAGAGGGTGAAAGGGGATTCCAAAGTTTTTATAGGGAAATATATATTTTTTCAAATGATTTAAAACTTTGTTAAAACAATCTACAGCAAAATCAATTAGATACATATTTTTTTTTTTTCGAATTTTGACTCCTAAGTGGGTGAAACTTTGTACAGAAAAAAATCGATTGCTAGCTTTTCCCCTGACTGACGTCTATAGCGGGGGGAAAAGCTACAACCTTTTATCTCAGTCAGCGCGGACGAAGTCGCGGGCGAAAAGCTAGTATCAAATAAAAGGTGGATTTGACTTGATGCCTTACTATTGCTCTCGGTCTGAGGTAGCAGATGAGCATTCGTGATTCGGCTTGATAGTGCAAACATTCCAGTGATGGAGCCTTGTAAAGATAGTATAAAAATTTGTTTATAAGATTCGCATCGATAAGTACGAGTATATTGTATTCGTTAGAGCGCCGGCGGCGGCGTGGTTTGCTAGAGGTTGCGGGTTCAAGTCCTATCTCGAGCGATTTTTTTACCATTATAAGTTTGACTGCTATGTGTGTGTGTCTGTCTGTCTGTGTGTGTCAGGGTGACTGAGGGTGTGTGTGTCTGTGTGTCTGTGTGTGGCACCGTAGCTCTTAAACGGGTGAACCGATTTGGATGCGTTTTATAAAATTTTAAAGCAGGTTTTCGAGCGAGTGTTCTTAGATATGTTTTATCAAAATCAGTTCAGCCGTTTATGGTTATTTATTATTATTATTTAAAATGTTATACTTGGTACATATTATTGATTACGTAATTAATTCAGACCTGTCGATGCAAGTCCCCAGGTGGGACCCGTTCGCTTTCAAACAGTCTATCGCGAACATGCACACGCCCTCTTGTCCAGATCTTCTCGATATACAGGGTAAGTGCCTTATATTTCTAGCTAGCGTGACTGGACCTGAAAAAGAGGAAAGGTAGCGGGTTAATATTTAGTCTGGTATAGGGTAGGTACGAGTATGCAATCTCTACCTACATAGTATAAAACAAAGTCGGTTCCGTGTCTGTCTGTAAATCCGATAACTGATCTTAAACTATGCAACGGATTTTGATGCGGTTTTCACTATTGTTACGATATTTTGTAACACCTTGTATCTAAAAAGGTGTGACAAAAGATCCTAACTCTTATCACAGGGTTATACTTAGTGATAGGGATCACTACCTAGATATTTTTTTTGCTCTATGACGTTCCCTTGATTTTTAAATTAATAAAATTTGAACGCTGTGGCAGGAGAAAAGTATTGTAAATATTGTTTTAATCGACTTTCACAATGTTTTAACAACTCAAAGCTATGCAAATGCACCCATACACACGCACTTTGAGCTAATACCAAAAACGAAAAAGTTATAAAAGTTTGTAAAAGCCATCCAACATTATTGGTCTACTATACGGTCCGCCATCTAAAAAAAATCGCGTCTTGGCGGCTAATGTTGTTGATAGGTACAGTCGGCCGCTGTCGGCCACACGGTAGGATATCGATTGGCCTTTATGCCGCGGGCCGACCGTACTGCAGCGTACGAGTGGTTTTTCATGCATTTTTAGTTGAGTTAAGGTGCCATCGGACGCTGTATAAAAAATCTCATTACGTGTATTCAAAGGGCAAAGAGCTTGGGATATTTTCGAATAAAATTATTCTTGACCTATACCTAGCTATAATTTATAGTTGTTTAATTTTCTCAAGAAAACCTGTGGCCTCACACCATAACGGATTTCATATGTCAAACATCCTCTCTATCTTTGACGCTTGCTATTTGCCAAGCCGGTTCCACCGGCTATCTAAACGGCCGATTAATAAAAGTCCTCAAGAACTTAAGGCGTCGGGGAAGGCACAAAAACTTAAGGCGTCGGGGAAGGCACAAAAACTTAAGGCGTCGGGGAAGGCACAAAAACTTAAGGCGTCGGGGAAGGCACAAAAACTTAAGGCGTTGGGGAAGGCACAACAACTTAAGGCGTCGGGGAAGGCACAAAAACTTAAGGCGTCGGGGAAGGCACAAAAACTTAAGGCGTCGGGGAAGGCACAACAACTTAAGGCGTCGGGGAAGGCACAAAAACTTAAGGCGTCGGGAAAGGCACAAAAACTTAAGGCGTCGGGGAAGGCACAAAAACTTAAGGCGTCGGGAAAGGCACAACAATTTAAGGCGTCGGGGAAGGCACAAAAACTTAAGGCGTCGGGGAAGGCACAAAAAGCTCCGCCAATGAAAACAAAAACATATATCTTCTTTTTGGATGCGTTTTGTGCTATCGAAACCTTATATCTTGTACGAATTATTTACAACATTCAAGTAACTTAAAAATCATCAAAAATTTACCATAAAAACCAACCGCGATACGACCCGTTCGAATACAATAATCACTTAGGTAACTGCCCGTTCAGGGGTTAATTCTCGGGAATCTCGCATTCTTCACATCTCGAAGGAAAAATCTCATGTCATTTCGATCTCGACTGCTCTCGACCACTCGAGTCATGTCGAGCGAAAAAGGCAACCATCTGGCAGAAATCTCGTGCCTTATGTCGAGGATGACTTCGTGAGAATTTGCCGCAAAATGACATTTTTCCTTCGAGATGTGTTGAATGCAAGATTTCTGATAATTAGCCCCCAGTTCACTTGTGAACCCGGCCCTAAACAACGGTATAATAACACCTTTATTAGGAGTACCCAAAAACTAGTTCTTAAACCGGCCAGCCTTCGTTGACCTACGGTCTGCGACTGTTTAGTTCTAACGCCGGGAAGACTAGAGGGGTCATAGCTGGATGGAAAATGGTTTTTAGTGCGATACGTAGAATAGTTCGATTCAGAGGGTAAAGTTATTATCAACACGTTATTATCAACCGAGTGCAACTACATAAATAAATAAAAAATAAGAACTTTATTCAAAAGCAAAATAATAAAAATTATACATGCTGTTTTCTTAAATAACTACCACTTTTGAAAAGGTCGGAGACTCAGCAAAAAAGCTGTTTTTCAGTCTCCGCCGGTTTGACCGCCGGGTATGTACTATTAAAAGTAAAACAATAGTACCCACGACAGCATGCCGACGCTTACACGCTAGCACTCTACTCGGTTACGTTAGGGGCGACTTTACAACAAATGTATGTTCTAACTATCTATCATTCAGCGCTTGGCTTGACAGCTAAGAACTATAAATAAAAAGACGCTGTTTGTCATAATTGGTCAATTTTCACAATTCAATATTTCAGGAATTTAGATGCATTATAGAGGGTGTTGTTTTGGTTAGTGACACCCGACGATAGATTTAGTAACGTTTGAAACTAAAAACAAGTTTTATTTTTTACTAAAAATTGTTGATTCACAAATTACTCTGTTCAATTTGTTCTACAAGGTGTTACAAAAGTACCTAACTCTTTTTACAGGGTAATAGCACCCGGTGATAGGGATCACAACCTCATTTTTTTATTTGCTCTATGACGTTCCGTAAATTTTTTAATTAATAAAATGTGAACGATGTGGCGGGACAAAAGTATTTTTTAATTATTGTTTTTATTGACTTTCACAATGTTTTAACAATTCAAAACTATGTAAATGCACCTACACGCACAAACATATTTTTAAATTTGAGCTACTAACAAAAACAAAAAAGTTATAAAAATAATTCAATTTTGAGGTTATAAAATAAAAATTGTTTTTTTCAACTTTTTTTTACAGATTTGACATCCTGTTGACCAGTAGGTTACACCCTGCAAAAAGAGTTAGGTACTTTTTTAACACCTTCTATAATAACCGCGACGTGCAGACACCCCCGGCCTTCTCAAAGCGCGCGCGCGATGTGGCGTCCGATATTGCGAGTGCGGCCGCAGGCGATAGTATAATTTTATTGAAAGATTTTTGGGAATTTTTCACAAAATTATTTAAATAATTTTTTGCTTTAGTATTGTGTAAATAGTCACTCCTGAGGGTGTCACTTTTCGTCACCAACACCTTGTATATTTTTACTCTACAAAAATATTACATTTCAACAAACATTGCTTACAAAGAAATTCAATCAAAGTACCATACGTATTCAAAGAAAATGTATTCAATAAACTTCGTCAATATTGCCAAGATGTTAGGGAGCCCTCGAAAGAACAAAAATACGGAACCCTAAAAACGAATTTCTATTCAAATGTGCACTTTCTGTTCACATTGTGTTTTGTTTGTGGTCACTGCTAGTGACGTCACAGTTCGTCGGTTCATCGGACGGAACCTGTTTTGGACAAGAGGTTTGACTGAGTGACCCACATATGAGGGTTCGCGGGCGGAGGCCATTTCTCGTATCAAAGGAAAGGAGAAATTTCCGGTTTTTCTAATTATTTGATCGTTAATTACTCAAACAATAGGCCCATAAAGTGACAGTTTTTTTCTGCTATTCTGAAGGATAGATTTAAGGAAAGTTTTTAAAATCAATAAACAATCCTACAGGCCCCTACTTTTTTTTTCTCCCCATACTAACTTATTCGGTGATGTTCCCTCTAAAACGGCATTTTTGAACTTTGGATCAAAATTGCGGTATCTTCTACAATTTTAAAGCTGATCGTTATTTTTTTGGTGATAGTTATCTGAAACTTTAATAAAGAAAAAAAATATCACAAATATTTAATAGAAAAAAGGTAAAAAAAAAAACCAATGCTAGGTAATTCTTTCCAAAAAAACCTTAAGACGACGTACGTCTCACAACTAGCGCCGCCAATGGAAAAAAAATCATATCTTTTTTTTGGATGCGTTTTTAGCAAAAAACGCTCCTGCGATTTCTCAACGCGGGGCTTAACTATTTTTAGGATCTAAGGTTTGGATTCCAGGATTAGATTTCCTACGAATGCAATCGATTCTCGCCAAAAGTGGCCACTTTTGGCGAGAATCGATTGCATTCTTAAGTTCTAGGATCTGGAATCCAAACCTTAGGTCCTAAAAATAGTTAAGCTTCGCGTTGAGAAATCGCAGGAGCGTTTTTTGCTAAAAACGCATCCAAAAAAAAGATATGATTTTTTTTCCATTGGCGGCGCTAGTTGTGAGACGTACGTCGTCTTAAACGCCTCATAACTTCTAAACGTCAAAAAATCGCTGAACATACATATATGGGGGTGATTCGGGTACCCCTAGGGGTGCTCTATCTCTGGACTTCCGCGTGACACTATTTTTTGGGACACCCTGTATGTTTTAATATCAATGGACAGAAAAACTAAATGTTTGCTCATCTGTTAAAAAGCTCAGAGAAGGTTTTCATTGGAAATAGTTTGCTGTGCCGGAAACCAGCCAATAGAAACCGGAAACATATTTTTTTAATAATGGATGCCAATAAAATATGGTGGCGCCATACGGACAACTCTAGAACTAAGCAGAATGTTTAATATTTTCTAGCAAACAGAAAATGTTATGTAGGTACGCCATGAGTAAAATTAAAAAACTGTTTATTTTTCTCTTATTCAGTGATAATTTTGTATCGACGTAAACCGCTTAAAATACAGCAAAATACTACACTTCTGCTACTCAACAACAGATGGCAGCACCAGGCTATTACTAGAGTAAAAGCTACAAGCGATACTAAATTAAAATTATAATTTTGATTAATTACACATTTAATTGAATAAAGTAAATATTGTATTTGACTTTCCAGGAATACTCGTTATCATACGGAACGACTAGAAAATGTAGTGCCTAGCCTAGAATAAGAAAATGTAGAATAAAACAATCGACTCTACAACTTTTGTACAGTCGTGTAGAGCAATGTATACGGTAATGTGGTCTAGGTGAATGTCCTTTATGGTCCTTTGAGATCATTACAGGATCAGTGTTGCCGCCAGGGCAATCTAGTTTGTGGCTATGTCAGAGGGAAATGTCGCTAGATTTGTAATAAATTCGATTTCAAAATTCCGCTAGAAGTGGCTAAAAAATATTGCAACTGAGGCTTGGATGAAAATAGAAAATAAACATGGATATTATATTTTAATACTTTTCATTAGACTGCTGAATTCAAAGATTTTGGTATACCACAAAAAAACACTGTTGAATTTACATAATTAAAAAAATAATCTATTTCACGATTTCATCCACAATTTATTCGTCGACGTCTGATGGCGAGCTTGGTGTTACAGAAACGATTGATTTATGTGATTTTGTAACTTTTGCTAGAACTAAAGGCGATAACACAACATTTTTTCTTATTTTGAGCTGGTTTCTGATCATTTTAGTGGAATTTAGCGTAATGGAGGTTCGTTTATACCTTTGCGATCAAGAAAACTCCAGAAGCAGCCAGATGTGGCTAGATAACATTGAGTGGCTAAAACAGTTTATTTTGTAGCTAAACCCGTTGAAAATCCGCTAGATCTAGCCACAAAGTGGCTAAAACGGCAACACTGTACAGGATAGAAGAGCATTATGCAATACATACTAATAAGCTTAGGATTTATGACTTGAACCAAACAACCAAAGTTATGGAAGTTATAAAGTTACCTCCGATTCTACCACGGGTCAACTGTTACGATGATTTAATTGGATCTATACCTCTACTATCTCTCTCTCTTTTTTTCTTTCTCTCTCTCTCTCTCTACGTCAAAAATTTTCGTTATGGTGAGCGATAGCACATAATCGGCTGAATTATTGTCGTTTTGTTGTTAACAATAATGAAAAGAATACTATGTTATTGCCGCGAATGAAAAATCGCTGAACAAAAAAAGATCAATTCAGCTACAAAATGTAAAAAATGCGATAATTTTGAATTTCCGGCCACGTTGCTATCGTCTAACCTTAAGAATCCCCTGTACAAGCGTGGGAACTCGGCGATGGCCAAACGCGTGAAACACTGTTTTCTATAGTTGTTTCACTCAGGGCGAGACGGGGCACGGGAAAAGTGAGAGGCAATGCGGCTGTATGAATCTACGTGTGTTCATGTGCTTTCGCGAGTATGTAGTTGTAGTTGTAATGTAAAGCCTCGCGTCCATTAGGCGGATCGGGGCGGATTTTTGCCGGCGGCAAAAATCCGCCTGCCTATATTTTGTATGGAAGTGCGTCCACTAGAGCGCATCGGGGCGGGGCGGGCCGCGACGCAATATTTTTGCCGGCGGATTTTTGCCGGCGGCATTACCCGCCCCGATGCGCCTAGTGGACGCAGGGGCAACAGCATGCTCGCGCATGCGAATGCGCGCGAGTGTTGCCATTTGTCGACCAGAATACATAATCGGCTGAATTATTGTTGTTCTTGTTTATAATAATGTAAAGAATTCTATGCTATTGGCGTGAACGAAAAATCGCTGAACAAACGCTTAGTACGAATAGCTCAGTAAAGTTAAGCTTCAAAAAAATAAAACTGTAAAAAAATTGAATTACCCTCCACGCTGCTATCGTCCAACCTTAAGGGTGGACGATAGCAACGTGGCGGGAGATTCAAAATTTTCACAGTTTTTTACATTTTGTAGCTAAACTGAGCTATTTTTGTTCAGCGATTTTACGTTAGACAAAAATAGCTCAGTTTAGCTACAAAATGTAAAAATCTGTGAAAATTTTGAATTTTCCGCCACGTTGCTATCGTCCACCCTTAACCGATCATGATGATGAAGAAATACCAGCAGAAGTATTAGAAGTTGATTTTTGGTTTTGTTAAGTTTATGGTTTTCACAAACGCCGTATTGTTCCAGTAGACTCGGAGAACTTCGCTCGCTTCTCTCGCTCGTTCAATTATTCCGTTTCGGATCCAGATTGAACGCAGGTTGGACGTAACTCAACGCGGGATTTTTTTGTAACTAAATATTGAAATGAAAAAATATTACGTATACTGCGTGTTATTCACTAGGTAAGTAAAAAAAAAAAAAAGTCATCGAGTATTTATCATCAATTTTATTAGTTTAAAGTGCATGAAATCCCTAATATAAAATAGTCTGTAATTTTGGCATGAATGAATAGGGCTTGGCAATTTTTTTGCAGCCAAGGGCCACATAGAGCCAAAATGGCATAAAAGCGGACCGTACCTGAAACTATAGGTAGGTACTTACCATACCCTATAATTATTTTACCCATAGTATATTCAGAGTGAGATGAGCGCGCGTCAGAAAATTTCAGTCTCAATCATACAAAATAATTTCAATCTGTTCAAAATTTCTCAATCGACTAGGCATCAAAAAGTTACAATTTAGGCAATGTCACAAAAAGTCACAACGAGGGCTCAAAAGTTACAATATTTGTGATTAGACAAAGTGGCAACACCAAAAAATCCGCCGAGCCGATGCGCCGATCCGCCGCGATGCGCTTAGATGGACGCACCCCAACGTTGCGTTGCGTTGCGGCCCGGCCCGGCCCGCCCCGATCCGCCTCATATGGACGCTAGGCTTAATAGATCTATTTTCCCAAATTTTTTCGTAGTTCAGCTGCCATTTCTACATTTTATTAGCTATTTCAAAAATCTTTTTTTTTTCCGACTAGCAAAATACATTATCGATGTTCCCAAGGTAGTTAGACTCCAATAGACAGTGTAATAATGTAAGTAAATAACAGCTGAAAGTAACCACTTTTTCGGCGCGAAAAACGCATCGCTCTAATTTATTTCTTTTAAGCTATTTTTTTATTATAAAAACTATTTGCAAACCTTAGTATTGGTCATCTACTTTGCGGGAGAGTTGTGGCACTCTAGTTGTGCCTTCACCACAGCTGCATTGAAGCTCCACTTCTCTCGCTTCGCTCGCTAGTTCAATTATTTTCTCAAATAGATTACGATAATGACTGAAAATAACCACGAAAGCTTCAAAAAGTACCTATATCTAGTACTCAAACCTCAGGCCCTCTACCCTTGACGCTATTGCGATCCAATTGAAAAAGTTTAAAAATTAATTTCTCTTTGAATTCGCATAGTAAGGCTTTGATTTTAAATATTTTGTAATGTTTATTCAAAGGTAAGGCGGTTTTATTCAATAAAAACACAAAATGCGTCTTAATTTGTAAAATATTAAATTTTGTAAATTGCGCCATATTGCGGCCGCATTGGAAACATGCGTCAAGGGTAGAGGGGCTGTTGGCTCCTTAGAGTCTTTTGATCCCTCCATGAATATGGTTTTTTTTCTGTATTTTTTTCCAAAATCTGTGCAGTTCCAAATATCTCAAAAAGTTATATTTGTCAACAGAACCACTTTTTGGTCGCCTCGCAAACGTATTCCCTGATTTACGTTTTCTACGCTTGGCTACGGACCCCCTGCAAGCGTAGCATAAGGCTGGGTTAGAGCTTATATAAGGGTTTATAACTCTGTCCATCTCGCTCGACGTCAAAAAAAAGACTGAGAGACGTATAGTTCTAGAGTCTAGAACGTTTTTGCTCGATATTGATAACGGCAACAGATGCTTAAAATATTCACAGAATATTGAGATATATTATAACTTTAAAAATAAATAACTAGTGGTTTGCCCCGAACTGTGAACTCGCGACCTCATATAAACTTAACAACCCCATAATTATCTCGGCAACCCCTCGACCGATTTGGCTCGTGTTCGAACTTAAAAATTATTTTAATTTCATTTACCCGCCTACATAACGATCCGACCAAATTTACTCAAGTTATCGTCGAACGAACATTCATACATACATACATACATACATACAAACGCCGGATTGTTCCAGTAGACTCGGAGAACTTCGCTCGCTTCGCTCGCTCGTTCAATTAAATTAAAATTAAATTACTATTTAAGAGGGGCTCCCATACAATGTGATTTTTTCGCCGGAATTATAGATAATGGTACGGAACCCTCCGTCCGCGAGTTCGACTCGAACTTGGCCGGTTTTTTCTATGCGATATGTATGACCAATTATACGTGACCAATGATACCTCAGGTAGAATCTAGGGTTAATATCACAAGTACGGCGGCGGCCCGCCGTTAGTTTATTTTGCTACCTTGCCTGCCAAAAGGTTGCCGACCCCTGTTCTACAGGGTGCACTCTAAGTCGATAGCGGAACTTTAAGTAGGCTGTCTACTGATCAATACAAACAACTTGTACTAGTTGTCGAAAAAATAGGGGCGAAAAAAATATCAGCTGTTTCATACATTTGGCGCAGTGCTGAGTCGACCTTTTGTATGGAACAGCTGACATTTTTGTAGCTCCATTTTTTTCGCCACCTAGTACAAGTTGTTTGTATTGATCAGTAGACAGCCTCTATCGACTGCACCCTGTAGACCCATAGATATACGCTCTAACCCGGCCTTATGCTACGCTTGCTGAGCTTTCTTCTGACGAATGGTCATGGAATTCCTCTAATCTCTCCCATTAAAGCTTATCGGTTTTAATACATTACTGTCAAGAAGCTTTCGAATGCGATATACGGTCAGCCACACGCTAGGATACCCCTTTTTGTTCTACAGGGTGTTACAAAAAGGTCCTGAAAGGGGTCGCTTAACTAACCAATACAAGCAACTTTTACTATGGGGCCAAGTGCGAAAACTCGAAAAAAATATCACCTGCTCCATACATTTGGTACAGGGGGTATAGAATTTTAGTATGGAACAGCTGATATTTTTTTCGAGATTTAGCACTTGGTCCCATAGTAATAAATTGCATGGTTTGGTGAGTTATGCATCCCCTTTTAGTGTCAGAGGACCTTTATGAAATACCCTGTAGAACAACAAGTTAATACCTAAAAAATCCCTATAAATTGGTTTCATTTGAAGGAATTAAAGTTTTTCGAAGTCAATATTGTTTCAAAATGTGTTTTTTTTATGCAGAGTGCATCATGTTTTATAAACACGAATGTTAAGATGGTTTTTGGTTACTCTTTCACGCTAAAGCGGCTGGACGGATTTCGATGTTTGAATAGAGATAAAATCTAAGTATTCGCAGATGAAGCCCCGGACAAAAACTTAAAAAAAACTTAATGGTCAAACCGTACTAACTGGCGCTCATGCCCAAATCCGTGTGTTGTGTGACCTAGATCCGTCCTTGAGGCATCTAGTGAAAGTCTCTGCGCCTGCGTCCACCGTCCACCGTCCACCGTTCAAGGACCCGGCGAGAAAGTTAAGGAATTCCCCATAAATATCCGTTTTTAAAAGGTAAAAGTTCGGAGCACTGACCCTAATGAGTAATAGAATGGAGAATGTGGTAATAATGAACCGAGGTGACTAAAAACTATACTAGGATGAGTCAATAGGAAAGTGTTGTTATGTAAATTAGACAGATAGGTATTTGTATTATTCAATTCAAATTCGAAACTTTTTATTTCGGACTAATCCATAGTGTTATTTATAATGGTAATTTATTCTAGTGTTAGTATTAATTTATTTACAACTTGGTACTTTTGGTTTATACATCTGAACTGACATCCAATGCTATTAATACTGTGCTGTCAAAAAAATTCTAACTGACTACGGTGAAAATCGCTTCAAAATCCGTTGCGTAGTGTAGGAGTAGTTGGCGGATATACAGACAGACAGACGCGAAAAGCGACTTTTTTACTCTATGTAGAGATAATGGTTTTGTGTTGCAGCTCAAGTTTGTTACCGCATAAAGTAGACTCTTCACGGAATTTCTCGGGGAGTGATATAAAAAGGGATTAAAATTCTAAGTGGTCCGTAGAGTGCCAAACGTTGAAAGAGACAAAGCGGGACATTAAGCTGGGTACAGATTACGTGCAACACAAAATTTTATGCTTCTCCGGCTTCTCAGACTCTGACATATCCATATCCCCACCACTCTCGCAGTACTACCCCTCGCCGGAGGACGAAAAGTCAAATAAATCCTCAAGCAGCAGAAATGCAATGCAACATTTTCCATACATTTTAATGTGTTCGCGAGCGAACAGCGCGCGATATATGGATGAAAAATGTTGCATTACATGTTGTGTTGCACGTAATCTGTACGTGGTGGAGTTGTATCCACCGATCCCGGGATCAGATGGATGTCTCCACGGATCCCGCCGAGTTGTCTCCACCGATCCCGGGATCAGTGGAAACATCAAAATTAAGTTAATGTTTGTGTAATTTATAAGTCGAACAGTACATACCACGCATATATTCCGGGCTAAGGATCACTGGGCCGGCGTACACACCACTAAGACTCACCATCACAGACACTAGGATCAGTGCGACGGTAAAATTCAAAAACACATCGCGAAAAATGTCAAAAAACTTCACTAGAAAAGTTCTTCTATAACTGTCACTTAGGGCACTGTATCTGGTGTTATTGCTTCTTTCTAACTCGGTGAGGTCTTTTTCTGACGGTCTAGGGTCCTTATAGGGCCACATGTTGATCGGTGGACCCATTTTTGTGGTTTTTTTTCTGTTCTAGGTTAGGTTTTTTAGGAACTTCTCGCTACGCTGTTGCTGCCATATTGGTGGGTTTTTGCCTGAAACAAAACAAAAATGGCGGTCATTGATTTGTTCAAAAAGACAAAGTGTAAAGAAAAGTACAGTGAAGTAAACTAGTATTTATTTACATTAAAATAAGTGAGACATTTAGGCAGGATTTTAGTGTTGGGAGAGTGCATATAAACCTTTAATTGTATCAATTTAAAAAAAAAAACGGCTACTCGTTCTCTATTAAAGTTAACATTTTGCCAAATTTTAAGTGTACTTTTCGAGCATACTTAAGACAATGTAACAAATTATTTATGTACTAAAATGGGTGACAATAAATTCATCACCAGTTATTTATAGTCCCGGATAGCTATTAAAATATCCAACTATACAGTTTTACGGCAGCATGGCGAATGCGCGCGCATCCTTGCAGTGCGCTAAGAGACTTATTTTTTCCCCTTAGGTGGGGGCATTGACCCCTAAACATATGAGTAGGGGTAGACACATACACGGTGTATCTCAATCTGGCTTCTGCATTTTTGATGGTTTTTAGTGACATCTTCTTTGATACCTTTACTCCTCCGTGGAGTATGGGGCTGACACAAGGGCTTTCCATTCATGCGCGAGTCCCACTCGCACTTGGCCGGTTTTTTATTTAAGCAAAAAACATATTTAAAAACAGTTTCAAAATACGCCAAACTGTCAAACAGTACGTGCAGCATGGTAAGCCCGAGATAGGCCCTTCTCTATGCAAAACTGTCAACTTGTCGGTCGGGTTCGAGTTGGCTCTACGCCAACATGGCGATGGAGACAAAAATACAACATTTTTATTAAAAATGGCAATATCTACTTTCTGCTCGACATGACCCTAATCTATTGCCATCTCGAGTCCCGCCTGCCATGCTCGCACAATAGACATGGCACGTCTGTCACTCGAGTTCGAGAGAGTGTCAAAACGACCATGCTAAGCATACTGTAGTAACAGTTTGTTGGCGAAGCGCTCTTACAGTTTTTTAATTAATTGTTTAACTTTTTACGGGCTTTAACTTAATTAACATATCAGTACTTAGAACAGTACGCATTTTTTTCAATATGGCGGAATTGACAAAATTCAATATTTCACGAATTAAGACACATTTTATATTGGTATTTGTACATTAACATAACATAACATACATAACATTACGAAGTAGGTATATAAAATCGAGGTCAATCAAAGGTAGGTATATAAAATGCGATGTAAAAGAGAAATCAATTTAAAAACTTTTTTAATACGAAGGCCATGTCGTCAAGGGTAACCCGCCAGTACTTATAACTTACTTATACATCTTATACATCAGAACTTAGAGAATTTATAGTGTCAGAAACGGGAAGAGAGCACCGTGTCCACCCACAGACTGGTCGGCACAGAGTGAGGCAGGCACTTGTTGACTCACAGACTTTCACTGAATCTGGGCCGGCTTGTGTATCTGTCACATATGTGCGCGGGCGCAGGTCTTCGATAAAGGGTGATGCAGCAGGCACACAAGCGCCGCCATGTAAAATAAATCATAGCTCCTTTTGATGCATGAATGATGAATGTGAAAAATGAAATAAAAATTAAAAACATCAAGATTTTATATTTTTTTCATTGACTGTATTTTTATTTATTAATTCATATTTTTTAATATTCAAAATATTATTAAATTATGTGCCTGGTTTGATTATTTAATTTTATTGTGACATGTATTGTGTACACACGACAGCACGTCAGAGTGTATACTTTTGTTGTAAAGTCGCCCGTAACATAACCGAGTAGAGTGCTAGCGTGTAAGCGTCTATATGCCGTCGTGTGTACTTAGCATAAACTTACATTACATTTTAACGCCGGCAGGCCAAATGTGGAGAACTAATTAAACATTTTTACATCGACCTGTGTTGTATCCACATTTAAGAAATAAATTATTTTGATTTAATTTTTATAGTTCGTTTGTGGAAAATGTTTATTTTTTTTGCAACAACTTATTTTTAAATCTCAGTACCTAGACTCTCAACCTGTAGTTTTTTTGTTTTTTAGGCCTTAAAAATATCTACCACAAGGACTATGGATTTTTGTTTTTTCTGAACCACTAACCCGTGATAGTATACGTAAAAAAGTAAGATGTAGCCTGTACAATTGTACGTGTCCCACTAGCTGGGCAAAGGCCTTCTCTCAGAGAGAGAGTTCGAGCTTAATCACCACGCGTGCTCAATGCGAGTTGGCGATTTTTGCGTTGAGGGTATAATGCCTCACACGCTCAGGTTTCCTCACGATGTTTTCCTTCACCGTCAGCGAGTGGTATTGCTACTACAAACTCACAAATGTACGTAACTTTGAAATTAAACAAAGGCACAACAATACATGCCCGCACCGGGAATCGAACCTAGGACTTTTCACTTCAGAGTCCACTGTTCTACCCACTAGACCACCACCGCTTACCGATAGTATACGTATAACCTTTCAAACATTGCACGGCATGCAAGAGGTTGCAGCCCATTATATGGCCACAATAGTCAAGTTTATGTTTATGTTTTTTGACGGTCTTCATTACCTCAACGTTTTTTCTCATCCTCCGGGGCACGGTGGTATTGCGGACTTTTTGGAGCCACGAGATTTTGAGAAACGCTTCTCTGCGTTTGGAAATATTTTGATTGAGTCTCCAAGCCTGTTCATGTAGTATATTATATTTTTCACTCCCCCCCCTCTTGTAGTGTTAGGTTTTTGTATTTATGTAGATAAAAGTAGTTTATGTATTGTTGTGTACTTTCTTGCGCGCTACCCAAAACACTATCTGCAGTACCAAAGGTTGACTGGCAGAAAATGCTACTTAGCATTAAGTACGCCTTTGTACAAATGTTTTCTATGTGCAATAAAGAATTAAATAAATAATAAAGCCTCCGCTCCGTGGAGTGCACAGAAAAAACGTAGCATCTAGCAATTCTAAAAAGCTTAGCATTTAGCATTTCTAACTCTTTACCTCTAAGCTTTTTAGCTCGCCCGCACCTAACTGTCCCTAGCTCGCCTACTGCTTCCTGCTTGGCCTAGGAACCTGTTATCTTAGAACCGACTAACTGTTCGCTAACAGCGGTTGTAAATTAATAATAATCGAAGGAGCAAGATCTCGTATCTGCCCCTCTACCACTACCCTCGACGTTGTGGAGGCAAGATCGACGACGATTATGTCCTTGCATGTCCGTTATATGGTAGGGCTTTTGAAAAAAAATAAAATCGGCTACGTAACACCCGAACGCCGGAGATGAAGCAGTCGCCGTGGCCGAAACCGGCCAAGAAACATCATCACTGCATGAATTTACAAAATCATGCTTATATTTCACATGCATAGGCTGTTTATGCATAGGTTATTTTGAATAGCTGTCTGTCAGGATGGTATAGGTGCTGGGCAAGCCTCTCCGTCTACAGGCACTGCAGCGTCGAGTGGTATCTTCATCCAACTAGTGTGAGTGAAGGTACCACTGGACGCTGTATAAATCATATCATTGCAAGGCTGTTTATTCAAATTTAAGACTATTTAGTTAGTAAAATAACACCTATACTATTTAATAAAATTCCTTATATGTTGAATGTTCCGCCTTATTGAAAAATTGCACGAAGAGGGCAGTTATGAAGGACTGGGCTAACTGTAATTCAATTCAATTAAATATATTTTTCATCTCCCACGCTCGGAAAGTTTGCTGTTACTAGTAACTTACGATCGTGTAAAGGCCGGATTTAAACTATCTGCATTTTAGTGCGCTTCGAAATTTGAACGCGGCGCCGGGAAAGTCTTTCCCGCGCCCTAAGGTGTTGAAAAAGAAAAAAACACTGGCCGTTTAAGTAGATGCCAGATCCCGATGGAAAAAAGATCCTCATTCATAGTTCGTTTACACGCGTACTTCAGCGAAAGTGATTGTTCGTGCCCATTCTCTATACAAAACTGTGAATGTAAATGGGGCATAAGGATCTTTTAAAAAGGTAAAGTCACGGAATAGAACATTCAGAAACGCGGTTTCTTCTTTCAGGTTTTTTCAATATTTTGTACACTATATTTATTATTAATACCAGTAAATAAAAAAAATGCTTCGCTTCTGTTTTATCAAATAAATAATTATGTTTTGGTTTGTTAAATACATTTTTTCAAACGATATTACTAATTTCATTTTTTATCTCCTATAAATTTTTAATTTATATGGTAAAAGTTCAGAATGCACCCGGAAAAAAAAAACATTCTTTTATTTACATTATGTTTGTGTCTGGATAAATAAACTTCAGGAAATTATTAATAAAACGAATGGTTTTAATACCAACGAAGCTCAAAATTTTAGTGCGGCAGCCGTAACAACAGTAAAATATGCTTTTAAAAGGAACTTATTTGACTCACCTGTTTCGCCTGTAAGTAGTTGTCTATAGAGTTTTTCCCGCTTGGCTAACAAAATCATTTCCTCGCTTCTGTGAGATGAAAAGTTTTGTGTTTCGCACGAATGCAATATTATTTGCGTCTCGTGCTTCTGAATACCTCGCTACGCTCAGGTTTCTTTTTTTGAACCACTCGCTACGCTCGTGGCTCAATTTTAGAAACCTTCGCTAGCTCGGTTTTCAATACAAGCACTCGCCGCAAACAATAATTTTGCATTCTTGCATAACAAATAACTATTATTTCAGAAGGATCCATACAGTTTGTTAGTATAAAACTTAATTTATGTTAGTAAATTATTAATTTAGCTTTAAATACTACAGATTTGGATGAAATTTGAAACAGAAATAGCTAACACACCAGAATAATACAAAGGTTATAAGTTACTAGCTTTAGCCCGCGACTTTGTCCGCGCTGTCATCGATAACGAGGGCAAATATGGGATTTTTTAAATCTAAATCTGCGCGGACGAAGATGCGGGCAAAAACTAGTAGGTATACTATAAAACAAAATTTACTCTACTTTACAAAACCACCGCGCGAAACCCACAAAAACCAATAACAAAATGCGACGTAAACCGCGCTCTAATCTCCAAAATTCACTCCACGTCTCTTAAACTGAATGTCTTAAGAGCCATATTGGCACGCGTTAACGCAGTACGGTGGAGAGGAATACCGCTAACAAAATGGCGTGACCGTTACCAGGGGCCTGAGTCTGTAACGCAATGGTGCCAAAATGGGCTCCCAGTTGACGGCTTCAATCACGATTTACTAGTAGTTCGCCCGAACTATGAACCCTATATCTCAGCAACCCCTCAACTGATTTGGCTCATGTTCTTAAAATTTCTCCTTGCCTCATTTACCTGCCCACCAAATTTCATGACAATCCGGCTAAATTTACTCAAGTTATCGTCGAACGAACATTCATACATACAAACATACATACATACTTACGTACATACATACAAACGCCGGATTGTTCCAGTAGACTCGGAGAACTTCGCTCGCTTCGCTCGCTCGTTCAATAAAGGGAAGGTCATTGATCTAATCTGTCACTTCCGCATCGGCCTCGTGGATCTTTTGGTACCCTCCTTCTATTGACCACTGCGGGAAATGGTCCGTGATATTATTATGGGACTTGCTCTGCACCTCCCCGCAAGAGCAGTGTGGGTCCGTCCCAAACTTCCATCCGCTCGGCACATCTAGCCTGCGAACCTGTTTATTTAAGTCTAGTATTTTCGAGGTAGATTAAAACCTGGCATTCGTAGTACATTAGGATCGGATACAAGAGGATTTCCGACCATCTTTCTATGAGAGTTTTGTCGGCTTCTAGGGCTTCTGATGCAATCAGTCCAAATGGTCTACGTGATTTGAGGCGTAGATAGCTTCTTGCATTTTTCTAGTACAGCAAAGAATTTTCCAGATTCTAATTCTAGAGGACTAGTTCGCTGGTTGTAGGAGAAAAACGAGGAAACCCCGGTTTTGTCCTTCTACATTAACGCCATCGACACGCCATTGCATTACAGACTCAGGCCCCTGGTGTGACCAGTGACCGATGAACTGTGATCGGGAGGTCCATCGTTAGCGATTGCCATTACTATCGCTGGTTATCGGGAATGTAGGTCTTTCTCTTTGGGGGAAAACCGATGTCCAGACATCTAGTCTTTTAGCCACTAACTTGTTAGGGCGTTTGCAATTTGAAGAATATTTTGGAAGCAAAATGTTAATAAGGAAGCCTCCACAAACTCTACATACAATGTAGATGGAAATCAAAACGATGAATAATGCAGCGTCTACGTTATGAGATGATTAATGCAACGTCAAGTGGCACCTTTACTCACACTAGATAGGTGAAGTGACTACTCGGACGATGTAGTGGCTGGGACATTTTTTTGATAGGCTAGGCTTGCCAGCCAACAGGAATGACAAGTCAATACGTGCGGAACCACCTAATCCGCGAGTTTCCTTATGATATTTACCTTCAAGGTTAGCTGGTGGTATTGCCCGATACACACTAACTGACCATTTGTCAAATTAGGATCAGAAAATAAACAGTTACGAATGAAATGGTGTTTAAATCGCGCCGCGGTGTAAAAGACATCAACGCGTACGGTTGAAAAAGAAGTTCAAGTGTTAAGTTAGTACTTAGAATATTACATGTTGAGTAATAGATAAAGATAAAGATAAAATATTATTTATTGTACACCAATATAAATACAGGCTAGGAAAAAAACTTAACTAAACAAGGTACAATTGGCGGCCTTATTGCTAACAGCAATTTCTTCCAGGCAACCACTGATGGAAAAAAGTGCTACGGAATTGAGAGACGGGTAGTTGGTGCAATTATGAATAGGCATTTAGATTGTGATCTTTAGTGTATTTTTTAACTCTTTAAACATTACCATGTGTTAAAACGGGGATGGCACGACATAACAGAGATAGAAAGAAACTAGAAGAATAGAATAGAAAGATGAATAAATAAGTAAAAAAATGTCGATGGTCTCTCGACTCTCAAAAAACAAAAATGACATGCTTAATTAAGTATTTAGGAAATGCTGAAATTGACAATTGTGAAAATGGTACTTAATATTTTAAAATACTGTGTCATTTAGGCTCTAATATTGATTAATTTAAAAATCGATTTCTAATTTGGTTTCTCTTTATTGGGTACCAGATAATTATGCTTATAATGACACGCTGCACCTAGACTGCACCTCGTTTTGACGCAGAGGGGCTGATTTGACACCACTGTCAATTAACCTATTGCTGGTAGGTATATCAGCTGTGAACGTAACCCTAAAACAACAAAACTAGATAGCGAAGTGGTTTTCCGTGTTGTAGCTTCGACATAAAACCAACAATGAACTGTAAAGAGCGAGAAATAAAGGCGCGGTGACTAATACTGTTACTTACTATTATCTTTTTTGGAGACAACGTTTTGACTGAGGAGATAATGAAATGAAAGTGAATTCTTTACTTAGAATAGACTTTGGTTAGTTGGTAGTACGAGTATATAGTAATAATATTGTAGATAAAATATGTATAGCTAAAAAGCACGATTTAAACAGTGTCGTGTCTTTCTGTAGGCAGACAATTTAAACGAGGTGGCCCGTAAGTGATACGGAAAAGGCTTATACGTGTATGCAGTAAAATTTAAAGCCTGTAAGTTGGACGTCAGCCCTCCATAATCTTCTCTATTTCTTCCAAAGCAAAGCAGTTCTTCAACTAAGGCTAGAGCTTTAGATTTGTTTTATTTAAAAAAAATATATACCTAAGATGCAGGACGAACAGTTAGAGAAGGCCTTTACGCACTAGCTGGGCAAAGGCCTTGTCTCAAAAAGAGAGTTTGGGCTAGTTTGGCATGGTTTATTCATCTTATTAAATACATTTAATAGAGCTTATGAAATGTAACAGACCAAAATAATAGACCTTTGTAAAATGCCACATGATAAATAAATAATAGAGTGCGATAAAACTGATAGCTGTCCCATCAAATTTAGAACTAACTAGCGTTAAGTTTAGTTTGCTATCAGCTTGTGAAGAAAATCTAGACTACACCAATTAGATGTTCTAGCTGCATTCCTAGCTAGGCTAACAGTCAGTAATTCTTGTTTACCTCCTACAGGAAACGGCGTGAGGATAAACTTAGTAATCTGAGGATCTGCTTTCTTGCATTTCTACAGTAGACAGAAAGAAAATAGTGCACACGACACAGCTTGCAAAGTGTACACTTTTGTTGTAAACTCGTCCGTAACGTAACCGAATAGAGTGCTAGCGTGTAAGGGTCAACGTGCTGTCGTGTGTACAGTCGAGCTGCTACCACTAATTAAGGTTGTTTAACATGTCAAGGTACACACGACGGCACGTCAAAGTGTACCGAAAGTAAACAGTTTTTATTCCAGTTACGAAAAACTCTAACACTGGACTGGGGTTAGCCAACTGCGCTTCTATTCTCGAAAAAATCCACTCAACCGTTGGGCGTCAAAACACTCAAAAATAGCGCTTATTGAAAGGAACATTCTTTAAAAAAAAAATAACGGTTATTTTTACGGTGGATATTTTAGACTTACGAATGAGAGATATTTTCTATTATTTTACATCAAGTTAGTGGCCAACCCCTTTATTCTCTAAAATTTAGAGAATAAAGGGGCTGGCCACTAGCTTGTAAGATGTAACAAAAATAATGGGAAAAATCTCTCATTCGTAATGTTTTTCTTTAACACACTGTATTGTACTATTTTTACTGAACAGGTATTTAGTTAATTGTTATTATGTAATACTTAAAGTAAGCAGAAATATTACACAAAAGCAAAAATAAAATATGAATACACCAGATAAACAAAAAATCTAGTTCTTACTAGACAAAAAAATACGCAAGTAAGACAGATTTTAGATTATTATTCTAAGTAAATAGTTACGGCCTAACACTTTTTCTGCCGATTGTACATTTCAGCTAACGGCACAACGTCCGAGTGACATAGATTCACGAATACCACCTCCGTCGCCCTAAAAACCTCCGAGACAATAAATTAACTACCTTACCGCCCTGAGAATAAAGTCCAATCGACCCGCGAGCCTCTCCTACCTTAATTTCGAAAGCAATTTGGAGGATTTTGATTCTTAACTTTGTGGTTGCTTAGGTGGGTTTTTGATTGGTTTTTAATACGGCCTTTAAGGTCAGTAGCCTCCTTTGAAAAGTCTGTTTCAGATTTTAATTGTTGCTTGATCGTGGATTGTTTTTGTTCCGAAATGGAATCTATTGGAAATTATCTATTGGATTGTCTCGATTGCTATCTCGATTGTAATTGATTTTGGTTGATATGGCCATTTTGGAGTATGTTGGGTCGATGATTAATGGTTGGACTCTCTCTTTGGGAGATAGTAGGTTTTTCTGACGATCAGTGTGCTTATGCTGAAAAAAAAAACCGTACAGTTGCTAGTCCTCAAAACCGGTCTATTTGTGGGAAAATTGCTGTTTTCGAAATCAAATATTTGTGACCAAAAAATTTTTTTTATGTTTTCCTGCAAATAAACTGGTTTTGAGGACTAGCAATTGTGCCTTTTTTTCTACAGAATAAGCACACTTCGCAGATTTTCTAAAGCGGTTGAATGAAGAATAGTGAGTTTAAAGACCTTACAGCCTTCCTTCGCGACATTGTCCTCGAGAACCTTTTTCATACAAAATTCGGACTTCATTTCAGGGATTATTTTACAGGAAATCAATTCTTAAATTTTATTTTTTTGTCATTGCATCTCTACACCCAATAAAATTAAATTAGTTCTACATTTTACTTTCTCTACTGGAAAAACCACGGCAAGTCTCTCAAAGAAACATAACTCTCTCTCTCTCTCACAAAGATCTATGTCTAATGGTGGATGATGTGAAATTATTTTTACCATTATGTGAAAAAAATACAAGTATTTACATTTTAACTGCAAATAAAAATTAAGGTTCGATCACCCGCCGTTCGACGCATGGTCGGAATACTTAAACCAAATTAAAAGTTAAAAATAAAACTCTATTGTTTGCAAATTTGCAATATTCGATGTGGTTCAATTGATATTTTGTTTGCAGCCTACTGTGAAGTAAACGTCAAATAATGTAAAGTGAAAGTGAAAGTGAAAAAAACTTTATTGCCGAGAACACATAAAATAAAAATTTTGTAACAAAATTCCGAGCTATATGTATAGATTTAGTAGAGTAGGTAATACTTAGAGCTAAGCTTTAGTTGGGCAAATGGACTCATGCTCAGCTGTGAAAAAATGAACCAAAAGCTAGTAATTAACGTTACCTTCATTGTTTTGATTAGGCTTTGACTAAAACAAGGTTTCTTATTACTATGTAAATTAATTGTTATGTTACTTATGTAACAAACGACGTTGATTTTTTTCACACATTTGTTACCTCCCTAATTCCACCTTTATCTACAAAAAACAAAAACATTTCACACAATGATAAAAAAAACCTTGTTTCATAAAAAACACACATCTCATATTTCGATTAAAAGGTTATTATACCGTACCAGAGCTTGCGATTAAAAAGAAAAGATAAAATTAAGAAAAAACATGTTTCCGAAACAGTTTTCTCGCAAACTTAATTAAGGCCTTTGCAAAGGTCGTTAACATATCGTGTAATCTTGCTGCTGCGATCAAGGATGGGATCTTATTTTAATTTAAGCTTTACGAGGGCCTATAGGGAACAAAATGTAACAGACAGCCGTCACCACCCCATAAACATTTTCCAGACAAACTTGTTTCATCCGCTTATTAGATGATTTTCAGGAAATAGGGATTTTTCCAAGCGTCAAATTTGTCAGCGATTCACGATTTATCGCGCAACTAAATATGTGGTTTATATGGAAACCACAGATTAATAGACTGATTTTGACAGTTATTCGTGTTATTTTTTATGCTTGGAAAAATCCCCACTCCTGACTCTCAATGAGTCTAGTTTCACTTTTCTATATTCAGTGACTTTGGCTGTGACTCGAAAGCGAGAAACCCAGGTTCGATTCCCGGTGCGGGAATGTACCTATGACTTTAATTTATTTCAAAGTTAAGTACATTTGTGACTTTGTAGTAGTAATAGGTACCACTCGCTAACGGTGAAGGAAAACATTGTGATAAAACCTGAGCGTAAGAGGCATTATCGCCAGTCCGCATTGAGCACGTAGAGAAATCCTTTGCCCAGCTAGTGGGATATGTACAATTGTACAATTCTACATCTTACTTTTTTGGCTGTGAGTTTTTGTCATTGTGCAGGGAATAAATAACCCACTGGTTTGGATTAACTCGGTTTCTAGTCTGTACCATTTTGGATTAATTCAATTTTCGCGTTAAGTTTCTTAGCGCTAGGTTCGCAATGTGCCCACTGGACTTGGGCCTGTGCTAATGTAGCATTGTATGCTGATGTCATTGAAAAAAAGCTACCCAGCGGCTACTCGAGCTTCCAATGGATTCCACATTTATACTTAACATGATTCCTAGAAGGTGTTCCAAGGAATAATACGAAGGTAGAGGAGGGTCGAATAAATCCCGCACAAGAAAAAAACTGCCACTTATTTTGACTTGTGCGGGATTTATTTGTACAAGGATCTGGAATCTAGGCCTTCGGTCCTAAAAATAGTTAAGCCTAGAGGTTTTCATTTGACGGCTCGTTTTAAGCAAAAAACGCAAGAAAAGTTTTTTTTTTTTCATTAGGCGTGAGCCTTGACCATAACTCATAACAAAATTGATGGCAACGATAATGATGAATTTCTGCAAATGATTTTCGGAACAAAAATGAGTTATTGTATGTTTTGGGATTAAGAATATTGAATATGTGCTATCTGACATAGGCATTTGCATCTATGTTTATTTAGATAATTATACAGCGTCCAGTGGCACCACCACTCAAACTAGATGGGTGGATGAAGCTTGGATACGTTTTTAGATATAACAAAATTAAATGTTAACGTTCAACTAACGAACGAAGTAATTGCAACAGTTATGTAAACTGTCGCCATGGTGGTATTTTCACTGATAAATAATGTTTCACAAAAAAAACAAACATAGGGGCATATACCTTATCGCAAAACTATTTTTAGGTAAGCCACAGGTATTTGAAAGTTATCTAAATAGATCATTCTAGTATTTGTCTTCTAGATAAGGGTTTCTTTAAATTAGTACTCACGATTGGTTTAACATTAGAAATGTCCATTTCTACCATGGGACCACCCTTATTGTTTATTTTTTTATTATATTTGGGTAATCCACCATGATCGATAACACATAATCTGTGAAAAATTCAATTGGCTACCTATTATGTTTCCAAAGATGCAGCCCTCCAAAGTAAGGAGGGGGTTACCCTTGACGCTATTGCGATCAAATTGAAAAAGTTTTAAAATTAATTTCTCTTTGAATTGGGTACGCAAAGTTTTTTGTTCGAAAGTCTGTCATTGGCTTAAACTTATCTTTAGACAATATTGAGAAACTAATTTTAAATATTTTTTATTTTGGTCCAGTAGTTTTGTTTTTATGCGCTAAAATGTTTTGTTCCTATGACCCCCAACAGTATGCAGACCGTCGCGTGAAGGTCATAAAACCGTATCTTTGAAACGTTGTAAAATCTAAACTACTGAACCAAAATAAAAAATATTGAAATTAGTTTCTCAATATTGTCTAAAGATAAGATTAAGCCAATAACGGACTTTTGAACAAAAAACTTTGCGTACCGAATTCGCATAGTAATGCTTTGATTTTAAATACTTTGTAATGTTTATTCAAAGATAAGGCTGTTTTATTCAATAAAAACACAAAATGCATCTTAATTTGTAAAATGTAAAATTTTGTAAATTGCGCCATATTGCGATCGTATTGGAAAAATGCGTCAAGAGTAGAGGGGCTAAAGGCAAAAAAAAATTAAAATGTGTTTTTAATGTCAATTTTTCCAAGTGTTAATTTGGCTGCGATTCTAACTAAATCGCAAAACGAAATCTGTGGCATATGGAAACCACATATTAATAGACTTTTTTTTGACAGGTTATTCTAACTATATTTGATGCATGGAAAAAACCTCATTGGCAGCACTATTGTCCCTCTAAAATAAAACCCTGTGACAGCAACCGAAAAACGTGACAAAACTTTAAGAATAAGTATTAGTATTATGAATCAAATAAAAAAGAATTACAGAGAAAAAGGTATCGTTAGGTATGGTCGGCCACAGTCACAGATACCCCACGGCAGCTCTTACCGCGCGCGGCATAAGGGCGAACAAAAAGGGGTATCCTAGCGTGTGGCCGACTGTACATTGCAGATCTACTTCATGGTGACAAAAATGCATGATATTAATGGTGATCCCCACACTAGGCCTAGCCTGTATCGTGTAGGGGTCTCCTATTTGAAAATTGATCCCTAAAAGGCTCTAAACATGTTACAGCGGCGCCAACCTGATTTGAATAAAGTGCTTCGAAAGAGCGCCTTGTCAAATTGACCAGCCAAGTCAGATTCCGTGCCCCGTCCGGCTCATTTCACCGACCCAGTTTGACAAAATACCTATGGATAAGAAATACCTACATAATTTATCTCGAGTTACATCAGTCGCCTCTTTTTTTCATTTTTTTTAAGAAAGTTGTTTTTAAGGTCACGGAAACGGATGAATGGTTGGCGCAAGTGGCAGACAATGAC
Source organism: Zelleria hepariella (assembly GCA_949319315.1). Lineage (NCBI taxonomy): Eukaryota > Metazoa > Arthropoda > Insecta > Lepidoptera > Yponomeutidae > Zelleria > Zelleria hepariella. The sequence goes on along the minus strand of OX439385.1, from coordinate 3,698,949 downwards.
AGAGTATTTTGTGTAAATGTAGTGTTGTTTTTTTTTTTCAAATATTTATTGCAGTTTTGTAGCTGTATGAAAACTTATCTTTTGTATAAAATATCCAGGAAAAAGGTTTAGTTTTTATACCATAACAGCGTCTATGGAAAGATATTTTTCATCTCCCAGGCTTGGAAAGTATGCTGTTGTCACTAGTATCATACGATGAGACAAAAGTATTTTTTGCGCGCGGGGCCATACGATATAAGAAATAAAGGAACTCAATTAACTCATCAGTCACTTGCAAGGAAGGAAACTGTTAAGAGTGAATATCGCAAATCATAAGAGTACCTGTACCAATGTGAACCAAACACCTAGTACTTGCTTACCTACATCTAGGCTATGTAAGGTCAGCCACAGTCACAGATAACCCTTGGCAGATCTTACTGCGCGCGGCATAAGGGCGCCAATCGAACAAAAATGGGTATCTTAGCGTGTGGCCGACTGTATGTATTACATCCTCTACATATCAACGTGTCTTTAAAAACAGGCTCCTTATATAGATCTCTTCCCCTTCAAGGCTTGAGTGCTCGTATAAAGGCACGTTTGCTTTCCTGCCTTTTATTTTTACAGTGCAAATAGGGTTACCATTTCGAAAAAAACAAATTCCGGATATATCGAAAAAAACAAATTCGAAAAAAACTAATTCCGGATAAAACCAATTCCGGATATGTTAAAGCGGCTCATTCTAAGGTAGATAGAGAACACTTCAGCTAGCAGATATTTTAGAAAAATCATATAAGAAATGACGTTAAAGATAATCATACGTTCCAGAGACGTATAGTACATAAACCGCCATTAAAGTAAAAATACCAAAGTTGTTGCGATTTTTAGGGTATAAAAAATTAGGTCAACTATAATTTGATGTAATTAAGAACAAATTTTATGAAAATATTTATTTATTTTGATACTAGGAAACAAAATGTACAATTCTTGAAAAAAATAACAAAAATTGCCTTAACTACTTTCATAGGTTATTTTTTTAATATTATCAGGTTTTAACCACCTTTTTGGCATTTTTTATCAAGTATAAATACAAATCAGTGTTTTTACATAACTAAAGCTATCATATAATAATACTAGACACATTTGTTGCACACATCTTTTTTATGATTTCCACGAACAGGTTTTTTACACAGCATCCAACGTGGAAGTAGAAGTTGACGATTGAACTGACTCCACTCAATCATAATGGCATTTGGATTCGATAATTTCATCAAAAAACTCGTCTTCCGTGACACTCTGCACATTATCTTCTCAGAGGTGGTCTACATCTTCTCTTTCAGTCGCCTGTAACAAAAACTCTTCATTTTGTATCAAAAACTGTTCAATATCTCCCTCTTTCAATATTCTTCGACTTGCTATTACGATATAGTAATTCAGTACCTTAAAATTTATTGAAATTAATGTTAAAATACAGTTATAAACCAAATAATAAAATGAGAATTACTTTCATAAAAGTTGCACAAAAGATAATCATACGTCTTGGCGACGTACGACACATCGCTATCTTGACAATGAGTGGACTTACCGTTGTGATGCAGCCGTCTCCAGTTAGCTTCGGTCGACGTAGGAGTTGGCTGAGCAAGACAGCGCCCTGCTAGTTACCAGTAAAAAGATATAGCGATACATCGAAATCGCGTACGTCCCGCGGACGTAGATTATCTTTCTAGGGTTAAAAACCACCTTCAAATCAATTAAACTAAAATAGAGGCTTCAAATCAAAAATGCTCTCTGTTTTTAAATTGTATCATTTGTCCCCTATTTCCCCCCTTTTATCGAAGCTATCCGGGAAAACTGCGGACGGATGTCAACCTCAGCAAGCTATCCGGGAAAACTGCCGACGGATGGCAACCTCAGCAAGCTATCCGGGAAAACTGCGGACGGATGGCAACCTCAGCAAGCTATCCGGGAAAACTGCGGAGGGATGGCAACCTCAGAAAGCTATCCGGGAAAACTGCAGACGGATGAAAACCTCAGCAAGCTATCCGGGAAAATTTCGGACTAATGGCAACCTCAGCAAGCTATCCGGGAAAACTGCGGAGGGATGGCAACCTCAGAAAGCTATTCGGGAAAACTGCGGACGGATGGCAACCTTAGCAAGCTATCCGAGAAAACTGCGGACGGATGGCAACTTCAGCTATCCGGGAAAACTGCGGATGGATGGCAACCTCAGCAAGCTATCCGGGAAAACTGCGGACGGATGGCAACCTCAGCCGAGCGCGGCTTGTAGGAAGAGCAACAACCTATGATTACAGGGCCGTTATCCCGATCGTCTTCGCTAAGCAACGCTGATTTACTATGGAAAGAAAGAAACAGTAAGTAGCTCTTAGCTCCCTCCACCGTTGCTTGCCGGGTGTTAATTAGTAGGTAGTTTACTTCAGTTGGGTAAATGTAACGGCTTTTTGATGGCAGTTAAGGGGCTAATAATCTAAGATACGTCTTTAGTATAAAGTGTCGGTGAAATAAAACCAAAATTAAAGAGTTACTGTAACTTAAATAGTTTGGCACTCGTAAATAAGCAATTTTTTTTTGCTCAGTCTGTTTAAACAATATCAGACACATAATAATACAAACGCACATAATAATACAAACGCTCAAAATACAACGGATCCGCTTTTACTCAAACAAAACAAAATCTACTCTATCTAGCGTTAGTAGATTTGATTAAAAGTTACTAGGTACCTCCAGAATATAATTGTGCGAATTTTCCTTTATGAAAAACAAAAGTTGGCAGGGTATTTTTAAGTGCCAAGTAAGTAAATAAAATAAACAAAAGAGTCACCTGTTTCAGCGGGCGCCAAAGTCTTTCAAACTCCAAGAGTCAACACAAACTCATTATCCACGACACTGACGAGCTTAACGGTTATTCGTACTATTAAAATACTATTCTCGTAAAAAAAATCCCTACTCAACAGCTTCTTGTATTTCTTCCTACAAATTTTCAAAACTGCGCTCGTTACGAACCTAATTTTGACAGAAGAGGGAATGTTTTGACAGCGCGCGCTTTTTGCGTTTTCTTTTTTTTTTCGACGAGTTTTTTTTAAAGGTGCGTTCGCGTGGGACCTTGACCGTTGGCAGCTACGGCCACACTGAGAAGCTTTCTTCGATGCAGCCGGGCTCCGCTATCGGACTATGTAAATTGTTTTCTGACAGTTACTTTTCGCTTCGCTGCACTGATTCCGGTCAGTTCGGTTTTTTTCTTCATAAATAAGCTTTGCGGAAAGAAGGTTGGTCGATTCGGTTAGGCTGGCGAAGATGGGTATCGGTTGTTTTGTGGTTTGTTTTAAAAGGTATAACTGTGGCAGTAATCCGTGGGCCTCAATACAGTTATGTGTGTTGTAGTTCGCTGTGACGAAAGTTGTACAAAAAAGCCTGTTATTAACCTCCGACCCAAACTCTACCTGCGACGTTATTGAGTCAAGATTGATGAAGTTTGTAATATTATTTCCATAATTATGAAGGCACGTTAAACCGTTGGTCCCGGTTGTTGTTGATTAATAACAATCGATAAGCCATGTCAGAGACCCTTTGTGTGGCCTAAAAACTCTGAGACCAGCCCCTCTACCCTTGACGCTATTGCGATCCAATTGAAAAAGTTTAAAAAATAATTTCTCTTTGAATTCGCATAGTAATGCTTTTATTTTAAATACTTTGTAATGTTTATTCAAAGGTAAGGCTGTTTTATTCAATAAAAACACAAAATGCGTCTTAGTTTGTAAAATATTAAATTTTGTAAATTGCGCCATATTGCGGCCGCATTGGAAACATGCGTCAAGGGTAGAGGGGCAGGGGTGGCCACTACCTCATACGATTACCTACCATAATTATGGTCACAAAAATCATTCTTTGATTTCACATCCTTTAGTATGTTTGTTTAATGTGAGTCTATTTTGTACGGTTGGCCACAGTCTAGGATACCCAACGGTACCTCCTACCGCGCGAGGCATAAGGGCGCCAATCGAACAAAAAGGGGTATCCTAGCGTGTGGCTGAATGTGCAATACATTTTCATCGAAATTCCTGAAATAACTGCAGTCAACAGTGGCGCAATATTGTAAAATATCGTCGAGAATAGAGTGGCAGAAGTGGCAGAGGTGTGCTATTTATAGGCCATAATGTGTGTATCTATTTGTGTTTCTGTGGCATCTTTGCATCACGATGAACCGATTTTGAGCAAGTTTGACTTAATATTGAAAAAAACCGGCCAAGTGCGAGTCGGAATCGCGCACGAAGGGTATACCAATATCTATAAAAAACGGAAAAAAAAACATGTTTATTGTATGGGAGCCCCGTTAAATATTAATTATATTCTGTTTTTTATATTTGTTGTTATAGCGGCAACAGAAATACATCATCATCATCTGTAACAAATACATCATCTGTGAAAATGTCAACTGTCTAACTATCACGGTTCATGAGATACAGCCTGGTGACAGATGGACAGACAGACGGACGGACGGACAGCGGAGTCTTTGTAATAGGGTCCTTTACCCTTCGGGTACGGAACCCTAAAAACAGCGTCAAGGGTAGAGGGGCCTTCGGACAACAACTGCGTTAGAGACTCGAGACTGTCTTGTCTTGTTAGAAAGTTCTTTCACTATTATCTGTGCCTACATTTCGCGACTGTACATTCCTGTGCCCTAGAAAGGATACTCGCTGGACTACTTAGCTTTATTTAGCAATGTCTTGTCTACCCACCTGCTGCACGACTAGCACGAAAGACTATATCGAGGCCGATAGCGTTTGATACAGTTTGATAGATATACAGGGCGTCCCACGGCTATGCCACATGGAGGGAAAGTACCTTAAATATTGTAGATGGAACATTTTACTGCAAGAAGACATTATTTTAATTTTAAAAACAATTTAAACTGCATTCATAGATATTTAAATAATTACATGGTTGAACCGGGAATCGAACCCGTTATAATGAGAAAAATTATTACCCTGTAGTTTTATCATACCGATCGAAAGGCTTCATGATAAGGATTATTTTTTGCTAAATAACATAGTGTCAGAAATAAAAGGAAGACCATGAATTTTAACATTTACCTGGTAGTATGCAACAAATGGAGCCGTATCCTGAGCCGAAAGACGCGTAAAATTTTGTCCATCGCAATGCGGCTGGCTGATTATAAAGAAATAATTCAAAAATGTGTTTCATTTTCATACTTTTATTCTTTTGTTACTGTGATTTTCATTGATAAATTGTTTAATGTTGTATAGATAGATAGAATACTCTTTATTGGTACACCAAATAATTATTATAAAAACCGTTTAAAAATGCTGAACACGAACACGAGGGACACCCTAAAATCGTGAGGTACATTATATATGAAAATGCCCATCTAAGGGATTATGGCCCGGTTTCTGAGTTGAGAATTTTACCAAGCACATGCTTACGTATCTCTCTGTCACGCTCTTTTGTGAGAAATCTGCAGAGACAGGACGATACTTACCCATTTGCTTAGCAAAATTCTCAACTCAGAAACCGGGCTTATAGCTCTTTCGAATAAAATAGATTTAATAAAAAAAATCTCACTCTGTTTATCGAACTGATGTGATAAATCATGCTAGACGTGCTAGATATCATTATAGTTTTTGAGTTTTTGAAGCCAGCCATTTCCCAGTATGAAACAACTGCGTGAGTCTGTAACGCAATGGTGCCAAAATGGGCTCCCAGTTGACGGCTTCAGTTACGATTTATTAATGCTGTTAGGCCCGGTTTCTGAATTGAGAATTCTACTAAGCAAACACCTAACTATCGTTCTGTCACGTTCTTTTGTGAGAAATCCGCAGAGGCAGAACAATATTTAAGCACTCGCTTAGCGAATTTCTCAAATCAGACACCGGCAGTTAGTCAGTCTTTAGTACATAAAAGAAAATTCTGATTCTAATGCACATACGACAGTACGTACTTATGCGCTTACACTCCATTCACTTACGTTACGTTACGGGCGACTTTGCAACGAAAGTGTAAGCGTCTACGTGCTGTCGTGTGTAAAAATGACAGGTACACTATTATGTAGTTGGCTGTGTTGGCTGGCCATACTAGGTACTTATGACAGGGCAATGAAACAAGTTTTTGTATGTCCGTTTGCTAATATCGAAGAAAAACGCGTAGTCAGCATATATTTCGCCTATTTGAGCAAAGTATTTACTTGCAGCTGCATGTAAGTATGTAACTGTATCTACAATTGAAATAGGCTCTATTATAGCTACCCTTCGGGGAAAAGGCATTACATTGCTGAACCCAGGGTACCTACGGTCAGCGATACGCTACGATACCCCGGAATAGCTCATGTCGGGCTGTCGCGTAACTGTACCGCTCCTAAGATATCATATCTATGTGGATAATAGATATATCTAAAGTATTGCAGACGGACATGAAATCAAGGTATTCATAAGGTGTGTACACACGACGGCACGTAGACCCTTACACTTTCATTGCAAAGTCGCCCGTAACGTAAGCGAATAGAGTGCATGCGAGTAAGCGTCTACGTGCCGTCTTGTGTACTACACCATAAAAAAAAAAGAAGGTAGAGTCATGGAGGTAGAGTAGCGCAAAAATAGTAACCCTATTCGATACTAGATGGCAGTATTACGATTAGTTCTTAAATTAAATAATGGGTGGCGGTAAAAAAAAAACCTTATCGTAATAATGCTACTTGACACTAGATGGCGCTTTATGCGAATTATGCATGCGATAGTAATAACATTTATCAATAGATGGCGCTTTTCATTTTTTTTAGTCTAGCAACACTAAAAAATATCTGTCAAAATATACTCTGTGGACATCTGTCAACTTCATGTGATTAATCTGTGAACAAATACAAAATTGTTTTTGTTGACGAATCGAGCGCAAGATATTATTTTAAATAATGAATTGTTAAGTGAAACTGAATGAAATACTATAGCCAACGAAGAGGATTTATTTGTCAGACCAGTGCAGTGTAGAAAATGAGTAATATTTACATACAAGAACCTCCTGCGTTAGGAAAGGTAAGATCTTTTTGTTTTACCCATTATCTAATGACTACTTTGTAAATTTACTGTAAAACATTTAAATGTTTCATTTAGTGTACTGGTAACAGGTTCTATAAATAAAGCAGTCTACTTTATCATTGGAACTATCATAAAATACATTATAAAATTTTTAAGGTTAGTCTTGCAACCCTTGCATAAAATCTTTATCAGATAAGTCAAGCGAATAATTAAAGCTAAAGTGTTATTGTGGTACAGTTATGCAAACCGAGCTGGGCTGATTATATGACTGTCTACAGAGAATGGCATAATGGCATTACTGATCCATCCACCGATACTAAAGCGAGCTTCAGTAGCCACTAGGCCAGATAGCAACTAGCTGTAAAAATTGTATAATTATGTAGATTCAAAGGCCTATTATTACTAGCAATTTGCCCCGAAATGTAAACTTGCGAACTTGTGTGAAAATGTGTTACTTTTTGCTTACACCATTACAACCACCATTCAACTTACAACCCCATATATCGGCAACCCCTTAACTGATTTGGCTCATGTTTGAAATCAAAAATTCTTTTTATTTCATTTTCTCGCCTACCAAATTTTATGACGATCCGACCAAATTTACTCAAGCTATCGTCGAAGAAACATACATACATATCGGACCTTGCTATGATATACAAGCTAAATACAAACAAAATGCTAAGAGGGCACTCGCTCAACCATGGACAAGCAACCCCAGAAAACACTTCTTGCCGAACCGTGTAGTGAATGCGTGGAATAAACTCGTGGAGCGGGAACTCGTTTAAAAACAGACTTGATAAACATTTAAAAATTGCACCAAAGTGATATACACCCATCAGCTTTAAGCTGCAAGTGTATTAATAAATAATAATAATACAAACGCCAGATTGATGAAGCAGACTCGGAGAACTTCGCTTGCTTGTTCTATTAGATGGCAAGGCAATCTTCCCTCTAAACCCCAGCACCTTAACCCAACTTCTGAATGTATTTAATTAACTGTGTAATAGGTTTCACTGTCCAAAAGTGTTGTTGTCATTGCAGGTGTTGCTGAAAACGACTGTGGGAGAGATAGACATTGAGCTATGGACAAAGGAGGCTCCGAAAGCTTGTCGCAACTTCATACAACTTTGTATGGAGGGATATTACAAGGGTAAAGCTATCTTTTTCCTTCTGCCATAATTCTCCTCTAAAATAACACACAAAAAAGCGTTTATTCTGACCATACATTGTTCCATTTTGTAGTTAATAAATAATCCTCATAATTTTTAACCCCCAACCAGAAAAGAGCGGTGTTATAAGTTTGAACACTATGTGTGTCTGTCTGTATGTGTGGTGTCTGTGTGTCTGTGTGTCTGTGAGTCTGTGTGTCTGTGAGTCTGTGTGTCTGTGTATCTGTGAGTCTGTGTGTCTGTCTGTGGAATCGTAGCTCTTAAACGGGTGAACAGATTTGGAGAGTGTACTTAGATTTGTTTTATAAAAAGAGCACTTGACGTTATGCAGCATTTCTCCTTTACAGGCACCATATTTCACCGGGTGGTCCCCGAATTCATAGTCCAGGGCGGTGATCCGAACGGAGATGGCACTGGTGGCGAATCCATCTATGGAGAAACTTTTAAAGTAAGTTTGTTTTGAGTAATTTGTCCAAATAGAATAGAAGATTTAGTGATTAATTTCAACACACAACTAATACCTCAAATACAGCTTATACAACAGATAGGGGTCGATACTTAATGATAATAAAGCCATTTTATTCCGAATTCGCTAAATTTTTGTTAATACATCTTTTCAAGTTGTATTTATATTATGTCCCGCAAATCGGCGTACCTCTGGCATAGGCCCCCTCCAGCTCTCTCTACTGAGCTCTATCCTCTGCTACTATGGTCCAGTATGGTCCCAAGGTTAGGCGGATATCGTCTATTTGCGGGGTTGATAGATACAACTCTAATTGAACGAGCGAGCGAAGCGAGCGAAGTTCTCCGAGTCTACTTGAACAATCCGGCGTTTGTATGTATGTATGTATGTATGTATGTATGTATGTATGTATGTATGTTTGTATGTTTGTATGTTTGTATGTATGAATGTTCGTTCGACGATAACTTGAGTAAATTTAGTCGTATCGTCATGAAATTTGGTAGGTGGGTAAATGAGGCAAAGAGAATTTTTAAGTTCGAACATGAGCCAAATCGGTCGAGGGGTTGATGAGATATGGGGTCGCGAGTTCGCAGTTCGGGGCGAACCACTAGTATTAACATGGCTAGCACCTTAATCCAGATCATGGAGTGATCACGCAAGTACTGCGCCACCGGTTAAAATGTCTGAAAAGAAGCTCTTCTAGGTTTGCCTTTTCCAATCTTTGGTTAGCTTTCTTGCCATACCAATCCTGGTATAGGAGAGGGGTCCCACAGGAGTCTTACTTAGGACCGGTGTTATATTTATGTTACTTTACCCCTATATCTCTTATACTTTCTATAGTATTATAAAGATTTTTATAAGGTTAAGTAATAAGTAATTTCGCTCGGGACATTCGAAGAGATTTGACTCGGTAGCTCAATTTATTTGTAGAGCGCCTGCACGGTATGCAACAGGTTGCGGGTTACGCGTTCAAACCCTGTCCAGAGTGAAATTTTTTAACCTTATAAAAGTTTCCTAGAACGGGTTAGTGCTTTGGAAAATACCAAATTCTATAGTCATTCTATGACGGTTCTATGGTTCTATAGTCTTGTTTTTCTTCCAGGATGAGTTCCACACGCGTCTGCGGTTCAACCGGCGCGGGCTGGTCGCGATGGCGAACGCGGGCAAGGACGACAACGGCTCGCAGTTCTTCTTCACCCTCGCCGCCACGCCGGAGCTGCAGAACAAACACACCATCTTTGGAAAGGTCACAGGTAATGTGCAAGAATTTTGGCCTGTTATAAAATCTATATGACATCAGAAGGGTTCAAAATGCCAACATATTTACACTCAATAGGAGGAATTACAAAAAAAGTCAATAGATTCACAGGTAAAGTTAGGAGTTCCGCAAGGATTCATATTAGGCCCGTTCCTATTTTTGTGTACATAAATGATCTGCTCCAATATTTGTAACATTAAATAAAAAAAACATTCTTAATATATTAAAAATATCCCCAAAATTTTTGCTTCAAATTAGCATTATTTCATAAACGGCTGAACCGATTTTGGTTTGGACAACTGCTTTCAAATAAAAAAAAACTGCATCCAAATCGGTCCACCCGTTTAAGAGCTGCGGTGCCACAGACAAACAGAAATACACATCTGTCAGACTTATAACAACCTCTTTTTTGGTCGGGGGTTAATAGGGAGACAAGAAAATGGACAATAAAACCATCTTACAATGGCGAACACCGGCAAGGACGGATCGCAGTTCTTCACGCTCGCACTTACACAGTCTTATTTAATTTTATGTTTACTTTATTGCATTCAGCCTCATTTTATTATTATGTTTATTTTAATGCATTCGGCCCCTTTCTAACGTACAGGCGAGACAATCTACAACGTCCTCAAGCTATCCGAAGGCCTCATAGGACCTGATGACAGACCGGAGCACCCCCATAAGATCACCGGAGCGGAGGTGCTGATAAACCCCTTCACGGATATAGTCCCCAGGAGGGTAGAGAAGGTTGAGGACGGAGACGGCGACGCCAAGAAGAAGAAACGAGAGAGGAAGGGTGTCAAGTGAGTATTTCGTCACTTATTGTAAGAGAACGGGATTCTTACCACGATTTATTTTCTTTGGACTTCCCGATATTTCAGCACCGTTGCAGGCACCATGGTCACGGGTAGACTGAAGGCGGTTTTTTAAATGTCAAACACCTAGGCGTAGATTATAGGACGCACAACTAGCGCCGCCAATGAAAAAAAAAACATGTCTTCTTTTTGGATGCGTTTTTTGTTAAAAACTCTCCTGCGATTTCTCAACGCGAGGCTCAACTATTTTTAGGACCTAAGGTTTGGATTCCAGATCCTACCTAGAACTTAAGAATGCAATCGATCCAAAAAGAAGATGTGTTTTTTTTCCTTTGGCGGCGCTAGCCGTGCCTTGGTTTGGGCCTTAAATTCTCAATACACCTGACTGTTACAGAAACTTCGGCCTTCTTTCCTTCGGTGAAGAGGCTGAAGAGGACGAGGGCGAGGCCGTCGAGTTCAGAGGCAAACCGAAGTCCACACACGACCTGCTGGAAGATCCCAAGCTGAGCAAAAAGACCGCTGCAGGTGAATTATTACTGTGAAATGAAATTAAATGAAATAGTTTATTGGTTAAAAAAAGGTTACAGGTGAATGTTCTGGCTCCCAAACTAGGATTCCCTGTGCTATGGGAAGCCAAGATACTTCTTATGTTTGTTGTGTTATTTTTATAACAATAATAAACTTCACTATTTAGGTACTGTTACGAAACTTAAAAAAAACAAAAAAATAATAATTAAATAACAATAGCAGTTTTAATCATAGGGCTCTTGTGAGTGAGTATGTGAGGGCTCTTGTGAGTGAGTATGCGAGGGTGAGTGTGTTTGTGTATGTATTTGTGTATGTGTGTGTGAGTGTGTGTGTGTGTGTGTGTGTGTGTGTGTGTGTGTGTGTGTGTGTGTGTATGTGTGTGTGTGAGTGTGTGAGTGTGTGTGTGTGTGTGTGTGTGTGTGTTTGTGTGTGTGTGTGTGTGTGTGTGTGATTTTAGTGGTTTTAAAGCCGAAGGTATTTAGTTGCACTCGTGATTCTGAGCCAAATTCCAAAATTTTACTTCAAAACGAGCAAAAAAAAAACACTTCCCAATACAAACGGCTATCGCCAATCGACACCATTTGTATGGAGAAGTGATTTTTATTTTCGCACGTTTTGGAATGAAATTTTGTAATTTCAGAATCACCAGTGCAACAAAATACCTTCGGCTTTAAAACCACAAAACATTATTAATTTTGAATGATATTTAGTTAACGATTTTGCTATTTTCTTCACTCAATATCCTTCAAAATCGAGTCGCAATCCCTATTCCTATTTCAATCGCTTTGAATGACAGTTTGTGTTAAATAAATGCAGTGTGAAGTTCGTCAGCACCCTTCAAACTTCAAATTGAAAGGGATCCCGATACATTCAAAAGTTAGACGATTTTTTTTTAAACTTTATACAGGGTGTTAAAAGACCGCCAACAGACCCGAAAGCCACGCATACTAGACATCAAAACAAAGTACTTTTTCGATTAATTATTGCTGGGAAATGATTTTGGTTTTTTAGGTTATAATTTTGAAAAATATTTTATCTCGCAATGGACGTGTAACGCACAGAAGTCATATTGCGCAAGCGTAGGTATCAGTTTATGTTACTTAAGCTTGAAGTGCCGATGTTTAGAATACATTGCGGGTTGCAATTTTAACGTCGTTTTTTGCAAGAAATATTCATAATTTTGATATGGCTTCTTGAGAAGATATGTTAAGAACTAGATACTGAATGCATTTCTGCGAAAAAAAGTTTTGAAATGTCCCACTTTGAACCTCATTATCTCGGAAACCGTTGATTTCCCAGGCATAGTTCCTTGGGCAAAACTGTTCCTTATGATGAGGACAATACGTGGTTTCCCGCTTTGTTGGCGGTCTTTTAACACCCTGTATATTCGTATATTTTTTATAATAATAAGATTGTTCTTCGTTTCCACAGAACTGGAGCTAGAAGAGCAAGCGCAAAACAATCAGCTCTCGGACAAACAAGCTGAAGAGAAGGCCGAACAAACATCTATAGCAGTCAACAGTATACGGGACAAGTTAAAAGGTGTGAATCATGATTTATTATCAATATTCATGCTTTGTAGTAATTTTCTATCCATAAAATACAAAAGTATTTCAAATAAAATTAAGATAAGTAATCAATGGAAAAAAAAAATTATAATAGAGCAAAAAGTATAAAAACACGTTTGTTGTATGGGGACCCCCTTATTTTTAATTATTATTTAATTTTTATTATTTGTTGGGTAATCCGCTTTAATAACACATAACCTGTGAAAATTTCAGGTGGCTACCTATTACGGTTCCAAAGATACAGCCCTTTAAAGTTAGGACAGACAGTGTAGGCAGATTAATAGGGTCCCGTTTGGCACCCTTCGGGTACGGAACCCTAAAAAAGCAAGATGGCGCTAGCCGATAGTGGGATAAAACTGCTCATCATGACATTGTGCCCCCATTTCAAAATTGTTTCAGATTTTAATTTTGTTTCGTTTTGAACAGGTGGCAAAAAGAGAGGGAAGAGCCCAGAGCGAGAGAGCAACAAGAGACGGAAGGAAGAACAGAGCGAGAGGGAAGAGAGCGATAAAGAAGAGAGCTCCGAAGAGGAGTACTATCTGGGCAAAGAGCGCGACATGGAACGACTGAAGGAAAGGTAATATAGGGTTCTCAAAGGAAAAAAACTATGGCCTTTGCATCTACGTAATGAGATGATTTATACAGCGTCCAGTGTTACCTTCACTCACACTAGGTGGGTGAAGAGACCACTCGGCGCTGCAGTGCCTGGGACATTGTTTTCGTGAGGAAACCCGCGGCTTAGTTGGCTCCACACGTATTGACTTGTCTTTCCTGTGGGCTAGGCCGACTAAGCTGTCAGGAGGGTATTGGTGCTGGGCAAACCTCCTCTATATAAAACAATGTCATCTCATTACAGAGACCGGATAAGGAACGAGATAAAGCAGCTAAAGCGTGACATGAAAGGCGCGAAGGAAGACAAAATCGCCGAAGAGAAGCGCGCGAGAGAAACTGACGCGGCGGACGCGACAAAGGGCGCGACAAACAACGAAATGTACCAACAGTTCGTCGACGAACAGGAGCGGTATAAGAAGCTAAAGGAGAAGATACCGAAAAAAGGGGCCGCAAGGTAACTTTTTATTTTTCTCTATCTCAAAATTATTTTTTACATGTCGCACGCTTTACAAAATAGTGAGGTAGAATAGAATAGTTTGTTTCTTAAACATAGGTGATACAGAAACAAGATGGTCATAAATAAATTGAGCTCTTTGGTAAAAACATTATACTCGTATTAAGATATACGTCAAAAATGAGTCGCGTAAGTTTAGTATACACGTAGGCTTCTCTTTGGTGCCACATTATTATCTAGTAGGCCGCTGTGGCGGCAAAAAGTGCAAAGTGCGAGTTTAATGTATTGCGGAGACGATTATATTATGTCGCTAAGAGATGGAAATTAGATCAAAAGTATTGTTACCATAAAAATTACTCTCAGAACGTACGCCATGTTTTGTTTCCTTTTCAATTAGATAGATACGTATGTAAGCTTGAAACGCGATAAAATAATACTGATACATATTTTTGTTTTTTCTAAAGCACTAACCCGTGCTAGGGAATAATTTAAACATTTATAATAAGTTGAAAAAATTCACTCGGGACAGTTATGCGAGAGGTTGCGGGTTCAAGTCCTGTCCCGAGTGAATTTTTCAACTTATTATAAATGTTTAAATTATTCCCTAGCACGGGTTAGTGCTTTAGAAAAAACAAAAAGTGGTTAAATGTAGTGGCAACATCAAAATTCCAATGAGCATTTCGTCTGCAAAGATGAACGCATTGGGTGGTTTAGATTAGTGCAAACTCATCACACCAGATGGCGCCCCCCGTCCAGTAGACGGAGACTAGTTGAAGAAATTCGCATCGACAGTTACTTGACTGATACATATATTAGCAAACCTGCGAATTCGCTCGACTCTGAACAAACATTTTAAGTCTGATCATATAAATAAGTTCTAGATTTTGTTAACTTTACATAAAATTAATGCCATTTTGCTCGAAAGCAATAGGTGGCCACGTCACATTTTCCCAAGTTTCAGTTTTAAACAGTGAGAGTGCCAGTGCCCGTCTAAAAGTGAAAGTGAAAGTGAAGCAACCTAACTCAAGATCACCAAAACGTCTTTCGCAGAAGCAGACGTACGAAATCGTCGAAGAAATCGCCGGAAAACCACCAGAAATCACCAAGGAAATCGCCAGCGACGAAACCGTGGGTCAAGAATCTATACTCGAACAGAGAATACCCAGACAACTACACAGACTCTAAATTCCTAGTAGAACTCCGAAAAAACCTTTACGTGGAAAAAGTGACTCTATCACAAGCCATTGTAGGTTCATTTCGCGTCGTCCTCCGTCTTTGCTTATGCGTTTTATACGCCATTTTGTTTGTCTACATGTACAATGGTTGGGTGCACACATATACTGTTATATACTCGTGTATATCAATAGCTACTTTAAGTTATATACTCCATATTTTAGTCGAAGGATACGACGGTATCTTCAGGCATTTGAAAACGGTTCTAGTGTATTTGGTGATAGGGTATATTTTGTCTCCAACGCTACATACTTTGACCGATACTGTGAGTACGGATACCATATACGCATGGGCAGTTTTGATGATGTTGGTGCATTTGATATTCTTTGACTATGACGTGCCTGCAGCAATTGTATCGAAATCTTTGTCGATAAATGCAGCGATTTTTGCATCCGTTTGTCTTGTGTCTAGATTATCAACGCCATTCGATGCGTTCATACTTTTGACCGTATCAGTATTATTCTTCGTTCTAAGCCCGCAATTATTTAAAGACATTGTCAATACCAAATTGTACATAGTTATCTTTGCAATGACTTTGTTTCTCACCGTTCTAACTTTGTATTCCGTGTCAGTGACTTTGTTTTGTTACTTTGTGATTCTGGTTTGTGTGTTGAGTGTGTACTGCCCGGTTATGTTTGTGAAATGGCAGAAGTATAAGGACAATATCTATGGGCCTTGGGATGAAGCTGTTATAGTGGATTCTGATGATTTGGAGGAGTGTTTAGCGGCTGATATTAGATGATAAATAGAGATTTTTAGGCTAAATATCGCAGGAAAACCTGCGGCTTAGTTATTTTTTTCATGATCAAAATAATTTATTTGTTGAATGTGGGTACAACACAGGTGGGTGTAAAAATTTTGGCTCCACCCGTGTTGATATTATCTTTCCTGTGGACTAGGCCGACTAAACTGAAGGGATCGTACAGGTGCTTGGCAAGCCTATAATCGAACTAAATATTCGGGACCTTCTACAAAGTTATATAATGTAAAGGTGTTTCCAAACTGTATAGAAATATAATAATTTTAACCAAAAATATAGGGTACAATAAAGCAATATTTAGTTGAATGTATTTATTTTTATGATACTTAAGCAATAAGATTAATATAGTATTTTATTTTAAGTAACCTCCAAAGGAATGAACTGAATGATGCATTTATTTTTGTCACAATAACATAAATTTTTAATACTTAGGTTATTTTTTAATACTCCATAATGTGATTCAATTAATGTATAATTTATAGGAATAAAATGGTTTTTAACTAACTACGAATTAACTTTTATTTTCTATCCTTGCACCCCTAATCACTCAGCTATGCAGACATAGCCAAGAGTATCTTTTCGTCTCCCACCACTGGACCGACAATGTTTGCCTTGCCTTGGTCTCTGTATGTTTTGTCACTATAAATTCGTTCATCCGACGTTTTAGGCGGCCACATACGAACGGAATTGGGTAGGCAAAGTTTTTTGTTCGAAAGTCCGTTATTGGCTTAAACTTATCTTTAGACAATATTAAGAAACTAATTTTAAATATTTTTTATTTTGGTCCAGTAGTTTTGTTTTTATGCGCTAAATGTTTTGTTCCTATGACCGCCAACAGTATGCAGACCGTCGCGTGAAGGTCATAAAACCGTATCTTTGAAACGTTGTAAAATCCAAACTACTGAACCAAAATAAAAAATATTGAAATTAGTTTCTCAATATTGTCTAAAGATAAGATTAAGCCGTGTGCCAAGAACACTAATATGGCAAGCGTTACGGTCACAAAACGTTCCTGAACTATACATAGAAATTATAAAGGATATGTATAACAACGTTCAGACGTATGTCAGAAGTCCAGCTGGTTTGTCCGAGAGCTTCGACATCAAAGTAGGAGTTCATCAGGGAAGCGCTCTCAGCCCTTTGCTGTTCAACATCGTCATGAACTACCTAACGGAGGAAATCCAGAAACCGGTGCCGTGGAACCTCTTGTATGCGGATGACGTAGCTCTAATATCAAATAGCAGTCAAGAATTACAAGAAAGTTTGGACCAATGGAGAGGAGCTCTTGAACCTAACGGACTGCGCATAAGTAGAACCAAGACCGAGTACATGGTATGCAATTTCGACCCCGACAACCCTGTGATGACAGATACAGAACTCAAACTAGATGGTGTAACCCTGCCGAGAGTAACCAAATTTAAATATCTTGGCTCTGTCATTGCAGAAGACGGCACAATAACCGCCGACATAACACATAGAACCATGGCTGGGTGGAATAAATGGCGCGAACTAACAGGAGTACTATGCGATCCTAAAATGCCAGTAAGAACCAAAGGTAAGGTCTATAAAACAGTCGTAAGACCCGTTCTACTCTACGGTGGCGAAACATGGGCTATGAAAAAGTCATATGAACAAAAGCTACATACCACCGAAATGCGCATGTTACGTTGGGCGGGAGGAGTTACACTCAAGGATAAAGTCCGCAATGAATATATACGAGGCAGTTTTAAGGTGGCGCCTATTGCCGAGAAAATATCCGAGTCCAGGCTGAGATGGTACGGACATGTTATGCGAAGACCCGATGATCACGTGGTGAAGAAGTGCCTTTCCATGGCTACACAAAAGAGAGGGAGAGGCAGACCCCAGACGACTTGGATGACGAATGTCAATAAAGACATGAAGGTCTTGGGTCTGTCTGCTGATGACGCTTATCAAAGAAGCAAGTGGCGCCTCAAGATTAGAAAAGCCGACCCCGTGTAACGGGAAGAGGCGAGGACAAAGAAGAAGAATAAGATTAAGCCAATAACGGACTTTCGAACAAAAAACTTTGCCTTCCCAATTCCGGACGGAAAAAAATCGAATCAGGATTCCGAACGCAGTAACTGCATACAAATCTATGGATCTGTATGTACTGTACGTATGAATGAACTGTATGCGTGTGGTAGGTCCTTAAATTTGCAAGCAGTTACTGCGTTCGGAATCTTCATTGTTTTTTTTCCGTCCAGAATTCCGTTCGTATGTGGCCAGCCTTAGAAAACGCAATTTTAGGCACTGCAGCGCCAAGTTTGGCGCACTAGTGTGACTACTCTGTAGTCTGGGGTCTGGGGTTCGATACCGTGGGGCTCTTCTGTAGTCAGCGCTGCTGACAGTTCAAATTAGCCGCTCTACATTAGGACTACGAGGTTTAATACTTTATTTACTACAGGTCCCTTTTTATTGTCTCTTATTTTACAACAGAATACTTATGCGGAAAACGGAGTACAGTCAGAAGAAGCATAATACCTACCAATCCAATACCCTACATTCATTCATTTTCAAACGGCAGATGTAAAGGCTGAAATTGTTATTTCTTTCGGCGTTGTCGATTGGTACAGTCGGCCACACCCTAGGATACCCCTTTTTGTTCGATTGGCGCCCTTATGCCGCGCGCGGTAAGAGCTGCCATGGGGTATCTGTGACTGTGGCCGACCGTACCTTCACTTGTTACTTTAATTTACTAAAGGATCGATTTACACATTGTTTTATATCAGTGTTTTAATTTCATTATGTTTGAATGCATGTATCTTTCCATTGTCACAGAGAGAGCTTCACCCTGGGCCTTCTAGCCAAGTTTAAGAGCAAGCTGTCGGCCATTAAGGAGAAGGCCCAAACGGAGAGTAGCAGCGGGGACAAACCCAAGGAAGAAGCTGCAGACGAAGATGACGTCAATACTGACGATTGGTGAGATATCCTCCTCTTTTTCCTATTTAAGAATGCCCTGGACAACTGCAGCCCTCTCGCTCGCACTTCTCAACATTTTAAGGCACAAAAGGACGCACAACTAGCGCTACTAATGAAAAAAAAAACACTTTTGGAATCTTTTGGATCTGGAATCCAAACCAGGTCCTAAAAATAGTTAAGCCTCGCGTTGAGAAATCGCAGGAAAGTTTTTAGCAAAAAACGCATACAAAAATAAGAAAAAATAATTTTTCATTGGCGGCGCTAAACTCTAATTTTTAATTCGAGTCCACGGAATGACAGTTGCTAGTATGGTACTGACAGATAAATCCTTTGTAACAACTGTCATTCCGTGGACTCGAATAAAAAATTAGAGTTTAGTTGTGCGTCCTACTGGGCCTTAATTGAGTTCAGCTTTGTCAGTTGAAAACGGGCCATTGATGATTCAATTTTGGACACATAGCAAAATCGCGCAATTCTATCGCTCGTAATGTAAATTTAATTCGGATGCTATATCTAATCACGACATGTTTCATCCTCCAGGCTCGGCCACACGCTCCGTTTCGAGGAAAATGTGCCGGTTTTGGCCAAAGACGCGTCCAGTAAGGGAGATGACTGGTTCGACATCTACGACCCAAGGAACCCACTCAACAAGCGGAAGAGAGAAGCTGACAAGAAGAGTAACAAGAAATGACCGGAGTAGCAAGAAATCACTGGAGTGGTAGGAAATGGCTGGAGTAGCAATGGCGTAAGAAATAAATGATAAGTATTTTTTTGTATTTTCGTGGTTTTATTGAAGGTAACCCACATTTTAATTGGTTTTTTAAATGTTTTTCCATATAGGCTTATTTAGCTTTAGAAGCTAGCAGAAGCAAACTCATCAAGCATAAGATAAAACAATTTGGCAAAATGTTGCCGGAGTAGTAAATTACCACTCATCATCGCTTATTTGATGGTAAGGTACTTATTTATTCACAATCGATTGGTTTTATATCCGTTTTGGTTCAGAGTTTTAGCAAACATTACTTTGACGCCCACCTTTTGTGCAAGGCAAGAAGGTAATCTCACCAACAAAGTAATTACTAAATTACATTAAAAACATGTTATAAAATAACTGAAACACTAACAATTATCATAAAGCTCGTGCTGTACGTTGACCTGAGATTTTTTGCTTCAGAACAAAAGTTTTATAAGAACAATGAAACTCTACGTTTCTTTTTAGTGTTTACAGGACTATCTTGAAGCTAAATCTGGTACTAACTTCTCTCTGTAGACAATTTAAGCCAAAGTAAGCCTAGTGTCTTTTAAAATAAAGTTTAAATGAAGTTACATTTTAGACCCTAACAAGCAAAAATAAACCCTAAAATATTCTCAACAAGATACAAACGAAATTCAGTTGAGAACAAAGTTAAAATCTTAGGTACAAAGCTTCTTTCTCTGCGCATAATGTAACGTAAAAAAAGCCCCTAACTCCAAAAAATAAGGTGTAAAACGCATTGTTAAGTTTGTAGGTATAAAGTTAGGTGCACAAAAGTTCTAAAGGTCAAAGCTACAGGTCAGTGTTCACTGCTTCAGTGCGTTCGCTTTGTTAGTGAAGGGACGAGCTGAAACAACGACTTACTTATCGATGAAAACCGACATAAGGAATGGCTAGAAAAATTTACCTATTCAATTCAAATTCAAAACATTTATTGCTGAATCGATAATTATGATTTTTTATTATTAGTAATAAATAAATTATTATATATTACATTTCCATATACAAATAAAATTATTTAAAACTTCACAATTTGTATTACAATCACAGTTAATTAGACTCTGCGAGGGCACAGATGAATTGTGCTTTCAAAAGTTTAAACTCTGTAAAAAAAAACAGTTTTTATTGCACGCAATTGAAAATAGAGACATTTTTATTGTTCAGCACTGTCATGTCATTGGTCGATTTTAAGTAAAATTAGTACAGATAACAGACTTGTACCCCTGGGGGCGAATTATCGGGTATGTCGCATTCGGGATTCTACGAAGAAAACCTTAGTAACAAGTCAGATTCGAGATTTATTTATTTGGCACGCAAAACAGATTACAAACAAATGTACAATAAGGAAGAATAGATTAAGGATCAGAACCAGCTTTTAGCCCAAAGGTTGTGTGCACATCATGATTATAACTTACGAATTACGATACTTGATTCTTGAGATTGCCGAGAATTATCCCTCTGTTATGTGAGGCGATGAGTTGATGACTCAATTTATCGACAACTCCAGCCATCATCGCAATCCCTCCCCTAGTCCAAGTCCAGCCCGGCCACTGATTGGTCGATAAACACCAGAGCGTAGTGCTCACGACATCACATACATACAGACACAAATATAGCCTACAGGAGGTGTAATTAAGACCAACAATTACTTAGGTTAGGTACATCTTTTGTTGCGTTGCGGCTGAAAGAGTTGAGTGGATAAGGCCCGGTTTCTGAATTGAGAAATTCGCTAAGCCAATGGGTAAGTATCGTCCTGTCTCTGCAGATTTCTCACAAAAGAGCGTGACAGAACCGGGAAACCGGGCCTTACTGCCGATTTCTGAATTGATAAATTCGCTAAGCAAATACTAAACTATCGTTCTGTCACGCGCTTTTGTGAGAAATCTGCTGAGACAGGTCGATACTTACCCATTGGCTTAGCGAATTTCTCAATTCAGAAACCGGGCCTAAGGCTGCTAAAAGCTCTGAACTTTACATGTTAGGTAGCCCGATATTTAACACGATATATTTAGTGTTGCAGCTAAAATAAACGGCTCTGCACGAACTGTAGGTATACTTGTTTCATTATTTATTTACACGCAACCTGAGTAGGAAAGTAATGTTGAAATAGTATAATATCCAAAAATAATTATGGTGTTTGCGAATTGAAAACTGAGTATCGAATATGTCAGTTTTTTTTAAATCGAAAATCGATTTAGTTATGAAAGGCCGAGAGGAAATGTATGAAGGATGAAATGAAATGAGGTGTGAACGATTGTGCACAATGTTTCAACAAAATTGGTTAGCCGTTTATGAGATATTCTAATTTTAAATAAAAATGTCGGGGCTTAAGTTAAAAAGTCGGGGGTTAAGTTAAAATGTCGAGGGTGTTTTTTTTAAAGAATTTAGTGGTTATGTGAACGTGCAAACACCAACGTCATAAGCTTCGCTGCCAGTCTAGGATCTAACCCGAGAACACTTACCACACAGATTCAGAGATTTCTTTTTTCTTCAGAGCTTATCCACACTGACCTCTCAGTCTCCTTTGTCTCGTGCGTTCACCTCTTGTCAGCCGGAGCAACAATTTCGGGTGCAATAAAACTAATAAAAGACCTTTCTTCAGTGGCGTGGGAAACCGAGGTGTCTCTGTTCTTTCTAGACTGTGTTTAGAAACACTGATTTGCCTAACGATGGGAGTCGGTTTCGAGATAGTTGGATGATATCGCTCTAAGGTGTAGTTGAATGCTTAGGCCCGGTTTCTGAATTGAGTATTTTACTAAGTAAATACTTAAGTATCGTTCTGTCACGTTCTTTTGTGAGAAATCTGTAGAGACAGAACGATACTTAAGTGCTTGCTTAGCGAATTTATCAATTCAGAAATCGGCAGTTAGAAGTTCGTAGTTGAAATTCTTCTAACGGCATCCTTTTTTACCCGACTACGCAAAGCAAAAAGGAGGGTTATGATTTTAGCAGCGTATGTATGTATGTATATATGTATGTATGTTTTTATGTGTGAATGTTTATGTGTTCATCTGTTCCCTCGCAGAGCCTAAACTACTCGTCCGATTTCAACAAATGAGGTGTCGTTGGATTTGTCTTAATCACCCAGGTAACAAAGATAGTTTAATGTTGAAAAAAAAAACAAGATGGCGGCTGTGCTGCGCCCTAAAGTGGTGGACCTAAAAATAAAAATTATCGGATACCATCGTCATGGGTATCAAATGAAAGGGCTTTAAAAGACCTTTTCAAAAATGTATTACACATGTAGCGTCAACATAACAAATAGAACAAAAAATACAAAAATGTGTTTTTTTTTGCCCTTCGTGGTTCTATTCTGGATGATCGTCCAAAATGACTTACTAAAAAGCTCAAAATAAAATAGAAGTTAAAAACTAAAACCCGACTACTAAAAGGCTTAAAACAAAACCTGTATGAATACTAGCTGAAACCAGCTAGCCCCTCCTACCTTAAAGAGCGTTTTGCATATCTCCACTCCTCCAACACCCTTAATCTCCGTTCGTCCCATAACCTGCGCCTCAAGATCCCTTCCCACCACACCAAAGTTTATGGGTCCTCATTCACTGTGACGGCAGTCCAGTTATGGAACGCCCTCCCAGAGGAGGTGCGAAGGGCCAAGTCGCTGCCGACTTTTAAAGAACTCGTAAAAAAGTACTACCTCACTGGTGAACTGTGATACTGTTGTTGCTATAATATTGTGTATGTATATATTATAATTTATTTATGTAGTTATTTAATATCTATCATACGATATATATTTTAGCCCAATATACAGGGTGTTAAAAGACCGCCAACAAAGCGGGAAACCACATATTGTTCTCATCATAAGGAACATTTTTGCCCAAGGAACTATGCCTGGGAAATCAACGGTTTCCGAGATAATGAGGTTCAAAGTCGGACTTTTCAAAACTTTTTTTTTGCAGAAATGTATTCAGTATCTAGTTCTTAACATACCTTCTCAAGAAGCCATATCAAAATTATTAATATTTCCTTCAAAAAACGACGTTAAAATTGCAACCCGCAATGTATTCTAAACATCGGCACCTCAAGCTTAAGTAACATAAACTTATACCTACGCTTGCCCGATATGACTTCTGTGCGTTACACGTCCATTGCGTGATAAAATATTTTTCAAAATTATAACCTAAAAAACCAAAATAATTTCCCAGCAATAATTTATCGAAAAAGTACTTTGTTTTGGTGTCTAGTATGCGTGGCTTTCGGGTCTGTTGGCGGTCTTTTAACACCCTGTATATGTAATTTGTATTCGTATGTATATAGTCATAAATTATGTATAATATTACCTTTACTTACGTAAGTTTACGTAAACTCTGTTATTGATATCTAAGTATTTTAATCCTACCATATCTCTGTCTTATTGTGCATCTACTTGCTACTTTATTTCCGCATCCAGTCCTGTCCATCCCAAGGTTGTCTGGAAGAGATAGCTTTTAGCTATAAGGCCGCCATTTGTACAAAATTTTGTTGAAAAGTTATCTGTAATATTCTTTCTGTTGTGCAATAAAGAGTTCTCTATCTATCTATCTAACCTGCTTATCCTTATAATAGACTCATAGATAAAATTAATCGTAGTCGGAGGACACCACTTTCGCGTTTGATAAACCGATGGCCTCCGACTACGATTAATTTTATCTATGAGTCTATTATAAGGGTAAGCAGGTCTTGTTTTAAGCCTTTTAGCAGTCGGGTTTTAGTTTTTAACTTCTATTTTTTTAACCCTCGACCGACCAAAAAAGAGGGGTGTTATAGGTTTGACCGCTTTGTGTGTGTGTCTGTCTGTATGTGTGTGCGTGTGTCTGTCTGACTGTGGCACCGTAGCTCTTAAAAGTAATGATGATGATAAAGGTAATGAAAGCGTGAACCGATTTGGATGCGGTTTTTAAAAATTTAAAAGCAGGTTTTCTAGCGAGTGTTCTTAGATAAGTATGTTATATCAAAATCGGTTAAGCCGTTTATGAGATAATATGCTAATTTGAAGCTAAAGTTCCATGTTGGCTGTACTGCCTCAAATCGTTTTCATAAGTGGAATTTTGCTTGACCTAGAGCTAAAGAGCGGCGTACTGGTAGAAGAAGAAAGTCGTGGCTCAGAAACATCAGGGAATGGATGGAGATAGCCAGCGTTGAACAACTGTTTCGCTTGGCGAGAAATAGAAAAGAATATGAAGAGCTGACGGCCAACCTCCATTAGTGGAGAGGCATGCCAAGAAGAAGAAGAAGAGCTAAAAAAAGCAAAAAAAGCGCTGCTCGATAGCCAACAAAACATTTTCCGCGGCGTCGTGCCCCCAAGCCTGATAACATTACTAAGAACAAAATCAACAGTTTTCTTTTGCATTTACAATGACTGGGGGCTAAAAGTAGACCCCTGTACGTGCAGCATGGTAAGCCCGAGATAGGCCCTTCTCTATGCAAAACTGTCAACTTGTCGGTCGGGCTCGAGTTGGCTCTACGCCAACATGGCGATGGAGACAAAAATACAACATTTTTATTAAAAATGGCAATATCTACTTTCTGCTCGACATGACCCTAATCTAATGCCATCTCGAGTCCCGCCTGCCATGCTCGCACAATAGACAGGCACGTCTGTCACTCGAGTTCGAGAGAGTGTCAAAACGACCATGCTAAGCATACTGGCGCCCGAAGGATTCTCGGATTCGACACATCTCGAAAGAAAAATCTCATTTTGCGGCAAATGTCACATCTCCTATACTCACGAAGTCATCCTCGACAAGGCACGAGATTTCTGCGAGATGTTTGCCTTGACTCCTTGTTTGTTTGTTCGACATGACTCGAGTGGTCGGGAGCAGTCGAGATCGAAATGACATGAGATTTTCCGTTCTTGATGTGTCGAATGCGAGATTCCCGAGAATTAGCCTCCTGGTAACATTACTAAGAACCAAATCAACAGTTTACTAACATTTACAATGACTGGACCAGTGGCGTAGCTAGGTACCCAGGGGCCCTGGGGCAAAAAACAAACTGGGGCCCCAACTTAACTGTTTAGATTTTATCAAGTCGAAATATAGATAGGCATATTATGTATAAAAATACTATTAAAAAATCTGTCTAAAACGGAGAAATTTTCCTCAGCGAATTTTTAGCTAGTTCAATACGGTTTGGTGTCAGGGTTTGAGGGGGCCCCCTGAGCTTGGGGGCCCCGGGACATTGCCCCTTCTTGCCCCTATGTAGCTACGCCACTGGACTGGACCGTCAGGTTGGACCGGTCCAATCCAACTCAGAATATCCCGCAAGTATCGCTGCAGCTTGCAATGCCGGATGTGTTAAAACAACATAATAAATTAAACTAAGAAGGATGCTGCATTAAACATAACGGATTTTGGATGATTATCCTGTATACTTATATTCTAGCTTATAGGTATAGGCCCGGTTACTGAATTGAGAATTTTAGAGAGTTCTTTTGTGAGAAATCTGCAGAGACAGAACGATACTTCAGTGCTTGCTTACTAAATTTCTCAATTCAGAAATCTGCAGATAATAGCAATTTCAATGCAGGCATTTACACGTTTTGAAACATATCTCACTCGCATTGTGAGCACTGTGACCCAAGTACGCACAGTAGGTACGGTCGGCCACAGTTTAGGATACTTACCCCATTGTAGGTAGCTTAAACCGCGCGCGGCATAAGGTCGCCAATCGAACAAAAAAAGAGGCATCCTAGGGTGTGGCAGAATGAACCTCCTATTACCTATGTATTCTGTGGTGGACGTGACAGTAAAGCTGCAGGTAAATAGATGCTAAGGTTTTTGATCACATGTTGATTGTAGAAGATTAGCAACAGGATAGGAAACAGCTATTTGTTAGATTCACGCTCTTGTGCCACGCGCTATAAGAGCTACCATGGGTGATTCTAGCGTGACGCTGACCGTACTTAACGCTCTACCGCCGATGGGATAAGTTATGCACAAAACTCAACATCAACAAAAAACAGACGTGTTTCATTTTTAAATCAAAAGAGGTCTATAAACCTAAAGCGAAATCGTAGGTTTTAAAAATCTAAATCTGTAAATCTTACGAAATGTTTGGACTTGTCTCTTCTTATGGTCATCAAGATCCCCCCAAAACATTTTCACGTGAAAAATGTTGCCAAGACGAGACCATACAACTCGCACTGTCAAAAAGCTATCAGATCTCATGTAGAGCCAAGCTTCTAACTCTACAGCCCCTAACTCTACAAGCCCTCACTTCACAAACTCTACACCTTAGTTAAAATATGTGGCTTGGCAGTTTCGTTACTAAAAGAACTTGTAATAACAGAAATGCAATGAAAAGTGAATAATTTTTTCGCCTTTCGCCCGTAGCGAAATGGCCAAGCCACATATTCGCTCCTATTCGTTACTACGTGCGGCAACTATTGTTATTTTTTTGTAAGTTTTATGGTAAAATAACATTGCGCTATCGCTATCACCAAAGTCGCAGAACAAAAGTTATTGGAAATCACTGAAATGTCTTAGAAATAAAGCTATTTATAAATTTCTCTGTACTTACTACGAGATAGAGATGAGCACTTAAGTGTGTAGGTCCTACCTAGGTACGTATACCAAGGTAGATGTTGCGTGTAAGTAAGTAGTCTTATGCCACAGTATATTGTAGATTGTAGAGCATAATTATCGAGATAGGCATTCAGCATTGGCAAGACCTAGTACATAGATACCATCTAAATATTATTCACAAGTTCCAAGTTATCACTGTATCTTTATTGTGAGTGCTAATTTCATGTTTCGAATTGTAGTTCACTATAAAACTGGCTATCAATTAGGGAGTAAACCAACCGGATACAATAAGTAAAGAAAAAAAGAACTGCGAACAAAAAATAAACCCCATTGGAAGTTGAAACTTTTTCTGGTAGGCTTTTAATTTTAGGCTAATGGCATCAATCGTTTTTCTGTGCGGCCAGCAAGCGTAGCATAAGCATGGGTTAGGCAATACACAAGAGGGATAGAAATGCATCAACTTTTGACGTAAAATGGGATAGATAGAGTTGGTTTTATTATTAAATAATATCAAAGTTAATTATTATTATTATTAATTATTATTAAATAAAATCAAATTTATGCTTTAAACCATTCTTCTGCTACGCTTGCAGTACCTGCAATGGTGCTCGGTTATTTGATTTAAAAAGAAAAAGCAAAGATTTGTTTCATAATGCCAAAAGCTGTCAAATTTAAGAAATCGAAAGCGCAGTTAATTTAACATTTAAAGAAAACGATGTCCTAACTAACCCAATATGTCAATCTATCAACCTATTTACCTACTCGACCCTTAGAAAGAACCATTACTCTGTCTTCCTCGATTTACAAACTTTGGAGAGTTGCTGTAAACTGCATCCGTCCAAAAAGCTAAGTGGATAGCATTATTTAGGTGATTTTTTATTGGTGGTGGCAAGAACGTACAACAAAGTTAGGACTAACTAACAATAGCCTTAAAATACAAGTTTTACTAATGGCAAGCCTTTCACTAAAGGCTCCCATAGAATTAAATCACCTTCATAGAGCAGAATATTTTTGCTAAGTTGCATAGCTTAGGTAGGTGCTCACTTGCAAAAGTTCACCATTTTTTAGGGTCTATGAATAAATGTAGCGTCCTACAAAATCGTGAAAATGACAACC
Source organism: Zelleria hepariella (assembly GCA_949319315.1). Lineage (NCBI taxonomy): Eukaryota > Metazoa > Arthropoda > Insecta > Lepidoptera > Yponomeutidae > Zelleria > Zelleria hepariella. The sequence goes on along the minus strand of OX439385.1, from coordinate 3,670,716 downwards.
TAAGATTAGAGTTACTTCCCTACATAGTGTTTTTTTTTTTTTTATAAGTAAGTAGTTCACAAATCGGTCGATGGCGTCAGAGCACTTGACTGGCCCAGTGTATCGAAACCCAAAGATTCCCACATGGAGGAAGTGCGGTCTTCGACCCACCCAGCCGTGTCCATACGAAGACACACCCAGACGATTTTGCGCCATAATTTTAGCGCTAACCTGTGTGCATTGACGTCTTTCCATTCATTCCAGAAAAAGAAAAAAGTCGTGACACTGGCCGGTTAGAAAAAGCGCGACGAAAAAAGTGACATTAAAGTTTGTAGAAGAAGAAAACAGAGTGACGTTTGAAGGAAAATGGCGCGAGTTTTCTGAAGTTTTTCTTTTTGTTTGACTACCAAAGAGCATATTTTCCAAAGTTTTTTTTAACAATGGGTTTGGTTTCGAAATATATTTCGTAAAATGAGAGTGCGGACATTTTTGAGCGTTGAAATGTTTTGTTTGCTAGTATTGGGGCCGGCTTTGCTTACATCCGCGGTCCAAACATTGACCATCGATTCGCAGTTGGGAACTTCTATCGAAGGTAAGTTACTCTTTTTTTACGAAACCTCTTTGCAAGCGCAAGGTAAACATAAACAATAAAATGCTTTCTTTCTTTCTTTCTTTCAATATAAGAAAACTACAGAACTTTGTTGTCGTATTCTGTAAATTGTAACAGCATTTTATAAAATTTGGCTCGAAATACTAAAGAGGACGACAATGATGCGAATTATTCGTCATAAAAAACCTGAAAAGAGGTTGGGGGAGTAGAAATATTCTCCGACTCTACATTTTTTGGAAAGCTTTGCTGCTAGCTGTAATATTAGAAAAAGTCTGTGGAATGCCCTTAGTAGAAGAAGAAACGAAACAAAAAGTTTATTAGGAAAAACCCTACAGCTGCAAACAAATCTTGACACCTTCGATTTTTTTTTAATTTACTTAATTAATTTACTTAACTTAATTTACTTAACTAACTAATGTATTTACATTAGTTAGTTAAGTAGGTCAGTAAAATAATCGGCATATTTCATTAATTTTGTTTTGAATTTTTTTTTGTATGTAGAGTCGTTTAATACGCCAGGATACCCCTTTTTGTTCGATTGGTGCCCTTATGCCATGCGCGATAACAGCTGCCATGGGGTATTTGTAACTGTGGCCGACTTTTTAATTGCACAATTTTTTTCGGAAAATAATTTTACCGACTTGTAACATACATCACCAATTATTTATAGGATGCAATCAAACAATTTTATTGTTATAGGTATCCATAGGTAGTAACTATGTACGTACATACCTGAATTCTAATAAGTTGGATTGTTCTACGTTGAATGACAAAATTGACGGAAACAATTAAATTAAATTCAAATTAGATCCCATTTTATTGCCGAATACTGACAAAGACCTCCATCGTGAAATAAAAACATAACAGAAGGTCGACTTTAACTGCGGCTGCGCTAATTAAATATGTACGTAGATGACACTGATTGTACAGCGCAAAGTATTGCTATTGTAATTTATGGCAAGATAGAAAGCAAAACTACACTACTGTCAACCAGCCAGCACCTCTAGCATGCGAATAACCATTGAAAGATAGCCGGTTTTTTTTTTATTAGTAGACATTTTGCAGAAAGTCGGTTTTGAGCTACTAAATCGGGTTTTTTCTTACTTTTAGATCTTTGACAGCTCAATAAAATTAACTCACCCCTGTAGGTTACCGAGAGGTAGATCAACATAGTGAGAGGGACTAGCAAAGTGATCGGATATTTTTTTACAGAATAAGAACGAACGATCCTTCATGCTATTAGCTATGTTGCATTGTATTATAGGTGCTTCTGTATATCTCTACAATTTGTTACTAAAGTATTACCCATTGCATCTTCCTAAAAAGCCTGCTTTCAATCCACAGACTGTTTCGAGAGAATCACAATAGGCGAGCAGCTGCCGCCTAGCGCCATCTACCGGAACGTATCGGAACTAACTACGAGGGAGTGTGAGCAGATATGCAAGCAGGACAAGCAGTGCCAGACTTATGATTACGGGTTAGTACGGGTTCTGTACGGTAGAGGTCGCTGGTCGTAATTTTGATCGATACCAGCAAAGATAATACAAGCGTATCAAAAGGCTGGGTTAGACAGTAATTTCAAATCAACGGAATGTCATTGACAAAAAAAAATTGGATGTCATCCTTAACACCGGGTGCTGTTACCCTGCAAAAGGAGTATTTTGTAACACCTTGTATAATATGTACACTCTGACGTGCTGTCGTGTGTACAATGGGCGGCCTTATTGCTAAAAGCAATCTCTACCAGACAACCTTTAAGTTAATAATTATTCAATTCAATTAAACGTACCCAGGGTCGGTGCCAAGGGCAACGCCACCTGCAACCTGAGCAAGTTCGACGATGGCCAGCTGAAAGACAAGCCCCTGCGCAACCCTGATTATGACATCTACATCCGAAGAGTGGCCTGCGAGCAGGGCCCGCCGAACCCTCTGCCACCACCTCAGCAGGTAATAAACCGGCCAAGTGCGTTGCGGACTCTTGCACGAAGGGTTCCGTACCATTATCTATAAAAACAGCAAAAAAAAACACGTTTGTTGTATGGGAGACCCTTAAATATTTATTTTATTATTTTTTTTAGTATTTATTGTTATAGCGGCAACAGATATACATCATCAGTGAAAATTTCAACTGTCTAACTATCACGGTTCATGAGATACAGTCTGGAGAGGTTTTGCGACATTTGTTTTCATAAAGCATTATTGAGAATTTATTGTTGTTGCAGTGAACTTCCGATTCATAAGGATCACAAATTCAGCATGGTTTCAGCTGTGCATTGTCTGTAAGTAAATAACTTTTTCTTTTCTTTCAGGACGAGCAAGTAGGTGGACCTCTCCACCGGCCAGTCTTCCGCCCAGACCACGAGGAACCGAAGCGTCCAGTAGACGAACCCTTATCAGACGCATTTGTAAGACCGAGCGACTCTCGCCCCACAGAGAGCAACTACAGACCAGGCTATAGACCTGAGTACAACAACTACTATGACGTTCCTTATAAGAGACCGCAGAGACCAAGTTATGACGGTTATAGACCAGGGTATCCAGTTAACAATCACTTGGATGACCGACCGGATGACTACAGCAACCAGAGACCAGAGAACGATGCGGTTTTAGGCTACGGACAACACAGACCTCAAGACTTTCCTCCGCCTCCGCAAGGACCTTTAAAACCGATGGACCAAAGACCAAAGCCTGACCCGTACGACGTGGTTGACTTCCACGGACCTTACGGAAGACCACCGCCTTTAAATGACCCAGGGTTATGGAGACCAGATCCGTACTTCCCTCCCACGCAAAACGACGAGATACACGACACTTACGGCCCGAAACCTATGAGGCCAAACTACTCGGATGAAAAACCAAATTACCATTACATCGTCAGGCCAAATAGAAAACCGTATCAGGATATTCCGAGGCCGCAACAGGATTTCGGTTATGGACCCCTAAGGCCACCTATGGACCAAGGTTATGGCCAACCAGGAGGTCCCATCGGTCCACCCAACCACTACCCTTACCGACCACAAAGGCCGTTAAGCGATGAGTATTTCAAACCACCAGAGAAACCATCATACAGCTATGGAAGTCAATACGCCAGCAACTACGGTGGAAGTTCTTACAATGGTCAAGATAACTATATCTATTTGGAGATCAACGATCCGCCTAGGCCGCAGAAACCTTTGAGGCCGGTGAATGATAGGCCACATACTGGTTATGGTGGTAGTCAAAATGACAGGCCAACTTCTGGTCATGGAGTCAGTCAAAATGATAGGCCTTCTACGGGTTACGGTAGTAGTCAGAATGACAGGCCACATACAGGGTATGGGATACAGAATGATAGGCCGACTACAGGTTACGGTGGCAGTCAAAATGATAGGCCAACTACAGGTTATGGTGGTAGCCAAAATGACAGACCAAGTCCTGGCTATGGAATTCAGAATGATAGGCCGACTACTGGTTACGGGGGCACCCAAAATGACAGACCGAGTTCTGGGTATGGCATTCAAAATGATCGACCGAGCTCTGGGTATGGCAGTCAAAATGACCATAGACCGGGTTTCAGCCATGGAAACAAACCATTGAATGACAGACCAATTCCTACTTATGGTCAGAGCGATGACCATTTCCAGAGACCCAGTTCTAATTACGGTCAAAATACTAACGGCAGACCCAGTTCTTCCAACTACGGAAATAAGCCACTCAATGATCGGCCAACTTCTGCTTACGGAGGTTATGGTGGCAGTCAGAATTCTGGTTATGGTCAAAACGATGACCACTTTCAGAGACCCAGCTCTGGTTATGGAAGCGGTCAGAATGATAGACCCAGTACGGGTTATGGCAGTCAAAATGACTACTACAGCAGTCACCATAGTCAATATGGTGGTTACGGTCAATACGGATCTACACAGAACGATTATGGCTACAACAGACCTCAAAAAGATCCTCCTAGCTATCGGCCACCAAGTCAAACATCTGGTTACGGTCAAAATGACCAAAACCCACCATCTTACGGCGGTCAAAGTTCCTCCCCCTATAGCGGCCAAAACGACCAAGCCTACGGCGATCAGACAACCCCATACCGACCTCAGAAACCTTACAAACCATCCTCAGTCACCAGCCAAGGTTATGGAACACAGACAGCTTCATACGGGTCTACCAACGGTCACTATGGGTCTGACAGACCGGACGAGGCCTACCAGAACGACGTACCAGATACCGAAGACGAGGGTTACAAGAACACCCACAGCAGTAAAAGACCAGACGATCACAAAAGGCCAAACAAGGATGTGAGGCCAGTTCGACCGAAGCTAGAAATGCCGTCAAATTTAACCTTTGACTACGACAGGCCGGTTATAAAGCCGGTTTACGAACATGATGCGGAGAGGCCTAACCAGGTACCAAGCTACCTTCTGGGGCCAAATGGGGAGGTGGTGACGTCACGTCCTGTGGCTGTCAGTGACTATGGCGCGAGGCGGCCTGACGGAAGAGATCCGGAGCGCGACGTGGACTATAAAGGTAAGATATTGTATATTCACTGGTATACAGGGTGGATTTTTGAGACGGGGCAGTAAGGGCACCTTACCCGTTATAGTTAAAGGACAACGTTCTTACTTCTAGTACTAGAAATGTGAGTACAAAAACTTTCCCCAAACATTTTATAAGGAAACAATTTTTTTAAAAATATAATCTCATTCGATCCTCTTTCATGTAGGGATCGAGTCTCTAATGAGCCAATTTAGGTTTGAGTCACAGACGTGGTTTGAGTGCAAGAAATGTTAGAAATTGCGAAAAACTTCTCCACGTAAATATTGTACAGGGGAAAGGAAAGTTTTTGCCGATTTCTGTCATTTCATTTCAAAATTTTTTTGGTATTTAGATTTTTTCCTCTCCAAAGACTTTTAGCCGTTGGTGTTTTGTTTTGTTTTTAATGACAACATAACTCTAACAACAATGTTCAGCTGAATCCTCCATACATCATGGAAGCGTATAGTTTGAGATTTATTCGATATAATGGCTGTCTGCATAATATAATGGAAGGCCTAAGCAATTTAGCTTGCACCTACTGTGTTGGTAATTTGCTATTGAGTTGGGGTTTGGTCCAAGACATAGGCGATTTACGTATTTAAAGGAAAGCAGTATAATGTATTATATTGTCTGAACCGTAGAATAAAATTAAAATTCTCTATTATGATTGTCACTACTTACAAAAAAGATAATTATCATATTCAAGAAGATAAACTTAATATTAGAGAATCATGTTTTGTTTTTTTCTAAAGCAATAACCAATTCTAAATCTCCAATATATCGAATAATGTTAATTTATTGCACAAAAATACTTAAAGCTTGAAGTAATAGCTTCAATCAGTTTGGCTATTTGTCCCATTGAGGCTGCCAAACGGAACAAGGACCAGAAACAGTGCACGTCACAGTCATGAAATATTTCATGACATTTCATACCGCGTGACATTTTATTATATAGTAACACCAAACATGACATTTCAGCACACGTCATGAAACATGATAACTCAGCACACGTCATGAAAAATGATAATTCATTGCAGTACCTACAGTTTATTAATTTCATTACACCAGACGATATGAAGCATGACACATCGCATTTCAGCACACTTTATTGCAGTACAGTTCATTCATTTCACTGCACCAGACGATATGAAGCATGACACATGGCATTTCAGCACACTTCATTATAGTAAAATGCAGTACAGTAAGTGTGCTGAAATGCCATGTGTCATGCTTTATTCTCTCGTGTAGTTAATGCGTAATATTTTATGACACCGTTGTGTGATATGTCTTTTGTAATATTACGAGCATTACCTTCACAACTGTACACCCACATCTCAAACGCTTCCAAGCCAAATTCTCATGCCTTGCGCCAAATCGGCGTCCCCCGATTGTGATCTCCTATCAAACATCTAAAGAATCATTGTGTGTACGAAACTTCATATTGTTAATGTTATATCATACGGTGGCCTTGTCAAGTTATTGTCCATTATACTATAAAGTTTTAATGAAGGCGCTATTTGGCAGGTCACCCGTTTTGTATGGGCGGCGTGAGTGGAATGAGAGCGTTAGGGGAGTGGAATCAAACACACAACCAACACACTTTTGACACTATTAACGTTTTTTACACTGATTCTACCTTACCATTACACATTTATCATAATTTATGATTTTTAAAGATTAATTTTATTATGAAGTTTGCTTTGATTCGCATTGAGCACGCGTGATGATTAAGCTCTCTCTCTCTGAGAGATGGCCTTTACCCAGCTAATAGGGCATGTGCAATTGTATTATTATTATTTAATTCTTTACTGCACATAATATAAAACATGTGTACAAAGGCGTACTTAATGCTAAGTAGCATTTTCTGCCAGTCAACCTTTGGTACTGCAGATAGTGTTTTGGGTAGCGCGCAAGAAAGTACACAACAATAAATAAACTACTTTTATTTGTGCAGGCTACATCTTACTTAATTATGTAGTTAAAAGGTTAGAGGTTGGGGTTCAGGTCCTGTGCCGAGGGAATTTCTTTAACCTTATATAATAAATCTTTAAATGTTTCATTAGCACGGGTTAGTGCTTTAGAAAATTAAAAAAGTAGTTTTATGATTTTTGTTTTAATTTGAGTTGGCTTCTGTTATGTATATTTTTGTCTGTGTACATGTTGGGCCCAGAATTTCCTGTCAAAAAAGGCGTCCGCCAAGGAGACCCAATTTCGCCAAAAATATTCACGGCTGTTCTGGAAATGGCATTTAGAAACCTGGATTGGGAAAACGAAGGCATCAATATCGATGGAGAACACCTTAGCCACTTACGCTTTGCAGACGACATTGTTGTGTGCGCGAAAACGGCACCAGCACTTGAAAAAATGCTCCGAGAATTGGCAATAGAGTGTAAAAAGGTAGGCCTAGAGTTGAACGCGTCAAAGACCAAGATAATTTCAAATAGAGACCAAGAAAATATACTAGTAGACGGAGAGACTATAGAACATGTTCAGGAATACATATACCTTGGACAACTTATATCATTCGAAGACACTACAAGTAAAGAAATTCAAAGACGAATAGCCTTATCGTGGAAAAAGTACTGGAGCCTAAAAGAAATAATGAAAAACAATCAAATACACATAAATATAAAAAGTAAACTATACGACGTAGCCATTTTACCTTGCCTTACATACGGTTGCCAAACTTGGGCGCTTACTAAACAACACGAAAAACAAATTTCAATATGCCAAAGAAAAATGGAAAGAAGCATGCTGAGAATCAGACTATCAGACCGTATAAAGAACGAGACTATAAGAAGGAAGACCAAAGTGAGTGACGTCATAAAAAGAATTCGTATGCTCAAATGGAAATGGGCCGGCCACGTCTGCAGAATGCAAAATAACAGATGGACTAAAAGACTGACGGAATGGATTCCACGCAACGATAAGCGCAAGAGAGGCAGACCACGCAAGAGATGGTCAGACATATTTTCACAATTGGCTGGTTCAGACTGGATGAGGAAAGCGAGAGATCGTCAACAGTGGAGGAAATGGGGGGAGGCCTACGCCAAAGAGGCGACTACTACTTTTAACATAATTGAATAAATGCATGATTATTATAATTATTTTATTAATTGGAATACTCACATAATGCTATTATTAATCAAATTTATAATTTTGACATACATATTCTTAATGATTTCGTGCGATAATACAATTTTTAATCACATCCCTTTTACATTGTCACAATAATTATTATTATTACTTTAGATTATTTTTACAAAAATAAACAAATAATAATAATTGATTAATAAATAAGTAAGTAAATAATTAATAGCAATGTTATATGTGAGATATTAATTTGATTATTTTTTAGCATGTCTTTTGCATGTTTGAACTACAAGTTTTAAGTTTATAGTAAAATAGTAGTTATGTTTAATTTATAACTATATTCAGTAGTAGTAGAATAAAGGCTTTTTTATTTTTTTATTTTATTTTATTTTACATGTTGGGCTTATTACTAAGTTTAGGAACTATTTAGTAGAATAGTTAGTACTCTACCATAAAACTATGCAGGCCATTTTACTATATCCGTTTAGGAACATACAATGTCACGATAAAAGTTTTATCCCATTATCGGCTATCGCCATCTTCCTTTTTTCACCGCTTGAAGCAAGATGCCGCTACCCGATAGTGGGATAAAACTTTTATCTTGAAGTTTTTCCCTACCAGGTATTATCAAGAACGGCATAAGAACAATAAAACAATCAAATAAATAGGGGTATTCTAGCGTGTCGCTGTCTGTATACCCTGTCCTAAAATTTTTTGGGTAAACTAATGTTTTTTCCGGCACTTTAAGCCCCAAGCCCAAAATTAATCCCCTACGAGGGGCGGAAGCGTCTGCCAATGGCGATGACGATAAAGATATCCTTTGCTATTGTCTTGCCAGACCAAGGCCGTTGCGACTGTGTAATTAGGCTATTTTGTTTATTGCGGGCAGTGGGTGATTCCGGGAGGCGCAGTGACATCATTTTGGGTAAAAAATGTAGCGTGAGTCAGTTCTATTGGTGTTTGGACATCATCACCGTTCAGAAATATATTTAAAAGGTAGATATAACTAGTGGTTCGCCCTGAACTGTGAACTTGCGACCCCATTCAGCAACCCCTCGACTCTTTTAATTTTTCATTTACTCGCCTACAAAATTTCATAACTAACCGACCAAAACTCAAGTTATCGCCGAACTTCGCTCACTTCGCCCGCTCGTTTAATTATTATATAATGTACACTAACAGACAGCTTACAAAGGCATCTGTACTCACACAGATGGGTGAAGTGACCACTCGTATGCTGCAGACCCTAGAACATGTTTAGCTAGTTTAGACGAAATGGATTGCCCAGGTCTTATACCATCTCTTGACTCTAGTCGGCCTATCTCACATGACAGTGTAGAGCCACTAAGCTGCAAGTTTACACCATGAGGGATAAAGGAAAAACTGTAGAAAGTTAGGGATAATTATGATTACGATTGTACGATTGGCGGCCTAAAGACACAAAACCTGGGGCCTTAACGCAATGGTGCCAAAATGGGCTCCCAGTTGAAGGCTTCAATTACGATTTATTAATGCTGTGGGTCCTTTTAATGTTTTTGTAGTACATACAGCAAACCAAACAATATTCTGATTCTAATTCTAGAGATTAGTTTGCTGGTTATAGAAGAAAAACGAGGAAACCCCGGTTTTGTCCTTCTGCTGGGACCCCATCGATACGCCATTGCGTTACAGGTTACAGATTGGAGCGGAAGCAATATAAATAAATAAAATGTCTTCAGTATTTCTTTTAAAATAGGCACGTTTTGTAAATAAATGTGTCTTAGGCAGTGAGCGGAAGAGTCTAAGGACTAGACGAAGAAGATTGATCTCTGACAAAGTACCCGATGGAAAAAAATGGCACCCCTATAAAAAATTCGTATCCAATCTCTTCCGCATACTAAAACAAATTGCCATCTTCCGTTCAAAAGACACAACATCAATAAAATCACAGAAGAACGAGACAGCTTTGATTGCCAACCTGTGACCAGACGCTAAAGTAAGATTTAGCCAGTATAAGTGTACACACGACAGCACGTCAAAGTGTACACTTTTGTTGTAAAGTAGCCCGTAACGTAACCGAGTAGAGTGCTAGCGCGTAGGTAAGCTAGCACTCTATCTTATCTTGACAGTTAGCGAGTGGTATTGCTACTCCAAGTTCACAAATAAATGCCCGCACCGGGAATCGAACCTGGGTCTGTCTATTGTTCTTCCCACTAAATTCTAATTTTTAATTCGAGTCCACGGAATGACAGTTGTTACAAAGGCTTTATCTGTCAGTACCATACTAGCAACTGTCATTCCGTGGACTCGAATTAAAAATTAGAGTTTAGATACCACCGCCCTATCAAATGTAGAGCACTTAATTCTTAATTTTTCAAACCCAACGAAACTTCATGGACAATTTGTGAAGGATAATTGTTGTTCTGTTGTCTAGAATAATGAAAAGAATATTATTTTGTTGTCGTAAAACAAACATTACTCAACAAAAATATCTCAGTTTTGCTACAAAATTGAAAAAATCTGTGAAAATTTGTGCTTTCCCGCTAGGCTACCTGTACGGTCAGCCACAATCTCAGATACCCCATGGCAGCTCTTTTCGCGCGCGGAATAAGGGCGCCAATCGAACAAAAAGGGGTATCTGAGACTGTGGCCGACTGTACATAGCTTGACAGTGCAGCATCCTAATTGGTCAGTTTACACATCCAATGTGTGTGCAGGCGCTATTGGACGATGTCTGAGTTGGACTTCTGGTATTTTTCGTTGGTATCCCAGGCGTCGGAGGCTATCTAAATACATTTGTTTCTTCTAACTACAAAGTACTTAACAAAAAATAAGAATAGCCATAAGCTTTAACCATTCTGGCCTCGGTAGCATCCGTCACTGGAAATCCACAAAGTTACCTTTGCAACTTAATCCAACACAAAGCTTCTATCTGGTTTTGGAGAGAGGTGATTTTCCTTTGGCTTGGGCTGTAAAGTAAAGATTGCTAAAGGGTTTGTAAGTATTTTGCTCAAACAATGTAATCGGCTAATGGATTTCCGCGGTGGCGATTTTCTGGATGCAATTGTTTAAACGACATCTTTGGATGGTGCTACCTATCTTGTGGAACTGACAAAAAACTCAGCTGTTCCATACTTTATCCGGTACAGAACCAAATGTTTGGAGCAGCAGATTTTTCGAGATTTCGTGGTTGGCCCATAGAAAAAGTAAAAGAGCAATACTCGGTATTAAGCTCCTGAACCGTATACCGAACGTTGTAATAAGAAGCCGCACAAAAGTGGCAGACGTCGGAAAACGCATAACTTCTTTGAAGTAGAAGTGGGCAGTACACCTGGCGAGACATACCGATGGCAGATGGACAAAGTCCATTGTGGAATGGCGACCCCGAGAGGGGAAGAGATCGGTTGGCAGACCACCCAGCCAGATGGTCAGAGGACATGGCTGGTGGTCTGCCAACCGATCTCTTCCCCTTAATTGGGCTATGCATAGCATATACAAGGTGTTACAAAAGTATACCTAACTCTTTTTACAGGGTAATAGCACCCGGTGATAGGGATCACAACCTAAATATTTTTTTCGCTCTATGACGTTCCGTGGATTTTTAAATTAATAAAATGTGAACGCTGTGGCGGGAGAAAAGTATTTTTCATCTCCCACGCTCGGAAAGTTTGCTGTTACTAGTAACTTACGATCGTGTAAAGGCCGGATTTAAACTATCTGAACTTTTGTGCGCTTCGAAATTTGAACGCGACGCCGGGACAGTCTTTCCCGCGCCCTATGGTTTTGAAAAAGAAAAAAACACTGGCCGTTTAAGTAGATGCCAGATCCCGATGGAAAATAAAACCTCATTCATAGTTTGTTTAAACGCGTATTTCAGCGAAAGCGATTGTTCGTGCCCATTCTCTATACAAAACTGTGAATGTAAATGGTGCATAAGCATCTTTTAAAAAGGTAAAGTCACGGAATAGAACATTCAGAAACGCGGTTTCTTCTTATAGTCTTTTCAATATTTTGTACACATATTTATTTTTAAATACCAGTAAATAAAAAAAATGCTGCGCTTGTGTTTTATCAAATAGATAATTATGTTTTGGTTTATTAAATACATTTTTTCAAACGATATTACTAATTTAATTTTTTATCTCCAAGAATTTTTTAATTTATATGGTAAAAGTTCAGAATGCACCCGGAAAAAAAAACATTCTTTTATTTACATTATTTTTGTGTCTGGATAAATAAACTTCAGGAAATTATTAATAAAACGAATGGTTTTAATACCAACGAAGCTCAAAACTTTAGTGCGGCAGCCGTAACTACAGTAAAATATGCTTTTAAAAGGAACTTATTTGACTCACCTGTTTTGCCTGTAAGTAGTTGTCTATAGAGTTTGTCCCACTTGGCTAACAAAGTCATTTCCTCGCTTCTGTGAGATGAAAAGTTTTGTGTTTCGCACGAATGCAATATTATTTGCGTCTCGTGCTTCTGAATACCTCGCTACACTCAGGTTTCTTTTATTGAACCACTCGCTACGCTCGTGGCTCAATTTTAGAAACCTTCGCTAGCTCGGTTTTTAATACAAGCACTCGCCGCAAACAACAATTTTGCATTCTTGCATAACAAATAACTATTTTAAATATTGTATTCTTTGACTTCCACAAGGTTTTAACAACTCAAAGCTATGCAAATGCACCTACATCTACAAACATATTTTTAAATTTGAGCTAATACCAAAAACAAAAAAGTTATGAAATTTTTTAAATTTTGAGGTTATAAAATAAAATTAGTTTTTTTTAATTTTTTTTTACAGAATTGACATCCTGTTGACCAGTAGGTTACACCCTGTAAAAAGAGTTAGGATGTTTTGTAACACGTTGTATAACACAGTGGTTGCGCCTGGCCTGTGCCAGGCGCAACCACTGTGTTATATATGCTATCCTGTGATCGTGAGAGGTAGCGTAAGCATGAAAAGGACTTTACTCAGCAGTGGGTGTTAACAGGCTGATGATGATGATGATGATGATGATGATAATGTAACTGTTTGAAATAACTTGACAGATGAACACTGTTATTATCAGACTAATTAGGTACCTACCTATATGCGATTTGTCAATCGATTGTCGAGCCGCTGTTCATTCGAGCTTGTGTTTTTCGACCTATCGTTCATTTGAGCCTGTGTTTTTCGACCTAACGTTCATTCGAGCTTGCGTTTTTCGACCTAACGTTCATTCGAGCCAACGTGACTCCACAGAAATAAATCACCAGACCATGTGAATTAATCATGTAATGCTAGTTGTTTCCCAATGGGTCATAGTGGCTGCAAAGTAACTTATCCTAGTTAAACAAAAACCTAAAAACAATAAACCAGTCCGTTCTCATATTGCACTTTGCTCTCGGAGTGTTATTTTCGGTTTTTGCTTCATATAAATCCCATTTGAAAGACAATGGGCCACTGCGCTTATCACTGCTGCCATCAGGTGGCGAGAGGTTAGCGTGGATATTACCTAAGTTTCATAGAGTTTTAAGAACTTATCAACCATGTAAACAAAGCGCTTTTGCTTATTAAGTTTTGGTTGTAAATGAAAGTTTTATCCATCTGTTTATTTAAGTACCTAGGTCAGTTGAAAAAAATAACTGTTCATTTATACTCGTACATATAAAATGTATTCTTCGAGACTTGCAGCAAGGACATTAAAAATGTCTTTGCTTGAGGGGCCTGCTTCGTGTGCACGGTGAAAATCACTAAACTCTAATTTTTAATTCGAGTTCACGGAATGACAGTTGCTAGTATGCTACTGACAGATAAAGCCTTTGTAACAACTGTCATTCCGTGGACTCGATTTAAAAATTAGAGTTTAGGTGCGCGTTTCATTTACTTAACTGACATTAATATTTTATTATGACAATTCTATGTTCATTGATAGGTCGGTTTGTAAACAAACCTTTTTTGTAACCTCATGTCAAACTGACTACGCAATATACTTTTGTCAAATCAGAGTAAAATAATAATATGACTCTTACCCGACTGCTGCGAACCCTGAAATAAACCCTTTCATACTTGATCACAAATATCGTTCAGTAGACCTTTAAGGCCCGGTTTCAGAATTGAGAATTTTGCTAAGCAAATACTTACCTAAATAGTTCTGTCACGCTCTTTGGTGAGAAATCTGCAGAGACAGGACGATACTTACCAATTTGCAAGAATTTCTCAATTCAGAAATCGGCAGTAAGTATTCAATCGCCAACTTATAACAATCCAGTTCCAGATACACTTTAACACTGAAAAAACTAACACTCTAGCTTTTGTCGTACTTTGACCTTCCTCCATTGTTCACCTATTGTTTTCAACAGAGCCGCATCCATATTAGTCTGTCCACAGTTTCCCATTCACATATAAGCTTATGTCAGCCATCGCTACTGTTCAGTCTAGCCATGCTGCACGAAACCCGTTGACCTATATTTAGGACATTATGATTTAACAAAAAAAAAAAAGTTTTTTGAACAAAATCTGCTGTCTTCGTGTTAAGTATATCAGTGGTTTTTAGGTTTATGGTGTGTGGATGTGTTAAACAATAAATAAATGTATGAATGTCCTAAATAAAGGACGTCTAGTCTTTCATAAGAAATTTGAGAGAAAAGTGTAATCAAAAAAAAAAAAAACAAATCAAGTTACCATAGTGGCCTAAAATAAAGTAACTAATGCTAAGTGATCTAACAGAAGGACATAAAACAAGAAAGTGAACCAAACTATGCAAAGTGTTAACTACAGTGTAATAACGTCTTCATATAGTGAATAATGTATCAACCGACGTACGAAGGAAAATGAAAGTGTTTGTGCTGCTCGTCTGTCTGTCTGTGCAGTTCACTGTTGGATCTAGAGTGATTATTGTGGAAAATGCTAAAAGTACGTAACCAACTACTACCTTAATTGTTACTTAGTAGAATCCCAACTACATACAATCTAGAATCTACTTAGTCAATAATGACACATAATAAAAACTCCGGTCTGCGAGTACTTTTCAGCTCTACAACTTTGTTGATCTAAGTTCAGTCTGTCATTTAGACCCTTCCGCGCGTGCACTCTATTCAGTAACGTTACGGGCGACTTTTCAATGAAAGTGTGGGTCTATCTGCCGGTTTCTGATTTGAGAAATTCGCTAAGCAAGCACTTAGATATCGTTCTGCCTCTGCGGATTTCTGACAAAAGAACGTGACAGAACGATAGTTAAGTATTTACTTAGTAAAATTCTCAATTCAGAAACCGGGCCTATGTACTGTTGACTGTACGTAGAGCTATTAAAATTCGATATGGCCGGTAATGCTAACCTACCTATGGCCTGGCCTAACTCAATATACAGACTACAGAGAACATCCTTTATTGTTTGTAAACTCTGGCCCTTAAAGTCCGTTCGCTATCATAGTGTCACTTTGATGTTTGCCACCTTGGCGCGCGGCGGCTTTTCACAAAAGAAAATAAAGGAAGCCGACGCGGCGCAAACACGCCAGTGAATTTGGCTCGCCGCTCGTCATTCTATAAAGAAGAGAGGTTGTGCTTGTGACTTTTGACTTAGTATTTTGTATTGAGTGTCGATCGCTGCGTGTAGATAAAATGTTTTTTCGTCCGTGGGAGGATAGCGAGGTGCCTCTAGACGAAACTTCGAATGACCCAAAAATTAAAAGACGAAGGTTTTGTAAAACATGTTAGCAAACTCTAGTTAATGTCCATCAGCATTGTGTTGAAATGAATTTGTCTGCGCCCATCACAGATACTTCAAAAATAGTTGGTAACAGTTGGTAACCAACATTGCCGTCGTGTGTACCGACACTATCTAAGCGAACGGACTTTACCTTATGCGATTCCATCAATCACCTATTTGAACGAGCGAGTGAAGCGAGAGAAGTTCTCCGAGTCTACTTCCGACGATCCGGCGTTTGTACACACACATACATACATATAAACGTACAAACTCCGGATTGTTCCAGTAGACTCGGAGAACTTCGCTCGCTTCGCTCGCTCGTTCAAAAATCCGTGACAGAGGTAACTGTGCCCAGCTAATGGGGACGTGCGTGTTTGTATAGGCTTCATTCTTACAAGCAAACACAGAATTGTAAGAACATCAGCTGTCTATACCACTGATGGCCCTAACACGCTATCAACTAGCACTTCATTATCCTGACGTGTTATCTCCAACATCGGGAGCTCATTAACATAATAATACACATTCCATGCTGATTGCTGAGGTCATCTGCTTTTTGTTTGACCCTATTTTAATATTGTGAGGCTGCATGGTCATATGTGCCTCTTATTGTTACCAACCTAATAACAGTTACAATCTTGAAATAGGTACTGACACAACTGAAAATAGAGACTCGAAACTTTGAACATATTTTTCCAAGAAAATAACTCCTGAAAATTATCTCGTAAGAATCAAAAACCTAGTTTACACTTCAAAGGATGAATGCACGTGACAGCTAGTTAATAGAATCTGTCGGTCTTATCAACAATTTTACCTTTTGTCTTCATTATTCGTAAGTGGCACTAACGCGCGCAGAGCGCCCGAAAATTGACCGATTTTTACCTTTGAAAAGCATATTTGAGGTCACCTTTGTAAGCGCGCTCGGAAATTCACAAGTCGAGCAATACAAAAGTCAAAGGGTACTAGGTAGTGGGTACTATAGGTGTACTACTTTTCTCGAAGCACCTCGCGGCCTGTTGCCAATTTCCGTATTTTGGTGAAATAGGGGACATGTGGGACATGCGGTGGATAATACGCTAACCTTTTTGGGTCTATTTACTTTTTATGGTAAAGATAAAGATAAGATAAAAAGCATTTATTTAAAAACCACATAAATTGTACAGATAGTTACAGTTTCAGTGATTGTAATGGTTAGAGTGGAGTAGAGTACATAATGATTATCCGTTAGTCTCCACACGCTAGATTTACATTGTGTTGTGGAGGCCTAGACTGACGATATTCTAAGTTAGGTTTAGATGGCGGGTCATCTAAACCTAACTTAGAATATCTTAGAAAGAATAGAGGGATAGTGGCACACTAATTGTAGTGATAGCATCCTCCATACGGGACGGTCGGCACGAGATGTACAAATACGGGACAGTCACGTATACAAGGTGTTACAAAAGTAACTCTTTTTACAGGGTAATAGCACCCGGTGATAGGGATCACAACCTAAATAATTGTTTTGCTCTATGACGTTCCGTTGATTTTTAAATTAATAAAATGTCAGCGTCCACATATTGGCGGGAGAAAAGTATTTTTTAAATATTGTTTTCATTGATTTTCACAATGTTTTAACAACTCAAAGCTATACATACACACACAAACATATTTTAAAATTTGAGATAATACCAAAAACAAAAAAGTTTTCAATTTTGATTTTTTTTTTCAACTTATTTTTTACAGATTTAACATCCTGTTGACCACTAGGTTACACTCTGTAAAAAGAGTTAGGATGTTTTGTAACACGTTGTGGGACATATGGCAACCCTACATAAGGGCAAACCGTATTGGTAAAGCTTCAAAGCAATAACATTTTTGCATCCTGATATCGGTGTGTGGTAGAACTGTGTGCAAATATCTGTTTGGCGTCGCTGAGTTTTTTTTTTCAAGAAATTATCAGACTTTTTTTCTGTGTTTTAAGATGGCCAGCTCCTATTTATAACTACGCGCCGATAATTTTTCAAAACAAAAATGTGCGTTGATTTTATTTATTTTTTGTACGGTAAAATAAAATTGCGCTTTCACCATCAAAGTCGTACAACAAAAGTTGGTGGAAATTTTAAAGTTTTTTTGAGGTATAAAGCTATTTAAAAATAGCCCTGTAAAAGATAGTAAGATATATTGAGAGCCAAGACGTTGTTGCTTCAAGGCTTTCGTTCTCCGTCAGTTAGAGTTTACCTATCATTGTACCTACTATTTTATCAATAGGTAAGAACGGCGAACGAAAAAAACATGGAATCATTTCTTCAAGCTAACCCATTCTCACGCATCTACACGCGCAGACAGCAAAGTATTTACTGAAAAAATATTTTAAACCAATAAGAAAACAAGAAACTCCGTCATTGGTAGATAGTTTTCGCCTATACTGACAGCGTCAAACTGGCGTCTTCTCTAAGTCACGTCTATCCAACTACTAAAATCGTAAGAGGAACCATCTGTAGACTCCGCGCATACGAGAACCATATGCATTAGGTCGTTTCTCAGGACTAGT
Source organism: Zelleria hepariella (assembly GCA_949319315.1). NCBI lineage: Eukaryota > Metazoa > Arthropoda > Insecta > Lepidoptera > Yponomeutidae > Zelleria > Zelleria hepariella. The sequence continues at coordinate 3,652,310 of OX439385.1, read as the reverse complement.
GAGATCTCCAAGTTTTCTTCTGCTCGCTGGGTAAGAAGAAGAATAACGTAATAACAAACTCCATTTTCCCGGCAGCCTGCTTCCGGCGCGTGTTGGCGGGCAAGCGCGCGCTCCGCAGCTACGTCAGACGAGTGGCGCCTTGCGAGAGGCTGGAGGACTGCCGGCGTGAGTGCGCCGGCGAGAGGAGGTTCCACTGCGAGAGCTTCAACTACAAGTGAGTCTTTATCTTGAAGTGCCTCTCCATCACTGGAGGTAGGCAGCCAGGTCCCTGCACCGCTCTCTGTTCATAGCTCTCTGCTCATTCTTCCACGGTTTTTATGCCGGTCTCCTGGAGACGACCCCCAGCGCGATCCAGTTGGCACGTTTTTGGGAGCGCGACGTTTGACGCTTTCGACACGAGAGAAGAAGATGCCGCTCCAAATTCCTTGATATTAAAAGTAAAAAAGTAGCTAGATACTTAGTATTAGATAGTAATAAGTATCTGATTTTTATAATTTTTTTACTTTAGATAATATTTTGACGTTCAATGTCAATAATTTATTTATGGCATATTGAATTATTGGCATACATTTGATTCGGATTCTAAAGGTTTATGATATCGGTATCCCATTCTTTTGATTTACAGAGATGGAACAGATTTTATAGCTATAAACTACATTCTTGTGCTAGGCCAGCAGCTCGTATTTTGCAAAGTTCGTTTAGGTATCTGTAAAATAAAAAAAAATTGTCCAAGTGCGAGTCGGACTTAGCTCCTTTAAAGTTAGGATAGACAGACAGCGGAGGCAGAGTAATAGTAGGGTCCCGTTTGGCACCCTTTGGGTATGGAACCCTAACAAAAATGCAACGCTCTATTTTAGCAACAAGTTTTCGCGTAAATAAATCATCGTAATTACACCCTAAACGACCTCAAGCTAGCAGGAAATTAAAGCCTATAGGCGCACAATAGTGCGAACATTTATTGTGGCGTGAGATGATTTCGTCAGTTAGGTAGGTACCCACTGTTATAATAACATTAGTAGTAACATAATGCAATTATCAACTACTTCATTTTAATGGAAGCAGTTAGTTTATGAGTTTTCGGGCAAGGTTTTTGTGAGGTTGCACCACTACAGGGTGCACTCTAAGTCAATAGCGGAACTAAGTAGGCTGTCTACTGATCACTACAAACAACTTGTACTAGGTGGCTTTAAAAATGGAGCGAAAAAAATATCAGCTGTTCCATACAAAAGGTCGACTCAGTACTGCACCAAATGTATGAAACAGCTGATATTTTTTTCGCTCCATTTTTTTCGCCACTTAGTACAAGTTGTTTGTAGTGATCAGTAGACAGCCTACTTGAAGTTCCGCTATCGACTTAGAGTGCACCCTGTAGTACTATCAGTGGTACTGGCTAGTGGTACAAGTGGACCGGGGGGACAAACTCGTATGAGTGAAGGTGTCGCTGTAGAAAAGACCAGGTTTTTTTTTTCAAATGAGATTGCACCTATAACCTTGAGCAATTCAGGGCACAAAAGGCCCTAACTAGCCTTCCATTAGGGCTCATGTAAGTACATGGAAGCACTGATAGAGCGTCATAGGCCCTTCTCCGTTGTACGCACGGTGCACAACTGGGTCGGAGTTCCGACCCACGGTAGGGCTGTCACAAAATTAAGAAAGTCAAAATACAAAAATACAATATTTACATTGAACGTCAAAATATCATCAAAAGTAAAAAGAAAATATACCGGGTGGATTTTTGAGACGAGGTGTAAGCGCAGGTACCTTAACAGTTATAATTAAGGAAAAAGTTTCTAGGAGACCTTCCATAACTTTTTGAGACATTATGAACTGCATTCATAGATTTTGAAAAAAAAATTAGGTACAGTCAACGAAAAAAAATTTTTTTTTATTGCCATGCTATCCCGTTTTATGAAGGTATCAAAAGTGAGGTGAGGTTTGAGAACTAGAAATGTTAGAAGTCGCGAAAAACTTCTCACATACATTTTGTACGGGAATTTTTTTTGCAGATTTCTGTTGGGACGGTCAACTGGTATTCGACCGCGTACTCTAAGATACTTTTTTTGGCTGCCAGATCACATATTCTTTCTAGATTTTATGTTTCTTTTTTTACCCGACTGAACCAGGAGGAGGGTTATGTTTTTAATCTAATAATTAAAGAGCAATGAACATCTCTGCCAACCCTAGCGCCAAGCCATATGCAAACTTTTTTCATCGACTCCTCAGCCGCTGGTCAGATGATATCTACGGGGCATTGTTTGACATTTTATATACCAGCTTAGACACTATTGAATACGTGTTAGCGCTTTGCAATCTTGCGCAATCTGGCAAAACGGCCAGACATAAAAACTTAATGTGTATAGGTACTTTACACTTCACATTGCAAATTGTTTTTAGACAACGTCTAATGGCAACGCTTTTTCATGGATAAATCCACCTTTATACATGTCCCCTTAAATCATGTCAGAGCGGCCTAAAAACTCTGACCCTGCCACTATCTCGTATTACTCGTAAGTACTTTATCTACGTAAATATACGTAATTGAAATTAAATTGTTTTCTTATCCTATCATATATTTCTTATTGTGCTCTGCTGGTACTGTGTTTTCACTTTCAGTCCTGTCCATCCAAAGGTTGTCTGGAAGAAATCGCTTTTAGCGATAAGACCGCCATTTGTACTGTTATTTTTAAATGTTTATTTGTAAAATGTTTTCGTTTGTGCAATAAAGAGTTACTTACTTACTTACTTATCTCAGATGATTACCTAATTAGTAATTACGTATAGCTTATAAAGGGGTAAAATCAGAAGTGGGATTTTATCAAAATTGATTTACTTGTCAGTTGCTACCATCCCACTCATTGGGCTGCCATAGTGTTTCTTTCTCTCGATAATAATAATTGTAAAAGCAAACATCATGAGGAAACCGATTACTGGTTCACCATTTTTAAACCTATTTTTGCTGTTGTCTAGAGACTGACTAAACTGTGAAAATAGTAAGTGCTGGACAAGCCTATTGTTGCTGGTGCAATTTTCCCATATTCGTAGGTATTCTATTCTAAAAGCGATAGATAGTCACAGGTCTGATTTCCGATGTAGACATATATATTATCTACGTTTAAAACTATACAATCCTATAACGTTACACTCCTTTGAAAGGTAGAGAGGGAAGTATCATAGACGTGACAAAAACAGTGAGAATTCTGAACAATGAGATTAATTTTAGATTAGTTAACGCAAACTACAGTGTACGTTAATTAATATTAAAGTCTCATTTATCATAGTTATAGGACTCAAGGCTTTGCGACTCTGTAAAATGCGATGTTTAACTTTTCAAACACAAAATACGTCTTACATCTTTTTGAGATGGTGGACATTGCGTCCAGTCCAGTGGCATGCTCACTCATACTAAATGGAAAAGTGACCGATCAAACCCTGGGCTTGCCCAGAGCCAGTACTACCTTCTTACTCGTAGCTTAGTCGGACTAGTCTAAAGGAAAGGTGACATAAACTTTAGGAACCAACTTATATATCCAGTTCCACACAATCTACCAGGCAAGTCTACTCGCCCACTGCTGAGTAAAGGCCTCTTCATGCTCACGCCACCTGTTACGATCCTGGTGCCAGACGCAACCACTGCTTTCCTGCTACCTCCATCTATCAATCCATCCTTGATCCATCTATCTTCAATCAATTGCACTATTAACAGCTGATACAACACCAACCATCACAAAATGACCTCCAACTCCACCCAACCAACTAACACGCCTCGGTCATCAGTCCACAAACGGAGTAACCTCGCGCGTGGGTCGGTGTTATCTGCGTAACAGATCACCATTGTCCGACGCGGCAATGTCACGCGACCAGTGTATAGCATTAGTGAGTAGAAACGGTGGCTGCGTGCGATCACCTTGCCAGGTGGGACAACAGGGCTGTACTCGGGGAAAAATCACCTCGACATCTCGAGCACGTCGAGCCATATTGTTATAGGATCACGTCGTCGTCTATAAAAGATCCTACCAGATTTTTCCTTCGAGATGTGTCGAATGCGAGATTCTCAAGAATTAACACCGCCCCGGCAGAAGATGTGCGATGTATCATCATGTTATGCGTATATGAGAAGGAGCACTCCAGCTCCGGCTCCAGCTCCAGCTTCCGAGTGGTCACTTCCAGGGTGAGTGAAGGTGCCACTCGACGCTGCATGAATCATCTCACTAAGCCGATGCAAAGGCCTTAGAAGTTTAGGAGGAGCGGTGATCATGCTCCTCGCCAACGGCCAGGTCCAATCGGCCATGGTTGGAGGTTGTTTAATATGTAGGAACTCAGCTACGTTAACTATTTTGCTGGCACGATGCAGGATTGGTAGCAACAGCGAGTAGATTGTTACCTAACTGTATACATACTCCGTGCAATTTTAGTGGTTTTAAAGCCGAAAATATTTTTTTGCACTGGTGATTCTGAGCTAAATTACAAAATTTCATTCCAAAAGGCGCGAAAAAAAAATTCACTTCTCTGTACGAATGGTGTCGATTGGCGATAGCCGTTTGTATTGGGAAGTGTTTATTTTTTTCGCTCGTTTAGAATTAAAATTTTGGAATTTGGCTCAGAATCACGAGTGCAACTAAATACCTTCGGCTTTAAAACCACTAAAATTCCACGGTGTATAGCAGTTTCCTGTTAGACTGATAGGGGTAATTTCAATGACGAAGAAAGATGGACCAAGAGATCAAACAATTGACTGGAGATATGTCTTGAACTTTCAACACTGTAAAGCAAGTAAAAATGCAAAACTTCTCAGTTCATTCTGAGAGACTCTTCTCAGCCCTCAAATTCCTGAGCCCGGCCCTGTAGCTAATAAACCAAACATTAATTTGCATAAAAGACGATGAAAATCATCACCATTAATGTACGTTGTACGTAAATCTGCTTCGCACAAATGACCTAAATATGTTCCAAATGACACCTAAATTAGGTCAGTGGGAGGTTACGTCACACGTGGCGTACATGATGTCTGCGTGAGTGATTTGTGAAGGACACTGGATCATTATAGTGTACTGATCATCTGTACATAAGTTTATGATGATTTTTCAGACCTCGTTTATTGAGAACTGACTCTCACAGATTGTCGACCGACTTACTTGTTTTTGGCTCGACTTATTTTATTTATCCAGTGTAGATTCCACATGACGCAGTATAAATCGTCTAACAAAGATCATCATCATCATCAGCCTGTTAACACCCACTGCTGAGTGAAGGCCTCTTCATGATCACGCCACCTCTCAGACGTCACCACTGTTTTCCGGCTACTAGAGTTTTTCCAATCAAACGAGATAGGTAAATAGGAGGAAAACTACATTGGAGAAGATCCGAGGATGGTACACTCTACACTCTGCATTTCATGTATTTCCCTTCGTAGAGAAATGCCATATTCGCTGGAGACAGGCCTAACTAAGGCCTTTGCATGTACGTAATGAGATGATTTATACAGCGTCCAGTGGCACATTCACTCACACTAGATGTATGAAGTGACCACTCGGACGCTGCAGTGTCGCGGACATTGTTTTGGGACAGGACTTGAACCAAAATATGCGGTGAAGGAAAACATCGTGAGGAAACCAGCGGCTTAGTTGGCTCCGCACGTATTGACCTTGTGTTTCCTGTGAAATCCTGTGGGCTAGGCCGACTAAGCTGTTAGGATGGTATACGTGCTGGGCACGCCTTCTCGATCTAAAACAATGTTCCAAGCACTGTAGCGTCGAGTGGTCTCTACATTCATCTAGTGTGAGTGAAGGACGCTGTACAAATAATCTCATTACGTAGATGCGAAGGCCTTTAAGTTTTGAACCAAATAACGCATACCTTCTCTCCTCTTTCCAGGCTGGACGTCTCGTTCCGCGGCAAAGGACTTTGCGAGCTGATGACGAAGCCCATAGAAGCCTTCGACATCCACCACGACTTTGTTGAAGACAAGAACTTCGACTTCTACGAGCTGGACCGCAACAGCTTGGAACCGCACTGCCTCGAGAACCTTAAGGGACCAGGGTTCTTGCACTCTGGTTTCCTGTCTTCCAAGCCGGATAACTGGATAGCCAGTGACGAGAAGTGGGATCGGTATGACTATAGAGGGGGCCAGAGGGGGTGGGACAGGGGGTATCAAGGGGGGAGGCAGAGGCATGAGGAACCGTACGTGCCTTATCAAATTGGTGAGTTGGTTTTGGAGCAATTTTAGAGCCTGGTTGTGGTGATAAAAATCAGCCTTTGTAACTTTTAGCGGTGTTTTTCGGGTTTCTGCATAGTATTAACGATCGGAAGCAATTTTCAAGTGAGATAAAATGTAATTTCTAGAACGATATAAATTAGCATTATATCGTTCTGGAAATGCCATTATATCTACACTTTAAACCTTGGTTTCAATTGCAAAAAATACAGAAAATGTCGTGAAAATACATGCACAGCTAAGAGTTATTACGCCACAATTGATAAAATGCCTCTGGTAACTCTTTTGTGGAAATAAAAGTTATTAAACTAGAAACGAACAGTATTTCTACCCTGGATATTTTACTTCAATAACCGACTTGTTTCCACATCCATTCAGAAGCCTTAACCCCTCACTCTCCGCAGGAATGTCCCGCAGCAACGAAGACCTGGACCACTGGGGCCAGTATGGCGGTTCCTACGGAGGCTCCAACACTTACTACAAGGACCGAAACGAATACACCACCTCCAGAAACCACTGGCAGCCTAACCTGAACAGTTTCGAAAGACCAGACCCGCCTTACGGGGTCAAGCAACACGGCACCTACCCGATATCGTTCGACTATAGCAACCTGGGAAGGACTGAGGGTTATGGCGGGTATGGGAGTTGGAAGAAGGGGAATTGGAATAGTTCTGGAGTTGGGTCCGGGCTGAGCTATGGGGAGAGTAATTATTATAGGCCTGTGAAGCCCAGGTATCCAAGTGAGAGGAGCGACGGACCGGTTGTTAAAGGTGCGTCTTGTTTTAAAGTACAATCCCAAAGACAAAGTTTAAGGGCATTGCTATATATTTTTCCTGCTGTACGACGACATGAGGTGCTGCTGTGTCAGTACTAACGGTGAACAATCTGACTTAAGCGAATCATCAGTCGGCGTCCATATTCGCTTCAGAACGGATGGAAAACTTTTCAACCTCGCCAGACTAAAAGCGTGTAGTATCTTGTGATATTATAAGAGAAATCATGTTTGGCGATGGACTATGCTTTGTGTCTGACTCAGTGGAAGAGTGGACAGTGGACAGCAGTGGATTACCATATGGCCTGAAAATAAGTTTCGTCAAAACGGAAGTCGTGGCAATGGATACTCAAGGAGGCACCAATTTGACTCTCGACGTAAAGCTTGGTGTAGAACAAGTTCGTTCGATATTGTTTCGGGGATGGCAACTTTCGGAATAACCATGGTTGGATTTTTCCTAATCTTTTAACGTTTGTCTCCAGATTGTACTTCAAGAAGGCAGGCAGGCATGTCGCTCGGCTCTGGCGCTATTAGGCGATCGCTCTTGGCCAGGAACGTGGTCGAGTGTGAGTCTGCTTGCTTCAACGAGAGAGAGTTCAAATGCGTCTCTTATAGCTTCAGGTAAGACTGGCAGGAGAACCAGGCCATTTTCCAACAGCCTAGGCTACGCACCAGAAGAAGAAGAAACAGAAGTAAAAGAAGAAGAAGAAGCGGAAGAAGTGTAGTGAAATTCCGATGCCTATGCTTATTAAGGGCTAAACGATAGTTTTTAAAATGACTTCAGATACTTCAAGAGCTGTCTTCTCCCTCGCATTTGAATGCTTGATTCAAGTATGTGCAAACCTCTGGATCATCAGCTTGATTGACGTCAAACTTAACTTATCTACAATACCTACTTTAGAAATTAAACTTAGTATCCTTTTCTCATTCGGGTAAGAAATAAAGCCTGTTTTACTAACGTATTTTTCTTAGTCTTTCTTCCGCTCCTATCAACATTATTTTAATCTAATATTAATGACAATGACAATGTCACAGGCACTGCAGCGTTCGAGTTATCCTTTCACCCATCTAGTGTGGGTGAAGGTTACACTGGAGGCTGTGTAAATTGTAATCATCTCATTACGTAGATACAAAGGCCTAAGTTTTCCTAATCTAATTTTAGCACCAACTTTCCTTCATTTTAGGTACTCAAACTCGCAAGGCACCGACAACTGTTTTCTCAGCGAGCGACCGTACCGCGGCCTGGACCTGTCTTCGGACAGCGGCTCCGATGTCTACGCCATGCCTCAGGATCACAGCTGCGCCCCCAGCCACAAGCCTTGGGTTGAGAGCGGTGAGTCTTCTTCTTCTTGGTCTTCATCAGTCCATCGCTGGGTCTACCTTCTCTGTTGCGCCCACAATCATGGTCCTCCGGCATAAGCTGAAAGGATTCTTACTGAGACACGTTTAGAAAAATATCAGCCGCCCGTAGAACACGAATTTACAAAGCTACACAATGTCTTCAGCAAGCGTAGACAAAAGCCAAGACTACGGCTGCCAAGTTAAGGCCTCTGGAGAAATCAGGTGGAACCTATATCAAAAGAGACCAAGAAAGAAGCTTAGAAAGCAATGGATTGATTGACTCCATTGAAGAAGACCTGGGAACCTTCAGGCTTCATCATCAGGTACCGACAACTGCTTCCTGAGCGAGCGTCCGTACCGCGGCCTGGACCTGTCTTCGGACAGCGGCTCCGATGTCTACGCCATGCCTCAGGATCACAGCTGCGCCCCCAGCCACAAGCCTTGGGTTGAGAGCGGTGAGTCTTCATCTTCTTCATGATCTTCGTTATTCCACCGCCAGCTTTACCCTGGTTTATGATGGTCCCCCGGAATTAGCTGAAAGGGTCCTTACTGAGACCTTTTTAGGGTCCTTTTTTGGTAAGGTTGGTAAGCTGATAAGCCCAGGATCTGGCCGGAGGTGTCTATGCCATGCTGAGATAACAGTCGGCCGTAGACACGGATTTCATTTACAAGGTTACATTTTTATTATGATATCTCTTCCTCTGGAGAGTAGAAGTCATAACAGAAGAGATCAAGAAGAAAGCACAGTAAGCGTTGGACTGACTATATTAAGAAGACCTTCAGAAGATGGCTTAGTACTAACTGGCAAAAGGCTAGGCTAGAAAGGCTAGGCTAGATGGAAGAATTGTAACGAAAGAAAACGAACGAAACGATGGAAAATTCATGAGAAAAACGCATCGATTGCGATATTAATAATCTGAGTCAATTAACGAACAATTAAGAACTGAGTTTCTTGTTGTCGGAATTTTGAATAGTTTCAGTTCACTGTACCCTATAATGTGCAATGTGCAAGCTCTTTGTTACACGCATATATTTTAATTATCACTTTTCCTTACAGAATGCTTCTGGCACGTCCGATCTGAGTCTGCTATAGCGGGAGCTGCCGTCAAAGCTGCACTGACGGTCGCAGGACTAGGTGCTTGTGAGGCTGAGTGCATCCGGGCTCATGGGTTCTTCTGCAGGGGCTTTAGCTTCAGGTAAGATTGTTGTTCCGTTGCTGGGATATAGGTATTTCCTAAAGACTCTACTTTGTTTTCTGTCAACCTCATAGTCCTGCTCAGAACTTGCATGTACCGAGGGGGTATTGCTTCAGAACGACACTCTAGCAAAATTTTTTTTTTTTTATGAAGTATTTTTCGGAAGCCCTCCTATAAACCATAAATATATTCGTATATAGCCTCATACCATACATACCTACTACTCAAGTTGAGATACCGTTACAAAGAAGGTAGGTAATGTTGCGATGGTTTTAGGAAATGGCTTGATTTTTGCCTTTTTGGTGTGTATTTGAAGGCGGTTTTAACTTTTTATTCAACCCATTTTTCCTTCACCAGGTTCGACTCCCCAACCATCGGCGACGAACTCGAGAACTGCCTCCTGACTTCCTCACCCCCCACCTCCTTGGAGCCCAGCGGTGGGCTCAGGAAGACAACTGGACACGAGTTGTACGCGAGAGGCAACTATGGTAGGGGATGCGAGCCGGCGCTGTATGACGAGTTTCACCCTAAGGAGAAAGGTAAGCAGCGTTTTGCGGGACAGTATTGTCTTCATTGACCTCAGGAGGAATCTTTCCTGCTAGGCTCTTCTTATTTGCCTTTACCTTATCCCATTATTTGGGGTCGGCTCTCCTCGTTCTCTTGCTCCAGGTTTTTTTGTCCTGGGTTGTCGTTTCGCTCAGTTGGGCCCGATCCAAGTCCTTTACGACCGTGGACTACAAGGTGGCTAGTGGACGTCCTCTGCCTTTCTGGATGTCTGGAATCTTTCCTGCTAGGTAGTTGGTGTTATTCTTTGGGACTCAGCCAAGTTTAACTTACCATTTGGCTCATGTTCGAACTTAAAAATTTACCCGCCTACCAAATTTTGCGACGATCCGACTATATTTACTCAAGTTATCTTCGGACGAACCTTCATACATACAAACTTACAAACAAGCGCCAGATTGTCCCAGTAGACTCGGAGAACTTCTCTCGCTTCACTCGCTCGTTCAATTATATCTCTCGTTACTATTATCATTGTCATTTTTCAGAATGCTACCTGCAATACGACAATGCAGCCAAGCTGATCGGTGCAGCGGTCAAGGGGCAGGCCAAGGTGAAAGACGAGGAATCCTGCGGCGTCGCCTGCAATGACGCGCCGTTCAACTGCTTGAGCTTTTCCTTCAAGTAAGTGTGTAACTAATGTGGTTTTAGGTTAATGTAACTGTAATTTTGTCTCCGGTTGGCCTGATCCCGAATAGTCAGATGCCCTGCCCATCTCCACTTTGATCCTAAGATTCGCGAGCCCACATCTTCGATTTTGGTCTTCTGCCCGCTCCAGACGCTCCGGGAGGGCGGACGGTGGACTAGGGCAGTCACGGAATGGTGGCGTAGAATGGGTCAGCGGTCGGTGGGTAGACCGAAAGCTAGATGGGTCAATGACATTGTCAAAACAGCGGGAGGGCAATGGACGAGATTGGAATTAGACCAAGGGGGTTGGGGTGAAAAGTAAGAGGCCTATGCCCAGCAGTAGGCTTTATTTATGGGCTGGATAGATAGGCCTAATCTAACCTGTGGCAGCCGAAGACTCAGCGTTTGTCTATTTGCTGTCACAAGTAAGGGGGTGGTATTTTTCTTCTTCTTGTTCTTCTTAGTTCCTCTCTACTAATGAATGTGAGCGTCGGTAAGGTCTTTATACTCTCTCTTTTCCTTTCCACGTAAAACAGTCTTCAACGCTGGCTATATACATCCACTTCCTGATCATTCTGAACGTAGTGGCTTAGAATTATCAGGCTCGGAATGTCTTTCAATTCAAAACTTTTATTTCGGTCGAATCCATAGTGTTAGTTATCATCATCATCATCATTATCAGCCCACCTCTGCCCACTGTTGGGTATAGGCCTTTTCCCGTCACGCCGCCTCTCGGTCCGTAGCCATCCGCATCCATGGACCCTCCACCGCCGCTGTGACAATGTCGTCCGACCATCGGGCTGCTAGTCTTCCGATTGATCTCCTTTCAGTTCTCGGCCGCTACTCTGTCACTGCCTTTGTCCACCGGTCATCTTCCTTCCACACCAGGTGTCCTGCCCATGGTGGTGGTAGGTGGTGTTAGTTATAATGGTAGCTTATTCTATATGTACAGGTTGCACTCTAAGTCGATAGCGGAACTTTAAGTAGGCTGTCTACTGATCAATACAAGCAACTTGGACTAGGTGGCGACAAAAATGGAGCGAAAAAAATATCAGCTGTTTCATACATTTGATAAATAAATTAAGCCAATTAAAGTAGTAATTAAACGTACCTAATCTTATACTTAGCTAAAAACCCAATCGGTCCTTTTTACGGAAGTTGCCAACCTAAGCCTATCCACGGATGACAACTTGACAGAAATAAGCGAATGAAGTTAGCTAATAAAAACCGAATCATTCCGATTCGCGGCGGAAACGAACGACCGACTCGACAACTAATAGTAGTGGTAGGTTAGACTGTTAGTTTTTACCCGACTACGCGAAGCAAAAAGGAGGGTTATGATTTTAGCAGCGTATGTATGTATGTATGTATGTATGTATGTATGTATGTATGTATGTATGTATGTATGTATGTATGTATGTATGTTTGTGTGTTCATCTGTTCCCTCGCAGAGCCTAAACTACTCGGCCGATTTCAACAAATGAGGTGTCGTTGGATTCGTCTTAATCACCCAGGTAACATAGGATAGTTAAATTTTGAAAAAACCAAGATGGCGGCTGTGCTGCGCCCTAAAGTGGTGAACCTAAAAAAATAAAAATTTTCGGATACCATCGTCATGGGTATAAAATGAAAGGGCTTTAAAAGACCTTTTCAAAAACGTATAACACATGTAGCGTCAACATAACAAATAGAACAAAAAATTCCAAAATGTGTTTTTTTTTGCCCTTCTCGGTTCTATTCTGGGTGATCGTCCAAAATGACTTACTAAAAAGCTCAAAAAAAATTGAAGTTAAAAACTAAAACCCGACTACTAAAAGGCTAAAAACAAGACCTGTTTATCCTTAAAATAGACTCAGAGATAATTAATCGTAGTCGGAGGACACCACATTCGCATTTGATAAACCGATGGCCTCCGACTACGATTAATTATCTCTGAGTCTATTTTAAGGATAAACAGGTCTTGTTTTTAGCCTTTTAGTAGTCGGGTTTTAGTTTTTAACTTCTATTTTTTTAGCTACTAATCTAAACGTATCATTCGACCGAGTCGAATGATTGCCCGAGTCGAATGATTTCATTAGTATCATTCATAATCGCGCATCGCTACAGTACTGAGTCGACCTTTTGTATGGAACAGCTGATATTTTTTATCGACTTAGAGGGCACCCTGTAGTTCTTTCTAAGAAATGTTGATGAAACCACCATGTTTTCCATCCCATTCAACAGCAACGCCGCTCCTCCCAACATTGACAACTGCCTCCTCTCCGAGATCCGGCTGTTCGACTTGCAGCGGGGCGTCGACTACGAACATTCGACCGACGACTGGCTGTTCGCCTTCGACCTGTTCAACGGACAGTGTGCTAGACAACGGGGCCAGACTGGCGTTTATGGGTGAGTGAATTGTCTTAAAATACAAAACGGCTTCGACAGCAAATAAGTAAACAAAAAATAAACAAACGAACAATAATACAAACAAAAGCACGAATGAACAAACAAACAAATGCCTCACTGGTTTACATAAATCACATTTATTTTGTCTTTGGCCCACTCGATAAATACACATAAGCCTAAGTTAGGAAGAAAACTGAACGACCCAGGCTATGGGTGGATGTTCGACCTACAGCGGGGCGTCGACTACGAACATTCGACCGACAACTGGCTGTTCGCCTTCGACCTGTTCAACGGACAGTGTGCTCGACTGGCGAGTGGACTGGCGTTTATGGGTGAGGGAAAACAACAAACTAACAACGGAACGAATGATCTCAAACAAACAAACGAACGAACAGATCAACGTACAAATCAACTAATTCCATCTACTTTTTGTTTTTTCTAAAGCACTAACCCGTGCTAGGGAATAATTTAAAAACGTTTATAATAAGTTGGTTGCGGGTTCAAGTCCTGTCCCGAGTGAATTTTTAAACGGTTTTATTTAGCTCACCCCGTTTGTTTTATTATTTTATTCTTTATTCTTTCTTGGGTCAAATTTATTTCAACTTATTATAAATGTTTAATTCCATCTATTCAAGCTAAATATCATGTATCGTCTCACCAAATCATCAAAATGGTATTTTTACCCATATTATTCGGTTGCCATGCCAGTGCACACTGCCGACGCGGCTTCAAAATGTCACAGGTAATCGTATGAGGTAGTGGCCACCCCTGGTGTCAGAGTTTTTAGGCCGCCCAAAGTGCCTCTGACTTTAACCACCTTGTACAGTCGGCCACACGCTAGGATACCCCTTTTTGTTTGATTGGCGCCCTTATGCCGCGCGCATTAAGAGCTGCCATAGGGTATCTGTGACTGTGGCCCACCGTACCTAAGGACTTATGAGTAACTAAACAATATATTTCTCTTCATCTTCAGTCACAGCGGCCCACCCCACGAGCCGCCTCATCATCCACCGTCTTCTGACCACCACCCCTCAGGACCTGATCCGCCAAGCAGCCCTGGCTACCTTCCTGGACCTATAGGTCCTTCAGTGCCCGGATACCAACATGACCAGGGAAGACCTTCAGGTAACTACAGGGTAATTTTTAGATAGCTTTATTCCTGAAACACGTCATCTTCTTAATGTGATTTCCAACAACTTTTATTCTACGACTTTCTTCGTTACAATGGCCATATTCAGGGTTCAGTACCCGAAACGGGACCCTAGTACTAAGACTCCGCTGTCCGTTTGTTTGTCTGTCTGTCTGTCTGTCTATCTGTCTGTCCGTCTGACACCTTGTATCTCATGAACTGTGATAGTTAGACAGTTGAAAATTTCACAGATGATGTATTTCTGTTGCCGCTTAAACAACAAATACCAAAAAAACAGAATGAAATAAATATTTAAGGGGGCTCCCATACAACAAACGTGATTTTTTTTGTCGTTTTTATAGATAATGGTACGGAACTGTTCGTGCGCAAGTCCGATTCGGACTTGGCCGGTTATTGTTAGCAACTTGTTTTATTTCTTTTCAAAATCTGTAGTAAGAGTAAGATGTTGCCTGTACTAGCTGGGCAAAGGCCTTCTCTCAGAGAGAGAGTTCGAGCTTAATCACCACGCGTGCTCAATGCGGGTTGGCGATTTTTGCGTTGAGGATATAATGCCTCATACGCTCAGGTTTCCTCACGATGTTTTCCTTCACCGTCAGCGAGTGGTATTGCTACTACAAATTCACAAATGTACGTAACTTTGAAATTAATTAAACAAAGTCATAGATACATGCCCGCACCGGGAATCGAACCTAGGACCTTTCGCTTCAGAGTCCACTGTTCTACCCACTAGACCACCACCGCTCAAAACCTGTAACACTACAGGGTGCACTCTAAGTGGATAGCGAAACTTTAAGTAGGCTATCTACTGATCAATTCAAACAACTTGTACTAGGTGGCGACAAAAATGGAGCGAAAAAAATATAAGCTGTTTCATACATTTGGCGCAGTACTGAGTCGACCTTTTGTATGGAACAGCTGATATTTTTTTCACTCCATTTTTTTCGCCACCTAGTAAGTAAGATGTAGCCTGTACAATTGTACATGTCCCACTAGCTGGGCAAAGGCCTTCTCTCAGAGAGAGAGTTCGAGCTTAATCACCACGCGTGCTCAATGCGGGTTGGCGATTTTTTGCGTTGAGGGTATGATGCCTCATACGCTCAGGTTTCCTCACGATGTTTTCCTTCACGGTCAGCGAGTGGTATTGCTACTACAAATTCACAAATGTACGTAACTTTGAAATTAAACAAAGTCATAGATACATGCCCGCACCGGGAATCGAACCGAGGACCTTTCGCTTCAGAGTCCACTGTTCTACCCACTAGACCACCACCGCTCGTAATCTGTAATACTAGATATGTAATTTACAGGTCCCACCTACATACCCGGTTCAGGCCCACCCAGCGGCCCTGGTTACCACAAACCGACCCACCCGACCTCCCCACACTACCCATCCTACCCATCCCATCCCCCCACCGACCACGGGTTCAAACCTGCTCCCCCCTCAAGCTACGGACCTCCAAGCGGACCTGGGTACAAACCGGGCTACCCGGTCTCCGATCCTGGTATCACGGCACCAAGTTACCCTGGACCTTATGTGCCAGGGTATAAACCTGGCTATGGACCCAGTGGACCTCCCAGTTATGGTCCGGCCAGTGGACCGAGTGGACCCCCAAGTTATGGACCGCCGGAGTCCGGTTATGGACCCAGGCCTTCAGGACCTGGATATCCGCCTGATAGAGTGGATGACGAGCCTGGTAAGCGTTTTTTTGTTGGTTAATTTATAGACATACTAGACATACCCTCCGGCATCTTAGATTCCATGTGTTCGATCCCATGAGATCGAAAGAAATTTATTTTTCCTTTTGAATCCTAAACATATGGGATTTAAGTGCACTAATAAAACATGAGTTTACTTCGATTCTATTCGTTTTAACCTAACTTAAAACCGCTGCATGCAACTCATTTTGAATACTAGCAGTATAGCTTCCCATAAGATAAAGATTTTTTTTAAAGTCGGATGAGTACTTTTGGAGATTACCCCCTAGTAGTTTTGTTGATTTATTTTGTTTTTATAATAAAGATTTAATTTAACAAAACAATTTAATGCCTATTTAATTTTATTATTTTTTTTATATCCTATAGGTACTTTATTTCTAATTCCGGAATTGGTTCCGGAATTCCGGAATCGAACCAGTAGTATCGTAACTCAGTTCCGGAATCGAAAATCATCCGATATTACATGCCCTACCCCCTACATACATACTTACAAACTTTTCCTTTTTACAATATTAGTGTAGATGTAGATTTATATGTGTTTAAGAACTGTAATAATGTTGTTTGTTATGTTTGCTGCAGGTTTTGGGGAATCTAACTTTGTTACTTATTTGTGTAGCGGTGTTTTTTTTATTTTTGTTTAATTAATTATCTAAAGGTCACACTCATCTCATCCCTGAAGGCTGATTTAGACTTATTAAGTAGTAAATCAGACTTTACTATAACATCACCACATCATTTGGCCATTACGTTTCCCCACACAGCCGCGTTTTTATCGGTCGATGCGTTATTGTGATATCTGTTTTCAGTACAATTTGTATTAGGATAGTCATGGAGTTACACATTTCTGCGATAATAACGCTTCGATCAAGGATAAAACTAGATACAACATAGAACTCTGAAATGTGTCTGGAAAAATAGATGCCCAAATTGCCTTTGGGAGCTTATTTGCTCGTAGTCCATGCAATTAAAGTAAAACTGTACACTAATGCAATAAGGTTGACATTCGAATATTAGACGTATGGTCGAAATGATGTTTCGTATTGTTCTATTGCTGATATCTTTTTTTCTGTGGGGATAAGTTTTTATTGTGATTGTATACGTAATGCGGATTCTATGGGATTGAGTTCGGTGTAATAACGCGATAAAATTAGAAGTTAAAAACTAAAACCCGACTACTAAAAGGCTTAAAACAAGACCTGCTTATCCTTAAAATTGACTCATAGATAATTAATCGTAGTCGGAGGCCATCGGTTTATCAAATGCGAATGTGGTGTCCTCCGACTACGATTAATTATCTATGAGTCTATTTTAAGGATAAGCAAGTCTTGTTTTAAGCCTTTTAGTAGTCGGGTTTTAGTTTTTAACTTCTAATTTTTTTCTGAGCTTTTTAGTTACTTATTTTGGATGATCACCTAAAATAGAACCAAGAAGGGCAAAAAAAAAAAACACATTTTGGAATATTTTGTTCTGTTTGTTATGTTGACGCTACATGTGTTATACATTTTTGAAAAGTTCTTTTAAAGCCCTTTCATTTGATACCCATGACGATGGTATCCAATAATTTTTATTTTTAGGTCCACCACTTTAGGGCGCAGCACAGCCGCCATCTTGTTTTTTTTCAAAATTAAACTATCCTATGTTACCTGGGTAATTAAGACGAATCCAACGACACCTCATTTGTTGAAATCGGCCGAGTGGTTTAGGCTCTGCGAGGGAACAGATGAACACACAAACATACATACATACATACATACATAAATACATACATACATACATACATACGCTGCTAAAATCATAACCCTCCTTTTTGCTTCGCGTAGTCGGGTAAAAACGCGCCTGTGTGGTGAGCCTTTATTCTGCTCGTTTGTCCAATATGAGAACGGAAACGATCTTACTTCATGCAGAAACATCATCTGGGGCTTTTCAATTTGATCGCGAATACGTTGACACACTTCAAACCTCTATTGACAGGAGCATTTAAATCGTGATACATTTTCAACTAAGGGTGGTGTTGATAGTCGTCGACTCAAGATCGAACTCAAGTAGGCGATCTCAGAAAAGTCAAATGCTAATGTCAAGTTTTGGCTAGTGTCAGTGTCAGTCTCAAGATAGTGTCTATTAATATGCTGTCAGCTACTCAAGTTTGACATTAGCCAAGGCTTGACATTCGCATTTGACTTTTCTGAGTTCACCTACTTGAGATCGAGCTCAAGTAGGTGATCTCAGACGACTATTAATACCACCCTAAGTGAACCATATCGCAAATTAAGTGCGCAAACGCATTCACTCTTGATTTGCTGACGTCTTACCTGTTCACCCAAGTTTTTTTTTCTAGTGATAGTGTCGTGGCGTCACTACACGGTGTCAGGGTTCCCCTGTAAGAAGGGCACCACGTGCGCGCAGAACCAAGTGGCTGGACACTGGGCGTGCGAGCCCGAGGGCGGCGAGATTGGTTAGTATCATATAATATCCTCATGCCTTGAATCGGCTTGCAATTACTACTATCATTGTACCTACTGTGTTTTATCTTATATCTTACTTACTTCCTAACTAGTAGTTCTCCCCGAACTGAACTCGCGACCACAGTTACAGATGTGTAACTTTTTGCTAACACCATTTTACGTTACGGGCCACTTCACAACAAAAGTTTACACTCTGAGAATGTTTGTTCGACTATAAATTGAGTTTTGATCGGATCGTTATAAAATGAAGTTAAAATATTTTAAGTTCCAATCGGTCGAGGGGTTGCGAGATATGGGGTTGTACAGTTTATATGCAAATAGCGCGCGCGCCTGCGCGAATGGCGTTAGCAAAGTTAAACATCTGTAACTGGCGTCGCGAGTTTACAGTTCGGGGCGAACCACTGGTTATTTATTATGCGGCCAATACAAAGTTCTGATTGAATACTTATTGTTTCAGGCTCCTGGGACTATTGCTGTGCACCAACTCACAGATGCGGCTACAGTGAGGGATTCCATAAGCCCTGGTGGGTACAGTCAGCCACAGGCTAGGATACCCCTTTTTGTTCCATTGACGCCCTTAAGCCGCGCGCGGTAAGAGCAACCATGGGGTATCCTAGACTGTGGCCGACCATAACATAACTAAACTTCGCTCCCGTGCCTTTGTTGTGAACATACAACCGGACTGTTTTTGTAATTCAAAATTACACGCTGTATCTATTCACAAGAACAACACCCTGTATCTATTCACAGGTGCTACGTAGGCAGAGCGACCGAGCAGTGGCGACCTTGCAGCGAGAAATACTACCCTTACCATCAGCACAACATACCGCACCCAACTCAGGGGCATCGTGGTAAGCATAGGACTTGTAATACATTTCGGGATCTCACTATCTTCTTCTTCTTTGATCTCTTTACTTCTCCATGTAGTCTGGGGCTGACACAAGGGCTTTCCATTTATCTCTGTTCATGGCTAGGGAGGGTAGCTCTGGCCAAGTTGCTCGCTTCTCTTTCGTGTCAGAGAGAACGAATCTCTTCTACATTTGGGACGGTTTTCCGGGTCATCCTACGGCGGGTTTCCAGTCGACAGCTACTTTCGGGATGTGGTGATCGGGTCTTCGCAGGGTATGTCCCAGCCAACGCCATTTGGATCTCACTATGCTGAAAGAAAACTTTCTTCGTTGAAAAATGTGGATAATAACTTTGGAGTTGCAAGTTTGCAACCGCTACTCTGAAATGCAAAGCCGATCACGTTTGCAGTATGGGTCCAGATCGATGGATGAAAATTGTCACCGACTGGATTCCACATGATGGGGACCAGTGGCTTGGCAGACGAAGGCGGAGAGGGCGGGACGACTTCAAAACCTTTCTGCTGGGGGCAGGAGGTGGCCCAAGATAGAGATGAGTGGAAAATAGAAGGGGAGGCCTTTGCCCAGCAGTGGGACACCAAAGCTGCTATATCAAAAGAAAAAAAACGTTGAATTCTATGATTCACATACCTATGTTGCTTATCAACCATAAGTGGTTCTTGGCATCCGCAGCCAAAAAGACGCCAACTCTCTCCGTCCAGGTTTTTTAAAACTTCCTAAATCCAGCATTTACCTGGGACCTTTAGGTCCGCTTGCGCCACCCAGGGTTAGCCAGTTAACTCTGAGTTAACGTCAAAAATTGTATGGAAATGTCAAGTTAACTCAGAGTTAGTTTGCTAACCCTGAGTGACGCAAGTCCGCCTTAGAAGGATGCACTCCTTATTGGCTCCCAATATTTGTAGAAATATGTCATTGTAATAATAATATGTAATACTATATTAAACGTAGATTTAAACGAACTTCTTGGAAAAACAGATGATGACAGACCACACTACAATATTCGGCCAGCCAGGCCAGCCGGTAGCCCTTACCTGCCTCTAGAAGACGATAGAAGGAAGCCAGGTTTGTTTCGATAATATTTTTATAAAGTAGGTACAATCGACAGCACGTCGACTTTTACACACGTGCACTTTACTTATTCGCATTACGGACCACTTTACAGCAAAAATGCTGTTATTGCACAATTACGTAGCGACCCCTTTCCGGCTCACAAGAAACTACGACATTCTCTAGAAAAGGACACTACCTGCCTACTAGGAATCCTAAATCGCGGTATTTTTGTCTAAACATTTGTCATCAATAGGTTAAGGTTTTGGCTTAGGTATTTGATTATTGAGTGCAACACTCGCGTTATTTATTTTTTATAGCAATTTCTCTTATACTAAATTTTTTTCTGTAGGTTATTTCCCCGGACCATACTTGCCCGAAGCCGACCGCAAGTACTGGGATGATTTGTACAGAAATGGACCTAAAGCTTATTACGACAAATATGGAAATCCTTTGCCAGGTAACTATTGTTTATGTACCTTAGCTAAGAAAAATATTAAATTTTTATGCCATTTTAAGTTCACTACTTCAGAATACTCTCTCTGAGAGAAGGAATTTGTCCATCTAGTCATCAAACTTGTATCTAATAGTATGAACATGTTGTTATTTTTCAAAAATTGGACATTGTATCTGTAAAATCATCTTGTAGATCCCCTAAAATTTTACAGGATCTTTCTGTCACACCCTATAGTTATCCACCAAACAACAAATCCCTTCCTTTCCAAGGTTACGCCCGGGTGCCAATGGAGCAGCGGCCCTACATTAGACCGCAACACAACTACCCACCATCGCCTGGAGGCGGGCAATGGGTGCCGCTCCATCCATTGGACTCTGAAGAGATGTTGGACCCGCCTGTGCCTGGTGGTCTAGGCGTGCCTAGGTATGGAAACTATTAAGTATGCTTAGATTAAATTTCGACAGTAATTTTACCGTTTAATCCTGTGGAATGTATGAAATTTGACGCGCGTATAGTCATAAAACTAAGGCCTTTGCATCTACGTAATGAGATGATTTTTACAGGGTCCAGTGGTACCTTCACTCACACTAGATGGGTGAAAAGACCACCGTAGTCCTAAGGTCGTTACTAATGTAATGCACACCGATGCCTCAAAGCGGGTAATGGGTGCAATTCTATCTCTTAGTAAGTTAGACTCCGATGAAAAGGGGAGTTCCTTTTGTGACAAACTAGCTTTATGTATATCTATCCATTCAAGAAGATAATGATTTGTTGATTGAAGAAGGAATAACACTGCGTTGCTACTAATCCTATAAGGCACAATCAAAGTGCAATAATATTATTATGTCTAATTATTGTGGATCAATACCTTGACGTGTCCTTATACCTTTGTATTTTTTTTTATAGATACTGGCCAGTAGCATACCTGCACAAAGGCCCACCACCCAATATAACCTACTTCAAATACAACGAAACAGACCAAACCACCACAACTACGCAAAAATACGAAGACCGCTCCCCCATAGTACCACCTCGACCTCAACCACCTGCCGAATTCGGCAAGCCTATATCGCAAAACGACAGACCTGAGGCCAGAACTAACTTTAGGGATGAAAAGACGAGAAATATTACCAAAGATGAAGTTATCGTTCGACCCAATGATGCATTAAATGGTACAACACCGAAATTTGATGTCGAAGTAGTGGGAAATACCACCAATAATAAGTTGGTCAAAGCAAATGGAAGCAGTGCAGATAGTGGTGTCGGTAAAGTTGATAAGGCGGTTGAAAAAGTAAAGGGGACGGATCCTAAAGGCATTGATGGAAAACTAGATGACTTTTCAGGTAAACATAAAGTATTTGCAAAAATTCTATGCATCACTGAAACTTGCCTAACAATAGAGGGCCATAACGAGCCGACACTCACATACAACTGACAGCATTAACTATAGCTATATTTTAGTTCCTTGGATTTCCAACTGCTGACACGTTACGCGTGTAGAGTTCTGTAATTTCGGTTATTTCAATTAATTATTTTATTATTTTTTTTTCCAGGCTCGATAGAGATCCTTGACATAGAAGACGCAAAGTCAGGAGACAAGCCACCAGACGTCAAAACACTAGAGGCCGAGGAGCGACAAATTGAGGCCATAGGCCGACTTCTGGCCTCTAGACGTGGAGGCCAATTAATCTTAGAGAAACGCTCCCAAAAGGAGCTTGAAGCCAAAAACATCGCCGTTGACAAAGCTATACTTGATGATCTGAACTTTGGTAACAAGTTTCCGACTACAGAACGAAAAGGCACGGTCCAAAAGGTAACAAAGGAAGAAATTTTCAAAGACCTAAGCAATGATAGAAGTCTAGAAGTCAGCGAAACAA
Source organism: Zelleria hepariella (assembly GCA_949319315.1). Lineage (NCBI taxonomy): Eukaryota > Metazoa > Arthropoda > Insecta > Lepidoptera > Yponomeutidae > Zelleria > Zelleria hepariella. Next base: position 3,629,639 of record OX439385.1, on the reverse strand, counting down.
CCTTCGTACGACCACCCAGAGTTTTAAGCACGACAGAGAACATAAGAAAGGCAATGGTTAACGGAAAAGTGTTTTATGACGCAACAGTAAGAGAGCAACGTGACTTATACGCGAACCATTCTAGAAGACTGAACAGGACTTCCTACTCTAGAGTTCTCGAAGATTCTAAAGCCCCTTCAGTGCTGACGAACCAGACTTTTGGTAAAAAGAAGAACATCAGAGCAAGGAATGTCAACCCAGTTAGGAGGGTGAGGAGGATTTATAAGAAAAGGTATAACCCAGAAGAGGTAAGAAGAAGATTGCTGGAGAGAGAGAGGGTTAAGCAAGAGAATAATGGGTCAGTGGTTAAGATAGCTTAGGTTGTACCGGTTTTATGAATAGAAAAGTGCTGAGATTTTAAACATTTAGATATGGCTCAGTATAGGTACGAAAGTATCAGATTTACAGTTTGAAAATACAGAAGTAAATAGACAGCTTATAAATAGAAATTGGTGCTTCATGTTTAGATACATTTTCATGAGTAGAATTAGACTTACTTAGGTACAGTAAGTTTTGATTTAAGTTTACTTTAGTTTAGAGACACTATTTAAAATGGATTCTCAGGTAAATAATTGGTAATTGTCAGTTTAACTTAAAGTTCCGTAAACTGGGGTGAATAACAACATGTTTCAAGGTTTAATGCCATATATTTTTGCAAACCCGAGCTGAATCCTTCAAGTAATAACTTATAGATGCGAGTCTTGGATAGTTTTTTCGTTTCTAGTGACCCCAATACGTTAAACAATTTGTTTGAATAAATTATCCATTAAAAGATTGCGTGTTGCAATTCAGACTTTGACTGGGGTCAATAAAAACGAGATATGGGGTCATTAGCAACAGTTTCAAAATGTATGAGATGTGTTGTTATTGACCCCATAAGTCGTTGGTATTCACCCCACATGTCGTTGTTAGTGACCCCACATGTCGTTGTTAGTGACCCCATAGCGCGTTGTTAATCACCCTTTGTTGTTATTGACCCCATAAGTCGTTGGTATTCACCCCACATGTCGTTGTTAGTGACCCCACATGTCGTTGTTAGTGACCCCATAGCGCGTTGTTAATCACCCTTTTGGCAATAAAATACTACCCTCTAATTTTAAGTGTACAGAAACTCCTAAAATACTCAATGTAAAGCTTATCTCTTTGTCGTATCCTGTTAACGATGAACAAAAGCCATAGAATACCACAGAAAAACTGATCTTGTTGCCCTTTTTCCTGCCGAAAACAATAAAGTTTTTTTCCACAAAATTTCGTTAGCAAACTGTCAGTTTCAAAATGGCCATTTTTTTTTACTTACTTTGACAGCTGTCATCAAGTAGTGTTGTCAGAATTAATAAAAAAAGTATTGACCATAGACACGTAACTTTTTTATTGAACATTAGGCATAGATTTTGCTTAAAAATCTTTCTTTACTTTATTCTTGAAAGTGTTGTTAAACACCCCTGTAGTTGCAAAACACCCCAGATTACGGTTCTATTAGGATAGTAATTTTTTGTTGAATTGACGATGTTTTATATGAATTTGGTTTATTTATAAAAAAATGTAGTAGTTACCATAGAGTTAAAAGTAAGCATAGGTATACATTTACTTTAGAGTAGTTTAGAGTACTCAAGTAAATTAGTAGTCAGACTCTTTCACTATGTAAATGCTTCTATCATTCGGTCTCTTTAGATTTCTCAAAATATGATGGGACGAAACTACAAGGTGTTACAAAACATCCTAACTCTTTTTACAGGGTAATAGCACTCAGTGATAGGAATCACAACCTATTATAAATTTTTGTATGACGTTAGGATGTTTTATAAGACGTTGTATACTTATTTTCTTAGTGAAAAGTTCTCAATTCAGAAACTGGCGATAAGTATTCCTAAAGTAAGTTTTTAGATTGAAGATTGTAGAGACATAATTTTATACCAATATTTGTATTTAATAATAATAAATTGACTAGCATTATATTGTTTTGCCTTTTCATTTCTCTACATTTTTATTTGTAGTTTTTCTTTTTTCACTTAATACTCAATAGCTTAGTTAGGTTGGTGCTGTTTGGTTTCTGTCTCGCAAGCCACCAAAATGTTAATAGTTAGCAAAAAATTTCACCATAAGTTTTCTTAAAAAAACACAGCCCTTCAAACAAAAAAAAAGTAAGTTTCATATAAAGTAAGCCAGAGCACAGGCATTCTCTTAGGGTGGCATTAATAGTGGCATCTCAAACTCGGCCTGGCTCTCAAGCTCGAGCTTGAGTAGCTGTCAGCATATAAATAGACACCAGCTTGTTTGTTTGTTACACTTTATTGCACACATAAAATACATAGGCTTAAATAACATGATTTAGAGAATGTGTACAAGGGCAGATTTATTTCTAAAGAAATTTCTTCCAGCCAGCCCGGTTAGTATGATATAATGTTGAGATCGGGGAGGGCAAAAAAAGCGCAAAAAACCTTAAAAAATATTAATTCATAGCTTGATAGCTAGTTGAAACTTCTAAGATCACCTACTTGAGCTCTATCTTGGGCTAACGACTATTAATGCTACCCTTATAAAGAGAGATAGCGTGCCCGCTGCGGAATGGCGCATACTGCGTTGAAGTTAATATTATGCCTCAGACATTTCAATAAAACCATATAATATTATTATCCAACACATTACACACTTAAATAAACCACCATCATCGTCGTGATATAAACCCGCACAACACATCACAACGTAAGGTATATAAAGTGAAACTGCATCTTCAAAGCAGGTCAAGTGTTATCATCAGCTATGCACTGTCTAGAGCAAAGACAAGGAAGGTCCACTCAGTATTAAACTACTACTAAGGCCTTTGCATCTACGTAATGAGATGATTTATACAGCGTCTAGTGGCACCTTCGCTCACACTAGATGGGAGAAGAGACAACTCGACGCTGCAGGGGCCTGGGAAATCGTTTTAAATAGAGTAGGCTTGCCCAGCACCTATACCATCCTGAAAGCTATGTCGACCTAGCCCACAGGAAAGACAAGTCAATGAGTGGAGCCAACTAACTAGCGGGTTAGTTAATAATATGAAAATATTATTAGGTACCTACCTACACACTCAGTGTTTGAATCTGAGGGTGGCATTAATTGTCGTCTGAGATCACCTACTCGAGCTCGATCTCGAGTAGGTGAACTCAGAGAAGTCAAAATATGCTAATGTCAAGCCATTGGTTAATGTCAATATCAATCTATTACTCAGAATTACACCAAATTAATATGCTGACAGCTACTCAAGTTTGACATTAGCCAAGGCTTGACATTAGAATTTGACTTTTCTGAGTTCACCTTCTTGAGATCGAGCTCAAGTAGGTGATCTCAGACGACTATTAATACCACCCTGAGTGTTTGAGTGTCCCTTCTATCCTTCCCTATCTCGCGCATGCACTTTCAAAAGTGAAAATATGCATCGTCGTGCAAGACGCATCGACTTCGCTCCCAGGAGAATTTACTGTGCTTGGATGATGCTCAGCACTTTCTTTTGAATAGATCGATTGAGAATGGAGTGTTTTTTTTTAAACAAACGAAATGAGCGATCCACCCCGGCTTCGCACGGGTGCAAAAAAGTACTAGTGGTTCGCCCCGAACTATGAACTCGCGAGTGTAACTTTTTGCTAAAACCATTCGCGCAGGCGCGCGCGCATTGCATATAAACTTTACAACCCCAGATCTCGGCAACCCCTCGACCGATTTGGTTCATGTTCGGCGTTTTGATTGAATATACTTCGTATAATGTTTATTCAAAGGTAAGGCAATTTTGTACGGTAAAAATATAAAATGCTTTTTTAATTATTCGTGAAATCTATGTATAATTTTGTAAATTGCACCATTGCGAAAAAAATGCGTCAAGGGTAGAGGGGCAGGAGAGAGACCAGTGGCAAATTCTTGTGTCTGAGACCAAAACTCACTTCGGGTCCTTGAGCCAACGGAGCAAGTAAGTTAGTAAGGAAATCAGAAGATACTCACAGCCTAGTTGTACTAGCCGTTCTTAATCGATTGCCAAAGTTAAGCAACAACGGCCGCGGTCAGTCTATGGATGGGTGACCGCTAGTGGCAATAATATCTGAGCGCTTCCGTGCTTCAGAAGGCACGTTAAACCGTTGGTCCCGGTTGTTGTTGATTAATAACAATCGTTAAGCCATGTCAGAGACCCTTTGGGTGGCCTAAAAACTCTGACACCAGGGGTGGCCACTACCTCATAGGATTACCTACCCAGAGAGATACTTATTGCGTCATGACAAGAACTATTCTCCTTTACACGGGCATGTTCCTGTAGTTTAAGAAATTACCTACTTGACAACAAAAAGAAAATAAGTATGATCGACGAAAACCTTAATGTTTGTTACTTGTTAGGAAATAATGTACAGTCAAGTTCATAAGTCCTGACTGTTCATGATACTAAGAAAGGTTTTGATACACTTTTTTAAACTTTCGTGGTTTTCAGACCTAATTATTGTAAAAAAAAAGAAGATGGAGCCGAGTGCGAAATCTCGAAAAAAAAAAATCAGTTTCTCCATAGATTTGGTACACTAGGTATTGAATTTTTGTACTGAACAGCTGCGATATTTTTCAACATTCAGACTCAGACTTGGTTCTATAGTAATTAATGCTTGTGCTTGTATTGATGAGTGAAGCGACCCCCTTCAGTAACACCCTTTAAACAAAGATACAATTGCACAAGTAATACTAAAATCTATCAAAAAAATACATGATGGATACATGAGAACATAAAGCATAAAGCAAAGCAAAACTGCTTTGGTTATAAATAAATATGAAGTTCTTTTAGAGGCTCAGGATAGAACATTTTCGATGCGCCTTGTATTGGCCCTTTTTTAAGCTGTTATTTGTGACCAACACTTTAGCAACTGATTATACTTATATTTAACAACTCGAAACATTAAAAAGACTTTCTTTTGAGAAGTTTTTCTTCAAAACGTAATAGTACCTTTAAGTGCTCGGTTGACCATAGCGCGTGGTTGTAAAAAAACATCGTCACTGGTAAAAATGTGATGGTTCAATTGAAGAGGCTAGAATTATTACTTTTGGAGGGTTCTGTAGTAAAGTTATAGAATTTTCTACCATTAAATCCCATGACATCTCACCTCACTTCTCATTTCATCTCACTTTTCACTTATACCTAAGTAGAGGCTACTTCGAAGGAATTGTTAATTCAATTACTTTGGAGGAATTGGACTTGCCTATTCCAAGTAGAAATTGTAATTTGTAATTTGTAATGATTGCAATAACTATTTGCCCAACACTGAAAGAAGGCTTCACTGATTTGCCAACCGAACCCCAAGAATCAAGAAGTCCTTAAGTACACACGCAACAGCGAGGTAGATACGGCACATCAAACGTTATTGACGTTAAGGCGCTGGGCATAGGCCCGGTTTCTGAGTTGAGAATTTTACTAAGCACATACTTACGTATCGCTCTGTCACGCTCTTTTGTGAGAAATCTGCAGAGACAGGACGATACTTACCCATTTGCTTAGCAAAATTCTCAACTCAGAAACCGGAGTGAATTAGCCCGCGCGCAAAGAAAAATGCACAAAATCGATTCGTGTATCAAATACACAAAAAAATCGAAAATGTTCACATGATATCCACAACAGATTGCAAGATATTTTGTCTGAAAAAAGTGCGCCGCCTATTTTTTATCAGCCAAAATATCTTCAAAACGTTTATGAATCTCAACACAAAACTGGCTGTGTTAGATAGGTCTCACCTAATTCTAGGGTTTGATGTGTGAAAATTTTCGATTTGTTTACTGTATTTGATACAGGAATCGATTTTGTGCATTTTTCTTTGCGCGCGGGCTATTCACTATGCACGGCGCCTTAACGCCGCATCAGTGAAAGCTCTCACACCTTTCACTGTTCTATGTCATTGCCTGTTTGAGTAAGAGTCATTGTTTACATGCCTACTCTGTGTCGGGGAAAAGGTTATCTAATTGGAGACATTATACGTGATAGAAGTGAGAGAATGTGGTAGCCCGGTGAATAAAACTGTTGCCTGTTATAACTACTAAATAACTAGTGGTTCAGTGGTTCGCCCCGAACTTCGAACTCGCGACCCCATATCTCAGCAACCCTTCGACCGATTTGGCTCATCTTTGAACTTAAAAATTCTCTTTACCTCATTTAGGTACCCGCCTACCAAATTTCATGACGATCGGACTAAATTTACTCAAGTTATCGTCGAACGAGCATTCATACATACATATAGGTACATACATACATACAAACATACAAACGCCGGATTGTTCCAGTAGACTCGGAGAACTTCGTTCGCTTCGCTCGCTCGTTCAATTAACGATAAGTTATGAAATTGGCAACACAGTTCCAGCAATCAAAATATATTTTGCTACAGTAGCAACAAACTTTACAATTGGCAAGCAGACTTTTAAAATTGGCACAACATGAAGTGGGTCAAAACCAGTACACGTACCCTACAACTTTTTCGGCAAGATTTATGGCGAGTAAGTAACTGGTTAGGCAGGAGACTTGCTTTGCTATACTTTTGGACATTCTTGCTACAAGAAAGTAGCTCAAGCGGCGGTGGTGTCTCTATAGAGAGCCTTGTACGGTCGGCCACAGTCACAGATACCCCATGGCAGCTCTTACCGCGCGCAGCATAAGGGCGCCAATATTTAGAACAAAAAGGGGTATCCTAGCGTGTACAAAAAGGCTGACTGTATAAAACGCGCCACGAAAGAAGAGACTAGAGACACCACGTGGTTTGACATGCGCAGTAGACGATTTATAGGTCTCTTTACAGGTATGAGGTCAGAGTTACGTCCGGCAGACCTATGGCACCGACAAAACCAGTTTATCGTTCAACTTCTAAATGTGATTTCCAACTTTTGTTTACGACTTTCTTGTTCACTTTGTTCTTTTTTTTTTTTTTTCTTGTTCTTCAAAAGTGTGCATTTTTACAATTTTTTTAGTGCCGCTTGCGCGGCACGGTTTCGTGCCCCTCCACTCTGTCTACCATCTTTACAGCCTATATCCTGCTTCTACATAATGTGTTACACCGCGCCAAAAAAATTACAAAAAAAAATGGTAAAAAAAAATATTTGAACGAGCGAGCGAAGCGAGATAAGTTCTCCGAGTCTACTTGAACAACCCGGCGTTTGTATGTTTGTATGTATTTAAAAGTCAGATCTTCATGAAATTTGGTAGGCGGGTAAAGGAGGTAACGAAATTTTTTAAATTCGAACATGAGCCAAATCGGTCGAGGGGCTGACATATGGAGTCGCGAGTTCGAAGTTCGGGGCGAACCACTAGTTTTTTTGTAAGTATGGAAAAAATACTTGCGCTTTCACCAATATTTTGGAAATCACATTTAGAAGCTGACGTTTTTTTAAGGAATAAAGCTCTTTCAAAATTGACCTGTATAATAGAGCAGCGCACAATTGACTCATCACTCTACCCGGCCCCTTACAAGTATTGGTATGGGCCGGAAAACAAAGATATGAATTTAATATAAAAGGATTTTATTTTGGTTAGTAAATCACCATTGACAGTACATCAGAGAGAAGTTACTGGCCGTAGGACTCAGCAACTAGAGGACTAAGGGTCAGAAGTGTCATTCGTGATGGGCATGAGGTCCAAGCGATTCTCTTCAGAATGGTATCTATAGACTCGATACCATCGGACCGTGTTTTGGTAGAGTGGGGTAACTGTGCTATGTCACAACAAGTGTGACGTTACCTTCCACTCAGTGGCCAAGCAAGTGACAGTTTTTGGAAGAAGTTTTCAAGAATTATAAACTTCATGGAAAACGAGTTACTGAAAAAGTCAAATGTCATAGTGAAAATGTCATTATGCTGTCACAACAGGAAAATGTAAATAATAAAACTATTTTACTGAATTTACCTGGTGACGAAATACAGGTGTGTCCCACGGAAGAAGGACAATGTGCTATGCAAATTCCACCCGTATCGAATCAAGGTAGGGATTGCAAAGAGTGTGACTTGTCAGATTCTACTCATATTCCGGGTTATTCTAGCATTGAACCAGAGGATTAAAACACATAGTTTTATACGCTTTTACAATATATCGCTGAAATTCTTTCCCATCTTTTTCTGTCGTCGCCCCTCTAACCCAACAACAAGACAACCGATCGGAACGATATAGAGAGTTCGGAAGACGCTTCGAAAGAAAGCTTAAGACAATAAACATTTAAGCGTGACAGCTTTATGTTCTTGGCCAGAAAGGATGTTTACACTACACGGCTTAAAAAAAGCTTAGTCTTTTGAATCAACACACTATAGCATCGTCCAGTCGCACCTTCACCCACACTCCATATGCATTCGCTAATGCTATCAAGGGTTGTCTTATGTTATTATTTTAATCCTTCAGTCATATGGCACAGGAGAGTTGTGTAAATAAAGCAGCGTTTTCACAGTCATATGACACTATGATGAAGAGCGTCGTCGTCCAAGTAGAGAAGGCTTCTGATGGGCCATTTTAGTGGCGTGACGTAACGCTGTAATGAAAATCACCAATCAGAAGCCTTAGCTTACTTTGACGACGCACTCCGGCTTTGGTTCCCTGTTTTCATTTGGGAGAGCCAGTCAGAGTGTAATAAGTAGAGACAGAGGCAGTGAGGGCTTACATAAAGGCCAAAAAAAGACCATGTTGTATTTTTTTATTTATTTAAATTCATATTAAATTATAGGACGATGTTGCAATAACTCAAACGCTCGAAAATAATTATTATTATTGTTATTTCACATCATCCTTTATCAGTATTTACGTATTGGGGCTCGTAGGATAAAAAGAAATATCTTGAAAGATACTCTAGTCGGAAAGTGTAAAAGTCGCCAATTGATCGCAGAAAATGTGCACACGACCTCCCGAGGCCGGCGGCGCGGGCGCATCCTAAGTGTAGCGATAGCAATGAACTCTCAACAACCTACTTTGCATTTTGAGAAGAAACCTGTACTGCGGGGTGCAGCGATCCAACTTACTATTGTGGTCTAAGACACGTTAGATCTTGGGCCAGTGTTACGTCAAGTCACGATATTGGAAAAATCAAGACTAATTATTTCCGCAAGTACTAAATCAAAGTAAATCAAAATCGGTAACATAATTATACAAATATAGCGTGAAGTTGGCGCTAATTCTCGGGAATCTCACATTCGACACATCCCGAAGGAAAAATCTCATGTCATTTCAATCTCGACTACTCCCGACCACTCGAGTCATGTCGAGCAAAAAAGGCAAACATCTCGCAGAAATCTCGTTCCTTATGTTGAGGATGACTTGGTGAGAATAAGAGATATGACATTTGCCGCAAAATGAGATTTTTCCTTCGAGATGTGTCGCATGCGAGTCTACGAAGTCTACGACACTGGTCTACGAAGTAGTGGCACTGCCCAAAAAACTTGTCGTAGACCAGAACACATAATCGGCTGAATTATTGTTGTTCTGTTGTTTACAATAATGAAAAGAATACTATGTTATTGCCGCGAACGAAAAATCGCTGAACAAAAATAGCTCAATTTACCTACAAAATGTAAAAAACTGTGAACATTTTGGATTTCCCGCCACACTGCTATCTTCCAGCCTTAAACGCGTTTTTTTAGTCTTTGAGACGACAGCAGGAAACATGCTTTAAATTCTTCCTTGAACCTTTTTTGCCGACCATCAGCACAGCTCAAAGTCAAGTTCGAAACAAATTCTAACAAATAAACTTTCTATTGTGTCGGTGCTGTGTCGAATACTTTATCGATAATGCTTCTTCACTAGTGTTGTGTCACTCTTGAAGATATATCTTTATGTCGAGAAATATTATGTTAAGGTTGGACGATAGCAACGTGGCGGGAATTCAAAATTTTCACAGTTTTTTATATTTTGTAGCTAAACTGAGCTATTTTTGTTCAGCTATTTTTTGACCCGGCAATAACATAGTATTATTTTCATTATTGTAAACAACAGAATAACAATAATTCAGCCGATTATTTTTTCTGGTCTACGAAGCAGTGGCACTGCCCAAAAAACTTGTTGATGACCAGAACACACGTTTCCCGCCACGTTGCTATTTTCTCACCTTAAGCAAAGGAGTCTCCAAATGGTTTGCACGAGCACTATTTAAGTAAACACTTTTAACAAATGTGTAACTAATTTGATCATATTTTTGCACTATTTTTGACGAGAACAGAGTTTCGATATCGATAATCCTTTACATTCCAGCTGTGAACTTGTGGAGCTGTAAAATACATTCGTAAGTCAGAGGTTATTATAGAACAAATTGAATAAGGTAAATCATAAATCAAAAAATTTTTTGAAATAAAAAAAAACAAACTTATTTTTAGTTTCAACTATCTTCCTTGAGTCGTATGTCACTTACCAAAACAACAAAACCCTGTAACAATGGCCATTCGCAACAGTGGATTTCAATACCATACCTTTCGAGCTAAGTATAGTCGAGCTAAGTAAGCTAAGCGCTCTATTTGAAAAAGATTTATTGCAACGATTTCCTGGGGGTCTACCGGCTAAGACGAAGCTGATTACCATTGGCGAAAATCGAAGTTCGATTGATGAAAAATTAACTGGAGTAGCAGTAAAATGAACTGGGTGGCAGTACATTTGAAAAAAATCGAACTTCGATTTTAGCCAATGGTAATCGGCTTCGTCTTAGCCGGTAGACCCCCTGACAACATCATTCAAGATAAGATACATTTTATTTAAAAAAAAACCATATAAGTAATTTACAATAAGTAAATAAAATACAGTGGTTTCGCCAGTTGAACTACTTGAAATGTATCCAGCGGTCATTCGATGAACGGCTTACATTTACATCGATGTCGATATATAAACAAGCGTTCACATCACTAGCGCTGTTTCAACGGGTACGTGACCCGGCAGCGAAAGTCCTGCCCCGCGCATGCGCCGAGCCCTGCGCGGGAGACGAGAAATTACACATTTTTGCCTCCACCACCACCACCTTGGGTCAGTTGGGAGTACTTGGGACTAGTCGACCCTAGAGACGTATACATGCATACTACGAGTTTGTTAGTCAAACTTGTTTGAAAAGGTTTGATGTTTAGTATTTTCACCAAAAGTATAAAAAGTTCTGCGTCCTTAAAAACTTGCACGTAAATTTTTACGACAAAGGCTAGTGTGCATATCATGCAGATACTTCCCTTGAATCACAAGGTTTTCTATCCAACCCTTTATTATTAATTCTTTAGAAGTTGTGTCCTATGTTTGTCGTGTACCTACTCTTATGTATGGTATGGCGGAAACGTTATAAAACCGTGCAAATTGAAAAAAGTTTATTTTAAAACAACACAGTTTACAAATTGTACATGAAAGAGATGCACATAAACAGTAGCCAACAATATAACTACTAAATGAAAAATTTAAAACACCTTGACATATCAATTTCACATAAATGGATCACCCAATTTTGATAAAACATATCTAAAACCCATCGCTAGAAAACCTGCTTTCAAATTAAAAACAACCACAAATCGGTTCACCCGTTTATGAGCTACGGTGCCACCAGACACACAGACAGACAGACACACCCACTTAGTGGTCAAACTTATAAAACACTCTTTTTGTGTCAGAGGTTACAATATACCTTATTTTTATGCCTTGCAACTTGTCACGTATGCAGTACGCTCAAATAATTGCCCAATACCATGATTTGAGATCTCTACGTTTTCTTACATTGTGTTAAACAAACTTTACACCTAGCGTCTTCCAGTGAAATAACAGTTGTCAATCAAAAACGTGACTTCTATGATGCGCACGCGACGGTCGTCTCTACAACCATCGCGAGTTGAACAAGGTCATTGGCAACCGTCGTCGGCACTTGTTCGCGGTTCTGGGTTCGATTTCCGGACAAGCCTTGTGTGTATTAAGGTCTGGGTCACCGTTAGCTAGAGAGTTATTCTTACTTTAGTGTCCCAGTCTTCCCCTTTTATACAGGCACAGGAAGTACTTTTCGACAGCATATACAAAGTAATTTTGAAATGGCTTTTTTCCTGAAACAAGTTAACTTCAAAATGTATTTTCCAACCACTTTTGTTCTACGACTTTTCGAATAGCTCGATACATTTTAACTAGTGGTTCGCCCCGAACTCGAACTCGCGACCCCATAACTCAGCAACCCCTCGACCGATTTGGCTCATATTCGAACTTAAAAATTCTCTTTGCCTCATTTACCCGCCTACCAAATTTCATGACGATCCGACTAAATTTACTCAAGTTATCGTCGAACGAACATTCATACATACATACATACATACATACATACATACATACATACATACATACAAACGCCGGATTGTTCCAGTAGACTCGGAGAACTTCGCTCGCTTCGCTCGCTCGTTCAATTATTTAACGTTTCCTATTCTTCAAAAGTTTGTATTTGTACCATTTCGGCGCTGCCTGCACGGCGCGCTTTCGTGTCCCACCACTCTCTACCATCTCTCCACCCTTATTACCCATTGTTGTACGTACATCTTTCACATTTTTATTGCCCCTCATAAAAGCTCATCTACCACATCTACCTATGCTCAGAATTGTCCAAAGGCCCTGCTAAATAGTCACGCGTGACGCACAGACGCCAGGGGCAAATTCTCGGGTATCTCGCATTCGACACATCTCGAAGGAAAATCTCATGTCATTTCAATCTCGACTGCTCCCGATCACTCGAGTCATGTCGAGCGAAAAAGGCAAACATCTCCCAGAAATATCGTGCCCTATGTCAAGGATGACTTCGTGAGAATAGGAGATGTGACATTTGCCGCAAAATGAGATTTTTGCTTCGAGATGTGCCCCCCTCCTGTCCTGCGCTACCTCCCTCCAATCTTCCACCTGGAGCTCGCACAGGTCTCTTTCCACTACGTCCTTCACAGTTCTAACCTTTATTCACGTTATCTTCAACAACTGTAGTCTATACACGTTATCGTCAACAACGTTTTCTTCAACAACGTTACTTTCAACAACTGTAGTCTTTATACACGTTACTTTCAACAACTGTAGTCTTTGTAAACGTTATCTTCAACAACTGTAGTCTTTATACACGTTACTTTCAACAACTGTAGTCTTTATACACTCTATGTTCAAACCAATTGGAGCCATGACCAATTGACCAACGCTAGACAGAAGGTATATTTTAGAAATTATGTCATTGGTGCAATTTGCGGAATAAAAAGTGATATGCGAGCCTTCTGCCGTTAGCCCGGCGTGTGTTACGTGCGCCGCCTGACAACCCAAAGCGGGGACTTGTCACAATGTTATAGGCGTAGCGCTTATCTCAGTAGGTTCCGGCGGTAGTTGAGAGCGGTCGTCGAGATACGATAACTATTTTAGCGACCTAGTTCATTCGATAGCTCGTCAAAGTGTACACTTTTGTTGTAAAGTTGCCCGTAACGTAACCGAGTAGTTGATAGCGTGTAAGGGTCGACGTGCTGTCATGTGTACACAGTATGTCAATTTTCATGATATTATATTGTCAATAACTACTCAATGATTTTTGGTCCAGTGAATGTACACAGTCTTTTACTTTTTAGGCTCATGAGCCAATTTCCTGTAGTATTTTTGTGAAATCTACAGTTATTATTGAAATCATATAGAAAGTTACATAATCGTAAAAAAAAAAATGGGACAGCCTATGAACACATGCAGAGGGACATAGCAAGCTAGCTAGATCACAGATACTATTATGTCAAATTCATTCGATTTGATCAGATAATATCGCTCTGGTAGATGAAAAGTTAACAGTTGCAATATTATTGTGTCCACTTGTCAAAAAGTCAAAAGGTGTTATAAATAAATAAAATACATATGGCATAAATAAATTATTTACATTGAACGTCAAAATAGGTATTATCAAAAGTAAAAAGAAGTATACAGGGTGTTAAAAGACCGCCAACAGACCCGAAAGGTACGCATACTAGACACCAAAACAAAGTACTTTTTCGATAAATTGTTGCTGGGAAATGATTTTGGTTTTTTAGGTTATAATTTTGGAAAATATTTTATCACGCAATGGAAGTGTAATGCAGAGAAGTCATACTGCACAAGCGTTGACATAAAGTTGTGTTACTTACCCTCAAAGTGCCGATGTTTAGAATACATTGCGGGTTGCGATTTTGACGTCGTTTTATGCAAGAAATATTCAAAATGTTGATATGGCTTCTTGAGAAGAAATGTTAAGTACTTGATACTGAGCAAATTTCTGCAATAAAAAAAGTTTGAAAAGTCTGACTTTAAACCTCATTATCTCGGAAACCGTTGATTTCCCAGGTATAGTTCCTTGGGCAAAAATGTTCAGTATGATGAGGACAATACGTGGTTTCCCGCTTTGTTGGACGTCTTTTAACACCCTGTATAAATGGTAGATATCATTCTTAAGCATCAATCGATAGCATTCCTAAGTTCTAGGATCTGGAATCCAAACCTTAGGTCCTGAAAATAGTTAAGCCTCGCGTTGAGAAATCGCAGGAGAGTTTTTTCAAAAACGTATCCAAATAGAAGATATGTTTTTTTTCATTGGCGGTGCTAGTTGTGCGTCCTATTGTCCCTTATGCACGGCGCCAGTTTCATCGCTTCTTTACTACAAGATACAGGTCCACGCTTTGCACAGTCAAACTGTAAAAAGAAATGTCTACCTTTCTCTCTCACTCTTCTGCTGTCGCATACAATTTCTCGTTTCACCGTTCACTTGTTTAGCAACTCGCCCTCCACTTCGACAAAGTTCTAAGGTCTTACTTTCTTTTGTTTCCGAACGACTTTACGACTAGGGATATAAAGTGGGTTTTGCTTCGACCGGGGAAAGTTCAATGGAACTTTTTCCCGGTTGATTGTGGAGTAGTAAGATGTATGTTTCTTATTTTTACAACGTACCAAAGTTGGTCACTCGGTTAGTGGATTCTCAAACGTTGCGATAAACGCACGCGCAAGTTCATCCTATTTATAGTCAGCAAAGAGATAGACTCGGCGATAAATCGTAAAAAAATCGTCATAAAAAATGCTCAGTTGATACTGGCTGGAATATAAAAACGTATTTTAAATTTAAAATTAGAAAATAAAAAGATGCAATCCGATTTCAAAAATCGAACCTAGGGGAAACTTTTTTCGGAAAATTCAGCGGTTTCATTGGTCTTAACTGTAACTGTCAAGATGACAGGTGGCAAGTGGTTTGAGTTTGGAACTGCTAGTGATGTGTCTCGTGCTCTGTTACTAATAGTGCTGTTATCGGTTTGGGACATTGTCACGCCTGCCAGTGGACAGGACATGTACAATAGAGGTAAGATTTTTCTATTATTTACTTTATTACATTTTAATAAATATGTGGAAAAAAGTTATTAAAAATTATATTATCTTAGGCTTTCACGCGTACAATACATAAGTACAAATTAAACTACGTACCTATTTAACAAAAAAAAAAACAATTCAAAGCGTACCCCAGTTGAACAAAAAATATCACTTTTTTTCTACAATATTATACAAAATAATACGTTATCAAAAAAAAAAACTAAATTAAATTTAATATTCATTAAATATTTCGAAATTAATAATTTATTCTCAGCCTAATAAATTCCTTTACAAAAATCCAAGAACCTCGGTAAATATTTAATACCAAACCAATAAAACAAAAGCTGAGAACTTACTTTCTCCAGGCAACTCGTTGAACTCTTTTGTTTGACGCTCAAATGCCCTCTTCAAGGTCGATAGAAATAAGACTGAAGTGGCATTTGAATCTACGTAATGAGATGATTTATATAGCGTCCAGTGGCACCTTCGTGGTATTTTTTCCGTATGGGAATTTAATGAGGCTGTAAAATATTACGACCCCGAAATTAATAAAAAAAACAATGCAAAAAAGGGTTTTAAAAAAAGGTTAACGGCAGGTTAGGAATTGCAAGACTTAGGTTTTTATACGCAGAATCACGTACTTTATAACGTACTTTATCAAAAGGGCAGCCGGTAACCTTTTACGTGAATTAAACCGTTACGGGCGACTGTACTATAACCACATTTATTCTCCTAATTGGCCTTTAAAAAGATTTACTTTAGAGTGAGTTTACGCCAAAAACAAGCAATTTAATTGTAAGTAACCAACACGGACTTGCCTGGCGGGTGTGGATGTGGATACGGTTTCCTTTTTAATAAAAATAAATACGTTTTCGCAAAAGAAAGTTGTGCACGTTTTAATTTATTGGAAAAAGTAGGGGTTCTGTAGTTTTCGTTTTTATAAAGCCTACAAAGTATTACACTGCTGGGCAAAGGCATCTTCTTTTATCCTTCACTTATCCCTATCTCGGCCTCTTCATCATCATCATCATCATCAGTTCCTGTTATCCCTAATCAGGGACATAGGGCTCTCAAAACAGTTTTCCATTCTGGCCGATTTTGCGCCTTCATCTCAAGCTCGGATATGCTCATTCCGAGACTTTTAGCCTCCTGTTGCACTGATCGACGCCAGATAGTTTTAGGGCGCCCTTTCTTCCTTGTTCCAGTGTGACACCATCTCAGTGCTATCTTGGCCTCTTGATATCCTGGAAAAAAGGTTGGCACCTCTATCTCGGTATGCCACGGCGCTGACGCACATAAAGTGGCATCCAGTCGGTGACGATTTTTGCCCACCTATCTGGACCCATGCGGCAATCGTGGCTAGCCCATTTCTGTAGTATTCAAACAAAACACTTGAGAAGATTTGTAAAACATTCGAAAACAGATCATAGGCTGAATAGACAGATTAGGTCTTCCTATTCTGCAATTAATCCTGAAAGTAAAAATACAAGCCGAAGACCTGGCCGCCCAAAACCAACACGGCTACAAAAACAAAAAAATATCGCAAAATGGTTCAACACAAGCCACACAGAACTCAAGTGGCCATAATGGTAGCCGACCTGCAATAGAAGATGGCACAAAAGACGACGAAGAAGACGAAAAATACGAGTAGTCAGTTACAAGTAATTGTTAGAGTTTCTACAGGACATCAATTTCTTCTTCTTCTTCTTTGATCTCTTTACTCCTCCGTGGAATCTGGAGCTGACACAAGGGCTTTCCATTTATCTTTATTCATGGCTAGGGAGGGTAGCTCTGGCCAAGTTGCTCCCTTCTCTTTCGTCTCAGAGAGAACGAATCTATTCCACGTCTGGGACGTCAATTTAAAAAATATAACGATGTCCACAAATTGTCACTTTCCCACGGTACCCTAAATCGAGCTGTCAATTAATACGGTATAGCGAGCGCGTGGTGAGTTGGTGACAGACTCCCGACAACCGGTTGCAGTCGAAAACTGCATCGGTCGACGACACGCTAGGATAGCCCATAGTAGCTCTTATCGCGTGCGGCGAAAGTGCGGCAATAGGGATATTGATGAGTTACTTTTAAAACGATATTTTGTATGAAAATACTAGCTTGTGACATGACAAGCTTGTATTTTTACAAAGTACTGTTTAAATGTTTCATTGATTCATAATTATAAATGATCTGTTAGAGTTTTGAGACAATTGTTTTGATAAAACTTTTTTTTAAATTTAGATTTTGCTCATTGAATACTGTGAACATCCGTACTGTACAAAAAGGCGTATCAGTTGGAGGCATTAATAAATCGTAATTGAAACCGTTAACCGGGAGCCCATTTTGGCACCATTGCGTTACAGGCTAAGGCCCCAGTTGGCAGGATCTCGTCTGTCAAGGGTTCGTAATCGCTTTTAATTTGTGATCTCTTTTAGACCAGCCGACGCAAATATTAAAAAAGCTTGTCACAATTTTATTATAAGTCCATTACAATGGGGTTTTTTCCAGGCATCAAAAATAGCCCAAATAACTGTCAAAATCAGTCAATTAATCTGTGGTTTCCATACAAACCACAGATTTAGTTGCGCGATAATTCGCGAATCGCTGTCAAATTTGACACTTGGAAAAATCCCTATTATCTAGATTTACCATCAATTTTAATTTGTCTACCAATCTAAGGCTTTGGTGTATGTTACAAACTACAGTGCATGCACAAATAAAGGCAAGAGTAAAATGACGGACTGAGGATCTAATGGGTTTAAGTTTTTATTTAGATAATGCAAGGAACCATAAAAACCATGAACCCTAACCACCTCACAAATAATTTGTTTGAAAACGTGGTTCTTTTTGACAGTAAATTAATGTTTAATTTCACATTATGTGTGAATATCCACTTCACAAATGTGGTTTATCCTGCATCTAAGCCCGAATGTTAATCATACATACTAATTACCATGATTCAGCTTTACTAAACGATACGAGAGTTAAATTACGAGCTATCAATCAATTTAACTTAAACTCGATAAATATGCATAAGGCCACCGATATAACACACCCAAAACAGAGATATTTTTAGAAAAAATAAAATCCGCACCATTTTGCAAAAAAAAAACTTTCATCATCAATATTATAGAGATCATTTGGAGAAAGTTGTCGACGGAACCAATCGGGTAAAGATCGTCCGGCGAATCACCAAATCGTTGATTATCATCAGCGAAAACGTAGGCTTTCACTAACTTGGCCGTGGATTATTGTGTTATCAATGTGAGATGACTTGAAAGAAGTTTTGTATCGTATAGAAAATTACGGATGTCTTGGGCGATCTTCAGAATAAAAGATTTACAATAGACACCCATGAGATGCAGCCTATACATGTCCCATTTGCTGGGTGTTTCAGAAGAGAGAGTTGGGGTCACCACGCGTGTCCACTAATATTTAAATTAAATTTAGCCGCCTACCAAATTTCATGACGAGCGTACCAAATTTACGTAAAGTTATCGTCGGACGAACATTCATACATACACACAAACAAACATTCAGACATATATCCAAGCGCCGCCGGATTGTTCCAGTAGACTCGGAGAACTTCTCTCGCTTCGCTTCGTACAACTGCTTCTTCAGGGTGCCTCTCCGACTCAGCGAAGGTTGGCGGTCAGCTCCGAATATTTTGATTCGTTTCTCGCGAGGCGAAATAGTACTTGCAATATCATTCCACTCCCGTTTCTTAGCCAGGATTTCCTCCTTTGGCTGACGCGTCTCTTGCCAACAAGTTTTCACATCATCATAAATTGTAGGAGGCTGTAGGAAACTATCTCTCGTAAAAAAAAGACTCTGTAAAAGACCTTCAACTTCTTTGGATACATAATGCGGTCGCCCAGGTTTAGTCTAGAGAATACCATAATATTGGGGCAGGGGAATGGAAAATACGCCCGGGGAAGGGCACCAACCAGATGGTCTGATGTGATAAGGAAGGGCAGCGACTGGAGGACGCATTCACCGGGCAGTTCATATGACGGAAGACCGCTCCCAATGGAAGCGAGTACGACATGGTCACGATCCTCAGCCATGAGGAATCGATCAAGAAGAAGAATCTAAAAATAAATCCTAGATCTAAACCTTTATCTCTCGTGTCTAAACATGTTATGTCGTAGATCTACAATCTTTATCTTTTTGATGGTGATCCATAACTCTCGCTAAACTTTTAAAGGTGTTTTTGTTACACCCAGTTCGAGATCGGTTCTGTACTCCATAGTCCGAGCAACCCCATCGCGCATACATTGAGTATACCGTTGGGTGCAACGGACGTGTGCGCCTTACCAATGCGGTTGATTTTGCGGCGTTGAAAGTGGACATGCGCGAAACAGTGCACTTCGAAGTCATGATATATTTCATGACATTTCATACCGCGTGATATTACCTTATATCATGGCACCAAACATGACACATGACATCATGGTATTTCTTCATTGCAGACATGAAACATGACATCATGGTATTTCTTCATTGCAGACATGAAACATGACATCATGGTATTTCTTCATTGCAGACATGAAACATTACATCATGGTATTTCAGCACACTTTCATTGCAGTACGTACAGTGTGCTGAAATGCCATGTGTCATGTTTCATGTCATCTAGTGTAATGAAATGAAATGTGCCATGCTTTATTCTCTCGTGTAATGTGTAATATTTCATGACACCGTTGTGTAATATGTCTTTGGTAATATTACAAGCATTACCTACACATGTCTAGTTGAAAGTGGCTATCGGGCGGGTCTGATTGTGTTGTGACAGACTGCACCTATTATCGATAGAGGGCTACCGCGTTCAGATTTGCCACAAGGGGCGCTGGTGTAGCGCGAGGTCCAAAAATTTCACTGTTTGTATGGGCTACGCGGGTTCAATATGATTTAAAAGTAAGTAAACTCTTTTTTACGTGCTTGAACTACCGAACTAAATCCCATAGAATCCGCATTACGTATAAAATAACAATAAAAATTTGTCCCCACAGAAACAAAAGATATCAGCAATAGAACAATACGAAACATCATTTCGACCATACGTCTAATATTCGAATGTCAACCTTATTGCATTAGTGTACAGTTTTTCTTTAATTGCATGGACTACGAGCAAATAAGCTCCCAAAGGCAATTTGGGCATCTATTTTTCCAGACACATTTCAGAGTTCTATGTTGTATCTAGTTTTATCCTTGATCGAAGGCTTGAACTTGAAGAAATATCTAACTTTAAGAGCTGTACTTCGTTGCCTTACTCGACAGTGGCGCCAAACTAGTGAGGACTAAAACGAAAGCTCTCATTAAACATTTGAAAGATTTTTTTAGAATCACAATATATAATATAATTTTGACAAATTACTTACATCTCTGCTTTACATTCTTCGTTGCTTAGATTTGTAAATCTGTAAATACAAATAAAGTCTAATAAATAATTCGTCACTTTGCAAACGAATGTTGCCATATTCATGTAATAGTGAATAATAGTGATGCATTCCGTTCGTTGTGTGATTCAGAGATATCTACATATTGAAGAAAAATGATTTTTCAGCAGTTTGGCCGAACCTTGTTATGAAGCGTGGTATAGAGTAAATAAAGGCCATAATACAGAATTACTGTAGAATAAACGGACGCTGCAGTATCAGAGTTCAGACCGGATGGGCCACCATCTTGGACCGACTAAATCCAGACCGGCGGGTCGAACCGGAAACTGGTAACAGTTTTCTGCATTTTCGCAAACTCGTCCAACGACATGCGGGAGCGATAGTGCGAAATCTGAGGAGATGCTTTGGATGTAGGAAATTAAATAATGCAAGCAATTCGCTTTTATCATGTTTGTGTGAAATGTGATGATAATAAGAATTATTTAAGTGCTAAATAAAATAATTTAAATACCTCCGAGTTTTTATTTAAAATAAGAACATCTAACAAACAACCCAACCGATTTCGATAAAACATGTCTAAAAACCATCGCTAGAAAACTTGCTTTTAGATAAATAAAAAAAAAAATACCGCCGACATTTTAGATTCAAATTTGCATCTCTCATATACTGATTTTGATAAAACATAAATATCTAAAGACACTCGCTAGAAAACTAGCTTTCAAATAAATAAAAAACGCATCCAAATCGGTTCACCCGTTTAAAAGCTACGGTGCCATAGACAGACGTAGCGATAAAAAAATTGACACCCCTCATTTTGCGTCGGGGGTTCAAAATACATCTTTAGGCGCTTAATAGCTATAAAGCCCGCAAAAATTCTAAAAACCCCCGACGCTTTAGCTTCTAATTAGCATATCTCATGAAACAAGTCTACTAAGAACCATCGCTAGAAGACCTGCTTTCAAATAAAAAATATCACATCCAAATCGGTTCACCCGTTTAAGAGCTACAGCTTTATAGCTATAAAGCCCGCCAAAAGCAACCGTGTACAGTTGCCAACGACGAGTCTTCTTCAAAGCCTAGAGAGAAAGTAATGCTATACGCGCTAACTACAGCCTTACGTTCGACCCGAGGAGTAGTAGCAGCGGTGGAAAGTGAAACCCTATAGAACGGGGTCAATGCACTGGCGGGCAGTGCAAAGTGTCATTTTGTCATTCGTACACCTGATGGCATAGTTTATTGGCTTGTTTTGAGAGGAGAAACCAATTTTTTCATCGATGTCTAGCTGAACTCTTACGAAATGCTACAAATAGAAAATTTGATCAATGGATACTAGAAGGTCTTATCAAGTAGGTATTGATGTGTCAGGAAAACATGATTGGTCCCCATAGAAATTGAGAGGGGTCCCCATAGAACAAATTTATCTGTTTTTTATGCTCTAAATAGGTAGAGCATAAAAACAGATACATTTGTAAAAACGGTAAAACATACAAGCATCAAACTGGGTATGATTAAAGGGCTCACTTTATAGTATAAAGTATTTTTATAACAACAAATAATAAAAAACGGTCAAGCGCGAGTCAGACACACGCACCAAGGGTTTTTTTTAAGTGCGCGAGTCCGTCCACAAGAGAGATTAATTATTAATTTAAAATCCGTTCTCAACGGTTAAACCTCTACATGTGTGTTTTGTCATGGCTTAGTTTCACTTTGTGCGGTCAGATTTTTGCGGAAAAAGCTAGATTCGGCAGATGCTTTCGTTTTTAGAAATGCTACTTATTAGTTACGTAATAAAACTATTATCTGAGCTTCGTGACTATTACTCAATACTCAATACTTTATTGCAACCATAAGTGTACGGTCGGCCACAGTCACAGATACCCCATGGCAGCTCTTACCGCGCGCGGCATAAGGGCGCCAATCAAACAAAAACGGGTATCTAGCGTGTGGCCGACTGTACAAGATCTTAAATAACATTGTAACATGTGAGGAACTCTATGTCGGGCACAGCAAAAACTTAAAAGCTAGGTAAAAGAAATATCTTAAGACTAGGTAGTTATTGGAGATCTTTTATTTTAAAACTAGGTTGGTATTTAATACCTAGGAACATTATTCTAAGCGTATCGATGGCAAAACGATGCAGACTACGCCAAATTGTTTTAGAATTTTGCAGATTTGTTACATTTTATTCTTTGAGTCATTTCCGGACTTCTGACACTCCAAACCTTATCTTTTTAAACCTTTGAAGTAAGTATTTCTCTAAATGTTATTGTTAGAATTGTCTGCTGATAACAAATCGTAAACTAGAGAATGTCGAAGACATGCAAAAAATATTTTGTTTTACTACTGTCCAAAGTTTCAACAAAAAGAAAGGACCTAATAAAAAATAACATGTTGTATTACGCCAGCGTGAGGCGAGTCTGACTTTACCGCATACTATACTTTACGCTTTACTGTAATTTACGAACCCGATAAAAAACATATCTACTGCAAGGGCACGTCCAACAAAAACTGTTCAGATTAAATCTATCTTAATAACCTTATTTCGAAAAATTACGTGTTGGTGCGAGAATTCTAAAAAACGACGTTGAGCCCATTTTTGAATGCCCATGAAGTTATGAATTTGTTAACAGTTACGTATACATTAAAACTGTCAACATTAATTAAAATAACTTCTAGTTGACACATTTCCCAACTACTAAATGTCATGGGCTTGCCTAAAACCTCTGACCTCAAAGTTTAGTACCTAGACCTGGGGGTCTACCGGCTAAAACGAAGCCGATTACCATTGGCGAAAATCGAAGTTCGATTTATGAAAAATTAACTTGTTGGCAGTAAACAGTAAAATGAATTGGGTGGCAGTACATTTTTCAAAAATGGAACTTCGATTTTCGCCAATGGTAATCGGATTCGTCTTAGCCGGTAGACCCCCTGGAACACTTTTTGTTTCGTGCAATAATTTAGGGAGTAATTTATTAGGCCTAATCCACGGAAAAGAAGAGGTCCATACGTGTGGAGCAATATAACATTAAATGTGCAATCAAACTCTCTGTAAAACGCTGCAATGAGATTATTTAGACAGCGTCCAGTGGCACCTTCACTCACACTAGATGGATGAAGAGACCACTCGGCGCTGCAGTGCCTGGGACATTAACGCTGCAATAGAGACACCTCAATACAAGTCAGTCCCCGTATTCTGTAAAATATCCACCGTAAAAATAACCGTTTTTAAATGTCAAAAAATATATTCGTATTGTTCATTTCAATGTGTTCGAGTGTTTTGACGTTCAAAGGTTGAGTTGATTTCTTGATTTCTTAGGGTGGCATTAGCATTTTTGTTTTCTGAGATCACCTACTGACTGACGACTATTAATTCCACCAGGTGCACGTTTCATATAACTGACAAAAATATTTTATTACTAGCTTTTTGCCCGCGACTTCGTCCGCGAAGACTTATAAGAAGTTGCCTGGGTACATCTTTCACCATTATCAAATTAGCATGAATAGAGTCATGGGTGTGTATTTTTTTAAGCTATCTCTATTCCAAAAGTCATCCAAATCCGTCGTGCAGTTTCAGCGTGGAAGTGTATGTGTTGTGTATGTGTGTGACCAAATTGGTAAAGATCAAATGTATCCAACAAAAAAAAACATACTTTGAACCTTTTTGGCCGTTTTAGGTTTATCATTATTATTGTTTTCTTCATGCTTAGTAGATTTGCTATAAAACGCAACTGTAGTTAAATGTTAATTGAATAGTTGTAGCTTTAATGGTTCCGGCATTGTTATTGATCCTAAATCAGGAAAACTCTTAAAATGTTTCCACCCTTTTTGATGCTGAAACATGTGTTTAATTATTATTTCTGATTTAATACACGACTACTTAGTTTCAAGTTAATCTGAATCCAATAAAATGATAATTTCATACAAATTTTTAACCCCGTTTTGGCCGTTTTAGAGTTAACATTATTACTTTTTTCTTCATAGTTTTGCTATAAAACGCAACTGTAGTTTTTCAAAGTTGTAACTTGAATGGGTTGGGCCCAGCATTGCTACTACATCAGGGAAAAATATTCAACGTTTCCACCCATTTTAACCCTTCATTCGCTGAAATGAGAAAAATGCTGAAACATGTGTTTGATTATTTCTGATTTAGCATACGAATACTTAGTTTCAAGTAGGTATATCAGACAAAAAAAAATGAATTTCATACAAACTTTTAACCCCGGTTTGGGCATTTCAAGGATTAACATTGTTACTTTTTTCGTCATGGTTGGTAGTTTTGCTATAAAACGCAACAGTAGTTCAACTTTCAAAGTTGTAACTTAAATGGTTTGGACCCAGCATTGCTACTATATCTGGGAAAAATCTTCAACGTTTCCACCCATTTTAACCCTTCATTCGCTGAAATGAGAAAAATGCTGAAACACGTGTTTAATTATTTCTGATTTAGTATACAAATACTTAGTTTCAAGTAAATCGGACAAAAAAAAAATATTTCATACAAACTTTGAACCCCGGTTTGGGCATTTGAAGGGTTAAAATTATATATTTTTTTTCATGGTAGGTAGTTTTGCTACAAAACACTACTGCAGTTTAAATTTCATAGTTGTAGCTTTAATGGTTTAGGCCTGGCATTGATACTACATCAGGAAAAATCTTCAAACTTTTCTACCCCTTTTAACCCTTTAGTGGGCAGAATTTTGAAAAATGCTGAAACACGTGTTTAATTGTTTCTTATTTAATATACAAATACTAAGTTTCAAGTTAATCGGACCAAAAAAAAATTTTATTTCATACAAACTTTGAACCCCGGTTTGGGCATTTGAAGGGTTAAAATTATTTTTTTTTCTTGATGGTGGGTAGTAATGCTATGAAATGCAACTGCACATTCAATTTGAAAGTTGTAGCTTCAATGGTTTGGGCCCAGCATTGCTACTACATCAGGAAAAAAACTTCAACGTTTCCACCCATTTTAACCCTTCATTGGCTGAAATGAGAAAAACGCTGAAACACGTGTTTATTTTTTTCTGATTTAGTATACTAATACTTAATTTCAAGTAAATCGGACCAAAAAAAAATTTTATTTCATACAAACTTTGAACCCTGGTTTGGGCATTTGAAGGGTTAAAATTATATTTTTTTCTTCATGGTAGTTAGTTTTGCCACAAAACACTACTGCGGTTTCAATTTCATAATTGTAGCTTTAATTGTTTTGGGCCTGGCATTGATACTAAATCAGGAAAAATCTTCAAACTTTTCTACCCCTTTTAACCCTTTAGTGGGCAGAATTTTGAAAAACGCTGAAACACGTGTTTACCTGTTTCTTATTTAATATACAAATACTAAGTTTCAAGTTAATCGGACCAAAAAAAAATTTTATTTCATACAAACTTTGAACCCCGGTTTGGGCATTTGAAGGGTTAAAATTATATTTTTTTCTTCATGGTGGGTAGTTTTGCTACAAAACGCTACTGCAGTTTCAATTTCATAGTTGTAGCTTAAACGGTTTGGGCCCGACGTTGACACTACATCACGAAAAATATTCATACATTTCAACCTCGTTTAACCCTTAAACTGCTAAAATTAGAAAAAAGCTAAAACAGGTGTTAAATTATTTTTGATTTAATATACGAATTCTTAGTTGGAAGTAAATCCGGACAAAAAAAATTTTTTTTTCATACAAACTTTGGACCCCATTTTTACCGCCTTAAGGGTTAAACTTGAAGTAAATCTGTCTTAACCCGTAGCGTGTCCACAAATTACAACTATTGTCAAATTTTCATTGTTTTGGCATTAGCGGTTTTGTTCCAGCATCGATCGTAACTAATGAAAAAAATCGAAAAACTTTGGCACCCATTTTAACCCTTAAGAACATAGAAATGAGAAAAAATCTGAAATAGGTGTCAAGTCATTTAAAAAAAAAAGTACATAAAATCAAGATTTAAGAACAAAAGACCAAAAAAAAATTTTTTCCCATACACACTTTCAGCCCTATTTTGACCCACTTAAGGGTTAAATAAAAAAAAATCGCTTCTTAAATGAACCCTCCACCATATAACGCAACTTTTGTCCAAATTTCATACTTATAGGTTCAGCCGTTTGGGCTGTAGCGTGATGAGTCAGTCAACCTAAGCCTTTTATATATATAGATGACAATTCGATATACAGGGCGTCCCACGGCTATGCCACATGGAGGGAAAGTACCTTAAATATTGTAGATGGAACATTTTACTGAAAGAAGACATTATTTTAATTTAAAAAACAATTTAAACTGCATTCATAGATATTGAAATTATGACATGGTTGAACCGGGAATCGAACCCGTTACATGAGAAAAAATTATTACCCTGTAGTTTTATCATACCGATCGAAAGGCTTCATGATAAGGATAATTTTTTGCTAAATAACATAGTGTCAGAAATAAAAGGAAGACCATGAATTTTAACATTTACCTGGTAGTATGCAACAAATCGAGCCGTATCCTGAGCCGAAAGACGCGTAAAATTTTGTCCATCGCAATGCGGCTGGCTGATTATAAAGAAATAATTCAAAAATGTGTTTCATTTTCACACTTTTAATCTTTTGTTACTGTGATTTTCATTGATAAATTGATTAATGTTGTATTAAAAATGTTAAAATTCATGGTCTTCCTTTTATTTCTGACACTATGTTATTTAGCAAAAAATAATCCTTATCATGAAGCCTTTCGATCGGTATGATAAAACTACAGGGTAATAATTTTTTCTCATGAAACGGGTTCGATTCCCGGTTCAACCATGTAATTATTTCAATATCTATGAATGCAGTTTAAATTGTTTTTGAAATTAAAGTAATGTCTTCTTTCAGTAAAATGTTCCATCTACAATATTTAAGGTACTTTCCCTCCATGTGGCATAGCCGTGGGACGCCCTGTAGATTGCGTAGTCGATTTGACATGAGGTTACAAAAAAGGTTTGTTTACAAACCGACCTATCAATGAACATCGAATTGTCATAATAAAATATTTATGTCAGTTATATGAAACGCGGGCCTGAGAATATAGTCGCTGGGCGCCCAGCCCCTCTACCCTTGACGCATTTTTCCAGTACGGCCGCAATATGGCGCAATTTAAAAAATTGAATATTTTACAAATTAAGACGCACTTTGTGTTTTTATTGAATAAAACAGCCTTACCTTTGAATAAACATTACAAAGTATTTAAAATCAAAGCATTACAATGCGAATTCAAAGAGAAATTAATTTTAAAACTTTGTAAATATGAACGCAATGGCGTCAAGGGTAAAAAATCGCCCCGCTCCGCCGCAAGGCGCCCCAGGCCTAAAAATAACGCCCGAATTTACGGCAGCCGCGGGTTTCTTCACAAAGTTTTCCTGGACGAATTGAGAATGTCCAAACGATGAATGTGCTTCACCACGACAGGTATCGACTTCTTCAAGTGATCATGATGGGCAAGATTGAGGGGAAGAGGCGTGCTGGTAGAAGAAGAAAGTCGTTGCTCAGAAACATTAAGGAATGGCCGGAGATAGCCAGCGTCGAACATCTATTTCGCTTGGCAAAGAACAGAAAAGCATATGAAGAGCTGACGGCCAACCTCCATTAGTGGAGAGGCACTCCAAGAAGAAGAAGAAACGATGAATGAACTCATCTTAGGAGTATTGCGCTCACCTACAAAGATGTCGGTTGTCGGCCAACTTTTATGGTAACGTAAAAATTATAGCAATTGACGCCAACAACTGGGTCAGCGATGACCGGTTATTCCTCCAAAGCCTACGAGCTCTCTGGTGGTCTGAGGCTTCGTACTGTTGGTACTGTCACGGTGGTCACCAGAAAGTACGTGGTTAGGTTGTATGGGTTTAGATCTTCATCGTTACGGCGGGGAACAGACTGGCGAATACGATTTTCGCTATTTCCCACTTTTCTCCTAATTTCGTCGTTCGTACAATCGTCGACAAGACAGCTCGTTCACTACGTAACACGCTATTCGGTTACGTTACAGTACAGGCGACTTTACAATAAAAGTGTACGCTCTGACGTGCTGTCGTGTATGCAAAATGTAAAAGCCTATTTTTGCAGTAAAATACAAACTTAAATACTTTTTTCATCTCCCACGCTCGGAAAGTTTGCTGTTACTAGTAACTTACGATCGTGTAAAGGCCGGATTTAAACTATCTGCATTTTTGTGCGCTTCGAAATTTGAACGCGACGCCGGGGCAGTCTTTCCCGCGCCCTATGGTGTTGAAAAAGAAAAAAACACTGGCCGTTTAAGAAGATGCCAAGTCCCGGCAGAAAAAAAGAGCCTCATTCAGAGTTCGTTTACACGCGTACTTCAGCGAAAATAGTTGTTCGAGCCCATTCTCTATACAAAACTGTGAATGTAAATGGGGCATAAGCATCTTTTAAAAAGGTAAAGTCACGGAATAGAACATTCAGAAACGCGGTTTCTTCTTATAGTCTTTTCAATATTTTGTACACATATTTATTTTATAATACCAGTAAATAAAAAAAATGCTTCGCTTCTGTTTTATCAAATAGATAATTATGTTTTGGTTTGTTAAATACATTTTTTTAAACGATATTACTAATTTCATTTTTTATCTCCTAGAATTTTTTATATCGTACGGTAAAAGTTCAGAATGCACCCGGAAAAAAAACATTCTTTTATTTACATTATTTTTGTGTCTGGATAAATAAACTTCAGAAAATTATTAATAAAACGAATGGTTTTAATACCAACGAAGCTCAAAACTTAAGTGTGGCAGCCGTAACTACAGTAAAATATGCTTTTAAAGGAACTTATTTGACTCACCTGTTTTGCCTGTAAGTAGTTGTCTATAGAGTTTTTCCCGCTTGGCTAACAAAATCATTTCCTCGCTTCTGTGAGATGAAAAGTTTTGTGTTTCGCACGAATGCAATATTATTTGCGTCTCGTGCTTCTGAATACCTCGCTACGCTCAGGTTTCTTTTTTTGAACCACACGCTACGCTCGTGGCTCAATTTTAGAAACCTTCGCTAGCTCGGTTTTCAATACAAGCACTCGCCGCAAACAATAATTTTGCATTCTTGCATAACAAATAACTATTTTTTTGTAGTCATTGTAGAGGTATTAACCAATAATGGGTAATAGGTATTTCTTATGCGTGTAAGCTAAGTGTAGGTATCTAACCGAGAACTTGTAAATTCTAGTACACAAACAATTTGCTATTTTGTTTAATGATTAAGGCTGTGTGAACCCACCTTTAGCCGTTCGTCATGCGAAGGTGCTAAACAAGTCGCGAAGACAAGAAATGTGGCAGAATTTTAGCGTCTACTGTTTCCATGGTGATTCTGTGCGACCCCTTTCACAAATAAATGGCTTCTTGAAAGTAGGATCCCAGGAAAAAAGGTCGAATCCCCCACACAGGCGCGTTATTGCGTTTGCGTTATTGCGGCAGTACCTACATGGCCGGGTAACTTTTTACCAGTGAAATCGTTTTTTTTTTGAAAATTTGTTTTTTTTAAATTAATATCCTAACGGAATCGAACAAAAAATGGTTTGGCCAGCTCTTTGATAATCAGCCAAAACAAATGAATATGGTGGAGTGAAAATGATCTCTCAAAGAACCCTCATGTCCCCACACTAAAGACATTTTCTCCTACTTAGTAATCTGCGGAATCCGCCGAGAGGGCACGAAAGTGCGTCGCGCTCGCGCGCGCGGTCGGAATGCGCATGCGACGCGAAGACGGTCAGAAATTACGATGACTCAGTCAGGGGGCGTGCGCGCGCTTCCGAAAGTTACACTTTGCACAATTTAAGCCACGTTTTCACAATCAAAGTAAATAAAACCAAACGAGCCATGCAAGAAAACAAGCGCTTCTGATTTGTCGATACCATGCGAGCCAGAAACAAGCCTTTTCATTTTAGCGAGCTCTCTGGCTCGGATGGAATCGAACAATCAGAAGCGTTCGTTTTCTTGGATGGCTCATTTGGTTTTATATACTTTGAGTGTGAAAACCACCGAACTAAATCCCATAGAATCCGCATTTCGTATAAAATCACAATAAATCCTTACAGAAACAAATGATATCGGCAGTAGAACAATACGAACCATCATTTCAACCATACGTCTAATATTCGAATGTCAACCTTATTGCATTAGTGTACAGTTTGAATTTAATTGCATAGACTACGAGCAAATAAGCTCCCATAGAGGATTTGGACATCTGATCTAATTTTTCAGACACATTTCGGAGTTCTATGCACTATCTTGTTTTATTCTTGATCGAAGGTGAAAACACGGCTTTATAGGCGCCACGAAAGATGACACTTGACTGCGCCTCCCGCACTCTTTCCGCGCTCAGACCTCATTCATATTGCTAAAGAGACCTATGATATGAATCGTCTGCGATGTCAAACCACGTGGTGTGTCAAGTCTCATCTTTCGTTCTGCGTATTGTAAACACGACAGCACGTAGACGCTTACACTTTCGTTGCAAAGTCACCCGTAACGTAAGTTAGTGACGTGAGCGTTTACGTGCTGTCTTGTGTACGGTCGGCCACAATCTCAGATACCCCATGGCAGCTCTTATCGCGCGCGGCATAAGGGCGCCAATCGAACAAAAAGGGGTATCTGAGACCACTCGCCGATTTTGAGGGAAAACATCGTGAGGAAACCTGAGAGTTTGAAGCGTAATACCCTCAGCACGACAATCACCAATCCGTATTGAGCACGCGTGGTTACACTCCCTCTCTAAGAGGAGGCTTTTATCCATGTACAATTGTACAGGCTACATCTTCCTTACTTTTTACTCGCTTACAAATTTGTATAACATTCCGATCAAAGATAAGTGCTCGATTTACCGTCCAACAAACGTTCAAGTAAACATACAAACGCCGGATTGTGTAAATAATTCAGGGTCTAAATTCGCAAACGCACACCCTAGTACACACAAAATAACAGAAAACGCGAAATTTCTCCTGCCGCCTCTAATAAGAGTTTCAATAATTCAAGACAACTTTCACTAATCTCCTTAGGCACAACGTAAACAACGATTCGGCTGCGCCGGCGCCGCCACCTCGTGTCATGGTTAAGGAATAGAGCAGTAGGAGAAATCGGCGGTGTCCTTGAAATAGTTACGAGTTATGACACGGCCTTCTATACAAAAATTACTTATTTGTATTCCGAGAAGATTCGAGGTCCAGAATCATATCCCGGTTGTGGCACGTACGGTTGGCCACTGTCTAGGATACCCCATGGCATAGCTCTTAAACGGGTAGCTCTAGCGAGTGATCTTAGATGTATTTTATAAAAATCAGTTCAGTAGTTTTTTATGAGATACGCTAATTTGAAGCTAAAATGTCGTGAGTATTTAGTAAGATGTAGCCTGTACAATTATACATGTCCCACTATCTGGGCAAAGGCCTTCTCTCAGAGAGAGAGTTGGAGCTTAATCACCACGCGTGCTCAATGCGGGTTGGCGATTTTTACGTTGAGGGTATAATGCCTCATTGAATACGCTCAGGTTTCCTTACGATGTTTTCCTTCACCGTCAGCGAGTGGTATTGCTACTACAAATTCACAAATGTCCGTAACTTTGAAATTAAACAAAGTCATAGATACATGCCCGCACCGGGAATCGAACCTAGGACCTTTCGCTTCAGAGTCCACTGTTCTTCCCACTAGACCACCACCGCTTTCGTGAATATTTAAATTTTTTAATTTAGTAGTTATGAAGAAAAGTTTTCGATAACGAAGTTGTATGTTCTCCAATTCCTGTATGTAGGTAGATAAACCACTGTATATGTCTACACTGTGCCTTGTGTGACCCGCTATTCACGGTCTGATAGCCGTTCTGAATTGCGCACGAGTCGGTGCCTCTGGTGTTATGTCAGTGACATTAAGATCGCGGGAGATAGCTGATGCTGACGAGGTATGCTGGCATTGTGAGGGTCACGTCGATGTTTTGCGGAAATTTTACTTATCTTAGGCCTTATCTTATATTTCCTTAGTCCTTTAGACCTCCTGAGGCCTTTGCATCTCCTCTGTCCTTTACATCTTCTTGTGGCCTTTACTTACATCTGCTTATTTTTAACCTCAGACCGAAAAAGAGGGGTGTTACAAGTTACACCGCTATGTGTGTGTATGTGTGTGTCTGTCTGTGGCACCGTAGTAGCTCTTAAACGGGTGAACTGGTTTGGATGTTCTAGCGAGTGTTCTTAGATATGTTCTATTAAAATCGGTGCAGCTATTTATGTATGTATGTATGTATTTTTTTTAGTAGTTATCTTAGTCCTTTAGATCTTCTGAGGCCTTTATACATCTCCTCAGTCCTTTACATCTATTTATTTTGTACCTCCTTCAAATTCAAATTCATTTTATTGACATAAATTATATGTAGAGACAATAGTGTTCTTATGTCTTAGGCCACCTCTCTACACAACTGCCATTCTGCAATACGGCCGCTAAGGCCAGTGCAGGTGGTAGTTGCCAACTTTCCATTAAGACATACCGTGGAAATGTGGAAATGAATAAACATCTTCTATTCTATTCTATTCTATCTACTTTAGGATAAGTATTTCTTTTGTTTTAATGTACCGCTTTTTATCCAATAAATGAATTTGAATTTGAATTTGAATGTACCAATGGTCCTCCTTATAATCCGAAGTTTGTTCCGAGCAAATCGTCGCAACGTGACGGGTTACAGGTTTGACGTCCAGATTCGTGACTGTGATGCGATGCTAAACAATCTTTCTGGGTCAGTAGTCTGGGCCTACACTTGTTCGGGCTTTTTTTGGGACTTTTGTAGCTATAATTGTAATGTTAAAGTTGGCTCTAGACGATTTAACCCTCCCGGATTACACAAAACGTTTTGTTGAGTTGAATAAACACATTTCCCCTGAGTAAAATGCATGTCATACATGCATTTTACTCAGGGGAGTCTAAGACAAAAATGAGAAAATGCGCCTGATCTTACATGTAATACAGTAAGGTAAATAAAAATATGAGCTCAAAAAGAGATATAATTTAAAAAGTTTGAACCCGGCGGCGGCGGTAGCACCTTTATCATTTTCTAAACTTCAATTTATTTCAGGGGGCAATTCTCAGGAATTCCGCATTCGAGATTCCCCAGAATCGGGCCCTTAAACTTAAATGAGGGATCAAACAGGGATGTTTAGAACTTGTGCTACCGCCGCCAAATTTACTGCGTGAAGCGAAACATTCACAAGAGAAAGAAACATATTTTTTTACTTCCTGCCGTAATGATAACCTCGTGGTCTATTAGCTGAATGAACTCAACCTCTATGTTTTCCATTTTCTTTGTGGAAGCCATTATTTCCAAGTAAAATTTCACTGATTTACACATTTTGATATCGCACGTTTTTATCTGTCGTTCATTCACTCAACAACGTAGACCCACTTCTCAGGCCATTTTTTACCTAAACACACATACAATTAAGTTGTAAAGTGCAAAACGCCTAGTATAGATACTCACCTTTTTCATAGCTTTCTTTGACGACATAGTTCACATAACTAGACATGGGAAATTGCTTCTTCTAAGAACATTGTTAAAACTATGATGAGTTTGTCTAACACACACTTCATCAAACACCATAAATGCTTGGACATCGCTGTCGTGATAGGCCTTTTTATTCACGCTATTATTTCTAAAGAGGTAGGTAGAATCTAGACATCATCATCATAAGCCTGTTTACACCCATTGCTGATTAAAGGCCTCTTCATGTTCACGCCATCTCTCACGATCCTGTACCAGGCGCAACCACTGTTTCCGGGGAACAGATCGGTTGGCAGACCACCAGCTAGATGGTCCGACTACATTGCCCAAGTAGCCGAAAAACAGACCCTACGCATTCCAGATAAATTTATGTCCTAAATAACAAAATGTTCACTGGCTACCTATTACGTTTTCTTTAGGACAGTCAGCTAGGGTAGGCAAATTGATTTGGCACCCGTCGGGTACGGAGCCCTAAAAATCGTACTATTATCTATGACACAATCACCCAATGCGTTTTCTTTATTGACACGGGTTATAAATGGATGTTACTTCGGCGCCGTCATCTCGTTCTCGGTGGGTGACGGCTGCGATAAACAAATAAAATTCAAATAAAGACCACCCACTACCACACTGGCCACTACCTCATACGATTACCTATCTAAGGCCTTTGCATCTACGTAATGAGATGATTTATACAGTTTCCAGTGGCACCTTCACTCACACTAGATGGGTGAAGAGACCACTCGGTGCTGCAGTGCCTGGGACATTGTTTTAGATGGAGTAGGCTTGCCCAGCACCTACTATACCATCCTAACAGTTTAGTCGGCCTAGCCCACAGTAAAGACAATGGTAGCGTGGTGGCCTAGTGGACAGAACAATGGTCTCTGAAGCAAGAGGTCCCAGGTATGATTACCTACCTATCTTATAAAGACCTATATTTCCCTGCCCCAAACTATGAGGCCAAAACCACCTGTGAAGCAGACTGTGGTTCTTACAGGTGGATCACGATTTGCTTTGACATCGACCATTCAGTCACGATTCTCTAGATAACAATTGGGCCCTTGTATTGAAATGTTTGTTAACGAACGAACCAGGGCCCTTAGCCTGTAACACAATGGTGCCAAAATGGGCTGTCAGGTGACGAGTTCAATTACGATTTGCTAACGCTGTCTGTCCTTTTAATGTTTTTGTAGTACAGCAAAGAATATTTTGATTCTAATTCTAGAGGATTAGTTCTCTGGTTGTAGGAGAAAAACGTGGAGAGCCCGGTTTTGTCCTTCTGCCGGGACGCCATTGACCCGCCATTGCGTTACAGGCTAAGGGCCCTGTAATAGCTTCCAGGAACAAAATGTACTAATGCTCCCATTAATAAAACAATCTCCACTAATCAACTCTACAGGGCAATCTTTAAATAGCTTTATTCCTGAAACACGTCAACTTTAAAATGTGATTTCCAACATCTTGTGTTCTACGACTTTTCTCATAGCTCGATACTTTATAATTACTGAAGTAAGTAAGTAAGTAAAAATTTTATTCACAAATAAACACAGTACAATGAAGGTTTCTTATGTTGAAAAAGTTGGAATTTGTGCCATTTCAGCGCTGCCTACGCGGCGCGCTTTCGTGCCCCTCTACTATTTACCACCTTTCCAGCCTACCCGTTATACATTTTTGTTATTCTGCGCCAAAAAAAAAAAAAATATCTGCGGAATAAATATTTTGCGTTTACACCAAAACCGTAGAACAAAAGATGTAGAAATCGCATTTATAAGTTGGGGTGTTTGAGGAAAACAGCTATTTAAAAATTGCCCTGTATAATTTCTGCAAATTCCGGGAGCAACGGTTTTGTTTTTAACCCCCGATCAAAAAAGAGGGGTGTTATTGTTAAAATAAGTATTGTGACAATACCAAGTAGGTACACACGACAGCACGTAGACGCTTACACGCTAGCATAGCACTCTACTCGGTTACGTTACGGGCGACTTTACAACAAAAGTGTATGGTCTGAGGTGCAGCTGTCGTGTGTACTTACTAAATATTTTAAGGCGCTGTACATAGTGAATGGCCCGCGCGCCAAGAAAAATGCACAAAATCGAGTCCTGTATCAAATACACTAAAAAAATCGAAAATTTTCACATATCAAACCCTAGAATTAGGTGAGACCTATCTAAAACAGCCAGTTTCGTGTTGACATTCATAAACGTTTTGAAGATAATTTTGATGAAAAAAAATAGGCGGCGCACTTTTTTTCAAACAAAATATCTTGCAATCTGTTATGGGTATCAACACAAAACTGGCTGTTTTAGATAGCTCTCACCTAATTCTAGGGTTTGATATGTGAACATTTTCGATTTTTTTAGTGTATTTGTTACAGGAATCGTTTTTGTGCATTTTTTTTGCGCGCGGGCTAATTCACTATGCCCAGCGCCTTAAGAATCTTTCTGGGGTAGAAGAAATTAACAGACATTACAATCTTACTAAACTTAAATCGGCAAATTACCAAACAGCCATAACGAATTGGGTTCGTTACACTTTCTTTATTATTTAGTTAGACAAAATCATGATGTCCGAGGAAAGTATGAAGATGTATCTCTGAGTAAATTAACTTTCTAATTGTTTATTTACTTTTTGTTGCTGCGTTGCTAAAAGATGGTTTTACGGCATCTTATTGAACGAGCGTACTTTTGTGAATTTGCAGTAGCAATACGCTAACGGTGAAGGAAAAACATCGTGAGGAAACCCGCGGCTCAGTTGGCTACACACGTTGCTGATAATTTATACTACCTAGGTACTTGATTATTTTATTTTACTTATTCATAAGTTGTATGCACAAATAGGTATTTTATGTCCTGTGTTTATGTAATTTAATTATTGTTGTTTATGTATGCACATCTACTATCTTCTATATTTTTACTTTTCCAGTCTATCCGAAGGTTGTCTGGAAGAGATCGCTCTTAGCGATAAGACCGCCGTCTGTACGATTTGGTTAAGAAAATTCTTGTAAATAACTAATTTCTGGTGTACAATAAAGTGTTCTCTATCTATTTATCTATCTGTCTAATCGTACGGGTATTATTTATTGAAAAAATGATTTTTACCGGTTTTGAAGACTAAAAAAACTGTGCTGATTTTTGTACAGAATAAGGTCTCCGCAAAGCGATGAATCAGAATCAGAATCAAAATATTTTATTCAATATGCCATAAATAAATTATTTACATTGAACGTCAAAATATTATCTAAAGTAAAAAAAAAAGTCAATAAATCAGATACTTGCTTATTACTATCTAATACTAAGTATTACTTTTTTTTCTCCAGCCTCACTAGCTCTGATCGTTCTTGGAGAAAAAGCATGGTAAAGATGCAATAGCGAAACTGCGAAATGCAAAAGCGAGTAAGGATGTCAGCTGACCATGGCATAATCCTTAGCGGGGGCCATTTTGGTGCCTACTAAAGTTATAATGTAATTGTAAGCTGAGCTTGGAAGAACTATTTGGTACCAAATAAACGTTTGAGCGAGAGTAGTAAGAAAAAGTGTTTGATGAAAACAACTTAAAACAGACATTACAGACAGACAGACAAAATACATAAAATAGACGAAATTAGAGGAAACAAAAACTACGAAGTTTGTTCGCCCCGGTGACAAATTCTCAACAACAAAACAAAACACAATCGTGAAAATAGAAAAATAAAAACTGACAGTCAGCTCGCCTCCTTGACAGCGCGCACCAAACTCTTTGGGCGCGCGCCTCTACATCCAGCGTAAACATCCTCCATCCACATCCCGATCCTTTAAGATAAAATACGTCTCACAAAGTCACAACTAGCGCCGCCAATGAAAAAAAATCATATCTTTTTTTGGAGCAAAAAACGCTCCTGCGATTTCTCAACGCGAGGCTCAACTATTTTTAGGACCTAAGGTTTGGATTCCAGATCATAGAACTTAAGAATGCAATCGATTCTCGCTAAAAGTGGGAGTGGATACCATGCGGGAGTGGATACCTCGTCCACAAAATTGGCATATTTATGCAACGGATGGCTTAGTTTAGACAATACCTTCATAGAATACCCCAAGTTCAGGGCCTAGTAAAGTTGCGGGAGTGGATACCTCGTCCACAAAATTGGCATATTTATGCAACGGATGGCTTAGTTTAGACAATACCTTCATAGAATACCCCAAGTTCAGAGCCTAGTAAAGTTGTGAGCAATAATACTCGGCATGCGTTTCTACCACGCTCTGATTCGCAACTAGTCTATATCCGCATTTGCAAGCGATCGGATGCGTAAAACCACCTTACTTAGATCCCTGTTGCCGGAAGACTATTGCCTTTACTGCTTTAAATATAACAGTCATAGGAAGATCGATAAGCGGTGTAAATACAGTGGTTCCGCAAGTTTATAATTTGCTGTTTGCATTCAGATAAAATCGTCTCTATTTTACATGACAATAAAGGGGACCGCTTTAGCGTTTCCGAGGAGGTATCTAAGTTGGTTTTTGTGAGATTCGAACTACTCGTGCATTTAATAATGTACAATACCTACCTGTTAAATAAGATAACGTAATTAGATCAAATGTGATTTGAGAGATAGTTTTTAATGACACAGTTTCTTTTCTACTAATTAAAGATGGATGTTGAGATAGCTATTACCCTAATTTTTTGTAGAGTCGGATAAAAACGAAATTGATAAATCTGTCGTAGCATGGCTGAGCGAGATACCGTGTGGCGTTATAAAACATACATAATATAATGTTTATTAGTGTTATTTTTTGTGTGTTGTATATTTTTGTCATTTTGATTCAAAATGACAAAAATATACAAGCTCTTAGGCCGACTAAGCTGTCAGGATGGTATAGGTGCTGGGCAAGCCTACTCCATCTAAAACAATGTCCCAGGCACTGCAGCG
This sequence comes from Zelleria hepariella, assembly GCA_949319315.1. NCBI lineage: Eukaryota > Metazoa > Arthropoda > Insecta > Lepidoptera > Yponomeutidae > Zelleria > Zelleria hepariella. The sequence goes on along the minus strand of OX439385.1, from coordinate 3,590,521 downwards.
TCGAGTGGTCTCTTCACCCATCTAGTGTGAGTGAAGGTACCAATGGACGCTGCATAAATCATCTCATTACGTAGATGCAAAGGCCTTAGTTACAAGCTCTTGGACCATAAAATACCGAACGTCGTTGTAATAAGAAGGTGCAAAAAAGTGACAGACGTCGGAAACGCATAACATTAACATACCTAACGTATTTTAGGTAGATGGGGGCCTACTCTGTCTAAAACTTATCCCAGGTACTGTAGCGTCCGAGTGGTGACTTCACCCACCTATCTAGAGTGAGTAGACACCACTGGACGCAAACCCGCAGGCGCGCGCGGCATTTATACTTTACAACCCCATATCTTGGCAATCCCTCGACCGATTTGGCTCGTGTTTGAGCTTAAACAATCTTTTAATTTATTTTACCCGCCTACCAAATTTCATGACGATCCGACCAAATTTACTCAAGTTATCGTCGAACGAACTTTCATACATACATACATACAAGCGCCGGATTATTCCAGAAGACTCGGACTTCGCTCGCTCGTTCAATGAAGGCCTTAGATTGCTACTGCGAACCAGCAAAATATACGTGACTTTGAAAATAAACCAACCATTGTGCACTGACAAATAACACTGACACTACCAAACAGGTAACCGGCTAGCGCCACTGACAAAAGCTCTTTTCAAATGACATAACAGCAGCACAAAAGGACGTCTATAGACGACTTTACTCTCACTTTCACTCACTTTCCTTGCCTGTCCGTTGAGTGTCATCTGTTATTCAATAATATGGTAATTAAGCTTTTGGAACGCCCAATTTTGGTGAACCTTTTGTAACAAGGTAGGTAACCGTTTAGTAATATCTTTATTGTGGATCGAAATCCTCCAACATAAAAATTAATGCTGCGAGTTACCTACTCTTGTTTTCATGTGAGGTGTTTTGTATAACGTAATATGGATGGACTTACCATGAATGTACAATGTACATACTACAGGGTGCAATCGAATTCGAACTTGTTTCTTTTTCTAGAGTTTTTCGTTATCCCGATTAGGTATACAGCACACAACATGACAACATGCTGTTAACATATTTTTTGACATCTTCTTGAATCTGTAAAATATTTCACCTTCTATTAACCCATGAAATGAATAATACAATACCTTGGCAGCAATAAAAAAATATGCTTGTAAACGCCTTTTTTTCAATCTTAATTTTTTTAAATAGTTTTAAAGAAAAACTTTACTGTACCTTTAATTTTAATCAAAACATGTATAATGGACTACTTTGATGTATCACTTTTAATTGAACCAATCACTTATTCAGCACGCGCCTCCGTAATACTTTTCCTTTGCGCCAGCGCATCCTGAAGCTCCAAAACCACACCAATTTGTGAAGACCTCCCTGCTGATACGAATTCTTTAAAACGAGATTCCACCAAAAAATCAAGAGTCCTACCGATATTTGGTGGTCTTTCTGTTAGTGTGAAGTTCGAGAAAGGCGAGGTCACATAACGATTTGTGGCCTAATCTAAGCTATTTGGTCAGTTGTTCCACGTATTTGGAACCTAATTAGTTTTATCTATTAGTCGAAAGAATGTAGGACAACGGGCAATTTTTTTTTAGAGTCCTTGATTATGATGCGTAATTCCTAGAAGACAGTCTTGGAAAAACCTGCTTTCAAATTTAAAAAAACCGCATCCAAATCGGTTCATCCGCTTAAGAGTTACGTACGGTGCCACACACACAAACACACAAACATCTCGGTCAAACTTATAACACCCATCTTTTTGGTCGGGGGTTACAAAGTCAGACAAAAAGAGTTGGTGCCTTTGCTTACTCCTGGAAGATGGGTGTCGAAGCAGGTATATTGAAAATGTAGAGCCGAACATCCCAAGAATTCACTCTCGCTTACCAATGTTTATTTTATGCAAAAAGAAGGCTCAAACCTAGATTTGTATGTAGGTATGTTTAGCGGTGAATTGACCTAGATATACAGTGCAAAAATCAGTTTGTTTTTTTTTGTATCTGTGGCTTAGGCGGACTTGCGTCAGTCAGGGTAAACCCAACTAACTCTGAGTTAATTTGACATTTCCATACAATGTTTGACGTTAACTCAGAGTTAACTGGCTAACTAACCCTGGTTTACGCAAGTGGACCTTAGTGGTAGAATAGAAGGCCTTGGCCCTGGGTTCAAATTCCGGCCTATACCAATGACTTTGTTTTATTTTTTAGGCTCGAAGGATTTTATTTATATTAGGTCTTTGCATCTATTTTAGTTGATTTAACAAATCATAAACATTCACAACAGCTTCGTCAAAATATAAAACAAAAGTAAATAAATAATGAAAATAAACATGTCAAGAAAAGGGACACAAAAAATAAAAACAAAGTCACTATAAAAACAAAATAAAATAAACAAACACACACACCCGCTCGCTGCATTGCTGCATATTGTTTTATTTGATAAAATATTGATTTTTTTGTACGGTCTTTGATCAAGAGTTCTTGATTGAAGACAAAACAACTCGCGAACGGAAAACAACTTGAAGAAACTTTTATGCAAGCCAAGTGAAAATCGATCAACACACTCTGTAAAAGTGTGTATTAAATTCGATACGAGTCCTTATTTCCATGGCTTAAGAACCACAATGGCATCGGCTTGACTCTTTTTTAAACATTCGTCTCTGAATACCAAAGTGGCTATCGAAGGAAAGCGAAAACGTGGTCTCATTACTGATTAACCTTGGTGCCATAGTATGGCTTGTTTGGAGAAGTTTGAATTTCGTATTAGGAACATTACACGAATGTGGGCTGGATCTGGATAGATAAAAGTAGTGTCAAGGATCTTGGAACTGAAGACTACAAGAAAAGAAAACAGACTTTTAATTATTGATCACACTTTTAAGGTTAAAAAACTATATTGACCACACTTTTAAGGTTAAAAAATTTGCTAGAAACAGGACTTGATCCTACAACCTCAAGCTAATCGTGCCGGCGCTCTAATCATGAGCCGTTATAGCTTTGTTTGAGTATAATAATTTGAAAGGGCTTTTAGTAAAAAATCCAAGGGCTATAATAGTAGTTTATGCAACTGTCATATAAGAGAGATTCTTAGAATACGAGTGTGGGTTTATCATACGAGGCGAAGCCGAGTATGATAATAGTATCACACGAGTATTCTAATTTCGTCTTATATGCAGTTGCATACACTACTTTATCTTCACTCATTTATCATTTTCCATTTTTTTTAGTTTAATTGTCACGGAATCGCACTGAAAAAAAAGTAAACTATTAATGGCGGCAAAACAAATCCAAAGTAAACACGAATGTCACAAAAAAAAAAGAAAAAGAAAGCGGACGCTTTTTTTTTATTTGTTCCACTTGGTATAGAGGCAAAGAAGTCATACTTACGTACAGCCAGTGCTCGATTCACAGAATAGTTTACTGAGAGGAGAATTTTAACCGGAAGTGTATCAGCAAGGAGAATTTACACCGGAAGTGTATCGTAATAACAAAAAAGTTATTTTACGATACAGGTTGGCAAAAATTCTCATACAAAACTTGTATTTTTTTATTTTTTACAGTTGTCTGTGAAATAATACTCAGTCTTATGTATCAACTTTTAAGATCATAATTCGAATCTTACGACATGAGTGTAGATAAAATAGTTTACAGTACTAAAAGTGTAGTTACAACGGGAAATGAAGCATTTAGCGTCACTTTCACACCAGGTCAGCTACGAAGGTTAAACCCTTGACTAGCCAGTCTGGCTGTATAATTAGTTGCAATCATAATTTTAATCTTATCGCCTTAAAGTAAAGTCCAAAACAATTTTTTGATAATCTGCACTGCAAGGGTGGTCTAGCGGTGCTTACTAACATAGAGGTCACAGGGTCGACTTACAAAGTGGCTATTAGAGAGACAACTTTCATTATTGCTATTTACTAGTAGTTCGCCCCGAACTGTGAACTGTTGATGTGTAACTTTTTGCTAACACCATTCGCGCAGGCACGCGAGCTTTGCATAAAACTTTACAACCCCATATCTCGGCAACCCCTCGACCGATTTGGCTCATGTTCGAACTTTTTTTTTTTTTTAATTTAATTTTCCTAGTTATAGTTAAACGAACATTCATATATACCTACATACATTCATACTTTACGTACAAGCGGTGGATTGTTCCAGAAGACTCGGAGAACTTCTCTCGCTTCGCTCGCTCGTTCTGCCCGGAAAACTTATTGGAGTAAAAAAAAAGCCACATGAACGAAGTCGCCGGCAAAAGCTAAACTACGAAGACTTATTACGATTGAGATTAAAACTTTCTTACGATTTTATTTTCGATCAAAAACTTCGATTTTGTATCATTGTACATGATTGATGTCCCAAGACGTGATATATTAAAGATTTCCACTCTAATCGCCGGGAAAGTCTGGTCATTTTGTAAAATGACTAGGTACAAGTAGATCACACATAAATAAGCCAATTTGTGATTGATTAGCTTCGATCAAGGATAAGTTGATTAGGCTCAATCATGCCGTGTATTCCTAGTTTTAATTTAGGTTGCAATTTCCTAGCATTGATTGGGAAAAGAAAAATACATACCTAGTTTCTATTTCTAATGTAAATTTATACAGGATGTAATCAAAAGCACTATATCCCATTGGCCCCTCAATGTCAAGTGAACAAATTAGTGAACAATGGTGGGAAGAGGCAGACCGGTCTTATCTATGTTTTTTTTTCTGTTTGGCATATTGAAGTCTTATGAAAAATAAATAAAATGTATTTCCTTTGTATGCCATAAAGGCTGGACATTGTAGAATGATACACAAATAAACTAGTGGTTTGCCCCGAACTGTGGACTGGCGACCCCATATCTCGGCAACCCCTCGGCCAATTTGGCTCATGTTTAGATTTTTTTTTTTTTAATAAACAAATTTAATCCACTAAACATGACGATCCAACCAAATTTACCCAAGTTCTCGTCCAACGAACACTCATATTTTTTTTTACCTTAGAAGTATCCGTATGTCCGATTGAGGCCTAGAGACTGTTCTATATTTTTCTCGCGCCGAAGCGTGAGAAAGTGCTCTAGCTAGGCATCGCCACTTGCCTACTAACTGGTCTTAATAGCCATAGGTTTTCGCAAAAGGTCTGCTTTGTAAAGTCCTGCCGGTTGATAATGAAAATATTTAATCAGAGTTTGGTTCTCGCTTTTAGCGATAAAATCGCCATTTTTCATTATTTTTTAAAGATTTATCTGTATATGCTTTCTGGTGTACCTACAATAAAGGGTTACTTTCTTACTTACGTACCATATAATCGCATCGCAAAAATTGCCTAATTTTACAACCCAATAATTAGTTCTTCTGTATGATTCCAAATCATATTGACATCACGTTTTGTCTATTAAACACACTTACAGTCCAATAATTGCAGTACAGGCAGGAGGCGAACAAAATCTAGATCTTACTCATTGCGATTAACCCACCTCATTCATCAGTCATTGGGCTGACCGAGCAGTCGTCGAAGCTGTCGCGATGAGTCAAGAAAGACAGACGGATGGACTGATAGAAAGACGGATGAACAACGAAGTGCTCCTGTGATGGTTCCGTTTTCCTCTTATGGTCATCATCATTATCATCATCAGCCCACCTCTGCCCACTGTTGGGTATAGGCCTTTTTCCCCTCGCGCGTGGACCCTCCGCCCCGTATCTTGTGCTACTGAACCCTTAAAATTAGACAAAAGCCAGCTTCGGCTACTGTTTCCATCTAAGCCCGGCAGAAGTTGTAGTATTATGTTTTTCTACAGTCCAAAGTCGCTGGCAAGAGACGCGTCGGCCGAAGGAGAAAGTCCTGACAAAGAGGGATATGCAGAGATGACTGCCAACCTTCGCTGAGTCGAAAAGGCACCCTAAGAAGAAGACGAAGACAGTCCATAATCTAACCGCCAACCTCTCCCTTCTTCCAGACTCACGCAAACTATTCGGCGGGTACCGGATAACGCCAGCCTACTGCAAAGCCGCCCGACAAGCCAAGTACAACCGTGGGAACACGATATGCATGTTCAACCACGAATGCGTCCAAAGAGGAGGCGAGGTTTGTTCTCTCATACCTTCTTAATTACCACCAGTGGCGTACCTACATAGCGAGAAAGCGGGACAGAGTCTCGGGGCCCCAAGCTCAGGTAGCCCCCTCGGACCCTGACACCTAACCGTATTGAACTAGCTAAAAAATCTGCCAGGTTGGATAGCCCTTAGTGCGGGGAATGTAAACAAAATTTTTGGACGTCCTTAGTTGCACCAACCTGTATACCTAGCTATATTTCGACACCATCTCTCTCTGGCATGTAGCTTTCCTTGCAATCTTATCTGTCTCTGTCATTTCCTTCGAATCTTCCATCTGAAGTTTGAGACTTTGTCAATCCAACGATACTTGGGACGGAAGTCTGCCATTCGTTAGCTTTTCTTTCAGCCCAATCCTTTTCCATTATTTTGACGTGACCGAACCAGCGGTTGTGTCATGCATTTCAACTGTAAACCAGCAGGTATCTAGGGACAGTCAGTCTAGCCGGACATGGAACTGCATCCCTAATAGTGTAAATTGACTCTTCAGACGACAGAACAGAACGCAGAAGCCGCATGAACCGTTGGCGCTACTCGGAAGGCATCGAAAATAAAGCACCGGCTTTAGGAAGAGATTGTTACGAGACCGATTGATTTAGTCTAACCCAGGACCAGACTAATGAACCGTTCCGCCAATTGATCTTCAGAGCTAGTACTGATTGATGACAAACCCCTCAACCTTTTCCAAACATTTATACATTTATCATTTATACACTTCTTTACAAAATAACAAAAACCAAAACTGGTTTCCTTTTTACAGGTAGTAGGAGCATGCATGGACGGCTTCCTCTTCGGCGCGTGCTGCCAACTGAAATCAGATAGCCAGTCCCACATACCCAAAGGACCAGGGGTCGTAATGACCAGTTATTTGGACTACCCAGAGCCTGACCCCGAGTCCGATGACTACGAGAGCGAACAGCTAAACGCTTGGCATAACAGCTTCAAACCCATAGTCACACCAGGGTACAAACCTGGTGAGAAGACACAAGGTACCGTGCGAACGACAGAGAAAAATGAAGAAGGCACTACAGAGAGCATACAAGATGACATCAACGAAGGTCTCACGCAAATTACGAACACACTACTCGAGCAACCTCCTAAAGAAAGCAGCATGTATGCCAAACCTGGGCACCACCAACAAGGAGTCTACTCCCACAGTTCTATCAACCACGGTCCTGCAGATACGATTCTGCTGCACCAAAACGGGTCAGAAGTCGATGACATAGCCCGTCCTTCCGACTTCCACATTCACATTTCGTCCATGCAAACGAAACCCACTATTGCACCAACAGTTTTGACCTCGACGACGCCGAAAGCTGTCTCAACACACCATCCAGTCAAACCGGTGTTCAAACCAAAACCTAGCAGCAACAGACCGGAGAACAAAGCGACCTCAAAACTACCAGAGAAGAAACCTTCAACCACCACCACCACTGAACGATACATCCCGATCAAGACAGTGACAAAAGAGACTGAAATTACGGAGCTGTCTTCGATAAACAGTATAATTCAGATGTTGAATGAAAGTACTCCAAGTTTAACAAAGGATGACGTCACGACTCCATCCATTCTGGAAATAGCTGAAACAAAATCTTCACCCTCTCCGACCGCTACTGTCTCTCCAGTAACCTACAGCAGTGGTTACCCTAACTATTACATCTCCACTGGGCACTACGTGACTTTGAAGCCGTCATCTCAGCAAAGCACAGTCGCGTTTGCTTCAAGCGCTACAAGCTACTCAACAACCAGCAAACCTTCATACACAACCAAGTATACTACTCCTAATAGTATAACTATTGGAAACAAGCACTCGAGTACGTCCAAGCCGTACTACACGTCTCCCAAACCTAGTCAGACCACTAGTCAAGCCATAGACTCCTTCAACAGATACCCAACCAACCCGATCGACTTTGGAGACTCCCTAACCACCTTCAGTTACGTCAGCTCAACCACCACAAGGACGCCAACGACTTCGACCAGAAAACCTCCATCAACTAGCTATGTTTTTGGAAATAATCCAGCTAAAAGACCTGTCACATCAGCAACCAGTAACCAACCCCTTTACGACATAGCACCGGATAACTTCCCTAGTGTAACACCGACGGTTATTGTGCTAAATGGCTTCCAAACTGCAAAACCAGAGGTCACCTCCATCGCTGAAAAAGAACCAGAATTTGTTGAGATAAGTCAGGAGCCCTTCAAGAAACCGATCAACCAAATCACTGTGAACAACCACATTGAGTCAACAAACAATATCTACATGGCGCGGCCGCCAAGCAGCCAATCTTCATCGCCAACAGTTGTCATCACTCCCAAGCCATCACCCACCACTCCATACCCTCAGAAGCGACCAACAACTACATATTCCGTCAGTTACTCCACAACGCCTCAATACGACAGCTACACAGAGTTCTACTCACAAACCACCATACGGCCTGACATTCAAACCTCCCCTGACGACCTGATTAACTTCCCGCCAGTAAGAAACCCTATGTTAAACGCTACAGGATCAAACCCTGGACTTTACAACACGAGCATTACTATAGACGACAACGAAGTTCTTCAAGACATAGAGTTCACAACGCCCACTTGGAAAGAGGACGAGAAATTAAACGAGAAGATGAATCTATTTGTCAACAAAATAGTCGGAAGTCTCCAAGGCACTTTCCAAGAGTTACACGACATAGTGATTCTGGACAAGAAACCAAACGCGACCATTATCAAAGACACGATTAAAACGACAACTGCGAAGCCGGCGAAGAAGCCAGCGGCGACTACGAGGCGGCCGCAGCTCACGACTAGAAAGCCGGTGCGGGCGACTACGACGACTAAGAAGCCACCAGTAAGGACCACGAAGAAACCGGTCAAATTGACGACGGCAGCGCGGCGTCCGACTACGACTAACCCGCCGCCGACTACGACTACGAAGAAATCTGTAAGTTAAGGATGTTTTGAACCCCCGACCCAAAAAGAGGGGTGTTATAAGTTTGATCGCGATGTGTGTGTGTGTTTGTGTGTGTGTGTGTGTGTGTGTGTGTGTGTGTGTGTGTGTGTGTGTGCCTATCTCTGCATGTTGATAAGTTTTGTCTCAATATCACAATATGTTGATAAGTTTTTTCTCGAACTCTGTCATGTCATGTCGTGTCAATTACAATTAGACTTTTTATTCTCATCAGATATTTCAAGGGTAATAAATTCTGATAAGAAATTCCTAATGAGATCTTTGACCTTTTTGAAAATTATCTTTTTAGTGTAATTTTAATGTAAAATGTCATTATGGAGTAGTTAAAACTAAAGGTTGTCCTTGAGGTATTTTAGAGCTGGGTTAGAGCGTATCCATGGGTTTATAACTCTGTCTATCCCGCTCGAAGTCAAACAAAAGAGTGAGAGACACAGGCCCGGTTTCTGAGTTGAGAATTTTGCTAAGCAAATGGGTAAGTATCGTCCTGTCTCTTCAGATTTCTCACAAAAGAGCGTGACAGAGCGATACGTAAGTAAGTGCTTAGTAAAATTCTCAACTCAGAAACCGGGCCATATAGTTACAACCCCCTTAAGTACTGCCTAACCCAGCCTTATGCTACGCTTGCAGGCTGTACGTAAAACTAATTTTTTTGACGAAAAAGTCCGCGCGTTATTTTCCCGCCTCTTTCAGGTGACTACGACCAAAAAGGCGAAGCCGACCAAGAAGGTGACGACCAAACCGACTACGGCACAGACCACGACCATCGCGACCACGACGGAGCTGGAGGAGATCACCACGGAGGCCTACAACGACGGGGGGATCGACTATGATGATAAGAATTGTAAGTAATATGTAGGTTAAACAATGTCCCATTCGCTTTGGGATATTATACAGGGTGTTTCAAAAGGGTGCTATGACACTGAAAGGGATGCTAATCAATATAAACAATTTGACACCAGGAGGGGCCACTACTTCATACTATTACCTACTATTACCTGCATAAGAAGGCTGTGCCTGCATACAAACATTTTTTTAAGATGGTGCCAAGTGCTAAATATTAAAAAAAATGCTGGTACATATATTTGGTACTGTGAGTAGTTATTAGATGAGTACCTATTGACATTATTTCTTTTATTTTTATTTTTTGGACGAAGCATAATGTTAATTTTAATGTAATTTTGAAATTTGGTGCATGGTTTTTAATTGGAATAAAGAACATGATAATAAATTAATTAATAAAAAAAAAAGTACCTAGGTATACAATAGAACGTCAACTATGTTCAGTTTTCCTTTATATTAAGGACCAGGAACACCCGCTCCTCCTGTAAACCTTTTTACCCCTTTAGGGGCATCGCACAGTTTTTAAACTAACCGCAATTTTTATATTTCAGTATGCGGTGTCAGACCACTAGTCAAGTCTGGCCGCATTGTTGGCGGCAAGAACGCTCGGTTCGGCGCGTACCCCTGGCAGGTAAGAACCTTGGAGATAACCGCAGTTCCAATTTTCCATTATTCTAGAATTTTGCGATGATGACTTTGTTATCATTTAAGCTTTTGAGTGCAAGTGTAAGAGTACACAGGGCACGATGAAAGAAGGATCTTCTCGTGTGGGGTATCGCCACGGTATCGCACAAACAATTTAAATTGTGCCATCCTTGAATGCTCATAGTGTGTGTTTCAATAAACTTTGATTGCGTACAGTCGACCACACGCTAGAATACCCCTTTTTGTTCGATTGGCGCCCTTATGCCGCGCGCTGTAAGAGCTGCCATGGGGTATCCTAGACTGTAACCGATCGTACAAGTGAGACTTCACGCCCTTAAACATCAACCAATGCCGTTACACAGTCATTGCTTTTGACCAATAAAATGGCTTGCAAAAATAACCATACCTTGCCGCGCATGTTCCTGCCAACCTGGATCTGATCAACTAATCGGAAGATGTCAGGCAGGAAATATTAAGACCAACTACAAATTCATTCGTCATGATGATGATGAGCCCATGTCATGATCTGTTCCAGGTGCTGGTGCGAGAGTCCACGTGGCTGGGCTTGTTCACCAAGAACAAGTGCGGCGGAGTGCTGATCACCAACAGATTCGTCACCACCGCCGCGCATTGTCAGCCTGGGTAAGGATATTGATATCGGTGAGATAGGAGAACTCGCTCAAAAAACATGCACCTTTATGAAAAAAAACATCACGGGCCACGACATGACCCGAAGGTTCGAATGACGTTGCCAAAGCGTTACCGCGCCAGTTTCAATTCCGGAAACCAAAGGTTTTTAATGAAATACTTCAAGAGCCGAAGTTTTATTATCAATATTTTTACCACCCTCAGCTTCCTCGCATCCCTGGTGGCAGTGTTCGGCGAGAACGACATCTCCGGAGACTTGGAGCCACGCAAACCACAGACGAGGAACGTGCGGCGCGTCATCGTGCACCGGCAGTACGACGCTGCAACGTTTGAGAACGATCTGGCACTGTTGGAGCTGGAGTCACCCATCAAATTCGACGCCCATATAGGTAAATGAAAGTAGCACAAAGAGCAATGGAGCGTGCCATTTTAGGCCTCCAGCTCATTGATAGAGTACCCAACGAAGTCATCCGACGTCGAACGAAGGTCGATGAAATTGGTGACCGAGTTGCAAGTCTTAGGTGCACCTGGGCGGAACACCTGGCGAGGCGAGAAGATGGTTGGTGGACAGGGCAGTAACGGAGTGGCGGCCGAGAACGGGACGTCGGTCGGTAGGTAGATCAGAAGCCCGGTGGTCAGATGACATCTCTAAGGTGACACAGGGCCCGTGGATGCGAGCAGCGAAATACCGTGAAGAGTGGCGTGAAGGGGAAAAGGCCTCTACCCAACAGTGGGCAAATGTGGGCTGATGATATGATGATGATGATGATAGGTCAGACTTCCACCACTCTACTCTCGAGAAAGGCAACCACAACCTAAGGGTAACCATGGTGGCCTACGGTGTAGGCCTTTTCTCCCTCGCGCAAGCCAGCAGCCAGCTTCAGCACTGGTGCGCTGATGAGCCATCTCCTTGAAAACCTCTCGCCGCTTTGACAGCGATAGGTGGCACTATGAAACAATATCTTTTTCAATTACGGAAACACTGCTGGCGTGGCCGTTTGGGCTGCCTAAAAACTCTGACACCAGCTACGGGAGCACAACGTCTAGATAAAAGTTTAATCCAATTTCGGGTAGCTGCATCTCGCTTTACACAGTGGAATACAGCAAGATGGCGCTAGCCGACCTCATACGCAGAGCAGGGGTGGACCTACCTCATACAATTGCCTACCCACTTACCATGTCTCGGCTGTACGTTAACTTGCTGAATGCCAATATCTCACCAAGCGACCACTGAATTCTAATGTAACTCCTTGATTCTTCTCCTTGATTGCAGTGCCAATCTGCATGCCGCCGGACAACTCTGACTTCACCGGTCGTATGGCGACGGTGACCGGGTGGGGCAGGCTAAAGTACGGTGGTGGAGTACCAGCAGTGTTGCAGGAAGTTCAGGTAAGTACAGTAAGGAAAGTTACATTCAGGTAAGTGAAGTTAAATGAACCATAGGGATGTTGATAGGTAAGTGAAAAATTGCCACTTTTGGCGGCGGCGGGTTTTATTCGTAGGTTCTAGGATCTGGAATCTAAAACTTAGGTCCTAAAATAGTTAAGCCTGGGGATTATCATTTAATGTATCGGTGTAATGTATCAGTTCGACGCTATACAGGGTGTTAAAAGATCGCCAACAGACCCGAAAGGTACGCACACTAGACACCAAAACAAAGTACTTTTTCGATAAATTTTTGCTGGGAAATGATTTTGGTTTTTTAGGTTATAATTTTGAAAAATATTTTATCACGCAATGGACGTGTAACGCACAGAAGTCATATTGCGCAAGCGTAGGTATAAGTTTATGTTACTTCAGCTTGAAGTCGCTGTTCAGAATATGCCGTATGCCGATGTTCAGAATACATCCCGGGTTGCAATTTAACGTCCTTTTTTACCCGACTACGCGAAGCAAAAAGGAGGGTTATGATTTTAGCAGCGTATGTATGTATGTATGTATGTATGTATGTATGTATGTATGTAAGTATGTATGTTTGTGTGTTCATCTGTTCCCTCGCAGAGCCTAAACTACTCGGTTGATTTCAACAAATGAGGTGTCGTTGGATTCGTCTTAATCACCCAGGTAACATAGGATAGTTTAATTTTGAAAAAAATCAAGATGGCGGCTGTGCTGCGCCCTAAAGTGGTGGACCTAAAAATAAAAATTATCGGATACCATCGTCATGGGTATCAAATAAAAGGGCTTTAAAAGACCTTTTCAAAAATGTATAACACATGTAGCGTCAACATAACAAATAGAACAAAAAATTCAAAAATGTGTTTTTTTTGCCCTTCTTGGTTCTATTCTTGGTGATCGTCCAAAATGACTTACTAAAAAGCTCAAAAAAAAAATAGAAGTTAAAAACTAAAACCCGACTACTAAAAGGCTTAAAACAAGACCTGTTTATCCTTAATAGACTCATAGATAATTAATCGTAGTCGGAGGACACCACATTCGCATTTGATAAACCGATGGCCTCCGACTACGATTAATTATCTATGAGTCTATTTTAAGGATAAACAGGTCTTGTTTTAAGCCTTTTAGTAGTCGGGTTTTAGTTTTTAACTTCTATTTTTCGTAAAAAATATTCATAATTTTGATACGGCTTCTTGAGAAAATATGTTAAATACTAGATACTAAATAAATTTTTGCAAAAAAAAATTTTGAAAAGTCCAACTTTGAACCTTAATATCTCGGAAACCGTTGATTTCCCAGGCATAGTTCCTTGCGCGAAAATGTTCCTTATGATGAGGACAATACGTGGTTTCCCGCTTTGTTGGCAGTCTTTTAACACCCTGTATAATAAGAGTGAAGAGAAGCGAAGCTTGTCTTTCATTTACTACTAATAAAACCTCATCTCCAACGTTCCAGGTGCCAGTAATAGAGAACAGCGTGTGCCAAGAGATGTTCCAAACGGCGGGACACACCAAGATCATCCTCAACTCGTTCGTCTGTGCGGGCTACGCGAACGGACAGAAGGACTCCTGCGAAGTGAGTTGGTTCACAATCATCACAACAAGCAGCTTGTACACTGACGAACTTTCTCCACTCATTGTCAACAAGACCCCCTGACATGGCGTTAATATATGAAGATGTCTTTACTCAGCAGCGTATCCAGCCCACGTTAACTTTTTTTAAGATACCGGATTTATACTCCGTGCAATTTTAGTGGTTTTAAAGCCGAAGGTATTTTGTTGCACTGGTGATTCTGAGCCAAATTACAAAATTACATTCCAGTACGCGCGAAAAAAAATTTCACTTCTCCTTACAAATGGTGTCGATTGGCGATAGCCGTTTGTAGGTAAATACCTTCGGATTTAAAACCACTAAAATTCCACGGTGTATATTCTGTGTTCAATTTATGTCAACACGTAATAAAAGAAGATACTTATGAAATAGTTTATTAGTGACGCTAAATAACTCCCTGTAGTCCACTCAAGGCTTTTGATATTAGGATAGGGACCTATTACACCTACAGGCACTATGGTCACATAAGTATCTAACGGCCGGTTTCTGAATTGAGAAATTTACAAATTTATTTTGTTTTTATTTATTTATTTAATATTTAGGAAAACTAGTGACTAAATTAATATAACTTAATTAAACTAAGTAAATACTTAAGTATCGTTCTGTCACGCTTTTTTGTGAGAAGTTTGCAGAGACAGAACGATACTTACGTATTTTCTTAGCTAATTTCTCAATTTATTCAGAAATCCGCAGTAAGACACACTTGTAAGGGCAATCGTGGTAAGAATCCTATCGATAAGACGATAACAGACAAATTCTAATGACTGTAATTATCTTCTCCAGGGAGACAGCGGCGGTCCTTTAGTCCTCCAACGAGACGACGGCCGATGGCAGCTTGTGGGTACCGTCTCCCACGGCATCAAATGTGCGGCACCATACTTACCTGGCGTCTACATGCGAACCGCTTTTTACAAGCCATGGCTGAAGAGTATTACTGGGGTTAAATAGTCTTAATAGCCCTGCAGTCAAAATGCCAAATGGGGATTGGTAAATGATGATCCCACTTCTGATTTACACAAATAAATTGGATATCAGAAGTGGGATCCTTATTTCTGGAAATCCCCTTCACTCGTCAATTAGGATCCGTCCTCACACAGTTCGCATTAGCGAACTGTGTGAGGACGGATCTATGCCACTCATGAGCGAAACTGTTAAACTGACCGGCATAACTTCTGTGTTTTTTTTAATAGGCCCTGCAAGTCGACATAAAGGTCTTTACGGCATTTTGCCTGCATGTAGCTAATAAGTACCTCGGCATGAAGTGTAGCGCCATACCTACATGCGAACCGTCTTCTACAAGTCCATATTTTAAGGAAACAACGCTCGTGCACCTTAAACGCTAGACCTTTGTGCAGGCTTGCAGCCATGACTTATGAGAATTTGGTGATTTTGCTGTTTAGAACACTATTACAACACCAATTGCCAAAATTGGACTTTGTGTAGGCCTTTAGCCATGACTTGTGACATAATTTTCCTACAAATGGCGGCCATTGACCGGTCCCGAAGCCCAAACAAAGCTATTTGGCGTTTCAGCTACAGCAAGTACCCTAAAGATCGAATGTTGCGTGAGCTCCGAATGGCAGAAGTGAAATTGTTTATCCCTTCTGAATGCTGGTGGGCACTGTTTTCTATTGAATCAAGTGTCTAGCACACTTATCAACTTAACCAAGAAGTTGGGGATTCGTGGGGATGGGCTATTACTAGTGAGAATGTCAAATTGGTACCCGATAACCGATCCTGCTAAAAGGGCTGTATTACTGTGTACAGGTAGCAATGGTTTGATCAAAATTGTATTGTTGAACGCTGTACTATACCTACACCTATACAGGGTGTTAAAAGACCGCCAACAGACCCGAAAGCCACGCATACTAGACACTAGAACAAAGTGCTTTTTCGATAAATTATTGCTGGGAAATGATTTTGGTTTTTTAGGTTATAATTATGAAAAATATTTTATCACGCAATGGACGTGTAACGCACAGAAGTCATATTGCGCAAGCGAAGGTATAAGTTTATGCTACTTAAGCTTGAAGTGCCGATGTTTAGAATACATTGCGAGTTGCAATTTTAATGTTGTTTGTGGTAAGAAATATTCATAATTTTGATATGGCTTCTTGAGAAGGTATGTTAAGAAATAGATACAGAACACATTTCTGGAAAAAAAAAGTTTTGAAAAGTCCGACTTTGAACCTCATTATCTCGGAAACCGTTGATTTCCCAGGCATAGTTCCTTGGGCAAAAATGTTCCTTATGATGAGGACAATACGTAGTTTCCCGCTTTGTTGGCGGTCTTTTAACACCCTGTATATTTGCTCTATTGAAGTCAGTGAGTGCTTATGCAAAAAACTTACAGATTTGTAAATCCGTCGTGTTACCTTTTCAACTTTAGATTCACATCTTAATTTTGGAATCTACCGACCGAAATGACTATTTAAGGCTAGAAGATAGCAGCGTGGCGGGAAATACAAACTGTTCACAGTTTTTACGTTTCGTAGCTAAACTGAGCTATTTTTGTTCAGCAATTTCTCGTTCGCGGCAATAACATAGTATTCTTTTCATTATTGTAAACAACAGAATAACAATAATTCAGCCGATTATTGTTCTGGTCTAAGACAAGTTTTTTTGGGCAGTGCCACTACTTCGTAGACGACAACACATAATCGGCTGAATTATTGTTGTTCTGTTGTTTACAATAATTAAAAGAATACTGTTTTATTGCCGCGAACGAAAAATCGCTGAACAAAAATAGCTCAGATTAGCTACAAAATGTAAAACTATGAAAATTTTGAATTTCTAGCCACGTTGCTATCGTCCACCCTTAACAGTACTTCTTACTGAATGTAAAAAGGTGCCTTAGGAGATTTTAGTAAGAAATATAAAAGCTCTCTATTGTATAATTTTATTACTTCTTAAACATTTTTCGATTGAGCTTGACGAATGGAGAAAAAAATCTACATTTATATAGAAATTTATTGAAATTTATTAAACTTGTTTGTAAAATACAATTGTGTATATCTGAGAGTAAATATTGTAAATGGACATTGCATTTATTTATTTTTAATTTAGCGTTTAAGAACGAGAGAGTTTATTGTTATAAATAAAATAATATTTAATTTATTTTTAGAAGCGTGAAAGTAAAGTTTAGTGTCCTAAATGTAACGTTGCTCAAACTAGAATGTTGTATAAATTGTTGTTAGTTATTGTATATTTTATTCCTGTAAAAATACAAAAAACAACTGTTACAGAACATCCATTGCATTGTATTTTTTTCTTGCATTTTTATTTATTATGTAGATACGCATTTTGTTATGCATTTACTAAATAAGATTCTGTACGAAGGTAATGTAAACGTTATTAAACATCACCTATAAATAACATGCGACTTCTTTATTATTTTGGAGTGCGTAGAAGGAAAAATACGAAATTCATTTGCTTCGTAAGATAAACGTATTTATTCCACAATAGATTCTAAGTAAACACTACGTATAATATCACACTACTTACGCGTACCTAATCTCAAACGATAAAATTATATAAATCACTAATTTGTGTTTACATTTTAACACCAAGTATATAATATCAAGTATATTATTTATTTGGGGGTCCGGAATTGATATTCACGAAAACCCGAATACACAAGACATTGATAACAATTAATATAATTATTAATTATTAATAATAATTAATTATAATTATTAATAATAATTATTATCTTACGGTTATGTTGTGAAGACTATATAAGTTGAAGTTCATATTTTAAACAGTAATATATATGGAAAAACTGTATAGCATCAAAGTTATAGAGAAATTTGTAAGCTTTCATTTCATCTCAAACCATTTTTCGCTAAAATGCACCATTTTAGAGATATTGGCAAAAAAACTAAAATTGAGACCTTCGACACCCCCCCCTCCCTCCGGCTCACCTCCTAGACGTCAGGACTTTTAGTATATTTTCTCCCTAAGCACCCTGAATAGGTTTCTGAAGAAATCGCTTAGGTTCCCGCCTACGCCCTCTACAACTACTATAATGACTGAACTATTATTAGATAAAACATGTAGGTAAGATATAACTCTCAAGTTTTGGATACACGATATCACAAACTCTAAATCTAAACTCTAAAGTGAAGTTTATAACAATGAATACTCATATAGTTGATTTATTGAGTTGGCACAGCAGTAACATAATATTAAGATACATAATATCCCTAATATACAACCTACAACAATAAAATTGTACCACCAACAAAGTTATATCAACAACGAGCACTAAAACAACAAAATTGTGCTGAAGCTTATTTACTTAATACTAAACTTAATTTTGGGCAAAGATAAAATGCTTCTTAAAATTCTTAATCATACGAATACAGGGTGATACAAGACCACCATTTTTGCCCCAGGAACTATGCCTGGGCAATCAACGGTTTCCGAGATAACGAGGTTTAAAGAAATACTTTTCAATTTTTGTAATATGACTTCTCTACCCCTACATTAATTGTTTACAAAACTATAACCCAAAAAACATTTCTTTTTTTTTGTGTCTAGTATACGGTGCCTTTTGGGTCTGTCGGCGGTCTTGTAAAACCCTATATAATTTACCAAAATACAGAATATTATAATCATAATATTCAGCAATATTACTAACTGAATAATATATTATTATTATATTGAATCAATTTGATATACATTGTAACAATAATTAATTTCCCATTCATATAAGATTTTTGGTACAGATTTACTTCGACATTTTCCCTTTATAGTGCAAGCACTTTTTGCATATAGCATCAGCTCGTTCTTTGATAGACTGTCCAGGTTGTGCCCTATCTGCCTCGGGCTTAGAATCTTCAGTTTCAAAGGGTCCTTCGCTGAATTGTTGGATCAACTTTTTAATATAACTGCCGGGACCTCTGATTGTCAATTTAGAGTTGCCATCTTCCTCTTGGTCACTTTTCTCATCCCCGCCTGTATATTCGCTCAACATCTGAAGTCCGTCTTGAAAATTCTCGAACGCTTGACTGATTTTGCCTCCAATATTAAGTTTGTCTTCAAGGACTTCTAAATCATTGAAATGTACGGTCTTGTGTTGATCATCGGTGATGTTCTTGCTTCCTGTAGGTGTGATAACTATTTCGTTGCTCTTCATGTTGATGGTGATTTTGGCGTCGTCAAGTTTGAGTCCAGTGAAAGAGACGTCAACGGACTTCGAGCGATGTTGTTTGGTTGGCGGTGTGGGGACTTGAAGTTGGTTTGAGTCCGTGTTGTTGTCTTTGTCGGTCTTGAAGGCTGATAAAGAGGATACCGGTGAAGAAGATAGAGATGAACGATCGCCGTTGCTGGAGCCTGTATGGTGTATTAAAATTTTAGTTGCAAGTAACGAAAGGAACTTTGAGGATTTTTTTAAATCAAGCGTGAAGCGGTCATTTATTTTTTATCTAAGGCTGAGGCAACCCACCACCGTAAACTGAGTTTTGTTTTTACCTCAAATCCCACCGTTGGGGATAGCCGTGTCTACTTTTGAGCCTAGAAAAAATAGGAATATTTTAAATTACATTTTAGCTTTTGTAGTCTGAACATACTAGGAGCACCTGCACAGTAGGTACTCGGGGAGAGGGAGAGAGAGATAGAGATAAAGTTTTAAATACTATATTTCTTTAATATATTATCTTTCTTACTATCTAATATGATTGCTGTGTTAAAATAAATATAATTGAGTCATAGCGAGATAAAACAGACAATCCCCTGTTTGATTTTATTAAATGAAATTGGTGTAACTGGATGGGTTATTTACTTTCAGTAACTCGAAAGTAAAGTACATTACTGTTTTGTCACACTAAAGACTCAATCAAGAGAGTCACTCATTAACAGCTTGAAGCGTTCGTGACTCGATGGAAAAACCCGACACTATTTCACCCACCATTAGAAACCGCATCCTCGCGGTCATCTTCAGAGCACTGCGGAAGCTGTGACCCCTCAACCATCATACCCTGCACCATATCCAGGCAGGAGTCCAGCGAAAACATCTTGCCGCACGTCTTGATGCCGCGGATGCGCCGGCGCATCTCTGGGGTTAGTGGCAAGCGAGGATGAAAGAAATGATGTTGTTAGTGAAAAGGTGTAGAGAGGCTTTGAATATGTTTTCTTCGACCCAACGACCCACAAACTCTTTGTTGAGCAAGAGCGGGACAAAACATAGATCTTACGGAATGGCGAACAACATAGACAAAACATAGATCATACAGAACAAAAACCTTTGCTGAAGCCCGATAGTGTGGTAAGCGGTATAGTAAAAAATCTAATCATGTGTACAGTCCTTGTAATACAGAACTCAGTGACGTTCAGAACTCAGTCTTCTTCTTCTTCTTCTTCAGCCTGTCCCCACCCAATGCTGAGTGTAGGCCTCTTCCATTGCACTCCATTCTTTCAACTCAGTGAGGCCGATTAAAAGGAAAGTGTAGTACCAACAGCTACCTTAACATGACCGGCTGTTGGGGATAAGGCGACTCACTTGACACTCCTTTGGCTCTCTCGTGGTAGGTAGCGCGGGGTGCAATGTCAGCTGTATCGTCCAACTGCAAGGTCCATAGGGGTGGGTCTGATCACACCCTCCAGTGGGTGAAAGGGGAAGGTTCAGTCTAGTGGTAAAACGTACACACACAACACGAAAGGCACGGGACACACGAAACACAGTGGTCGACCGGCGCACACGCGGATAGGTAAAGATCGCACACGTCTAACCGCGGCTATGTCTCTTAGGCGATTGTTTGGGTCACCCGCAAGGGCAACTCGTGACGCGGCACGCGAGTTGTGCCGCCGAAAATGAAAAGATCGTCGCTTTCCCATTAGAAATAAAAACTACTCGAAAACACGAAAAACATACATTCAAACCTGCGTTGTCTTGTAGAAAAATAAAGAAAATCTAATAATATGGGGCGCGACGGAACATGCCGCTCACCTTAAAAGCACGTAGTACTTTTAACAAACTCTTAAGTTATAAACTTATGTAAATTACTTGAAAACAATGAAACTAACACTACACTAAATCAAAAGTAAGTACTAAGATTAAATTCGTAACGAATGTAAACGCTCCTCTATAGGAAGGGGACACACCTTGACGACTGGGCGTTTAAAAAGCGTGTTCCCTATTTTCAATGTCACGACACGTGTGACGTTATCTGTACCCGGATGTAGAGCATGGACACGCGCAAGCTTCCACTGCAGCGGTGGAAGTTGTTCGTCACAAACCACAACAACGGTGCCTTCACGAAGCGGGGAACCACGATCATGAAGCCATTTGCTTCCTTGTTGGAGCTCGTGAAGATATTCCCTACTCCACCTTCTCCAGAAGTGCTGGACGGACTGTTGTATCCAGCGCCAACGTGTGAGTCGGTTAGGGTTATCGTCTGCTAACGTCACATCAGGTAGAGCCGTTAGAGGCTCCCCAATAAGAAAATGAGCCGGCGTCAGAGGTAAGGGGTCTGAGCTAGCCGCGCTCAACACACAGAGGGGTCTTGAATTTAAAACCGCCTCTATTTGACACAATAGGGTATGCATTTCATCGTACGTCTGAGTACGAGTGCCGATCACCCTGTATAAGTGGTGTTTAAAACTCTTAACACCTGCTTCGAAAAGTCCACCGAAATGGCTGGCATACGGTGGCTGAAAATGCCAAGTTATACCCTGCTGAAGGGTTTCTTGGTGTAGTGCACTTTGCACTGCATCGCTACGCAGAAAAGCAAACAATTCTTTCAAATAATTGCTGCAACCGACGAAGTTTTTTCCACAGTCAGAATATATGTCAGTACATAAACCCCGCCGAGACGTGAAGCGTCTCAGAGCTGCAAGAAAAGCTTCTGTAGAAAGTTCGGAAACGAGTTCAAGATATATGGCCTTGACGCTCATACATACGAATACCGATACGTAACATTTTATAATTTTTGCATTGCGGACCTTATTAGCACGGACGTAAAACGGGCCGGCGAAGTCGACCGAAGTTTTCAAAAACGGCCGTGCGGGGCGCAGTCGAGTTGCAGGAATTTGCCCCATACGGGGCTGAAGGCGCGAGGGGCGCGCGCGAAAACATCTAACGCAACGATGTATACGTTGGCGCACAATGTCTCGACAAGAAATAATCCAAAATCGTTGCATCAATAAATATTGAAGGCACTGCGGCCCGGCGTGTAAATGCGCAATATGGCCGTCATCGATAATCAGGTTAGTTAAAGGGTGATGTTTTGGGAGAATTAATTGATGTCTCGAGTCGTAAGGTAGAAGAGATTTATGAATCCTTCCGCCAACACGAAGAAGATTGTCACTATCCAGGAATGGCGTAAGACGTCGAAGAGATTCACTCGAGGACAATTTATCCTTACGGATTTTTTCTATGTCATTTGTAAAAACCGTCCTTTGCACTAAGCCAATTAGTCGATTTAATGTCGAATTATATTCTGGCACTGTAATATGCACGGGAAATGTAGTTTTGCTTTTTTTGCATTTGTTAAAAAATAGAAGTTAAAAACTAAAACCCGACTACTAAAAGCCTTAAAACAAGACCTGTTTATCCTTAAAATAGACTCATAGATAATTAATCGTAGTCGGAGGCCATCGGTTTATCAAATGCGAATGTGGTGTCCTCCGACTACGATTAATTATCTATGAGTCTATTTTAAGGATAAACAGGTCTTGTTTTAAGGCTTTTAGTAGTCGGGTTTTAGTTTTTAACTTCTATTTTTTTTTGAGCTTTTTAGTAAGTCATTTTGGTCGATCACCCAGAATAAAACCAAGAAGGGCAAAAAAAAACACATTTTGGAATTTTTTGTTCTATTTGTTATGTTGACGCTACATGTGTTATACATTTTTGAAAGGTCTTTTAAAGCCCTTTCATTTGATACCCATGACGATGGTATCCGATAATTTTTATTTTTAGGTCCACCACTTTAGGGCGCAGCACAGCCGCCATCTTGGTTTTTTTCAAAATTAAACTATCCTATGTTACCTGGGTGATTAAGACAAATCCAACGACACCTCATTTGTTGAAATCGGCCGAGTAGTTTAGGCTCTGCGAGGGAACAGATGAACACACAAACATACATACATACATACATACATACATACATACATACATACATACATACATACATACGCTGCTAAAATCATAACCCTCCTTTTTGCTTCGCGTAGTCGGGTAATAAAAGCGAAAGATTAGTGCCGTAATGCGAACAAGCTTTCCTAGTGAAGAATATCGCGAAAATATTTCATCATCCTGTGCATCGGTCGCCGTAGACGCGCCCGATAACAGAGACGATGACTCACACGGTTGTTTACGTATTTCTTCTGTAGTAGGCAAAATCTCCTTCTTACTCGGCCAGACCTCTGGTCCTTGTTGGAGCCAGGAAGGGCCATGAAACCACAACTCATGCTGAACCAATGCAGCTGGAAGCATGCCACGGGATGCTGCATCGGCCGGGTTGTCAGCTGACGGGACGTGGCGCCAACAACTCGATGGTACGCGTTTTTGAATCGCACCAACACGATTTGATACGAATGTTTTCCATTCGTGCGCCGCTGAGCGTAGCCAGGCTAGCACGATGGATGCATCCGACCAGGCGTAGACTTGGTCGGGGCTGATGCGGTCGCCGTAGGTATTTAATACTTTGTCGATTAATTTTGACAATAGCAAAGCCGCCATCAGTTCAAGCCGAGGAATAGTTAGACGTACACGAAGTGGTGCTACGCGAGTCTTTGCAATGACTAGGTACGTATGGACTCGTCCATCATTAGTCGAAAGGCGAATGTACACAGAAGCCGCGAAAGCTCTCTCGGATGCGTCACAAAACCCGTGGATCTGTATTAGATCCGATTCATGAAAAATGTGACGCGGAAAAGCGACTTGTGATAGAAGTGGTAATTGACTTGTGAAACAAGTCCACGAATTTACGATATCTATAGGTGGGGCCTCGTCCCAGTCCACGTTTGCAATCCACAAAAGTTGGATCAAATGTTTGGCATACAAAGTTACTGGCGAAAGAAACCCGAGGGGGTCGTAGATTCTCGCTATCTCGGAGAGTATAGCTCTCTTTGTACACTGCTCGGAGGCCACCTGTACCTTGAAATGAAAGGAATCAGATCTCGGGTTCCACTGAAGCCCGAGGACCTTAACTTTCGTGTCCCTCTCCAGCTCGGCGAAGGGGACGTCATCCTGCCGCTCACCATGAGAGTCTGGCGGCAGTACCGCAGCAAGTAATGCTGGCGAATTACTGTGCCATTTACGCAACTCAAACCCAGCGGCCGCGCACATGCCTATGAGTTGTCTTTGCAGAGTAAGAGCCTCAGCCACTGAATCTGCGCCGGAGACAACGTCGTCAACAAATACGTCATTTAGTAAGACGGGAGCCGCGAGTGGGAAACCCGCAGCTTCGTCGGAAGCTAGCTGTCGCATCGTACGCAGTGCAAGATAAGGTGAGGCATTCACACCGAAAGTCACTGTGCACAGTCGATAATCACGGACTGGTTTTTCAGGCGAGTCGCGCCAGAGTATGCGCTGAAAATCTCTATCTTCAGCGCGAACGAGAATGTTACGATACATTTGTTTTATATCGGCAGTAAACGCGACGGAGTGAATACGAAACTTTAGAAGCACGTCAACTATTTCCAAGTGAAGCTTGGGACCGGTGAATAAAACATCATTAAGTGATAACCCGTTTGTTGTTCTACTACCAGCATCGAAAACAACACGTGTACGAGAAGTTTCGCTTGACTCCTTTACGACACAGTGGTGTGGAATGTAGTAGGCAGACCCCGGCACAGCCTCCTCACCATCGACGAGCTCCATGTGGTGTAAATCCACGTACTCTTGGAGGCAAGCGTGATAGTCGGCTTTGAGCTTAGGGTTGCGTTCTAGTCGCTGCTCTAATTTATGAAATCGAGCGAGCGACGCTTGCCGCGACTCGCCCAAGGGCGAGGCGTCGGGCTTGAATGGCAGGGCTAGCACGTAGCGCCCGTCCTCATTGCGAGTATGCGTCTTTTCATAAAAGGATTCGCATAGCTCTTCATCGGGAGTGTAACTCCGCTTATCAGAAAATGACTCAGGAAATGACTCCAGCTCCCAGAATCGTTGAAGATTGTCGTTGTCAAACGAGCTAAAACAAACCTGGAGTGGGGTCGGAACGGAAGATGCAAAATCAATTTTGCCTAACAGTAAGTATCCAAATACACTATTCATCGCAATAGGCGAGCCCGGCGGCCCAGTGATTATGTTATTTAATCAAATCTGCGACAGAACGTCGGCTCCGAGTAACATTTCCACGGGCCGCGGACTGTAAAATTCCGGATCAGCTAACGTCAAATTATTCAAGTGTGACCACTGCATATGGGGCAGCGGTACACTTGGCATTTGTGAAACCAACTTGGGTAAAATTAGGGCCTCCACGGAAATCAAAGGGGTAGGTTTGCCCTTTGGAAGAATGAGACACGAAACTGAACCCTTAGGTTTGATTGGCTCGGTATCACCTATACCAAACACCGGAATATTCGCATGTTGTCGCTGAATGCCTAATCTCTGTACGCAAGCGTCTGTAATAAAAGACGCTTGGCTCCCCGTATCAACAATGCAACGCACGGTCGATACTTCTGTACCGACACTAATATCGATTAGCGCCGTAGATAAAAGAACGGTCGTATGGGCGCTCGGCGCATTCGAAGCACAATTATTTATTAGCGATTCTTGATTCCGTGCCGGCGGGCCCGAAGGAGCCGCGTCGACGACGAAGGTTTGCTTTGTTGAAACGTCATAGCACTCCTCCGTAGGAGGGAGTGAGACAACATGAGCGGACGGCTCGATCGCTGATTGCGATGGGAAATGAATCAACGAATGATGTTTTTTATGACACGAGCGACAGTCAAAACTGGATTTGCAGTTTTTGACGTCATGTCCGACGCTAAGGCAATTGTAACAAACATTTTTGCCTTGGACGAACGAAAATCTTTGTTGAGGAGACAAATTCAAAAATTGTGAACATTTCGGTAACGAATGTTGACCACTACAAAGGGGGCATGTGTGACCTTTGACCTTATTCACTTGGTCATTAGGTCGATTTTGGAATGAAGCCGAAATCGTTGGCTCCACCTTGGCTGCGAAAGATCTACGGGCGCTAGGCATTGGAATACCTGGGCCGGCGCTCGCTACAGCGGCGCGGCCGGTGAATGGTAAACTACCCACATTTTGAGTAGATTTGTTAGCGGACTGTCTACTATTGCTAGCCACCGTGGCTATTTCGTCAGCGGAAATTTCCCGTTCAAGATAAGCAATCAATGTGTTGACATTGGGAATTTCGGAGGGTTTTGCTAAAGAACGCTCAAAATCTTTTCGCGTACTAACCGGGATTTTACGAAGTAAAATGTTCAGTAGCAAAAAACTCCACTCAGTAATTGGAAATCTCATGACTTCTAGCGCCTTGATATTTTCCTGATAGACATTTAGCAAATTACGCAAACTGTGACTTGTTTTGTCGGAATAAGGTTCAATATCGAGAATCCGTTCGAGGTGTTTAGATGCGATAAATCTTTTGTTTTCATAGCGGGCTACCAAGATGTCAAGGGCTACCGAATAGTTTTCGTCAGACACAGGTATGGATTTGATGAGGTTGAAGGGCTCATTTTTCACGGTTAAAAGTAGGTACCTAAGCTTTTCAGCGTCTGTATAGGCACCGTTGCTGTGAACCTGCGCTCGAAACAAATCATGAAATGACGGCCAATCCGTAGGATCGCCGCCGAAAGACGGTAATGGCAATGTTGGCAAGTTTCTAGAACGGAATTCAAGAGCGGAAATCGAGGGAATCACGCTTAGTCTACTCTGTCGTCTTTGGATTTCATCCCTTTCCTTCAATGATTTGTTCTGTACAACAACAGCGTAATATAACTCGTCAAAATCGTTACGAAATTTAATCTGTTCCTCTTTATTGAACTTTTTTAATTTGATTAAAGTTTTCTCAATTTTTGTTTGAACTTTAGTGAACTTTCTTTGAAGAAGAGTTAAATCAGTAGTTCGCGAGCGAAACTGGTATTCATCAGTCGCTGCGAACTGAAGAGTACGTTTTAGCTCATCTAGAATGAGCTCCCTTTCGAAAATATCTTGTTCACACGGCGATTCTTCCTCCCCCATTTTGCGGAACAAAGATGGCGGTTGAACGCGTGTGGAAAATGAAAAGTTTTGTACGAAATACAGAAACTATACACTACAAGACAACACTAGCTGGAAGATGCGATCCGGTTCGAAGGAACAAATTTATGTTGGGGATAAGGCGACTCACTTGACACTCCTTTGGCTCTCTCGTGGTAGGTAGCGCGGGGTGCAATGTCAGCTGTATCGTCCAACTGCAAGGTCCATAGGGGTGGGTCTGATCACACCCTCCAGTGGGTGAAAGGGGAAGGTTCAGTCTAGTGGTAAAACGTACACACACAACACGAAAGGCACGGGACACACGAAACACAGTGGTCGACCGGCGCACACGCGGATAGGTAAAGATCGCACACGTCTAACCGCGGCTATGTCTCTTAGGCGATTGTTTGGGTCACCCGCAAGGGCAACTCGTGACGCGGCACGCGAGTTGTGCCGCCGAAAATGAAAAGATCGTCGCTTTCCCATTAGAAATAAAAACTACTCGAAAACACGAAAAACATACATTCAAACCTGCGTTGTCTTGTAGAAAAATAAAGAAAATCTAATAATATGGGGCGCGACGGAACACCGGCCATGTGGAGGTTTGCAGTTTGATACACCAATGTCTGTCAGAAAAGTTCTACGTAGATCAAAATAATTGGACAAAGGTACCGATATAGATATGGCGGGCAGTTCGGCTCATAAAACATTTAAAAATTCATACAATTTCCAATTAGAATATAGACCAAAATCCGGATTTACAAAAACTAAAACCAGTCTAACCTGGACTGTCTTTCGGTTCCATCTTCAGCTGCTGGAAGGTCTGCGCGCAAGAGGTCAGCACCTGTTCGTAGTCGCAGATCGCCACGTGGGTCCCGTTCACTATCTTGGGTGACATTGGGCTATTGGCCAGCAGGAGCGACGTTCCGAAGGTCGCGTTGAGCTCACGGGTCTCTGAAAAAGGTGGGCGAGAGTTTTGGTGTGAGTCGACGAGAGAATCATATCCGTGTGACAGGTTTTATTTGATTTTCTGACGTTTTATCCAGAATCCTTACTAAGTGTAAGTTGAGTGGGTGGAGATTTCTGTACAAAACTAAATAAAAATTCACTCGTTCTTCATATTATCTTCCTTCAAATATTGATTTTAGATTTTTGAACCTTTGGTCTAGAAATCGCCAATATGAAACTGATACTAAATATATAAATAAATCAAATCAAAGACGCTTCAAAGACGATCAAAGTTGTGGAAATCGGTATATCCAAACATTACGATTTGACTACGTTTCACAAAATGATTCCCCTGAATTGAGCAAAAATAATCCCTATCACAATACTTAGCAAGAAATTTTATGAAGTAATTCCCCTGAGATGAGCGAAAATTGTCCCTACAACGTTGCAATAAGAACTTTATGACGGGAGTTCTTTCATTTTATCAGTCAATAAGTCATGAAATCTATCATACCTTTCAGAGAGACGCGAGGTCTCTTCGGCACCGCAATGTTTCCATTCTCGGAGCCAAACATCTCGACCAGAATCTCCGACGCTACCAGTTTGATCTCGTTCCAATCATCTGAAATCAAATATTTGTTATTTTAATTATGTATAAGTAATGGATAAGAGCCGATGGATCAGGCCGCTCATAGAGTGGAGACCGCGGCAAAATACCAAACCAAGAGGCCGCCCACCCAGGCACTGGGTGGATGACATCCGCGAACAGGCGTGCTGCCTGCGACTGGTTGAGTATGGGAAGCAAAGCGCCAAAATATGATTTTTTTGGGAGAGGCCTACGTTCAGAAATTGGGCTATAGAGGCTGCCAATAAAGAATAATGATGAATGTTTGTAAATGTTAAAGGTACTCAAACTTAAAATACAAGCAAACACAAACTGACGCAGTTAAAAACAACGAAACCAAAACGGATACTAACGCCTTAGATATCTACTCTATAAGTAATGAATGCTCCTTCGGAACCCGATAGCCCACAGGAAAGACAAGACAATACGTGCGGAGCCAACTAAGACTCCATCTAAAACAATTTCCCAGGCACTTCAGCGTCGAGGGGTCTAACCTGTTAGGCTGAAGTCGAATGTGAAAAAATCGGCCCTAAGGCTCTTAAATCCTTACCCAAGATATCCTGTACCAGAGACCGCTGTGACGTCACAGTAAACCGGATGACGGAGACGCCGCGGAAGCACGCGGGCACGGCGTGGATGTAGCCGCTTTAGCGAAATAGTTCTTAAGCTAGCCAGTTAAGGTTCTTAGCCAAGATATCCTGGACCAGAGTACGCTGTGACGTCACAGTGAACCGGATGACGTAGACGCCGCGGAAGCAAGCGGGCACAGCATGGATGTAAAATAGCCCTTAATGCCAGTTATAATTAAAGTCTTTGACACTACACCAATCAATGCTGCAGTTGGAACTGATACTGTTACCGACACCAAGGCTTTAATTAGGTAACGCTTTTGCACAAACCGATATCAAAGACAGAGCTGCAAGGTTGAAACTGAAGGTAAATACAACGTTGTCACCGAAACAAATGTTATGAGTCTACATAATATAGAGACAAGAGAGCGAGGGCGAACCTAAGAGACTACAAATTGAAACAGTAAGTCGCATTACAAGGTTAGGTTGACAGTTGAAAGAAGGTCCATACCCAAGATGTCCTGGACCAGAGTCCGCTGTGACGTCACAGTGAACCGGATGACGTAGACGCCGCGGAAGCACGCGGGCACGGCGTGGATGTAACCGCGCCCGTTGAGCCGCTTCAACAGACGTTCCGTGAGGGCGTTGTCGCCTTTAAGGCGGAAGGCTACCATTCCTGGGAAGGGGAGAAGATTATGTCCGTGGTAAGACTAAACTTATTTCTATTTTTACTGATAAAATCGACAGTGGTCGGTTGCTAATGCATTTAGCTAAGTCGTGAAAAACTGAGATTCTGATCTAAGCTAAGTCCCGTGCTTCTTTTCTGTAGGAGTTTATGTCAGTTGTAAGACTTAACATCATCTATTTTTCCTGGTAAAATTGTAAATGGTCGCCTGCTAATTAATGCGTTCGTGCGTCTTCTGAAGAGGCATCAGCTTCCGAATTATCTACGTAGATATCTTAATCAAACCGTTCCCGGAATTTGATTTAAAAATTTGGTAGAAATCGTGGAACATGGTGATCTTAATCTCCACAGCGAAAATATAAAAATACCTATGTCTTTTTGTGGATATTACTAGTCAGTTTCTTACTTTAGGAATATGGGTAAAAAAGGATCGGTGAGATCAATTCCAATATTTATGCAAAAAAGGATCGGTGAGATCAATTCCAAACACACGACAGTAAAACGTATTTAATGTTAGCTTACCAAGGTTTCTGGCTTGAGGAATCTCGAATCTAGGATCAGCCAACACCAGGGCCTCAAACTTTTGCGCTAGACGAACACTCTGAAATTAAAATGAATACTTACTTAGTCATTGAACATAACAAGAAATATAAAATTTTAAATTTAGTTTTAGTTCGCGTCTAATTATTATTACATTTATTTATTTATTTCCAATGGAGCTCGCGCAGGTTGAGTATCGGAGGGAGTTAGCGCAGGACAGGGAGAGCTGGTGTCTTTTGGTTGCGTAGGCCAAGATCCACTTTGGGTCGCTGAGCCAGCCAGAATGAAATGAATGAATATTTATTTCGAGTAAACCCCCATTTAGTAGTTATTTGTTTGTAGGTTATGTATACCAGATTCAAGGATGGCTACTGTCTGAAGGTAGCATGGATTTCACCATTCCACCTACCTCTCGAATATGCTTCTGGAGTCCTGAAATCCCGTAGTTTCGCAACACAAACCACAGCTTCAGAGCTCTAAAGCGACGGCTCAGCGGGATCTGCCAATGCTGCAATAGAAAACATACGTTTAGAAGATTGTTTTATTAACAGCGTGATAAAGGAAAGTCCTGGCGAAGTTTAAGAGGTCGTTTTTACCTAAACTTGTTACCGCATCATATCTATGAAAATAGGTGATGTTTAGGTTCAATCAATGACATTCCAATGGAAAGTCATTGGGTTCAATGTTACGGTTGAAACCGTTATGATAAATTCTCGTAAAATTGGATGTGTTGAACGACCCCTCAATGTACGACAAAACCTTTCAACAACAAGTAACTTTTAGGCATATCCGTAGCTTCAAACCCCTTCCCATCAGCTAATACCTAGCAATCCCGCGCAGGATTTTAATAAAAGCAAATTCTTGCATTGTATCCCATCACCTTGTATCAATCAACCCATGAGCCGTTTTCAAAGAACAAATTCAAAGCAGTATGAACTGCTTTGTTCTTTGAAAACGGCTCCTTAAAGCCCACCACCAAAGCAGCACCACCACCTAAAGAGACAAAACCAGCACATACTAGAAGCTCCTTCTTGTCAGGATTCTCCAACTGTATCTGGTTCCCACATCCAGGTGACGTTTTCTCGTAACCATGGAGACCGGCCTCAACAGGCGAACCGTCTTCGTAGAGTCCACTGTCATCGTCATCAGAAACGGTACCGTTGACGGTTACGTCCACGGCCTTATTACCGTCTAGTAGGGTCGTGATTCCGTCAGTATCTTCGTTGTAACTGGTGCGGATGGTGCGCAAAGAGTTCTTGTTTTGGGAGCCGACCTAGGGTTTGGTGTTTTGAAAGAGGGGTTAGGTTTGGTTGGTTTTGAAGGATATTCGCTTCAGGATTGAGAATTTGACTGAGAAGAAAGACCACTAAAGATAGATGCTTGTGAAGTATTTCGGAGCTGACCTAAATTTTGGGTGGGATTTTTGAAAATACAATAGGTAGGTAGGTACTTATTTTTTAATTTCATAAGATTTACATTTCAACTAATGAACCGAACTAAATTATTTGTGAAGTTTAGATTGTTGGATTGGAGTGTGGAGTTTAGATTGTTGGTAAAATTTTGGAGTGTAGAGTTTAGATTGTTGGTAAAAAATTTGAGTGTGGAGTTTAGATTGTTGGTCAAAAATTTGAGTTTTGGGAACTTACCATGTAATCGATAGCTTTTCCTGTGGAGCAAAAAATCTACTTTAGAAAAACTTTAAATAAAATGCATGAAGCATTTTGGATGCATTTTTTGCTAAAAACTAATGTTTTTTTTTCATTGGCAGCGCCAGCTTGCTTTGGCCTTCACCTTAATATTACCTTTCTCTATCTCTCTCTCTCTCTCTCTCTCTCTCTCTCTCTCTCTCTCTCTCTCTCTCTCTCTCTCTCTCTCTCTCTCTCTCTCTCTCTCTCTCTCTAACCAGTCCATGTAAGATAGTAGATAAAAATGCGATACTAATGAATGTGTTTACCAGAATTCTCATGCCTCAAGTAGATAGGGTTGACATTGAAGGTCCTGTGAAGAGCAGTGCTGTCCTTCACCCTAGAAAAAAGAGAACAATTTTTTTTTTTTTAATACTAATTTCACTGATTAAAAGGTAAAAAAGAAAAAGTAACATGTAGCCTGTACAATTGTACATGTCCCACAAGCTGGGCAAAGGCCTTCTCTCAGAGAGAGAGAGAGCTTAATCACCACGCGTGCTCAATGCGGGTTGGCGATTTTTGCGTTGAGGGTATAATGCCTCAGACGCTCAGGTTTCCTCACGATGTTTTCCTTCACCGTCAGCGCGTGGTGTTGCTACTACAAATTCACGAATGTACGTAACTTAGACAATTAAACAAAGTCATAGATACATGCCCGCACCGGGAATCGAACCTAGGACCTTTCACTTCAGAGTCCACTGTTCTACCCACTAAAAGCCACACACTTCTGATTAAAAGGTAACTTGTTTTCAAAGGTATTTGCTGCTGTCTGTTGAGGAGTTCCGTTCTCCATCTATGTTTTCAAATAAAGAGAAATATTTCTGTATTAGAAACTGGTTTCGAATAAAGAAAAAAAAGTCTGCTTTAGAAACTAGTTTCGCATAAAGAAAAAAAAAACTGTTTTCGCAACTGAGGAGAGGTAACACACACACACAAAACAAACGGTTCAATTTGAGTATACCTTCTCATTTTTGAAGTAGGTTAAAAAGAACTGTCGAACGAATCACCACACTTAAACATGGGAAAACTCCCCTTACCCTAATAGGTATTTAGAAAACGTATGACAGCACGTTAGATGTACACTTTAGTTCTAAAGTCACCCTTAACTTAACCGAGTAGAGTGCTAGCGTGTAAGGGTCGACCTGCTGCCGTGGTATGGCTTAG
This sequence comes from Zelleria hepariella, assembly GCA_949319315.1. Taxonomy (NCBI): domain Eukaryota; kingdom Metazoa; phylum Arthropoda; class Insecta; order Lepidoptera; family Yponomeutidae; genus Zelleria; species Zelleria hepariella. The sequence goes on along the minus strand of OX439385.1, from coordinate 3,556,947 downwards.
GTAGATGATCTTGACAACTTACCACATGGCAGTGCAGTCGAAAGTCACCATCAGCCACTTGGAAGGGTTGAAGGCGAAAGAGTCGGCTCTCTCCACGCCTTGCAGCCAGTGCCTGTAACATACACGTTGTCAGCTTACAGAGGGTTATATACAACCATGACTATATTGACCATGATCCATCGCCATTTTCTTTCGAGAATTTCTTTGTGTAATGACATTGGTCAGTCAGTTCCCATAATCTTGCATGTGAACAGGGTTTCAAAAAAATTGTGTCAAGCGGAAGACACATTTTGGAACGATTTTAAGCTTGTTTACAATGTTTTTTACCTCTCTCTTTTCCCTTTGACATTAGCCGAGAGAAATTACATTTCTCTTGCTTCGCTCGCTCGTTCAATTAATTAACCATCGGTTTCTTCTGAGCTTAGGACTGACCTGAGTTCCAAAATGTCAACTAGTGGCATGATCTCCAGGAGGCGCGGAGACCATGAGGTCAAATGCTTTTATGTGAGCTTTTCGACTTGAGATAAGACGAACTACTTAGTGCTGAGTGGCAACTATTACCTGAACTCAGGGCAGACGAAGGCGCTACCGGCATAGGCAGCATCGACATGGAGCCAGGCACCGTGCTTCTCGCAGACGGGGCCTATCTCCAGAAGGTTGTCGAAGGCCACCGAGCCTGTGGTGCCCAGGGTCGCGCAGACCTGGAGGTTCGGAAGGATTTCGTAAAAAAATAGTAATTACAAACTACAGGGTGCAATAGAATTCGATAGCGGAACTTTAAATAGGCTGTCCACTAATCACTACAATCAAGTTGTAATAGGTGGCAAAAAATTAAGTGATGAAAATATCAGCTGTCCCATACATTTGGAGCCGTACTTAGAGAAAGAGAATTTTTAAGTTCGAACATGAGCCAAATCAACATCTTTCTTTTTTTTACCAGGGCTGGCTGGAAGAAATTTCTTTAGAAATAAGTCCGCCCTTGTACATGGTTTCTCACTATAATGTTATTAAAGTTTTTTTCTTTTTTTTGTGTGCAATAAAGTGTATCAAACAAAGTGTATCAAACAAATCGGTCGAGGGGTTGCTGAGAAATGGGTTCGCGAATTCGTAGTTCAGGGCGAACCACTAGTAAGTAAATATAATCACAATTTTACAATGTAGAAATGATAACAATCTATGCATTTTTCTTTAAAACTGGCTACGAGCGTCAAAAAATCAACCAGCCAACTAGCAAACCCCACACGATCCCAAGGGCCCATTCCATCCGAGAAGACATCTCAGAGAGCACTCCACAAATTAGAGCTCAGTTTAAAATCCATCATTAGGTGGTGCGTCTGAACATCTGAGCCTTTGAGTTACAGTGCGTTTCAAGCCAATGTTCAGCGAATGTAAACAAAACGAAAGGCTGTAAGGTAAATCAAGGACAATCAACAAATTACTGACTCTACCAAATGATAAATCTTTGAAATTGAAAATTATTTATTTGCCAAAAATTCAAGAAAATTAAATTATACTAGATATAACACAGTTTATGACAAAATGGAAGTCTTTCAGCAGTTGCTGTAATTGAGCTTCAACTACAGTGCAGCGGTGGTTTTCAAATAATCCCTTCATTCTAACAATAACATTAATGATTCATGCACACTATGCTATTACTATACCAATGTACATAGAGTTGGTAGAGTAGAGTAAGAATTAGAACCACTACCGCAGGAACCTACTGGGATAAGCACTATGACTACAGGGTGCACTCTAAGTCGATAGCGAAACTTTAAGTAGGCTATCTACTGATCAATACAAACAACTTGTACTAGGTGGCGAAAAAAATTAAGTGAAAAAAATATCAGCTGTTCCATACAAAAGGTCGACTCAGTACTGCGCCAAATGTATGAAACAGCTGATATTTTTTTCGCTCCATTTTTTTCGCCACCTAGCACAAGTTGTTTGTAGTGATCAGTAGACAGCCTACTTAAAATTCCGCTATCGACTTAGAGTGCACCCTGTAGTTGCCTCCATTGTTCACTATGCCTGTGACCCCGTAGTTTTCAATTGATTATCTCTTCTCAACATTGGATTGGAACATACATTAGAAATAAAACGTACAGTCGATTGTACAGTCCACAACAAATGGAAGCAAACCGTTTTGTGCGATGCTCGCTTTTAAATCGCACACAATAAGAACTAGGCCCTTGGGTGTATAAACCGACAAAAATAACTATGCTCCTCGCTGGGAACAAATTATATGACCCGAAGGTTATAGATATTTTGGTCCCGTTGTACTTTGTTGAAAGCCGGCGCAGAGGGACCAATTTGTTCGAGACTGATTAGTGGTTAATAATAAGTCGTTGCAATAATAAAGGATACCGTTTTAAACTTGACAGAATAACACAACATTTCTTATTTGCCTTTTATTGTGGATATTTTTGCTCTAGATTTTTTTATTTTATCTCCTTCGATTATAAAAGGTGTGACAAAAGACCCTAAGGCCCGGTTTCTGAATTGAGAATTTCACTAAGTAAATACTTAACTATCGTTCTGTCACGTTCTTTTGTGAGAAATCCGCAGAGGCAGAACTATATCTAAGTGCTTGCTTAGCGAATTTCTCAAATCAGAAACCGGCAGTAACTCTTTTTACAAGATAATAGCACCTGGTGATAGGGATCACAAGCAAATTTTTTTTTGCTCTGTGACGCTCCGTTGATTTTTTAATTCATAAAATGTGAACGCTGTGACTGCGAAAAAGTATTTTTAAAATATTGTTTTCATGGACTTTCACAATGTTTTAACAATTTAAAGCTCCTGCACACACATGCCTACATATTTTTAAAGAGCTAATTTTCTTAATATAGTATTAAAAAAAGTCGTGTTAGTTACACCATTTGTAACTCGAGAACTGGTGGACTGATTTTTATGATTTTTGATTTGTTGGTTTTTTCTCCGCTCCGAATAGCAGAATAACCATTAACGACGGAAAAACTCACGAGGAAAAAAAAAAGTCTACGCGGACGAAGTCGCGGGCAAAAGCTAGTAATTTAAAAAAAACAAACTCACCCAGAAAGGCACAAGTCCCTTGGCCTTGTCGCTGATGATGGCCTCCTCCAGCTTGTCGCCCCTCATGCTTTGGTTGGTGTCGGACTCGATGTAGCGCATGCGGACGAGACCTGTTGATTACATAAAAATAAGGTCTGTTCGGGTCTTGCCCCCTTTCTGCCTTTGCCCCCTTAGGCCCATAAGATCAATCACAGTTTAAACAAAAAGGCTAGTTTAAACCCTATCTGTCGATTAACTTTCATACAAAATGCGAGGTTTAATCTATGGATTGAGTTTAAACTGTGATTCTCATAGTATTTGTAGAGATTTGGCCCCTTTTTTAAAAACCCTACTTTTGATTCGAACTTTGCCCACTTTCTGAGTTTGCCCCCTATTTTGACTAGTAGACCTTTCATTCTTGTTTTGTAAAAAATTAGAGCTTTACTTCAAAACTTCGTTGTTTGTACAGTCGAATATAGGTAATAGGGTAAAACTAGTACCGTAAAACAATACATGACTTGATTTTTTTCTAAGGAAGGGTGGCATTTTCGACTCATACTTACTTATCTTGATTTTTTCAAAGATTATCTTGGTACAGGCAAACCGAAATTTATCCCAGATAGTACTCGAACTCCTGATTTTAAAGAACCAAAAAAAGTATGGACACAGTAACTGAAATTACTGGCTTAGTAGATACTTTGAGCTTGCGTGACTGAAATACAAAACTGGCATATGGTTAGCATGGATAACGTATCCACTAGCTTGGTTAACTTGGTTAAAATAACTAGCTTGATTTATTTGACTGGCTTAGCTTGGTAAGTGGAATGGAGCCTTCGTGCGCCAGGGATCTACTTCTGTTCTGTTTGACTACTTCGCAAACGGCCTATTTAGGAAACAGCCTATTTCGCATTCAGCCTTCAGTGACTACTTCGCATACAGCGTGCTGCCTGCTTTATTCTGGAACGTTATTTTTGGACCGTAATCAATGAAAAGTATTCACAACTTACAACAGAGCGCCTTCAAACGTATTTTAGCGTCTAGCTGGCAACCACACAGGTGTATCTTGAGCTCGATGTTTTAACTAGACTAATACTAATTCGTCAGACTCGGCCAATATGGCTAACTTGGCTTACCGATTAGGCCCGCCTTCTCAACGGAGGAGTGCGCCTGGTCAGAGCAGTAGCAGATGAGATGCCCCAACAGCTCGGCTGATTGCAGCTCAGGGTTCAACTGACACAGCTGCATCAGCGTCCTGGTCCGTGCTGCCAGGAGACTGACCAGAGTAGCTTCGCTGGCTGTCGTCTGGGTGAACAAAACATAATTAATTGGTGTTTTATTTTTTATCGTACATTAATAGAAAAAGTGACATTTAATTAACGTTACTGAATATGTTTGCCCAGAAGCCTGGCCCGAAAGCTCAAAATCTCGTGCAATCAAAAAGTCCGCAATACCACAGTGCTCCAGAATATTATGAGAAAAAACGTTGAGGTAATAAAGACCATCAAAAAACGCAAAATTTATTATTTTGGTCATATAATGCGCAACACTCAATATGGACTCCTTCAACTTGTGATTCAAGAGAAGATACGAGGCAGCAGGAGACCTGAAAGACCTAAGATATCATGGCTTCAGAACTTATGCCATTGGTTCCAACAATCCACGAGCTCCTTGTTCCGTTTAGCAGCCTCAAAAGTAGAAATAAGTAGCCAAGATGATTGCCAACCTCCGATAGGAGACGGCACTACAAGAAGAAGAAGAAGCCTGGTTAAAAACCATATGGCATCAAGCTCGATACAGGACATAAACAAACAATCGAGCCTAACTGAGGAGGTGCCTGCGGTAGGGGAGCGGTTTTGGAGGGGGTGATATGTGACGTCTCTTATACAAGTGACGGTGATGCTAACGTCAGACTGAAGTCACACGTGAATGAAAACATACCTGCATCGCTCAACTACCGCAGGGACCTACTGAGATAGTAGGATGTGTTAGATGCAAAGCCCGACAAATTGTTGGGACATGTACTGGCCACTTTGACACTAACAAACACCTACTCAACATGGAGCTGTCTAATGACTTCCACTATAAGGTCAGTAAAGAGGCGCCATAGTCCAAGGAACACGTTCTGTGTGACTGCGATGCTCTAGCTAGTAAACGCATGAGTCTTCTCAGGATAGCATATCCTAGACTGGAAGAATATTAAGTTCCTCAACCTCAGTGACGTTCTAAAGCTATGACCTCGGTCTTTGCAAGTCCTGATCAGGAATAAGGATGCGGGTGACACAAATATCCCACTGGGTCCAAGTGTCCCGAGCTCTCAGCCCGTCCCCACACTATAAGATAAGTTAAGATACTGAGATAAGCGCTACGCCTATAGTTTGGCTTGGCTTAAACTAACTCACCTGTATAACGCCACCACCAGAGCTTTCGTTCTTTTCGTTGAGAAAACACTCCGGAAGACCCAGCAGCTTGCCCAGCCAGTTCATCGCGATAGTTTCCAGTTCAGTTCCCGCTGGGGATGAGGCCTGTTGGTTTAAGGGAGACAACTTATCTGGAGATATCTTATAATTGACACATTTGGATTGTATTTATGGCACTAAAAGTAGAAGTTGTACTTTTTTTATTACCTAGAAAAAAAATACATCACCGGTGATTATTTTCAGCTCATTTCTCGCAAAATCTCTCAAACAATCATCCGTCTTTTGTACTAGATCCTCAGAAATAGTTAGAGGCATAATGCCTTGATATAGACCTGATGCATGAAAGTACATTTAAAGCTGGTTCACAAGCTCTCTAGGACAATGATGGATGATGTCTTTGATGCGACTGCTGCTGGTATGATGGTCAACGAAGAAATAGCATTGTTATTTTAATTCTTAGTTTGCACGCATGTTGTATTTCGTAGTTTAAGCTAAGCATAAATAATATAAGCCCGTAATTGGCCTGTGATTCGCCTAGAAATATCTTTCATGTATATCAAATTGTGCCGTGGGTTTTGTAAAATAAATAAACAATAAACAATAAACAACGCTGGTGTGCCCAAATGTGACCGATGTACCTATTATGCCTACCGTCGCGGTTAAAACTCGTCCGTAAATGTCACGTATTATGTCCAGGATTTTGATTAATAATTTTCCACAAGCATTCCCTGACTTCAACTGCGCCAGATCGTCCTAAGTGGAGAAAACTTCTTCGAGCCCTATGTCCCTCCTGAGGGATAACAGGATTTAAGTCAGTAAGTCAAGTAAGTCAAGAAAATGGCGATGGATTGGACACGCGTTGCGGAGACCAGACATACACCTGTCCAATCAAGGACTGACGTTACAAGCTACTGGCAAGAGACGGCCGGGCCGCCCCCGCACTACCTGGAGGCGCTCAGTTGAGAAAGGGGCTTGCATCAACTGGACTCGGCTGGAAGGAGCTAGAAACTGCCGCGCAAGAACGCGAAAAATGGAGATCTCTGCTTCGAGCCCTATGTCCCTGTTAGGGGATAAAAGGATGTCATCATCATCATCAAGTCAAGTAAGTCATTCCCTGACTTTGTAAACTTACCCAAGTAAAGCAGAGCACGTTCAGAGCGCTCGACAGCATGTCCCCCATGATAGAGGGGTATGACGTCAGCGCTGGGAAGTACGCGTGCATGTGCGGAGACTGCCAATGGACTATCTGTTAGGAAAACGTATAGAATTAGCCAAATTTTCATCGATAACCCCTTACTTTGTGGTACGGTCGGCCAGTCACAGATACCAAATGGCAGCTCTTACTGCGCGTGGCATAAGGGCGCCAATGTCAATATTGGCACGAACAAAAGGGGGTATCCTAGCGTGTGACCGACTGTACCTTTAGCTACAACTTTGCGGAGTCGTCATATTGTTAAGTAGACACTGAGACATTAGGCCAAAAATCGGGGCAGTTTGTCTAAAAATACGATAGAAACTTTGCTGGCGCGATGCACAATTCATATCAAGATAAGGTATGTAGCAGTTTCCTGTGCACCCGATAGGTGTCGCTACAGCTTTAGACTTGCCCCGTAATCATGAGTTTATCCACATCTTTGAAGATCTGGTCCCAGGACTCTGGCTGCTGCAGGGTATTGCAGCAACCCTGGATAGCCTCTAATGTCTAGACTTTCTAAACATATCACATCATAACTTCTAAAAAGCTCCAAATATTCTTCACTTTACCTTTGTCATAAACCTACTGATGCCAACTGCTGCTCCTGTCCACAACACTTCATACGTTTTGATGCCGGACCTAACCACTGCTTTCCGGCTACTCGGGGCTATGTCATCGGACTATTAGGCTTGTGACCTGCCTGGTCCTACTGACCATGATTGGGCATTCTATAACTTTAAACATTTATAATAAGTGGAAAAAATTCGCTCGGGACAGGACCTGAACCCGCAACCTCTTGTACACCGTGCAGGCGCTCTACCAATTGAGCTACCATTCTAAGGGTTGTATTCTAGAACGCTACTTAAACTCAAACTTCAAACTAGAATGCTCCTTGAACTCTGTTTAAACTCAGTTCAAGTAGAGTTCAGTAGTGTCGACTGTCGATAAAACAGTGCATGTTTTGATTTGAATATCATATCAAAACATGCACTGTTTTATCGACGGTCTGAAATCTGTTTAAACTGAGTTTAAGTAGCGTTCTAGAATACCACCCTAAAACTACCATAGAAACTTTGCTGACGCGATGCAGGATTTAGGGTTGTTACCCTTTACCATGCTAGTGGAAATGGCTCCATCCATTCAGTCGTTCCCTTAATGCTGAGGATCGTGACCGCCATTGAAGGTGACGGAGAGTAGAGTTCTCCATTGCGCTCTATCACTCGCGATGTGGATCAGTTCGTGAAGGTGTTTTTACGTGGCTTTGATCATAATATCCGTCCATCTAGCGGGTGGTCTGCCTCGAGCTCTCTTGCCCTCCACCTTTCCATGGGACGTGGCTACACCTTATTTTATCGCTACAGCTTCAGGTGAGCACGTATTTGAAGGCCGAATGTCATTATGTCTAAATTCAAAAGGCCTACGGTCAAAACGCCGAAAATCGATAGGTATGTCTAATGGTCATAACGCCGAAAATTATTTCGCCTACGATCAAAACCGCTACGTTCAAAATCCCTATTGCCCAAATAGCCTAAATTCATAACGCCTATGTTTACATGGCCTACGTCTAAATGGCCGATACAATATTATAACTTACGTTGTCCATAAATGATACGTTATCTCGTAAACTAAGAGGTTTAGCGCAAAAATAACGAAATTTTCGAATCCCCTAATACCAGTAATACTTGCAAAACCAACCATTTTCATTCTATGTTTTCTAAAAACCGACATACAGGCTGTTAAACATACTACAGGGTATTGCTGAAAGTGTGACAGACAGTCTAACAAGATTTAAAACAACGGGTAGGTCAGTAGGTACGGTTGGCACGCTGAGATACCCCTTTTTGTTATTGAGTGGTCCTTCGAACCGGAATATTTTCCGGACATTAGACCGTAGACTTTTTGAATGTAGACTTTTTGAAATTAGGCCTTTAAATGCGTTCCCCTTCAGACTTACCCCCGGCATGATGAGCTCGTCGACATCCTTGAAGATCTGGTCCCAGGACTCTGGCTCCTGCGGGGCTTCCCCTGGCAGCAGCTTGTGCAGGTACCCGGGCTGGACGCTTGGGTACACGCGCCTGCTTCGGATACCCTCCAGGTAGTCCGCGATGTACTCCACCATCTGCTTCGCTGTAGAATATTGGGAGAAGGATAAAAAAAAAAGTGTGCCTTCCAAGGCCATGACAAAATCTAAAAGCTCTGCGATACTATTTTTTATTTTATTTTAGAAACAAACAGTCACTTAAACACAATATACACCGTGGAATTTTAGTGATTTTAAAGCCGAAGGTATTTAGTTGCACTCGTGATTCTGAGCCAAATTCCAAAATTTTACTTCAAAACGAGCGAAAAAAAAAACACTTCATAATACAAACGGCTATCGCCAATCGACACCATTTGTATGGAGAAGTGAATATTGTTTTCGCGCTTTTTGGAATGAAATTTTGTAATTTGGCTCAGAATCACCAGTGCAACAATATACCTTCGGCTTTAAAACCACTAAAATTGCACGGAGTATAGAAATGCTTTACAAAAAAATAGAAATAAAAAATAGAAAAACACAGTTTAGAGTAACATCGATCATAATGATATCTGATAAAATACAGAGAAATACCTATGTTAAGTAACATAAAATTACATAATTACTCTATTAAATGTATGAGCCTGCTATTTATGCCACCCAGTAATACTATTTTTTGCTTTCCAATGAATGTATATCTCATTCTTATTACTTATTGAAAGACCTTATTACATACATACATACAAACATTTACATAAGATTCTGAAATCATCCTCTTTTGCTACGTGTAGTCAGATTCAGCCGTCTAGTATGAGTGTAAGAGCTGCTAGAAACCATTTACAACAGATTGATTGCCTCTCCGAGGCTTTTTCCACAGACGCATCCAGTACCATGTCCAAGAAAAATCCCATTGCAATACTGTCGAGTGTTGATTGCAATCTCCTCTGTAAGTACTCAATTGCGTTCTTTGCCGGCCTTACAAAGCTTTGGCAAATACGGGAGACACTCTTTTTAACCACAGTACGAGTATATGCAGTCTATTACTGACTATTACAATCCAATGTACTATAGTGGTTAACAAACTCTTGCCAGTATTGAACAACAAGTCAGCAAGTCTTAACTCGCGCCTGTACAGGGTTCGGTAACGGAATAGCGTGTCGATGGTTTCCCAGTAGAAGGACAAAACCGGGGTTTCTTCGTTTTTCTCCAACAACCAGCGAAAAAATCCCTTCTTTGCTGTACACACGGCAGCACGTCAGACTGTACACTTTTGTTGTAAAGTCGCCCGTAACGTAACCGAGTAAAGTGCTAGCGTGTAAGGCTCGATGTGCTGTCGTGTGTACGACAAAAACATTAAAAGGACCGACAGCATTAAAGAAATCGTAATTAAAGCTAACTAAAAAAAAATTGAAGCCGTCAACTTTGAGCGTCAAACAAAAGGTTGCGGGTTCAAGTCCCGACTCCAGCTTAATTTTCAGTCAATCGATTCATCTTTGCAGATTATGTTGTTAAAGGAAAAGGAAACAATACAGGGCACGAAAGACATAAACCCCCGCCCATATGTAAATGTTAGCACCGATTTATTGTAGCGACGGTTTCTCACTTTATTGAAAGTAGTAAATCGATTTGCGCGTATATAGGGTGGCTTACGGGTTTACTGACTGCAACTGTTTTATTATCTTACTTATTGGGTACTTTTGTGATCGACACCACCACCGCCGCCGCCCGTGACTCTGCCTAAGGGCGGTATTAATAGTGGCATTTCAAGCTCAAGCTCGAGCTTGAGTAGCTGTTAGCATCATAGCTTGAGTTTGACTTTGACATTAGCCAAGGTCTCAAGTCGGCGATTTAGTTATCTGAGATACTTGAGCTCGAGCTTGAGTTGGCGGCTATTAAATTCAATGCCACCCAGAGACGGTATTCTCTTCGCAAAAGAAGATTGGTAGTTCGCCACGGTTTTGAATTTGATTAAGTTTTTATTATGTTAAGTTAAATTGCTCCTTTCTGATTGGCATTTAATTATGCTTTTCATTCTGTTTGTAATATTTTTGATCCTGAAATCCTAAAATCGCAAAAAATGCATGAATATAAGAGTGGAGAGGCAGATAGAGATAGAGAACACATTATTGTACACACGACGGCCCATCGGAGTGTACACTTTTGTTGTAAAGTCGCCTGTAACGTAACCGAGTAGAGTGCTAGCGTGTAAGGGTCGACGTGCTGTCGTGTGTACACCAGAAAAAATATTTACAAGAATTTTCTTAACCTAAAAGTACAGATGGCGGTATTATCGCTAAAAGCGATCTCTTCCAGACAACCTTTCGATGGACTGGATAATTAAAAATAGTGAAAGTAGTAGATGTACATAAATAACAATAATTAGATTACATAAAGACAGGATATAAATTAATATAATACATAGGCCCGGTTTCTGAATTGAGAGTTTTACAAATCAAATACTAATTAACTATCGTTCTGTCAAGCTCTTTTGTGAGAAATCTGCAGAGACAGAAGGATACTTACCCAATTGCTTAGCGAATTCCTCAATTCAGAAACCGGCAGTTAGAAATCAGTGCATACAAAGTAGGAGTAAGTAAAATAAAATACACAAGTACCTAAATGGATAATATTATGTCGCAGGGATATAATTATTGTCAAACCAGTGTACCTAGTAGGTGTTACCTTCACCTAGGACCTAGGTCAAGAAAGAAATCTATGACGTAGATTTTGAGCCTATTTCCCAGTTGGAAAATTCCATGATCCAGTAGAAGGTCGATCACAAATAAATTATATAAAATTATTAGTGTGCAAAGTCAAGTTCAGATTAAATAAATATCGCTTTGCGGCGAAAATTCTAAGCACGTACGAATAAAGCTTATTGCTGGTATAATTATTTTCTGCCCCTATTCTTGAAGCAATTATTGAATGATTGCGTTACCATTAAGGCGACGTGCATTGTGAATAGCCCGCGCGCCAAGAAAAATGCACAAAATAGATTCCTGTATCAAATACACTAAACAAATCGAAATAATAGAAATATCTAACACATCCAGTATTGTGTTAAGATTCATAAACGTTTTGAAGATATTTTGATGAAAAAAAAATTGGCGGCGCACTTTTTTCAGACAAAATATCTTGCAATCTGATATGGATATTAACACAAAACTGGCTGTTTTGGATAGCTCTCACCTAATTCTAGGGTTTGATATGTGAATATTTTTGATTTTTTAAGTGCGTTTGACACAGGCATCGATTTTGTGCATTTTTCTTTGCGCGCGGGCTAATTCACTATGCCCAGCGCCTTAAGTACTTTATTCTAACTAGTGACCCGCCCGGCTTCGCACGGGTGCAAAATAGTACATTACTGCGGCGGTCTGTAATGGGTGCGTTGCTGGCTGGGGCGCTGTTGATGGCCGACAGCGCAGCGTAGCGAGCTCCAGGCCAACACAGTGCTGTCAGCATTGCAGCCCTTTTGATGGACAAGCTGGAATGAAGGCCTAGCCTAGCCTTTATAGCGCGGACAGCAAGCGCTGCTATGATGACCAAACTTGAGGGCCGAGAGCGTAGCTAAGCTAAGCTTGAGGCAATCATAGCGTAGCCAGTAGCGCACTCATTACAGACCAAGGCTTGTATAGTGCTTTACTCAAACAATGCGAGTAATTTAAATAAATGGCTTTGCTTACTTTCTGTCAAACCAAGTCACAAAATTTTCGTAGGAAAGCTTGTATTTTTCCTTTGACTTTGCCACCAAAGTCAAAGGAAAAATACAAGCTTTCCTTTGGTAAGAAATTTCCAATAACTAATTTCGCTTCCACTTGAATGTCCGGCAGTTTTTAAACATATTGAAACAGAGGATTTTTCACTTGACAAGTTAATTTTAATTAATTTATAGCGCGAAAACAATAACAAACAATATGGCCGCACTTTTTTTTTTATAGACGGCCAGTACTCATACAGCCAAATTCTGAATAAATACTTTTTGCGCCTGATTTTCAAGTTATCAGCGTATTTGAGTAAATTCCTTTACGCTCGTAATGAGTCATTAATTTGACAATCTTCTTTGAGCAAAGTTGGACTTGCCGGCTACTTTTATTAGGCGCTAGCAAAGTTGTTTGGAATTTTATTACTGTCGTGTTTTGCGGCCAGCAATTTCCTTTGAAAATCCATTCCTGTCGAGTTTTATTTTAAAAATAGAACTCAAAAATCAGGCACAAAAAGTATTTAAACAGAATATGCCTGCAATACTGGCAGTCTACAATTATTGCATAGAAAAAAAAGCGCGGCCTTTAGAATCACTAGAATACTCTCCGATTTTGTTATACAAAAAAAACCGGTAAGTATAATTAATAAGTATGGTTAATTTTGTCGCGAATTGTTGCTCGGGATTTTTATCGGGCTCAAGAACGCGAAAAAGTGAGCTCTACCACTATATCTAAATGAGAACGGAGTAAATATTAAAATAAAAAAAATAATCATTTTTTGTCACGTATTTTTTGTACCATGATTAAAAAATATTTAATTTAATTTAAAAATAATTTGTTTTTTTATTTAATTTTATTTAATTTCAAAATATACGTATTTGGTTTTCCTTAACTCACCTTTCACACGAAACTCCTCATGCTCCATGGCTGGTCTTCCACAAGTACTCCTTTCCAACTTCCTGAAAAGATGCAAACATTAAAATATAAAAACTTTTGACAAAAAGATAGGAAGGTGACGATTTTTTTTTATATATTTTTAATTTATTGGACCATTGTTATTTAGTTGATTTTGTGTTGTGGTCCAAAAATACTTAAGCCAAATCACTACACTAAAAAAAAGCAAATTACAAAACGTTTAAAAAAATGCAATTAAGTAAAACAAGTACCTAGGCAGTATGCCTTGTCGAAGAATATTTTTTGTAAGACTTGTAGTACCTACCTACTTAAGTAGGTACTTATCTGAGAATTTTTATGTTTTGAATAAGTAGAAGAAATGGAAAAAAAAGGTTTTAGACACGTTTAAACAAAAAAAAATGTGCTTTCGTTTTTCTTTTTACTTATTTAAACAAACTTCGTCCAGCGTAATAGCTTAGTAACTATAGATACATTTTAAATTAATATTTAAACATTATTTAAATAAATAAATAAAATAAAATTAAAAGCGAACTAAAACTGAATTTAAACTTAGCTATGAAACATATTTACAGGTAAAAGACCTGCCCCAGATCGTTGCCCAGGCGACGCACAGTGGTCGATTTGTACGATTTAGGCGGCCAAAAGTCCATTTCTCAAAGTTAACTTATAACAAAACAAATTGATTCCCGGAAAAATAGACACCCCGACTGCCCAAACCCCACCCCTCCCCAGTTCCTAGAACTGCATGCGCGCCCCCACAGGTAGTCGGAACTTGATCGTCGCGCAAGCTGTACGCGTTCGTTCTCGACACTCTTAGCGCAACCGATATTCTAAAGTGAATATTTCATTGGATATTATTCAGTTACAAGTGAAAGTGATGGAAGTCGAAAATTCAGGTAAGCTCCTTCAAATATAATTTAAATTAAGATAAGGAATATCAATATTTAGTGCAGTTACAACGTATCAAAGATCGCCCTTTTTCATAGAAAATATTATCATTTTTTTATTTTCAATAGTAAAAATGTTGTACTTCCGAGACCGTCCGAGTTAAATTCCTTATGGTTTCTAATAGTATAGCTCTTTGAGCAGATAACCACAAAAAAAATAGCCACCACCTTTGACCACTTCGCGAGAAAAATAATAATTCATTAACTTAGGCAGAAAGTGAGAAAAATTCCTTTTTTGTTTCTTTTGCGTTAAAATTCCTTTTCGTTGTTCTAGGTTCATCAAGTTACTCGGGCATGGAGGTAGTAACTCGCAGATATCTTTTTGATAAGATGATTGAGGAAAACTCTCCATCAATAAACGACAAATTGGAATACTTACAAAATTATTTGTTAATGTCTTACGGGGACTCCGACGAAGACAAAAAGTATATAAATCATAAATTTTCATATTTTAAAACAGAAATAAAAAAGAGATGGTCCAAAGCACGCAACACGCTAGAAAAATTTCTTATAAGCAATGATGCATGGTTAGCAGGAACGTTCGAGATGCCCATAAAAACGCATAATAAGTCAGGACGACCTAGCAAAACATTCAGTGAATGTAGTGAAAGAACTAAAAGGAGGAAAACAGAAGAAGTTCGCTCCTCTGTAGGCAAAGAAGTGATAGTTCACGCAGCGCAAGTAATTTTACAAAAAGAAGGAAAAAGAAACGCCTCGCAAGTCCTAAAAGATATTACAAATTCGCCTGCAGCCGCAAACGAATGTAAAAAAAGACATTCCAAATCAAAGGCACAAGATCCCCTTACGCCTCGGGAGGCACTGCGAATGTGCGTGGACGCTGATTTGACACGAAGTCAATATGAAATTGTGCGAGCAACCAACAGAAGCTTTTACCCGTGCTACGAATTAGTGTTGAAGGCTAAACAGGAATGTTACCCACCCAAAGAGACGCTACGAGTGACCGCTTCCTGTGCTGAAAGTGATCTACAATCTTTGTTAGATCACACCGTCACGCGATTATCAATTTTCCTCGAAGAAGTACTAATGACTCTTACAGAAACTGAGAGAAATTCCTTGCAGATTATCTGCAAATGGGGTTGTGATGGTTCACAACAAGCTCAATACAAACAAAAGTTAATGAATGACGCCGACTCGGATGCAAATATATTTTTGAGCTCATTCGTGCCTCTACAAATTGTTTGCGGCGAAGATAAAACAAAAATGGTTTGGCAAAACCCTACTCCTTCTTCACCACGATATTGCCGCCCGATACGATTCAGATTTATAAAAGAGTCTACAGACATTACAAAAGATGAAATAAATTACGTTCGGGACAGTGTGAAGTCCCTAAAAGCCACGGAATTGGAACTGAATGGGCAAAAATTCTCGGTTAGCCACAGTCTTAAAATGACCATGGTGGACGGCAAAGTTTGCAATGCGGCGACTGACACCAAATCAACGAGTAGATGCTACATATGCGGAGCCACTTCAAAAAACTTTAATGACTTAAGTAAAAAAAACGAAATTCACCCAGAATCGCTTGAATTTGGCCTATCAACTTTACATGCCAGAATTCGATTATTCGAGAGTATTTTACATTTACCTTATAAATTGCCCGTTGGGAAATACCGTGAAAAAAGAACCAAAGCAGAAAAGATGCTAGAACAACAAAAAAAAAAGAGATTCAGCAAAGATTCAGAGAAGAATGAAGATTCAGAGAAGACAAATGACGGCAATACTAGTAGAAGATTTTTTGAAAACCCACATCTGGCTGCTGAAATAACGGGAATAGACTTTAATTTTATTTATAGAATTAAAGTTATTTTGGAAGCCATATCAAGCGGTCACAAAATAGATGTCCCGAAATTTGATGAATACGCCATGGAGACAGCAAAACTGTATGTAGAGTTATATGGTTGGCATTCTATGACTCCTACCATGCATAAAATTTTGGTACATGGTGGAAAAGTTATAGAAAATTCTCTAGTGCCTATTGGTCAACTTTCGGAGGAAGCTGCAGAAGCTCGTAATAAGCACTTTCGCTCATACCGTCTAAACTTTGCTCGAAAGTTTTCACGCGAAGACTGTAACCTTGATATTTATCACAGGTTACTCTTGACATCAGATCCGCTCATCAGTTCAATGAGAAAAAAAAGAAGATCCGATCAAAACCATTTTTGCAGGAAACTTTGGAGCTTTTGCTTCCTGCAGAGCCAAATACAAAAGGCACTTGTGATAAATGCATGGAAAGTGACGGTGAGGAAGAATTGTCTTTTAAAGAGTAACATAACAATTTGTATGTTAAACTTTCATAAAATATTGTAAGTAACATTTAGTATAATAATGTGGTAATAACTGTTGACCATTTAATTTTAGTGTATACTGTATTTTTTTGTCATCCATATTTTATTTTCAATTTAAATAGGCATGCAGACTGTAGAGAATAAACATTTTTTTTTATGTACGGCCGTCTTTTACTTAACAAATTGTGATAATTCTTAACCCAAATATCAAAAACTACTAAGCCGATTTCGATAATTCAAATGAACTCAAAATATATATTTTACACCAAAGGGAGATTTAAAGAAAATTTAAAAACATTGGCGCTATTTACAAAAATATTTTCACAGAAATGTTTTTTTGTATAGAAAAATACGCTTTCAATGAAACAAATAGGGATAAACATATATATTCACTCTAAAATACCAGATTAGCATTTGTTGTCGTATTTATTACTGAAATAAAGCATAAAATAGTTTTGGCCGCCTAAATCGTACAAATCGACCACTGTGCGACGTTGCCTCGTTGGATGGCCAGGCTTTAGTTCATATTTTTTTCCTTTTGGCATATTTATTTAAATAAATTTGCGCACCCTACCAAAGAAAATCCCAAGGATTTACAAACGATAAACCAACTAACTACTATAACAAATTCGGTGTCCCAGTAACCATGAACCGGGGCGTAGCTGTAATACGCTAAGCCTGACTAGACGGCGTGTATGGAAGCCACTCAAGTGTATGACTACGAGTAATACCTACGTTTAACAGGGATATTGTATTTTATACATTGCTTTGTTCGCTTGGGTAGTGGGTTTGGATTAAAATTTAGAACAAAAAAAAAACTACGGCCTTTACTGTTAAATATTTTTTTCACTTCAGTTTAGATCTTCTAAGGTTTGCTGGAGGAAATCTTTTACAGAGATAAGCTCACCTTTTTTTGTATAATTAACTTTTACTTACTACGAGAAAACTTGGCTCTACATAGAAACCCACACTTTTAAAGGGTTATTTTTTTTATATGCTGCCATTATTTTCTTTCTTCTCATTTTGATACCATTGAGGGCTATTGAAACCAGGTACCTACTACGTTTCATCCCACCTGCCTGACAAGAGATCACACCAATGCGTCTCCATCAATCAAATAGTGTGAAAGCCATTACTCCACTATTTTATTTACTTTTCAGCCTACCCTGTGTGATATTTGTTCAATTTGACCGCTTTTCGCCGACGACGGCAAAAGGGAGGAAGGAGTTTATTTATAGTTAAAAAGGGTTTTTTTTTTTTATTATAAAAGTAGGTATTAGGAGAGATATTTTTTTGTTAATCATAAAAGATCGGTAGCTAAGAGCGATATAATTATTATAATCACCTTGTACAGTGTACATACAATATTTTTTTTTTTATTTCATAAAATTGTTAACCTATAAAGTACACAAGACAGCACGTAGACGCTTACACGCTTATTTATCTACGTTATTGGCTACTTTGCAACGAAAGTGTAAGCGTCTACATGTTTTCGTGCGTTATTTCAATGATTCAATAAATTATTGAGTTATTTTAGAACATTCAAAAGTAAACAAATTAGAAAACGTATAGTATAAAAAAATATATAAGTACCTAAATAAACTTTAACAGCGAAAAACCTTTACTTCGTGAGCTCTGTGACTTCGCGCATATTTCACGCGAAGTGACTGGTTCCAAAATAACTAATTTAATGTATCACATACATATTTCATCTACCTTATTTATTTAACTTTGATATTAATAATGGTTGCAAAAAATGCATAAAAATAAGAAAAATAATAACCACTTATATCATTGAATTGCATTAAAATAATACGGAAACGGCGATTGAAAACTTTATAAATAAACCAAAAACAGCAATATTCACCTCACAATGCACACTGCCTCCGCAAAAACCACACTTAAAAATGCAAAGGAAAAATCAAAAACACTGTTCTTGTTATTCGACTAAATAAAAACAGGGTGTTCACAAAACGACTGATCCATTTGCTGGTGGTCGCTGCTTTATATAGAGGGTGGAAACGCGCCGGACCGATGGATGTTAGGGTGTGGGTGTGGGCCTAAGCGGAGCGATTTTAAAGCATCTCGGAGCAAAACTAGATTAATTTTGATATCTATTTTTAAATACAAGGTTTTACAAATGTTTCTTTATGAGAAGCGAGTGATAATTTTTAGCTCCTCACATTAAGGTCACAGGTCGTAGGTTTTAGAACCTTAGGTCCTAAAAATAGTTAAGCCTCGCGTTGAGAACCTAATGAAGCATTTTTAGAAAAAAAACGCATCAAAAATAGTTTTTTGAAAAAAAAAACGCATCCAAAAAGAAGATATGATTTTTTTCCATTGGCGGCCTATATCTGGGCCAGGGAAATTTCTCGCCAAGCAGATGTAATGTAATGTACTTACTTAATTAATTCTGTTAATTTTTTTAGGCGCAATGGTGCTACGCTTACATTTCGTCATAGAATGTCATAGAGAACATAAATTGGGAACGGGAGACCGGGAAATTTCCCCGGGCCAGGATATTTCCCTTTATTTTGAGGAGCTTGATCACCCGTTTCTTCTATACATTTGATCTCTAATACTGGGTGCTAATACCCTTTAAGAAGAGTAAGGATCCTTATAACAAGTAATGTTTATTCCGCTACCGCCTATGCACTAAAGTCTCGTCCTACTAGCCAGAGGACACGAAAAACTATTGTGAAAATATAGTTTTAATAGATTTTCCGGTTTGTAGCTTTAAGTTCCTATTTTTCTCAAGACGCGGAATTTTCTAGATTGTAAATCGTCAATATTTGTGTGATATTGTTATTTATAATATCTATAAAATTTGTGTTTCAAAGTCAAAGTGTATTCAAGCCGTTTCTTTTTTCTCCTGCTATCCAGTACATTTCAAACGCCAAATTTTTATGTCATCACATTTTTGCCACTAGCAGAACTCCCTCCTTGGATATTCCGTAAAACTAGTGCGTTAAGCGACATGCTAGGATACCCCCTTTTCGGGTTCATTCTTAGTATGAATATTTTTTTATTTTTTTTTTATTACGCAGTCAACCGCACATAGAACCTTACACTTTTGTTGCAAAGTCGCCCGCAACGTAACTGAATAGAGTGCACGCGTATATAAGGGTCTACGTGCAGTCGACTGTACTGTCCTGTCTCCGAGTCTACATTATTTCAAATCAGTTGACAAAAAGTTGTTGAAAAATCATGTGACTTTACCAAATGGCACGATCATCTCCAAAAAAACCGGCCAAGTGCGAGTGGGATTCACGCACCGAGGGTTTTGTACTGTTCTATGCATTTATTTGGAAGAAAAAAACGTGGTAGGCTGCATACAGCGCCTTCTAGAGTGAGTTTTGGAACTAATATAGAGGGCGCTAGTTTCTATGTCGTGTTTTCTTTGTCGTATCTTTTGATTCAGTTAGCTTAGAAGCTTGATTTTTTTTAGGCTCAAAGCGACTGTAGACTTGAGTATTTTGATGTAAACAACCTGATACCTCCAAGCGTTCTTGAGAAAAAAGTCTTTACAGACAGACAGACGGACAACAAAGTGATCCTTTATAGGTTCCGTTTTGCCCTTTTGAGGTACGGAACCCTAAACTAGTATTTTTAATCAATCCACGTAGATGCAAGTCATTAAGTGTTAAGAAATTAATCCTAGCTATAACCAATTGTCACGGTAGGTAGCCATTTATTGACTCGGACTAAACTGCCCACCATGGCAGTTTGCAGCATTTCAGTCAACTCTAAATAATATGGTGGACTAACACTTTCTGCTGATTTTGTCAGTTTGATTAATATAAAACAAGATTATTTAATTTTATTCTCGATCTTAGGGTGGCATTAATAGTCGTCTGAGATGGGTTGTTCCGTATTCATGACACGAGTTTTCATGTCACGAATATTTTTTCCGGATTCATTTTACTTGACTTACGTATTCATGCTATGGAAATTATTTTATTAATTTTTACATTTCGTCTCGCGAGCCTTTCCGGATTCATGCTACCATACATTATAATAAAAATAATTTGCTTTTAAGTACGGTCAGAAAAAAATCTAAAATATTGGAAGAAATTAATAATACGCAGACAAGCTGGGTACGGATTTCGTTAAGACATCCACGGACACTGGCACGAGGTATATTAATTATTCTTTGTATCGCCATGAGGAATGGGATAATCACGTATGCGTTATACATCAGCACTGCAAACAAGTAGGTCAACAGTACCTTGCAAATTGATGATCGGTTAAAGTGACATAGGACATCTTAGGATTGAAATCATACAAATTAAGTTAGAAATAATCATCTTGTATATTATACTCCGTGCAATTTTAGTGGTTTTAAAGCCGAGGGTATTTTATTGCACTGGTGATTCTGAGCCAAATTACAAAGTTTCATTCCAAAACGCGCGAAACAAAAATTCACTTCTCCATACAAATGGTGTCGATTGGCGATAGCCAATTGTACTGGGAGGTGTTTTTTATTTTCGCTCGTTTTGAAGTAACATTTTGGAATTTGGCTCAGAATCACGAGTGCAACTAAATACCTTCGGCTTTAAAACCACTAAAATTCCACGGTGTATAAAAATAATGTTAATAACCAACGTTCTTAAAAATCAATAAATATAATCAACATGTTTTTACTTTAATATAAACAAAACTATAGCTATCATGGCTGCATTATTTATAAAACTTGACACTCAGAATATAGAATATGGAATAAGCCATACCGCGATCCACGATGTAGGACTGTGGAGTGCCATCTGTTGGCTGAGTTGAGGAAGTAATGGTAGAAGAAATTCTATACCTGATGATGCTGGTGAGGGTTGTAATACGACATAGAAACTAGCACCCTCTATATCTCTATATTAGTCCCAAACCTTAACTCTAGATGGCGCTGTATGCAGCCTATCGCCCTCTATATTAGTTTCAAACCTTAACTTTAGATGGCGCTATATGCAGCCTACCTAGTTTTTATTTTTCTTCCATTTAAATGCATAGAATGGTGGAACGGAATCCTCGGTGCGCGAGTCCCACGGTTTTTTAATTTCAATAACCAAAAGTGCCTGCGGGTGTATCGAAAGGTGCGTGCGTGTTATGTCTTAGTTTTATAATTTGGTTCCTTGGTGGAGAGACTGAGGTAGGTACCTAGTCCGACTTACCAATCTTAGAATTGAAATTTTTATGCTGACCATACTAACGTGCCAATATTAAATGGTATTTTATTGGTAGCATGAATACGGAACATATGTAAAATGAAAACGGAAACTTAAATAGAAAATAATCATGAGTAGGAATAATAATAACTCGTACCATGAATCCGGAAAAATATACCTATAGCATGAAAAGTCGTGTCATGAATACGGAACAACCCTCTGAGATCACCTACTTGGGCTCGATGAAATGCTAATTTCAAGCCTTGGCTTATGTCAAACTTGAGTAGCTGACAGCATATTAATATACACTATCTTGAGATTGACATGGACATTTAGCCAAGGCTTGACATTAAATTATCATTTGACTTTTCTGAGATCACCTACTTGAGTCCGAGCTTGAGATGACGTCTATTAATGCCACCCTTAGTGCAATATCGCATCTACTCAGAGCTGTATCGCATCTTTCGCATTAAGTGCTATAACGCTAAAAATCCACTCCAATGTATACAGGGTAATTTTTAAATAGCTTTATTCCAACTTCTAAATGTGATTTCCAACAACTTTTGTTCTACGACTTTGATGAAAGCGATATTTTTTCCATAAAAACATTCTTTGAGCCGGAGAAGCTGGAGAGGTGGTAGAGAGTGGAGGGGCACGAAAGCGCGCCGCGTAGGTACGGTCGGCCTCAATCTCAGATACCCCATGGCAGCTCTTACCGATGGGCGCCGATCGAACAAAAAGGGGTATCTGAGACTGTGGCCGACTGTATAAATATGCAAACTTTTAAAGACAAAGAAACGTTCAAATTAAGAAAAGTCGTAGAACAAAAGTGGTTGGTAATCACAGGAATAAAGCTATTTTAACATTACCCTGTATTACTGAGACGTGACATCACAATATTTTTGTCATCACAATATCATCGTATTTTGATACAAAATATTGTTTTAAGCTTTTGAATCTATCGCGACCCTTTTTCAATGATATCGGGATCATGATCGTGATTGCGACTTTAGAATGGAATTGTCTAAGTTTTAAATCACAATCGCTAATAGAGCAAATGAGTCAAAACGCCATGCAAATTGAATGATATTGAGAGAACGATTTAGCTTGAAGTCGAAACATGTCGGCTATTCCGACAAAATAAAAGTAAGTGAAACCGTTAAAGCGATATAAAAACGATTTAGCATTTTCTTCACTCAATATCCTACAAAATCGAGTCGCAATCCCTATACCTATCTCAATGGCTTTCAATGGCAGTTTGTGTCAAATAATGCAGCATGAAGTTCGTCAGCATCCTTCAAAAGTCAAATTGAAAGTGATCCCGAAAGATTCAAAAGTCAGACAATTAAGCCCCTGTCCTCATCCTAATTAACCCTAATTATCCTTGTTTAGTTAAGTTTTTTCCTTGCCTGTATGTTGGTGTACAATAAAACTCGAATATTGAGTAGGCGACATCTCGGACAAAATATTTTCGGACAATTTGTCCGAAATGTCGCTTTGTATTTTTAATATTTTTGAGGCGACATCTCGGACACTCTCAAAATATTGAACCTGTATCGTACGGTCAGATACTAAAGTATTCAAATATAATACACAGACAAAGAACGTTACCACAGCTGCCTATTTTAGGATAGCTAAAGCGACTTAAATAAGCCTTTTTCCTTGACATTTAAAGCCTGAATTTAAGCACTCAGATCGCGTTCGGCTCGTTTTTGATGAAAAAGTACTAGTCTTACATAAGGTGGTAGGAGGATCATCACCTCAGTTCTCACATCATTTTGTTCCTAACCAACCCCGCGTAATGATGTGAGAACTGAGGTAGTGATCCTCCTACCACCTTATGTAAGCCTAGTACTTTTTCATCAAAAATTATTTGATTTAACGCTACCCTACACTACGTCTTGATAAAACACTATGGCCCGGTTTCTGAGTTTAGAATTTACTGAGCACATACTTACGTATCGCTCTGTCACGCTCTTTTGTGAGAAATCTGCAGAGACAGGACGATTTTATTAGTCTCCTCATAAATAATATCGATGGGAGTTTTTTATCCGACTGTACAAAACAGCTTTATTTGTAAGTGTCCGAGATGTCGCCTCAAAAATATTAAAATAATAAAACGACATTTCGGACAAAGTGTCCGAAAATATTTTGTCCGAGATGTCGCCTACTCTATTTCATCTTTGTCTTTATCTAATGAGCCGATTTCACGGCTGTAAAATTTCGCTTTTTCTGAAGATATTATTAATCTGTGTAAGCGAAATTTGACAGCCACATCCCGGTTCTTGTATGGCCAAGCCTATGAGCGTCATCTACCAAGGGCTTTGAATTCTGCTTTTAACTGTCAATTGAAAACGGGCCATTACGTAGCAATATCACTCGCGTTGTTTTCCTTTGTCGATTTAGAACGAGATGCTTATCGGACCATCATCAGCCTTTATCTATATCGTGATATCTGTCCAAATCATCATATTAGGCAAAACTTTGTCATAATTATGACATAAAAAATATGAATAATAACAAATTAACGTCTTCATTATAGGGCGACCATCGTGTTCTGTATTGTCTATCTTTTTTTTTTTATTATATTTTATTTTAGCAAATTAATTACAGAAGGGTATCTTCCTGATCAAAAGGTCTAAGGCCCGGTTTCTGAGTTGAGTATTTTAATAAGCACATACTTACGTATCGCTCTGTCACGCTCTTTTGTGAGAAATCTGCAGAGACAGGACGATACTTACCCATTTGCTTTGCAAAATTCTCAACTCAGAAACCGTGCCTAAGTAGCTAAGGCCCGGTTTCTGAGTTGAGAATTTTACTAAGCACTTACTTACGTATCGCTCTGTCACGCTCTTTTGTGAGAAATCTGCAAAGACAGGACGATACTTACCCATTTGCTTAGCAAAATTCTCAACTCAGAAACCGGGCCTAAGTAGCTAAATGTATTTACATGCCAACCGTTGAAACTTCGCTGGTTGAAACCTATGAAAGGTTTATGTGCGGTATGGTTGAGTTAGCTGGCTTATATTAGGTACCTTAATTTAAAGATTTACTGCCGGTTTCTGATTTGAGAAATTCGCTAAGCAAATGGGTAAGTATCGTCCTGTCTCTGCAGATTTCTCACAAAAGAGCGCGACAGAGCGATACGTGAGTATGTGCTTAGTAAAATTCTCAACTCAGAAACCGGGCCTTGCAGTTTTAAAGATAAAACATACGAAACTCTCAGTGCGCGAGTCCGACTCGCACTTGGCAGGTTTTTTTATATTAATTGTTTTAATAGGTTAAGGGGCCGCTAAAATACATAGGTATACCTTTATACCTAGAAAAAATACCGGCCAAGTGGCTTATTATGGTCTCACAGATACAGCCTCTACAGGTAGGACAGACGGATGGACAGACAGATACTGAAGGCTTAGTAACAGGGTCCCGTTTCGTACCCTTCGGAACGGAACCTTAAAGAGCAATTTCTTCGGATAAGTGCCTAGTTTTTCCCAGAACCATGGTCAGCCTACAAACAATGTTACAACTTAATTATTTATTAAGTTTGACATTTCTAATCAGATCAGGAATCGTAGAATCTTCTAAAAATACCCCATTATTTATATAATAACAGAATTGTCCTTTATGTAACGAACCTTGATCCCTTGTAACCAAAACAAACATAAGTAATATTTTGTTGAAATTGTTTTCCTGATTTTTCCAAATCATTATTTTCTCGTGCCAGAAAAACAGGCATGGAGGCGAAATATCACATTCGTGCGAAATACACCACGTATCATCTCACTTCAGGCCCAAACCAAGGCATAACTAGCGCCGCCAATGAAAAAAAAATCATAATTATCTTCTTTTTACCCGACTACGCGAAGCAAAAAGGAGGGTTATGATTTTAGCAGCGTATGTATGTATGTATGTATGTGGGTATGTATGTGGGTATGTTTGTGTGTTCATCTGTTCCCTCGTAGAGCCTAAGCTACTCGGACGATTTCAACAAATGAGGTGTCGTTGGATTGGTCTCAATCGCCCAGGTAACATAGGTTAGTTTAATTTTGAAAAAAACCAAGATGGCCGCTGTGCTGCGCCCTAAAGTGGTGGACCTAAAAATAAAAAATATCGAATACCATCGTCATGGATATCAAATGAAAGGGCTTTAAAAGACCTTTTAAAAAATGTATAACACATGTAGCGTCAACATAACAAATAGAACAAAAAATACCAAAATGTGTATTTTTTTGCCGTTATTAAAGGCTTAAAACAAGACCTGCTTACCCTTAAAATAGACTCATAGATAATTAATCGTAGTCGGAGGACACCACATTCGCATTTGATAAACCGATGGCCTCCGACTACGATTAATTATCTATGAGTCTATTTTAAGGATAAGCAGGTCTTGTTTTAAGCCTTTTAGTAGTCGGGTTTTAGTTTTTTACTTCTATTTTTGATAACCTAATGAAGAGTTTTTAGCAAGAAACGCATCCAAAAACAAGATTTTTTTTAATGTAGCCTGTATTGTGTCTCACTGGCTGGGCAAAGGCCTCCCCTTGTGCCCTCCACACTTTTCTATCTGGGGCCACCTCCTCAAAAATAAGATATGTTTATTTTTTTCATTGACGGCGCTAGTTGTGCCTAGGTTTTCACCTTCAGCGAGGAAATTAAAACGCACGAAAACAATTAGGTAAATAGGTACACGACAACACTTCGACATTTACACGCTAGCACTCTACGCGGTTACGGGCGACTTTACAACAAAAGTGTAAATAATAAAGAATAATAAGAAAAGGAAATGAAGGGCTCTTATTTGAAGGCCGAATGTCTTCTTCTACTTCTTCTTCAGCCTGTCACCCGCCACCCAATGGCATCTTCCATTGCATTCCATTCCTTTCAATCTTGGGCTTTTCTTATCCAGTCTTTTCCTGCCACTTTGACCATGACCAAGTCGTCAAGCCGAATGTCTTCTTCTTCTTTTTCAACCTATAGCCACCCAATGCTGAGTGTCATTATTGTCTAAGTTAAAAAAGCCTAAGGTGCGGTTTCTGAATTGAGAATTTTGCTAAGAAAATACTTAACTATCTTTCTGTCACGCTCTTTTGTGAGAAATCTGCAGAGACAGGACGATACTTACCCTTCTCAATTCAGAAATCGGCAGTAATTCTACCAAATTTTAAAGATCTTGGCTTTGTGACTTTCGGCGTTTGAACCGTTAGGCATTTTAATTTTAGACGTTTCTTTTCGAATGTAGACTTTCATTTCGGGGAAAATGCGTCCCCGAAATGAATAGTGCGCGCTCTACGTAAAAATAAAGGAAGTTTTCCAACCGCACCAACACTTACTGAAGTTCGTAACAGTGGTGTTGGCGCATAGATGGCGCTGTAAAAACTCTACAACAAACCAGGGGCCTTAGCATGTAAGACAATGGCGTGTCGATGGTGTCCCAGCAGAAAGACAAAACAGGGGTTTCCTCTTTTTTCTCCTACAACCACAGAACTAATCCTCTAGAATTAGAATCAGAATATTCTGTACTACTACAAAAACAATAAAACGACCGACAACATTAATAAATCTTAATTGAAGTTGACACTTCCCAGTTGATTGATTCTGGGCTCCCGCCCATTTTGGCACCATTGCGTTACAGGCTAAGGCCCCTGAACTTTCGATAGGTATTTGAATTTAGTTTTTTTCGAGGCCCTGCCCCTGTTCTCTACTCCTTCTCTACAATACCCACCGTACAATTCCCGTTTGTGAAAAAAATATTGTTCCTTTCAATAATAGTTATTTGCTATGCAAGAATGCAAAATTATTGTTTGCGGCGAGTGCTTGTACTGAAAACCGAGCTAGCGAAGGTTTCTAAAATTGAGCCACGAGCGTAGCGCACTCGCTAAAAAAAAAGAAACCTGAGCGTAACGAAGTATTCAGAAGCACGAGACGCAAATAATATTGCATTCGTGCGAAACACAAAACTTTTCATCTCACAGAAGCGAGGAAATGATTTTGTTAGCCATGCGGGAAAAACTCTATCTGGGGGCACGGCAGTGCCCCCGCCAGGTCGAGCGCGAAGCAAACACTGCCGTGCCATCCTTTACTGGAACCATTTCGCCGCATTTTCAGGCCCCTATTTGAGAACCTCTGGATAAGACCAGAACTCAGAAATTTTCGTCATCTAGTAAGCTATAATCACATACTTAAAATCCAAAATTTCAAGTCTGTAGGTCATTTAGTTCCGAAGTTAAGCGAAAGCAAAGTTTCGCATTTATGACACACACTCACTCACTCACTCACTCATGATCATCATAATAGAACTAGTACTTCCCATAAACTCAGAGAGCTGAAATTTGGTACAGAGTTAGGGTTGAATGGCCACATAAAGGGAAAACTATAAAAACTAGGATAATCGAAGATCTGGAGTACCTGGTGACCCTGATTAGAAAACACAAGAGCCCTAATAGAACTAGTACTTCCCATAAACTCAGAGAGCTGAAATTTGGTACAGAGTTAGGGTTTAATGGCCACATAAAGGGAAAACTATAAAAACTAGGATAATCGAAGATCTGGAGTACCTGGTGACCCTGATTAGAAAACACAAGAGCCCTAATAGAACTAGTACTTCCCATAAACTCAGAGAGCTGAAATTTGGTACAGAGTTAGGGTTTAATGGCCACATAAAGGGAAAACTATAAAAACTAGGATAATCGAAGATCTGAAGTACCTGGTGACCCTGATTAGAAAACACAAGAGCCCTAATAGAACTAGTACTTCCCATAAACTCAGAGAGCTGAAATTTGGTACAGAGTTAGGGTTTAATGACCACATAAAGGGAAAACTATAAAAACTAGGATAATCGAAGATCTGGAGTACCTGGTGACCCTGATTAGAAAACACAAGAGCCCTAATAGAACTAGTACTTTCCATAAACTCAGAGAGCTGAAATTTGGTACAGAGTTAGGGTTTAATGGCCGCATAAAGGGAAAAATATAAAAACTAGGATAATCGAAGATCTGAAGTACCTGGTGATCCTGATTAGAAAACACAAGAGCCCAACCAAACTATTTTATAGATCGACATATACCGCCCTTACAAAAAATATTCAACTTGGTGGGCCGCTTCATTTGATGTCAAAAATCGAAGGTCTGAAGTATCTGTTGAAGAACCCTCAGCTGGTCTCAGCTATATTAGAGCCCCCTTCTACTATCTATCTATCTATACTTATAATAAAACTCTAGCGAAGTCAATTCTGTACATTGAATATTTTTAGAAAAAAACTAGCAGGGGTTACTAAGTACACTATACTAAATCCAAAAATGCAAAAAAAACGGTTTATGTCTGTCTGTCTGTCTGTCTGTCTGTCTGTCTGTCTGTCTGTCTGTCTGTCTGTCTGTATGAACACGATAAACGTGAAAACCGCTGAATAGTTTTCAACCAAACTTAACATGGTCGTAACTCACGTTTCTGGGAGTAACTTAGGCTATCCGATGTTTAGAATACATTGCGGGTTGCAATTTTAACTTCGTTTTTTGTAAGAAATATTCATTATTTGGATATGGCTTCTTGAGAAGGTATGTTAAGAACGTGATACTGAACATATTTCTGCAAAAAAAAAAAATTAAGTCCGACTTTGAACCACATTCTCTCGGAAACCTACATTGCGGGTTGCAATTTTAACTTGATTTTTTGTAAGAAATATCCATAATTTTGATATGGCTTCTTGAGAAGGTATGTTAAGAACGAGATACTGAACACATTTCTGAAAAAAAAAAAATGAAAAGTCCAACTTTATTATCTCCGAAACCGTTGATTTCCCAGGCATAGTTTCTTAGGCAAAAATGTTCGTTATGATGAGGACTATACGTATACGTAAGTATACGTGGTCTCCCGCTTTGTTGGCGGTCTTTTAACGCTCTGTATAATAGCACGCTACGACTTTTGGCATTTGGGGCGCATATTGTAAATGAAAAATCGGCATTTCTTTTTATTTTATTTTGGCGGAAAATGTTAGTTCTGCAAGCGTAGCATAAGGCCGGGTTAGAGCGTATCTATGGGTTTAAAACAATAGGTATCTCACTCTTTTGTTTGACGTAGAGCGGGATGGACAGAGCCTAGATACATTCTAACCCAGCCTTATGATGCTTGCTGGAGGGAATTGTGAGTGGTTTTCGGTGGAGGTCGGACAAAGTTTATCGATGTTAGAAATGTAGTACTGTTGCGTCGCGGTCGAAATGTTCTGGGTTTGAAACCACGCGAGGTTGAAATTTTTTTTGTGCCAATTTTAAAATATTTACTCTACTGAGCCCAACTTGATATTAAAAAAAATTATTTTGTTTGCCGTAGAGCGGGATAAACAGAGTTATTTGCGGTAGATACGCTCTAACCCAACCTTATGCTTTGCTTGCTGGCTTAGCATGAGAATGGGTAAGACCTTATCTATGGGCTTATAACTTTATCTATCCCACTCTACGTCGAGGGAGATACATATAAACCCCCATACTTCCCAGGCAATTCTTATGCTAAGCTTCCTGGTATCTTACACGGGCGATACCTAATCTAAACAAAACATATTTTATCATAAATGTATTGTTTAGATTAGGGCACACACACACAGACAGACACACAGACAGGCACACCCTCATAAACACATAAACAGACACACACACAAAGCTATCACACTTATGACACCCCTCTTTGTTGGTCGGGGGTTAAAAAAAACCTTCCTTTTGAGTTTACCTCCACAGTCGAATTTAAATTAAATGTCAAATGTGTAAAAACGCATACGAAGTCGCGGGCACAACTAGTTGGTACATAAAAATATCGACTGTCATTGCAGAAATCCAGCGTAGTGGGACACATCTTCTAATTTAATCTAGCCTATAGCGTCCTACTGCTGGGCGAATGCCTCCCCTTCTGCTTTTAATACGCATATAAATAAAATTAAAGGAAATCTCTGTATAAGAC
This sequence comes from Zelleria hepariella, assembly GCA_949319315.1. Taxonomy (NCBI): domain Eukaryota; kingdom Metazoa; phylum Arthropoda; class Insecta; order Lepidoptera; family Yponomeutidae; genus Zelleria; species Zelleria hepariella. The sequence goes on along the minus strand of OX439385.1, from coordinate 3,526,326 downwards.
TAGACTGGCTTTTATACTTATACTTACAATTTAACAAGAAGAAATAGTCGAACGATTAACTTTATTCTATTCGAACATTACACAAATTAAAAAAACTGTTTCCAATAAGAAAATGTAATGAAATAAATCAATATGCCCACGTTTCTACAAAAAGAAGTGAAATCCCACCAAAAACATTCTGTAAAAAACTAGCCAGGTCTCGATGAAGCTGCTTGTTTATCTCTAAAAAGTAATGAAATCTAGACAAAGTCGTGCCAAGTCTAAGGTTCCTTTCTGCGATTTCTTTATTATTATAGTTAATGTTGTGTGACTTGGCCGTTGAAGGGTATACAGGGGTACAAAACCAGGTGCTCCATGACACCACCATGACACCATTGCACCAATCTGACGCCAGAACCACTTGTGTACCCTTCAACGGCCAAGTCACACAACATTAACTATAATAATAAAGAAATCGCAGAAAGGAACCTTAGACTTGGCACGACTTTGTCTAGATTTCATTACTTTTTAGAGATAAACAAGCAGCTCCATCGAGACCTGGCTAGTTTTTTACAGAATGTTTTTGGTGGGATCTAAACTACTTACAGGCAAAACAGGCAAAACGCCTGCCGCACTAAAGTTTTGAGCTTCGTTGGTATTAAAACCATTCGTTTTATTAATAATTTCCTGAAGTTTATTTATCCAGACACAAAAATAATGTAAGTAAAAGAATGTATTTTTTTCCGGGTGCATTCTGAACTTTTATAATATAAATTAAAAATTTCTATGAGATAAAATAAAAAATGAAAATCGTAATATCGTTTGAAAAAATGTATTTAACAAACCAATACATAATTATCTATTTGATAAAAAAGAAGCGACGCATTTTTTTTTATTTACTGGTATTATAAAATAAATATAGTGTACAAAATATTGAAAAGAAAGGAAGAAACCGCGTTTCTGAATGTTCTATTCCGTGACTTTACCTTTTTAAAAGATGCTTATGCCCCATTTACATTCACAGTTTTGTATAGAGAATAGGCACGAAATACGCGTGTAAACTAACTATGAATGGGGCTTTCCTGGCGTCGCGTTCAAATTTCGAACCGCACAAAAATGCAGATACCGTAGTTTAAATCCGGCCTTTACACGATCGTAAGTTACTAGTAATAGCAAACTTTCCGAGCGTGGGAGATGAAAAGGCAATTTTTCAGCCTTCCTGATCAGAAGGTCTAAGTAGTGTTTTGACGCTCGACGGTTGAGTGGATTTTCTAAGAATAAAGGCCGTTATTGTACAGAGTCATTGTTTACTTGCTTTTAACTTGTAAGTAGATACTTGGACAATGGACGTCTTATTTCATGGATGAGAATGTTAAAGTTAAGATTTAGGCATTAAATCGATTCTTGGAAAAAGGTTAAAGGTACGGTCGGCCCCAGTCTCGGATACCCAATGGTAGCTCTTACCGCGCGCAGCATAAGAGCGCCAATCGAACAAAAAGGGGTATCCTAGCGTGTGGCGCCCCAAACTGTGAACTCGCGACCCTATGTCTCGGCAACCCCTCGACCGATTTAGCTCATGTATTCGAGGTTAAAAATGTTTTTTTTTTTATCCGCCTACCAAATTTCAAGACGATCCAACCTTTACTCAAGTTCTCGTCGAACGAACATTCATACATGCAAAAGTCGGATTGTTCCAGTAGACTCGGAGAACTTCTCTCGCTTCGCTCGCTCGTTCAATTAGTGTGATTTGAAGTGTAAAGGAAGTGATAGCTAATTTATTTTCGATTTTTGTTGATTAATAGATACCCAATCAATCGCTATTAGCGTATTCTTGTGCCAGTTGTAAATTATTGTGAATAAATGCAAAAAAAACCTGTGGATTTTTTTCAGGCAACAACCTCGCATGCAACATCTCAGTAAAATATTTGATTTAGTATCATTTAAGTATCTTCGCACACTACTAATTCGGAAACGGATCTAAACCGTATCGCCTCGAGCCTTGAGTGAGAAAATATTTGAAAAGCAAGCGAAGAGAGAGAAGTTCTTCGAGTCTACTGCAACAATCCGGCGCTTGTATGTATGTTTCTATGTATGAATTTTCGTTCGACGATAACTTTACTTGAGAAAAGGTCGGATCGTCGTGAAATTTGTTACTAGTAGTTCGCCCCGAACTGTAAACTCGCGATGTGTAACTGTGTGTGATGTGTTGCTAACACACTTCAACCGATTTGACCCATTTTCATTTAACCGCCAACCAAATTTTATGACTATGCGACCAAATTTACTCATGTTGTCGTCATGTCATTTTATATTAAATAACGCTATAAAATGCCAGATAATTTTAAAATCTGAGTAGAGTAGGAGTTAGGTAACAAGTTACGAAAACAGTGGAAATGCTCCCCGTGACCTCAGATTGGTGCCGGTTCTGAGTACTAGAAGAGTTTCCATATTATTGTAAATTGCAAAAAGTCACTAAAAGGGCTCCACGACCTCAGATTGGTGCCGGTGATGAGTACTGGAAGGGCTTCCATAAACGCGTCGACGTGCCGAAGGTGCTGATCCACTTACGTTAGGTTGATGGCGAGCCTATACTGTTAGATCGCTTCCGCACTGCGTCCGATCCGTATCCGAAAAATGTCGGACAAATCCGTTTCCGAGTTGGTAATAGTATGCGAAGACCTTTATAGAGCTCCGCGCTATTTAAGAGGGTGCAGAAGCAAGTTTTTCATACAAACGTAGTTCCGGTTTAATTTCTAAACTACTGGCTGGATTTTGCTGAAACTTGGTTTATATCAGTAGATGACCAATACGGAGGTTTGCAAATAGTTTTTGTAATAAAAAAATAGCCTGAAAGAAATAAGAGCGATGCGTTTTTCGCGCCGAAAAAGGGGTTACTTTTAGCTGTTATTTACTTACATTATTACACTGCCTATTGGAGTCTAACTACCTTGGAAACATCAATAATGTATTGTACTTGTCAGAAAAAAAAGATTTTTGAAATAGCTAATTAAATGTAGAAAAGGCAGCGGGACTACGAAAAAAATTGGGAAAATAGAGCTATTATATTACAACTACAACTAGATACTCGCGAAAGGACACGAACACACGAAGACTCATACAGGCGCATTGCCTCTCACTTTTCCCGCGCCCCGTCTCGCTCTGGGTGAAACAGCTATAGAAAACAGTGTTTCACGCGCTTGGCCATCGCCGTGTTCCCACAGTCCCGCAGGGGATTCTTAAGACGGCGGCGGCGACTTCATTTTTTTTTCTCAGTTCAGTCGCTGTTTTCGTTCGATAGATTTTTTATCGAACCAAGTTCAATTTTATTCGTTTTTTTTTCTATATAACTTCGAAAGTACAGGAGCTAAATCATCTTAAATCAAATTGATAATTACAGTGAAAATGCGTTGTTACTTATAGCGTGATCGAGGTAACCGCTATGCTGCAGCGCAACTTATTTTGGGTTTTATTTCGGGACACGAGAGGGTTTCGTACAATGTAGTAAGTATATTCGCAGCAGATTATCATACACACAGTCTACGCATAAACGTCCTACATCGCGGATCGCGGTATGGTATGGACTTTCGACTAATGTATTATTAGCTAGCTATGAACGTTTATGCGGAGTTTTAGTAAGTATCGTTCTGTCACGTTCTTTTATGAGAAATCTGCAGAGACAGAACGATACATAAGTACTTGCTTAGCAAATTACTCAATTCAGAAATCGGCAGTTAGTGTATAAAAAACTGCTGCGTATATACTACATTGTACGGAATCCTCCTAACGTGAGTTAAACTCGAACTTGTCTGGTTTTTTTTAGGTGCTTCTACACAATTTTTACTTAAGAACCATGTAAATGTCTGAGTAACTTTTTTTCACTTTCAACCGTGTTTCTCCTTATTAATAACGATACAATCCTTGGAAACTAATCCATAACACAAATTCAAACTAGCGCCCCAGATAAAACAGGTCCCGTGAGAAGAGAAATGGTCATCCAATTTACATAACTTTAGCTCCCGTTTAAATGCCGCCACTCACGCTTGCGCTGCATCTACTGTAAATACAAACACATAACACTCCTCTTTTTCAGTCTGGGGTTAAAAAAGATGATATTTATATACTTAAGGCCCAGTAGTAGACACCACTAGCGCTTGCAATGGGAAAAAATCATATCTTCTTTTACGATGCGTTTTTTGCTAAAAACGCAACGTCAGGTACTCAAAGCGAGGCTTAACTATTTTTAGGATCTAAGGTTTAGATTCCAGATCCTAGAACCTACGAATAAAATCTTTTATCGCCTTTTGTGGCCACTTTTGGCGATAAAATATTTTATTCGTAGGTTCTAGATCTGGAATCTAAACCTTAGGTCCTAAAAATATTTAAGCCTCGCGATAACCTAATGACGAGTTTTTAGCAAGAAACGCATCCAAAAAGAAGATTATGATTTTTTCCATTGGCGACGTTAGTTGTGCCTTAACAATTGTTGCGTGCTCATACCTTGCCCTTTTAAAAACAGTTTGTTAACAAAAGTTTTCCAGAATGACAAATAAAAAATAGTTTTGGATCAAACCTAAAAACCAAAAAGATTGGCGCAGGTTACAATTTATCAAAATTATAATCACTATCAAAGTCACTCTCTGCCTGCCGATTTATGAATTGAGAAATGAACTAAGCAAATACGTAAATATCGTTCTGTCTCTGCAGATTTCTCACAAAAGAGCGTGACAGAAAAAACGCTTAGAAAAATTCTCAATTCAGAAACAGGGCCTCTACCTCTAGAGTCAACATAATAATATTATACTCATAACATGGTTACACGAATCCTTCACACTTTCCTGCTCACTCCAGTCACATCGGGGCGTAATGTAAACAGACCCGAAGAAGTTGCAACCGAAAGAAAAAAAACGAAAGCCTCACCACGAGCGGTCTTTCTTATTGGATTGACCAGTTTTACTTGATCTTCCGCGCCTCCCTATAGCATTACTTATTTATACGTGAATTGGGGAAGGAATGCATGGAGATAGAGGTAGAGTTACAGTGGTTTCTGATTATGAGAGTGAACAGAAAGGCGTTCCACTTTGGACGGTCAAGAGCGTCGGTGTTGCCATGCGATCGAAAATGCACGGTTTTAGCAAATTTTGATGCTAGCTCTTGTCTTTCCTACTATGATTAGGGTGAACCTAACAAGTTAAATTTTAAACATTTTGGCAGCCTAGTAATTTCAAACGGCTAGTGAAATGAATTAGTGTGGATGTGAATGAAGTGAATCGAATAATTGTGTTCAATTTATTTTAAGTATAATTGAATTTGCAATTTTTAATCTCTTGTTTGTCTCTGATTTGTTACACTTTATTATTATGCTTGATTGGATTGTATATTTATGCTGAATTTTATTGTAAATTTAGTTTCAGTATCAATTAAGTATGCTAATTTTATTAACTGGAGAGCTGCTGACTTTGCTGATTCTCGTTGCGTCACACACTTTAGGCTCCAACCGAAAACCAGCGCTACGAATTTTGCTTTCCAATCTTCGTAGCATTATGCTGAGTTGGAACCTTTTTCTTTGCCATAACACATAGCGCCAAATGTGAAGCATGTAATTTAATTTTAATTTTATAATTTTATTTTGTAACATATGGTTGTTCTGATTTACTTTTTGTATTGTGTTGTGGCTTTTGAATAAAATACATATCTATCTATCTATCTATCTATCAATCTCCATATTCAATTTTTGAACGAGCGAGCGAAGCGAGCGAAGTTCTCCGAGTCTACTTGAACAATCCGGCGTTTGTATGTATGTATGTATGTATGTATGTATGTATGTATGTATGTATGTATGTATGAATGTTCGTTCGACGATAACTTGAGTAAATTTAGTCGGATCGTCATGAAATTTGGTAGGCAGGTAAATGAGGTCAAGAGAATTTTTAAGTTCGAACATGAGCCAAATCGGTCGAGGGGTTGCTGAGATATGGGGTTGTTAAGTTTATATGGGGTCGCGAGTTCATAGTTCGGGGCGAACCACTAGTTATTTTGAGGAAGGCAATAAATGAAAGTGGTTTTACAAATAGTATACCTAAAGCTAGAAACACACTGGTCCTATAACTACATAAGTATACGTTACCTATACGACGTATTTTGAGATCTGGCCGCTTTTGAAATATATTGGCCCCTTCCGACTGCATTGTATCATACATATATTATATCACATGTAATGTTTGCAGGACCAATGTGTTTCCAGCATTATGGTACTCATCACTGCAATCAAACTCATGCCAAAATCATCACACTCTACATGGCAACCCAATACGGCAGGTAAACACAACATTCCCGCCTCGGCCGTCACGCGAGCGACACTGGCCAGCCACTTTCACGTGCACCACCGCCGCATTTGAAACGAAAAAGAAAAAACAACACCAATCAGCGAGCTGTCTTACGAAAACTCAAACCCGCCCGCGTCCTGAAAAAGAAAACAACACTAACCATTGCGAAATTCAAAATTTCGAACGCGACGCGCCGAGAAGAAGAAAACTCCAAGGAAAAAAACAAAAGACGACCGGACCGGGTGCCGTCAAACAATTTTGAAATTCGAACGCCGAGAAGAAGAAAAGAAAACTCTCAAGAAGAACAAAAGACTGTCAAAAATAAAACATGGCGGTGTCATACGCGGTTTCGCGCGTCCTGCGCCGTTCCTCCGGGATCGGGAGCATATTCTGCCAGAGGCGGTACGAGTCCACAGTTGCTAACCTGACCAAAGACGAGTTGCTGTTGCTGCTGCGGCCTCCTTTCACCAACTGGAGCAACATAATCAGGGAGGCGGAGAAAGTGATCGGATACCCCACGTCGTTCATGAACTTGCGATGCATTCTGAGCGACGAATTCGCGGACATGGCCCTGTATATGAGGAAACTGGTATGTGGTATTCATTTTCACTTCGAGGCCTTTGCCTGAGGCTTTTCTTACTTCGAGGCCTGAGGCCTTCCTGAATGAGATAATTTATACAGCGTCCAGTGGCACCTCCACTCATACCTACTAGGTTGGCGAAGTGACACTTTTCGGCCGGGCACATTTTTCAATTTCAATATGAGTCTGAACATCTGAGTCTATACCGTTTATTTGTCAGTGAATGTACCCATTTTTATTAAGTACAGAGCTCCAAATTAAAAGGGGATTTACGGCGAGTGATAATTACGTCCCTTTTCATCACAAAAAGTAAAAAAGTACAAGGAAATAAAACATTTTTTTATTAAGATCTCTAATCATCATTAATACTAATATCACTATCACACTAATACTCGAAAATCGAGTCAATCAATGTGACATACGCGGTGTGACGGAATACTTTATTTTTTAAAAGGTTTAATAACCCTGAATTCGTATTGGGAGTGTTAAAATTAATTCGATATATTGTTTGTGATATTTAACTATTTGGTACTTTAGTATTAGTTCACTTGAGTAAGTAAATATTAAGTTTTATCTTTTTCTAGGTAAAATATAAAAAAAAATATCCAGCATTTTATTTTTTATTGTCCTCAAATGGGTAAATTTTTTCCCTTTTTCGGTAGAGTGCTTTTCTAGCAGCAACACTTATGAAATGTCAGGATTCTACGGAATAAAAATCAGACTTTAGTTAGCTGATGGAATGAATTAACTGTAGAATTAGTCTAATCTCACCTCTGACATAAATACCTCTAAATTGATGGAAGTTAAACTTTAAAACCAAGCAAATTCATACCGGTACAGGCTATCTAATCGATTTCCTTACACGTTGTAAATAAAGATACCTTTACTTCCAATTTCTGAAATTGAGAATTTCACTAATCAATTACCTGCCTCCTTATGTATCGTTCTGTATCTGCAGAATTCGCATAAAAGAACATGACAGCACACTACTTAAGTATTAACTTAGTAAACTCAATAAATAAACCGACCCATCTCCTTGCATTACTTTTAAAATCCTTTCAACCATTTTTGTCCTCTGCGTAATGTTGTGTTAATTTGTTTATCACGATTAGGTACATACGTCTGAGCAGGATAACGATTCTGGTAATGTGTGTTTTGCCCAATATAATTTTCAAGGCTGCATTGCGTACTTTTGCCCTTGATAAGAAATGCATCTATTTCTAAGCGCACGCACCAAAATCAACTTTTCTCCTATGAATTACTACATCTATAAAAAAAAACACTACCGTACCACACAGACAAGATTACTTACATACAGCTGATAGTGATAACCACAATTCCGCATTCGCGAAAGTAGGTAAGAAACCACATAGCTGTAGTCATTAATGATTCATTCATTATGTAAAATACTTACTTTCTTACATAAATACTGAGCTGGCAGTGAAAATCGCATCGAAATCGGTTCTGCTGGTTTTTACTAAAAAGGAAGAGTAATTAAGACTCTACATTTTAAACGCCATACCTACATCGATATAAATCTGCCTATCCCGTTCTAAGTAGATACACAGTGCTTGTCCACCGAACTGACACAACACGACACAATATTTTGTCGGCAACAATACTTATAGCGGTAATATACAGGGTGTTGTTTTGGTTAGTGACAACCGACTCAGGGTAGATAATTTGAGTAACGCTTGAAACTAAAAATAATTGTAATTTTTTTCTATAACATTCTTGATTCAAAAATTACCTTGTTCAATTTGTTCTACAAGGTGTAACAAAAGTACCTAACTCTTTTTACAGGGTGTAACCTACTGGTCAACAGAATGTCAAATCTCTAAAAAAGTTGAAAAAAAAAACAATTTTTATTTTATAACCTCAAAATTGAAAAATTTTCATAACATTTTTGTTTTTGTTATTAGCTCAAATTTAAAATATTTTTGTGCGTGTTGGTGCATTTACATAGATTTGAGTTGCTAAAACATTGTGAAAGTCAATGAAAACAATATTTAAAAAATACTTTTCTCCCGCCACATCGTTCAAATTTTATTAATTTAAAAATTAACGGAACGTCATAGAGCAAAAAAAAATATTTAGGTTGTAATCCCTATCACCGGGTGCTATTACCCTGTAAAAACAGTTAGGTACTTTTGTAACAACTTGTATAATAACCGCGGCTTGCGGACACCCCGGCCTTCTCATAACGCGTGCGCGATGTGGCGCCCGATAATGCGAGTTTTTTTTAGTATCGTGTTAGTCGGGCTTCGATCAAGGATAAAACTAGATACAACATAGAACTCTGAAATGTGTCTGGAAAAATAGATGTCCAAACTGCCTTTGGGAGCTTATTTGCTCGTAGTCTATGCAATTAAAGTAAAACTGTACACTAATGCAATAAGGTTGACATTCGAATATTAGACGTATGGTCGAAATGATGTTTCGTATTGTTCTATTGCTGATATCTTTTGTTTCTGTGGGGACAAGTTTTTATTGTGATTTTATACGTAATGCGGATTCTATGGGATTTAGTTCGGTGAAGTCGGGTGTCACTTTACAAAACAACACCTTGTATATGCTGTTAGTTTATAAGCCGTGCCAATTGAGAAACGATATGAAAATGGCGGCTGGTACCTATGGTAAGGTCTGAAAAAGAGGTTACGAAAATACGATTTCGGTTCATACCTAAAACTTTCTTACATTTTTGCTTAGGAAATATTGTTTTACGATGCTTTCTTTATTATTTAGGTAATTGTTCTACGTTGGGTTTGTGATTAAACAACAATCTTTATGAAAATAAGATCAAAAATATTAAAACGTAGTAAATAATAAAAACCTCAACAAATAACAACACTTAACATAAACTACAATATTGAAATAACTTTTATCATTAAAAAATCAATAAGAGGCGAACGTATTTTAGCGTGTTTTATTAGCCAAGCGTAGGTGACTAATCAGGACTGCCTAAAATGACTTTGCTAACGTTACGTGTGAGTATAGACGGAGATATGATTAAAGCGAGAGGGTGCGTTAGTGTCCGCCATTTATATCTCGTTTCTTTAATGGCACGGGTTATATCTGATTTGCGGACATTCCCCTGTTGCCTTCACCTACATTTGGCAGGTAATTATTCCCATAATTATAGCCGTGTAACCACCAAACCATTGTTTGCTTATCTACATAATTACTCACGAAGTGACTAAACCTCATCATTAACTATCTTGGAAGATGCCTCGACCGGATTGTGGTATCCTGTATTGTAGTATTGTAACTAGAAAGCATAGCCTCCTTCACACTTTCTTCCGTTTATGATATAACCGGTTTATCCGTGGACCTATATCCAAGTTTATCCTATTTGGAACTCAAGCGTTGTACACACAACAGCACTTAGAAGCTTACACTTTCATTGCAAAGTCGCCCGTAACGTAAGTGAATAGAGTGCACCCGTGTAAGCGTCTACGTGCTGTCTTGTGTACTTACGTTGTTGGTTTTTGGTTGATTCACAGGATGCGGTTGGTCAAAATTCAAAACATACATAGTATCTCCACGGACGTGGTTTTTGGTCCCTTCTGTGAAACCCTTTGTAATCACCCCCTTTTTTTTTTATTTCGCTTAAACGGTTTCACTTACTTTTATTTTGTCGGAATAGCCGACATGTTCACTTACTTTTATTTTGTCGGAATAGCCGACATGTTCACTTACTTTTATTTTGTCGGAATAGCCGACATGAGTTGTCCGCGCGGGCGCATCGTCAACGAGCCCGCAGTGAGCGGATGAACGCCGTAACGAACGCGTCGTCCGTTCCTCCTCCATGATTAAAACTTCCGGATGAGCTCGAAACATGTTAGCTATTCCGTCAAAATAAAAGTAATAAAAGGTGCAGTGCTTAAGTTTAAGTTGTAAAACACCCCCTTTTTCCCGTTTCAGGTTGGCAGCAACCACCTCGTGATGCAGACAGCGAAGAGCGTCCTTTACGGCGATGGAAAAAACCTACAACCCTGGAGTTTGGTGATCCTGCTCCTCTCCAAGTCAGTCAAGACCACAGCTGGGGTGCAGACAAAGAAGCTGGAAGAACAACAGAGAAACTTGGCTGAACTAACGGAGATGATCAGAACAGGCCATCTGATTCACCGAGGAATTGTAAACGTACCGTTTCAAAAGCGACATTATATTAAAAGCGAGTCCGCTATATTTGGGAATAAAGTAGCAATCCTCCTTGGTGATTATTTGCTATGCTATGCCAACGCTATGCTGGCTAACTTGAGGAATTCGGACGTTTCTTACATGATTTCGATAGCACTGAAAGACCTGTCCGAAGGCGAGTTTTTCGGGGAGCGGGATCAGCAAAACATGCCGCTGCCAGGCAAGCCCAAACTGGAGAAAGAATACTTGTTCGATTCCACATTTGACACGACGACGATCACCGCAGAGTCTGCACTGGGGAGTCCTGAAAAAGAATGGACGGCCAGAACAGTGCTGAACGGAGTAAGCTTGCTCGGACGAGGATGCCAATCAGCCATGGTTCTGTCACGCCAATCGAGGGAACTGCAGAACTACGCTTACTATTTCGGATGCCACTTAGGTCTTGCCTGGCAAGCGGCTACAGAAGTCCAAAAACTAACATCAGATTCTAAAGAACAATTCTGCTTGGCCAGCGCGCCGGTGCTGTTCGCTTTAGACGGCAACCCGGACTTGTACAAGATCATCGACCAGGCGAAAGACGACGTTAAAGACGTGGATTACGAGGATTTGAAGTACAATATCCTGAAGACGGATGCAGTGGATAAAACGAGGGCGTTGTACGAAGATCATGCTAAGAAGGCGACTCAGTATATTGAAACGATCGGGCAGAATGAGTCGGTGGATATGATTAAGAAGCTCATTAATACGTTTTAAGGAACTAGCGCCGCCAATGAAAAAAAAATCATATCCTCTTTTTGGATAAGTTTTTTGCTAAAAACTCTTTACCATTTATAAAAATTTTATAAGGTTAAAAATTCGCCCGGGTCAGGATTTGAACCCGCAACCTTCTTGCATTCCGTGCAGGCGCTCTACCAATTGAGCTACCGAGTCAAGTACTGTCTTTACGAATTTTTTAACCTTATAAAAATCTTTATAAAGTTCCCTAGCACGGGTTAGTGCTTTAGAAAATACAAAAAGTCTTTACCATTTATTGCCAAAAGTGGCCACTTTTGGCGATAAATGATTGCATTCGTTGGTTCTAGGATCTGGAATCTAAACCTTAGATCCTAAAAATAGTTAAGCCTCGCGTTGAGTTTTGCAGGAGAGTTGTAAGCAAAAAACGCATCCAAAAAGAAGATATGATTTCAGTTGTGCGTCCTACTGGGCCTTAAATCATTATAGCCCAATGAGGCCGTAATGACATGATTTATACAGCATCCACCTTCCCTCACACTTGATGTTTAAGATAAAATAAGATAAAGATTTATTTCTGAAAAAAATTAGATAAATTGCCTTATAATATATTAAGGTAAAGGTACCGTATTCCCTAAAAAGGAAAAAAAAAGTATCAGGTGGCTCTACCAAAACCCTACAATGTTTCGGTTAGAAATTTTGTTGTCAGGTAGGTAGTCAGTTAAAGCAGACTTGCCTTTACATTTTTGTTGTAAAGTCATCCGTAATGTGACTGAATAAGAACTGAATAAGGTTGACGTGCTGTTTCGACTGAACTGAAAAGGCTGAAAATTTTGGATTTATTTCATTGTTAATCATGTACATATTTTATTTATTTATACTGGTTTAGGTCAATAAATAAGATTAAACTTCATCTTACTTTTTCTTCATTCAATTTTCCGCCACACGGTTACAAGTTTTTTTTTTCAACGACATCCATTTTTTCAAACTCTACACAACTATTTACAGTAAGTACATATGCATATAGTGGTTCCCATGATTATTCATGTCATAGTGAAATAATGTCAAACAAACCACTGGACAAACTAAATTATTATAGAAATAACAGTGAACCAAAAAAAATGAATTTCGTATAGGAATCGTCTTAGGTGATACGAAGTTCACCATAGAGTGCACTTTGTCGTCATCATCATCATCATCAGCAGCCCACCTCTGCCCACTGCTGGGTATAAGCCTTTTTCCCCTCGCGCCACCTCTCACGGTCCGTCGCCATCCGCATCCATGGACCCTCTGCCGCCACAACGATGTCTTCCGACCATCGAGCTGAAGGTGCACTTTGTATTGTTTCTTATGGCCCATACCTAAGCACAAACAGTGCCGCCAATGGAAAAAAATATCATATTATTATTATCTTCTTTTTCGATGCTTTTTATGCTAAAAACGAAACGTCAAGTACTCAACGCGAGGCTTAACTATTTTTAGAACCTAAGGTTTAGATTCCAGATCCTTCATCCGAATAAAATCTTTTATCGCTAAAAGTGGCCACTTTTGTCTTCTAGGATCTTCTAGGATCTGGAATACCTTAGGCTAAAAACTCATCCAAAAAGAAGATATGTTTTTTTCCATTGGCGGCGCTAGTTGTACCTACCTACCTACCTAGGTTATCACTTTAAATAAACGGTAACAGAAAACAGCTATTTTATGAGAGAGTAAAAACAAGAAATTCTCTAAAAGTAAGTAGACCGAGAAGAGTTAATTTATCTCGTAAACAGTACAGTTTCTTTACTTTCTGTGGCTCTACATTTTTGTTACCAAGATTGTTCTTAGTTGTCTGCATTGCCGCTAGATGGCGTTGACTTGTAAAAAAAATTGTTATAATATAACAATTATAAATTAAAAAAATTATATTTGTGGAATCAAGTGAAATCTATGTTTGATGCGCACTAGAGAAACACTGTCAAACGTCTCTTATACCTACTATAAAAATACCTGGACCCCTAGCCTACAGAAGTAGGTATTGCTGTATTAGTTCGTACAAAAAAAAACAGAGTAAGTAATATAAACGTTTATTATAATTAAGTATATTGTACATTACAGCCACCAAACCATTTGCTAGATCTAAAATATTTACTGCAAATCCTGCCAGCCCTTAGGTACTATCACAATATTTGTCATTTAACTTTTCTTTTACTAGATTTTTGGCCAAACTCCCTAGTTCCCCATAACAATTTGACTATAACCCATTGCATATAGTAAAACACTATAACGCTTACGGATATTACTAAAATTAAAAGGGGGAAGTAGATTGTTCCGTGAAGTAATTTAAATATTGGGTAGATCCATATCCCTCGCTCGTAGTAGGTGTACATTAGTCTGAAAACAATGAAACATTTCAATACTAAGTACTTCTTTTTTTTAGAATAGAATAGTTCATTTGTCAAACATAGGTGATACAGAAAAAATATGGTCATAAATAAATTGAGCTTTATGTTGTGCGAAAAGGCGTACAATTTTTTATGGTTTACATTACATGCAAATTAATGTTAACTATGAACATATTTACAGGGAAATTAAATGCAGAAATGAATTTATAAACACTAAACAAAAAAAATATTTTTTTATTTTTATAAATATTAAGTTTATAATTTGTCATTACAATATTTAGCAACAGTATAATTGTTGTTTATAATTTGGGCAATTGTCTCTAATTAGGTAAGTTTTCTTGTTTTATAGAGTCATAAAATTTTATTCTCGCGATGTGTAACTTTTTGCTAACACCATTCGCGCGCATTACATTTTAATCTTAACAACCCCATATCTTGACGGTATATATATTAATCTTTACAACCCCATATCTTGACGCTAAAATGGTAGCGCAATCTCTTTTCCCCATCGGTCCCGAGCTTTTTTCCAAAAATCAATTATTATCCATACAAAAGGAAAATTTCAAATTTTGAATAAATTCTTGTCAAATTTCGAACACGTCTCAATTTAAATTGCTAGAGTAGAAGAAATTGTCTGCTGTCTGCCTCCATTTTAAAGAGCGACATCGGACGGTAAACACAAAGTTCCTAACTTCCACACTCTAACTTCGTTCGCTCGGTTAATAATGTGTGACCTCTAAAATGTTATTGACTCTCACGATAAATACATAACCGATAACCGATAGAGAAAAAAAACGTCTGTACTAAATGGCTGTCTTAACATTGGCCATCAAGGAAGCAATTTGCAACTAAAAGCCTACGTTTTTGCATTCATCATGTAAATGTCTATTGTCTAATCTGTTCTAACCAGAAGCAGATTTTCAACCAGCCATTTTCGGTTGGCACCAATGGCAATCACTATAAAAAGGCCTGAAAAAAGGATAACTACACGATAATCTTTATTTTTTTATATTAAGACGCAATGGGTCTCACAACTAGCTCCGCCAATGAAAAAAAAAAAACATATCTTCTTTTTGGATGCGTTTTTAGCAAAAAACGCTCCTGCGATCTCTCAACTAAGGTTTGGATTCCAAAAGGACTTAAGGTCTACTTTTGGCGTGAATCGATTGCATTCTTAAGTTCTAGGATCTGGAATCTAAACCTTAAGTCCTAAAAATGGTTAAGCCTCGCGTTGAGAAATCGCAGGAGCATTTTTTGCTAAAAACGCATCCAAAAAGAAGATATGATTTCATTGGCGGCGCTAGTTGTGCGTTGTATTTCGTCTTAAAAACCGACTTCCCTAGTGAAAAGGTACAATATTATAAAGCTATTGCACTGATTCCAGGTGATTTGCTGCCGTCCGTTGAGGAGTTCCCTTCTCCATCTCCGAAGTTCTTCATCAGATCTTCACTTTTTTTATGGGACCACATGGGAAGTATACCAATTCAAACAAAAAAAGAATCACGGTTCACGTAGAAAAGACTGACTTACTGTTCTTTTGACGAATCATTCTTGGAACAATCGACTGTGGATAAACCGTTTCAGATTCAATAATATGATCTTCTTTCTTATCTTATTAGTATGGGACCAGGCTGAGAGCCCGGGACACTTCTACCCAGTGGGATCTTTTGTGTCACCCACATCCTTATCCTTACGATGGCTACATTATTTATTACACACTATTTGGAAACATCATAATTTGTATTTATCTATTTATTACTATCCTGCTATATCTAAGAACCTACCTACTTAGATATTATTTAGTTCTCATTATTTATATTCCATTATAGTATTATATTAATTCAATTATTGCAACATTATTTATTCTTTTTATGGGCTCTTTATCTATATTACGTACTTTCTCTGTAACACATGCTGAGTCGGGTCCTTTTTCACAAGCGCAGTACAGTGACATTTTCCGCTCTTTTCTTTTTTTGTGCTATTCAACTTGCCTACTTGTGTATTTTTAGTCTTAAGTATCATTGTACTGTGTCTATTTGTGAATAAACTTTTTACTTACTTACAACTTACTTATTGCTGCTCAGGACGTGCAAAGACCGACGTCATAAGCTTTAGAACGTCACCGAAGTTGAGGAACTTATGTTCTTCCGGTCTAGGATATGCTACCCCGAGAAGACTCGAGCGTCGCAGTCACACAGAACGTTTTCCATGGACTCTGGCGCCTCTGTACAGGCCCTGCAGTGGGAGTCATTAGACAGGCCCATGTTGAGTATGTATTTGTTCGTGCCAAAGTGGCCTGTGATACTTACACAATGAAATAGACCAGCATATGGAAGAACAGATGCCACAGGTTCCTCCTATGCGACTTGGGTACCGGCCGGGGCCTCAGACAGGTCTCCCAAAGCACCGTGGGAACTATCAACGTGTGTATAATGTGGTTCGAGAGCCGGCTCAGGACTTGGTCGACGAACTCCGGCAAAATGAGGCTCCGGTCGTAGTTGAATAAGGACCAGAATAGCGAGAAGACGAGCTGGAACAAGAAAGGGAGGTGGGTTAAGTTTTGTTGTTGAAGGGCCAGTTCCATTTTTTAACCCCCGACCCAAAGAGAGGGATTTTATAAGTTTGACCGCTATGTGTATGTGTCTGTCTGTGTGTGTGTGTGTGTGTGTGTGTGTGTGTGTGTGTATGTATGTCCATCCGTCCGTGGCACTGTACGGCGTAACCTATTCGGTGCTGGTTTAAAAAATATATAGCAGGTTTTCTACCCAGTGTTCTTAGATATGTTTAAAAGGGTAGAACGAACGCTTCTCCAGCTTCTCCTGCTCCTATTTGTTACTAAGCACTGCGGGTTTTTTTTTTACTTGTGGTAAAATAAAATTGCGCTTTCACCAAAGTCATAGAACAAAAGTGGTTGGAAATCACATTTAAAAGTTGACGTGTTTTAGGAATAAAGCTATTTAAAAAATGCCCTGACGTAATATGTTTTAAATACTTACAAAAGTGGAAGGCCAAAGTATGGCTGAGAACAGTGTATCTCTAAAGCCGCGCAGCGACCTCGGCAGTTGGTAGTCCTTCTTGTCTCCATTCTTCAAGGTCAACAGGTCACAAGTGAGGCCGGTGAAAGCGTAGACTACGTGGAGGATCTGGAATGTAGAGAGAGGATATGGTATAAATACTAACACTTTACCACATACTATTAGAAATTGAAAATTTTCACATATCAAACACTACAATTAGGTGAGAACTATCAAAAACAGCCAGTTCATGGTGACATTCATAAACGTTTTGAAGATATTTTCGCTGGAAAAAAATATGCGGAGCACTTTTTTTCAGCGAAAATATCTTGCAATCTGTTATGGATATCAACATGAAACTGGCTGTGTTAGATAGCTCTCACCTAATTCTAGTGTTTGATATGTGAACGTATTTGATACGGGAATCGATTTTGTGCATTTTCCTTTGCGAATGATCCACATTGCATGCACTCGCGCGGTATATGATATGTTTGCCACACATTGTCAGTGTTTCAACATCTCTTTATTATTTTAAATCCTATTAATATTTGTTGTACGTTGTATTACAAACATGTTTATGTTTGTTCTATGTATTATTTTTAATTTCATATGTTTGTTGATCAATGACAATAAAGGCCTTTTATTATTATTCTTATTCTTCAGGTCGTAACCCTTCAATGGCTATAAGGTGTTTTTCAAGTGACACCCGACTCAGAGGTAATTATTTACACGATACTGAAGCCAAAATAAATATTTAAATAAAAACAGTTAAAAATCGTAAGTGTGTGAAAGTCAATTTTTTTTTTAAATATAATTTAAGTACCTTTCGATTCAAGCCTTACCTATCTTCCCTGAATCGAGTTTCACTAACCAAAACGACAAAGCTGTATCTATGTTAGAGACGTGAATTGCTTTCGATTCCGTAAACTTAGGACATTGCATTTTTTTCCTGTTTTTTTTCACAGCTCCTGAGGCCTGAGTATTTGATTTTAATTTCAACTTGATACCTGCACGCGTTCTTGAGAAAAAGGGCTTTGACAGGCAGACAGATAGATGGACAACGAAGTGATCCTATAAAGGTTAAAAAAAAATCGGAACCCTAAGAACAAGGAAAACACTTACAAAAGTCCAACAAGTGAAGAACCGGAACTGCAGAGCGCCAAACGTCCGTATTTCCGGATCCGGATGGGTCTTCAGGTCATAGCTCTTCATGTACGCTATGTGAGAGACGTGGATGGCTATTGTACTCGCGTATCCAAGGATGCGAAGGTAGGCTAGCGTTGCCATGGTTACCTACCTGAAAGCCGGAAGTGAGAAAACTGGATTAGGGCTGGAATGAGTCGTTTTCAAAGCAAAAATTGAAATTATAACTATTTCGCTATTTTCTATTTTCGCTCGATAGATTTTTTAATCGAAATAAGTACCTTACCCGTAATTACTGGAGCTTTACCTCTCAAATATTCACAATAAAAGGAAAATCTAAAGACTCGTCCTATCAAAAAAAAAAATAAAGCAGTTCATAGATGGCGGTTACAGGCGTAGCCATAGAAGAACCGAACCGCGACTGTCAAAATTAATCTGTGCTAAGCGAAATTTGACAGGCGCGTCCCGGTTCTTTTAAGGGCCATCTATGAAGTGCTATGAATTTGTGCTTTGGAAAGGAAACTAGAGTTGATGTGTTTTTATGGTAAGGCATAAGACCTAAAATTGTTTTACCTAATTTTATTTGGCCTTTGTCAATAATAGGTAAATAGGTTAGGATAGTTTTAATTTATTTTAGGTCTTATGCCTCATGCCTATTTTATGATATTTTACAGAGCGAAATACATTAAGGGTGGACGATAGCAAGGTGGCGGGAAATTCAAAATTTTCACAGATTTTTACATTTTGTAGCTAAACTGAACTATTTTTGTTCAGCGATTTTTCGTTCGCGAGAATAAAACCGCATTCTTTTCATTATTGTAAACAACAGAACAACAATAATTCTGCCGATTATGTGTTCTGGTCTACGAAGCAGTGGTACTGCCCAAAAAACTTGTCGTAGACCAGAACACATAATCGGCTGAATTATTGTTGTTCTGTTGTTTACAATAATGAAAAGAATACGGTTTTATTCTCGCGAACGAAAAATCGCTGAACAAAAATAGCTCAGTTTAGCTACAAAATGTAAAAAACTGTGAAAATTTTGAATTTCCCGCCACCTTGCTATCGTCGACCCTTAAAGAGTCATGTCCACTGTGGAATGACGACCTCGAGAAGGGAAGAGTTCATTTGGGAGACCACCAGCCAGATGACATGAGTCGATAACTCAATCTCGAAATAACATAGCCTAAGTTCATAGTTCGGGGCGAACCACTAGGCTATTATGAGGGGAAATGTAGCATCGAACAAATGATGCTTCGATGAATTGTGTTTAGTAGAATCAATTTTTAATTCGAGTCCACGGAATGACAGTTGCTAGTATGGACGATGAATTCGATGAATTGTGTTTAGTAGAATCGATTTTTAAATCGAGTCCACGGAATGACAGTTGCTACAAAGGCTTTATCTATCAGTGGCATACTAGCAACTGTCATTCCGTGGACTCGAATTAAAAATTAGAGTTTTTAGGTGAAGTGTAGCTTCAAACAAATGGTTATAGTTAAAACAAACATGAGATGATTTGAACGTTAGCTCTACTGTAAGTTAGATGACACGTCATAGGTGAAGTGTAACTAGGTGAAACGTGTTTCGGCAAGGCGTAGTGAACCCTCAGTAGACGGCAGGCAGTGGTTACGTCTGGCACAGGATCGTGAAAGATGGCATTTGCATGAAGAGGCATTTTCTCACCAGTGGGTGTCAACAGGCTGTTGATGATGATGATGATGATGAGTAGTGAGAGCTACCATGACGTACAGCGTGTCGCTGACTGTACGTACAGTCGGCCACAGTATCAGATACCCCTTTTTGTTCGATTGGCGCACTTATGCCGCGCACGATAAGAGCTGCCATGGGGTATCTGAGATTGTGGCCGACCGTACAAACAGATAAAATACAGGCAATAAATTTAAATTACCTTTATGTTAGTGTCCGTAATTGCTAAGTATAATTTAAACTCATAAATAACTAATTTGACCTCCGATTCAGTTGTAATTTGAAGTCAAAGCAATGTTATGTTATACAGGGTGGACTTTTGAGACGGGTCAGTAAGGGCAGGTACGGTCGGCCACAGTCACAGAAAAACCCATGGCAGCTCTTACCGCGCGCGGCATAAGGCCGCCAATCGAACAAAAAGGGGTATCCTAGCGTGTGGCCGATTGTACCTAAACCGTTGTAGTTACAGAAAAAGTTACAGGTTTTTAATACTATTCTGAAGACTGAGGCTTTGGGAAAGCTTTTGAAATCAATAAAAAGTGCTTTAGACGACTACCTACTTTGTTTTTTCTCCATGCTATTCAGTGATGTTTTCTCAAAAACATTTTTTTTTTTAATTTGGATCTAAATTGCGGTATTTTATAAAAGTTTCTAAAAATTTTGGTGATAGATAAGTTATTTGATACCCTAAAAGATTAAAATATCTCTCATATGTTAAAAAAAAATGAAATTATAGGTAATTAAAAAAAACATAACATAACTTCTAAAAGAAAAAAAATGGCTGAACATACATGGAGGCGATTCGGGTATCCCTTGGGACATCAAGCCTGGCCATCCAAAGAGGCAACGTCGCCAGCGTTCTGGGCTCACTGCCGCGGGACAGCGACCTGGGGCAGGTCTTTTACTTGTAAATATTATTTTTAGTTTAGTTTCTTTTAATTTTAGTTTTAGTTTAGCTTATTTTAATTTTAGTTCACATATTTGTAGTTTGTATTTAATTACGTTTTAATAAAGTTTGTATCTTGAAAAAAAAAAAAAAAAAAAAAAAAAAAAAAGCTGACAAGCTATCTAGATTTTTTTCGCTTGACGTCTATTTTCGGGCCACCCTGTATAGTGTAGAAAAATAAATAAAGGAACTCATTTGACTCATCGGTCACTTGCAAAGTAGGAAACTCCTTTCCCTAACCTTTATGTACCTAGGTTGTCTATTGTTTTTTGGTGCACTTCGCTCTGTGAGTTGAAAAGTTGTGTGTACTGTAGGTACACACGCTAGGATACCCCTTTTTGTTCGATTGGCGCCTTTATGCCGTGCACGGTATGAGCTGCCATGGGGTATTCCTACACTGTGGCCGACCGTACCTATCGCACAGATGCAATATTATTTCCGTCTCGTGCTTCTGAATACCTTGCTAGTCGCTACGCTCAGGTTTCTTCAATACAAGCCCTCGCTGCAAACATTGGTTTGCAGCCTTGCATAACAAATAGCAATTAGTTAATAAATTGTAGACGTGTTTCAGGAATAAAGCTCATTAAAATTTACCCTGTATTCATAAACTGATTGCATTATTTAATAAGTTAATTTCCTAATTAGCATCATCCATCAACAAAAAGACGATTAATATTAATTAGATAAGTATCGTTATGTTTTTTGTCTCTAAGCGAGCGAAGCGAGAGAAGTTCTCCGAGTCTACTGGAACAATCCGGTGCTTGTAAGGGTGTGTATATGTATGTATGAGTATGTATGAATGTTTGTCAGACGATAACTTGAGATAGTCGGATCGTCACGAAATTTGGTAGGCGGGTAAATGAAACAAAAATATTTTTAAGTTCGAACATGAGCCAAATCGGTCGAGTGGTTTCCGAGATATGGGGTCGCGCGTTCACAGTTCGGGGCGAACCACTAGTTAACGTTAATTCTTGTATTAGCTCCATAAATAATGGTTCAAAAACCTTGATACTGAACGTATATACCTAGTTTACAAGATGTCTTTTCTCTTATCGATCAATGCTTCTGTTTGTATAGTTCACACTGTATATTAATGCAACTTCAAATATTATAATCCCATTAAATTTAATCAGTGATAGATAAATAATAATAAGTATGTAATGTAGTAGGTAGGTCAGCGTCACATCAAGATCCCTATGGTAGCTCTTATCGCGCACGTATTAAGTGTTTAAATCGAACAAAAACAGAGTATCCTAGCGTAATTTTTTTATTTTCACTAATCTTCCTGCTTTTAACTCTTCAAAATTTATCGTGTGTGAGGTATATGACATTGCTTAGCTACTCTAGCTAAAAGGAAAATTAAACGAATGATAGTTTTTTAGGGTTTCGTACCCGAAGGGTGGCAAACGGGACCCTATTACTAAACTCCGCTGTCCTTTCGTCTAACTGTCCATCTATCACCAGGCTTTCATGTACCATGAGTTAGACAGTGACATTTTCACGGGTGATGTATTTCCGTTACCGCTATAGCAAGAGAATACTAAAAAACAGAATAAAAACTATATTTAAGGGAGCTCCCATACAACAAACGTGATTTTTTGCCGTTTTTATAAATAATGGTACGGAAACCTTCGTGCGTGAGTCCAACTCGCACTTGGCCGGTTTTTTTAACTCTATCTGGTTATTTGTTAGGCCCAGTCCTTACCTACGGTATCCTACCCTACACCGAGCGGAAACACGCCTGCAACATTACTTGACCCACAGAACAGTGGTTTGATCCCTCACATTGTTGTCTGTGTAGAGCAGTGCATTATAGCGACACAACCTTGATAATTGTAGGAGGAAAATTACTTCTTGCGAAAGAAACTATTCTAGAGTTGCAAGTTTTATGAGAATGGGTAGACATTAGCAGTTTAATCATAATACAAATACCAATAAAAAGTGCCTTGATAAAAAGATCTATCGGAGGTCGACTATCATTATGACTCACGGAAGAATTCTGTGTGGCTCGTGTTGAACCATGCTGCGAGATTTTGGAGCCTTGATGTTTTTGGTTTTTTTAGAGCCATGATGACACTCACCAAAACATGCCCAAATGCTTAGAAGCCTTCGAGATGTGGGTGTACAGGCGGATGCTTAAAATCTCCTGGACCCAGAAGGTCCGTAACACCAAGTATTGCAGAGAATAAGGTAGAACGTAGAGATCCTGAAGACCATCCAAAAGAGGAAGCTAGAGTATTTCGGCCATTAATTTTGAAACAACAACATCCTTCAACTTATCATACAAGGCAAGATACCAGGCAGAACAGATATCTTGGGTCTACCAGGTCTCCTGGTAGACCCAAGATATCATGGATGCAAAATCTACGCGAATGGTTCGGGCAAAACACCAGCTTATTATTTCGTTTGGCGGCTTCGAAGGGCGAGATAGCCGAACTGGGGGCAAATTCTCGGGTATGTCACTTTCGAGATTCTGCGAAGAAACAAGTCACATTCGAGATTGCCGGGAATTAGCCCCCAGATCGCTCCGATAGCAGACGGCACTCAAAGAAGAAGATGTTATTGGGCGGCCAGGTATTTGGCGGCCCTGTATTTAATCAGGCTGTCTAAACCAAGATATTTTTATAGGTTCTGGGAAAATTCGTCTAAAACATGACTGTGCTAAGCATTCCAGTCTGAGTGAGCTGAAGTGCCTTTGGACATGCATTTTCAGCGAATAGGTCCACCTTTGAGAATTAATTCCTAGGTATCAGGTAATGTTATACCTTTGGTTTGGGTTGATTCTAGAAGCAGCTTTAAAATATCACGCGATTTCCCAGTAATAATTTCTTTGGACGAGTTGTAGAGTTTCGCTAAATGGCATTTGAGAATCGGTGCTCGAGTCTAAGTGGCATACATTAAAGATACAGTGGAGCACATAATAGACCATAATAGGCCAATTTATTCAATGTACGTAGGTACTGATATTAAATTAACTGTAGCTTCCTTGATGTTAAAGGTACGTACAGTGGTGAACTCGTAGTAGCAATAACACTCGCTAGCTGTGAAGGAAAATATCGTGAGGAAACCCGCGGATTAGTTGGCTCTACACGTACTGATCTTGGGCTGGACCGACTAAGCTGTCTGGATAGTGCTGGGCAAGCCTGCTGCATCCAAATAAAAAAATATATAAAAAAACAGCATAGAAGGCCATAGAAGAACCTACGGCTGTCAAAATTCATCTGTGCTAAGCGAAATTTGTTCTTCTATTTAAACGCCATCTGTGAACTGCTTAGAATTTGTTCTTTGAAAACCGCTGTGCTTCTATCCCCAAGATTCTAGATTCTAGATCTATCCATCAATCGAACGAAGAGCGGTAACTTTGGGTGAGGCCGGCTGTACACCTATATTTGTAACGCTCTCTGTGTAGAATTGTAGATGATAGAGATAGAAATATCGTAATACATGTAGTAAATGCAGTAGTAATTTATCTATAACACACCTACTTTAAACCTATGATTTTTTAAGGTTTAAAGTACTTACATGTATTTGCATATAAATGTATTGTTATGTACCTTAAATGTGGCCGGAAAAACCTGTTTACTAACTTATGCTAAACTTGAAGATGGTAACTTGATTTTCCACTTTATAAAATAGGCCAATATTTTTTAGATAACAGATTTATTAAATATTTTTTATAAATTGAAATTTACCAACAGTATTAGACATACCGATTTTCTGGTACAGTCGGCCACACGGTAGGATACCCCTTTTTGTTCGATTGACGCCCTTATGCCGCGCGCGGTAAGAGCTGCCATGGTGTATCTGTGACTGTGGCCGACCGTAGGTACTTATAGCACCTGCGTTGTTTGTTCACCCACCTAGTGTGCCACTGGACGCTGCACAATTTGTTTATAATAACAAATGTAAACGATGAACTTTTATACAACGTGTTACAAAACATCCTTACTCTTTTTAGAGGGCGTAACCTAGTGGTCAACAGGATGTCAAATCTCTAAGAAAAAGTAGTTTTTAAGTAAATTTAAAGTAAATTTTAAAATATGTTTGTGTGTGTAGGTGCATTTACATAGCTTTGAGTTTTTAAAACATTGTGAAAGTAAAAGAAAACAATATTTAAAAAATAATTTTCTCCCGCCACAGAGTTTACATTTTATTAATTTAAAAATCCACGGAACGTCACAGAGCAAAAAAAAATTAGGTTGTGATCCCTATCACCGGGTGATATTACCCTGTAAAAAGAGTTAGGTACTTTTGTAACACTTGTATAGAGACCAATAATTCGGTAGGACGAGAAAAAAATAAATCTTCTAAATTCCTGTTTTTTCGAAAGAATGGACCATTTCAGAGATCTAATTTGAACAAAAAAAAAATACGTGGCTTTATTAGGTTTTTATTGCAGTTTTAAAGTTTTCTCAGTTCTTTCCGGATATGACGTCAGCGTCATTGGAGCGTAACGTAATCTGTTAATGAATTCATAAAAAAAAAACTGTCAGTCACTTCTATGTATTCTGTGCTGTCACTTGACATGACATTATAAATTCGTGTTTAATTTATTTTATTTCGATATCTAGTTATCTTTACTATTATTACTGGACCTTATTTAACTGATTGCATACCCGATTACCTACGCTTGATTCACGGATGGACCTCGACTTTTCTTCACCATTTACCTGGACATTGACTGACCCAGCCAGACTAAGTTTACGGAATCAAAATGAGCTGCTCTATTTCGACGTGCACAAATGCTATGATGTCTTGTCTACTCCACTTCGTTTCGTAAGGCTAAGAGAGAATAATTATGAAACAGGAATGCTGCCTCAAAGTTAATGCAAAATACCAGAAATATTTATTTACAAAGACAATCGTAATGTAAGTTCAAAGTATGTTTTTGTAGCTATGGTTCACTTTTATACAGATTATGAACTTCAGTCTAAAGGTGGTTTACATCCTTGAAGCTTAATTAACCATAGGTACTTTACCTTTTGTTTGATCTAGAAAATATAGGTACCATTCAATATTTCCTAAATTACTTTATTTATTATTATGATAACTTAATATTGTTTCTTTTATTTACAGCTTGAAGAGAATTTGGACAGTTAAAGCAAAGAACAGTGCTACAGACGAAAACTAGAGCAAGTGTTGATGTATAAGTTTGATGTTTTGACGATGAGAATACCTACGTTCTGTGGTATACACCATATCCTAGTCATTTGTTTAGATGAGATGGTAGTCATTGACTGTGGCTTATAAAAGGTTCTAACTCTTTTTACAGGGCACCCGGTGATCGGGATGACATCCCAAATGTTTCTTTTTCTAAAGACGTTCCGTGGATTTTTAAATTAATAAAATGTAAGCGCTGTTACGGGGGAAAATAATCTACATCATGTTAACCAGTAGGTTACACCCTGCAAAAAGAGTGAGGACCTTTTTTAACACGTTGTATATTTATAGGGATTTCTTATAAATAAAACTGTGATTAGTATACATTTTGTTTATTTTCATTCTTTAGCACCTTGAATCAGGTTTGTATAACTAAAGTTTGCTACCTATTTGATGCTCTGGTATAATTTGTTTTCATGCTGCGTCTACCAGCAAGTCCTTTTATGTCCACATATCCAACTGCCCTGTTCACGCTTGAATCACAACATAACCTGTAAAAAAAATTTGCTTGTGAGTATGTTTAATCTCTATGCATACATGTCACGATAGAAGAGCCATTCTCACACTCTTTCCCTACCTTGATGACCTCATAACGCAAAAGAGACATACATTGCCAAACCACATGGTGTCCCAAGTATCTTCTTTCGTGGCACATCTTGTACTATAACTAGACACTCAGGTTGTCACGCAATTTCTTCTTTCAACAGTAGCGATTGGGTATTAATACTAACAAATACACAAATGAAATCACAACTTCACTTTACCCAGCGTGAATCTCACCCTGCTATAGGTTATCTACTACCTGTCTGCTATAAGTATGCCAAAAAGCACTTCATGCAGTGGAATGAAAGAGTGGCCAGATGGTAGCAAACATGGGTTTTTATGGAGACTAAACTATACTTACATCAATGTTATCATCCTCTTATTTCAGCAATGTTGTGGTTATTACTGACATCCGTATTACATATTTTCAATCATGACCATGCGATAGTCGGCCTTGCCATAGGTATCGTCAACAGTTTGTGAACCAAAACCATCTCTGCAGATTCCTGCGGTTGGTGGGGTCAAGTTGAATCCAAAACAAAAAGTCGTAGGCATGGTTTAGAATGTAGGTGTCCATGTGCGTGCGCGAGTCATACATATCACATATGTATAGCAGTATAGCAGATAACGATCTTGAGGTCCAATGAGTAAAGGCACAGCCAGTTAATGGTACAAGAAAGAAAACTGGAAAACTCACGATGTTAAAATGTAAACAAACACAATCAAACGTTGACTGACAGTTCAAAAAAGCTATGCTTGTGTAGGGATGTCAAAAATACGTTCATCGATGGGTTCAATCAAAGTATCGATATTTTCGCGAAGTCGATATTTTACATAAAATAAAAAACAAAGATGGGTAGTTTCAGCGATCTCTTTCATCGATGTAGTTCACGTCTTTTGCTGCGTACACACTGGCCCAACGAAGGCCAACGAATACCTTGTGTGGTCGGATTGGCGAATGCCAACGATCGTTCGTTTGCGTTTCAAGTTAGTTAACAGGGCCCTTAGCCTGTAACGCAATGGCGGGTCAATGGCGTCCCGGCAGAAGGACAAAACCGGGCTCTCCTCGTTTTTCTCCTACAACCAGAGAACTAATCCTCTAGAATTAGAATCAAAATATTCTTTGCTGTACTACAAAAACATTAAAAGGACAGACAGCGTTAGCAAATCGTAATTGAAGTCGTCACCTGACAGCCCATTTTGGCACCATTGTGTTACAGGCTAAGGGCCCTGCAGGGGAAGCACAACTTCAAGATAAACGTTTTATCCCACTATCGGGTAGCGGCATCTCGCTTTACGTGGTGAAATAAAGCAAGATGGCGATAGCCGATAATGGGATAAAACTTTTATCGTGACATTGTGCTCCCCTAGCTGGTTAACAAGCCAATAAAACAACTAAGTACAGTCGGCCACACGCTAGGATACCCCTTTTTGTTCGATTGGCGCCCTTATGCCGCGTGCGGTAAGAGCTGCCATGGGGTATCTGTGACTGTGGCCGACCGTACCAACTTCTTCGCAAAATTATAAACTACCAAAAAAATATGTACACACGACAGCACGTCAGACTTTTGTTATAAAGTCGCCCGTAACGTATACGAGTAGAGAGTGCTAGCGTTTAAGGGTTGACGTGCTGTCGTGATACTCGACAGCACGTAGATGTTTACACTTTCCCATACTTAATAACGTATCATGTGAATAGAGTGCACGTGTGTAAGCGTCTACCTGCTGTCGTATGTACCTTATAATGGCATGGGAGCCTTAAGTATTTGTTTTTATTTTAATTTAATTATTTATGTTTAAAGTGAATATAAAACTGAATATTCTGTTAATGTTTCAAGAGTCTACCTATTGCCGTTGTCAATATCGAGCAAAAACGAGCAAAAAAATCACGTTTGTTGCATGGAAGCCCCTTTACATATTTATTTCATTCTGTTTTTTAGTATTTGTTGTTATAGCGAGCGGCAACATTTTATACATAATTTGTGAAAATTTCAACTATCCCGGTTCATGAGATACAGCCTGGTGAGAGACAGACAGACAGACTGACCGACAGCGGAGTCTTAGTATTAGGGTCCCGTTTCGCACCCTTCGGGTACGGAACCATAAAAAGCACTAAACGACATTTCTACGCTCATACTAATATAAAAGTTTTCAAAAACCCGTGTTTTGTTCTCAGTATCGATGTATCGATACATTCCTGTTTTTATTTGGTAACTTCCATCTCTTATCAGTGTGGTCATATAAAAATTATAATTTTGTCTTTCGATTGGTTCAATCTTTTGGCTCAGTTTCGCTATTAATCCGGGATTTTTATCACGGATGGTATTACTAAGAGGAACTTTCGCCTTATGGATGCGTTCCAATTATACAGTTAATGTGACGTCACATACCAATGCGTTCAAAATATCTTCTCATGTGACTTCACAAGAGTCTAATGAAAGTCGTTGGGTTTTCTCAATTTATCTAAAAATATACTGGTTTAAAAAAAAAATTAAATACTCCAAACTGTTAGGGGAGCCTATTCCTCGAAATGGTTTTGGAATCAGCGGCCTTGTCAGAAATAAGATCTAGCCAATTCACATAGCGATAATATTTCATTACAAACACCACCATAAAAGTACTTCGAACTTTCACTTTACTCACCGATTCTTTCTTATAATCACTCGCGAAGTCGAAACAAACACTAGACTGGCCACAAACACTACTCAATAGAACATTTAGCGCCAAAAAAGAAAAAGAAAACAATCTAAGAACTTTCTTCTGTTTACGAAAGCGTTCTTTTTTCAAAAATATCCGTAGAGTAGGGACCGCAACATAGCATGCGAGTGTGCCGTCCAAGTAACGGACTGCCACTAAGTAAACCTGATACAATGTCCACTCAACCAGGGGCTTATGTCTGTAACGCAATGGCGTGTCGATAAGTTCCCATTAGAAGGACAAAACCGGATTTTACTCGTTTTTCTCCTACAACCAGAAAACTAATCCTCCAGAATAAGAATCAGAATATTCTTTGCTGTAGTACACAAACATTAAAAGGAGCGACAGCATTATTAAATCGTAATTGAATTAAGAATTGAGCCCATTTTGGCACCATCGCGTTACAGACTCAGGCCCCTGCTGGCCGGTGGACTCGTTTTATTTATTGAAAGAGTGAGCGAAGTTCTCCGAAACCACTTGAACAATGAAAAATGTCCGTGGGTCTGTTAAATCACTTGAAACTTAGATTTAGAAATACACCTGTTTTTGTTTCATTTAAATCGAGCCAGTAGTTTTAAAGTTACGTAGGTTTTAGTTTCCGTCCTTTTGGAGTTTTTCGCGCGAGCGCGGCAAACTCGCGTGACGTCACAACTCTACACGCACCCGACACATACACCGTAACACTCATTCAAACGGCTGTATCTTTGGAACCGTACTAGGTAGCCAGTTGAAATTTTCAGAGATTATGTTTTATTATGGTGGATTACCCAAGAAATAATAAAAATTAAAAAATATTAAAAAATAAGAGGGGTCCCCATACAAAAAACGTTGTTTTATACTTTTTGCTCTTTAGAAAAAACGGTAAGAAATACAAGCATCAAACTTGGTATGATTATAGGACTTACTCCATAGTATAACAAAAAAATATAAAAAACGGTCAAGCGCAACTCGGACTCACGCGCCGAGGGTCCGTATTACCAGTTTTTTTTAATGTATGGTGGTACAGAACTCTCAGTGCGCGATTTCGACTCGCACTTGGTCAGTTTTTATGTGTGTTTAGGCAGTGTTACAGTAGTGTTTTAATATAATATTACTTATTTATAACGTTAAAAATTCACTTGGGACAGGTTTTAAAGCCGCAAGCTCTGTTTAAAATATTCCCTAGCACGGGTTTGTACTTTAAATAATATATTCTTACTTAGCTATGGATGACGACTTTGAAAAATGAAAAATTACCTGACGTAGAACTCGCGCACTGAGAGTTCCCTACTGCCATACAATAAAAAAAAACTGGTTATACGGACCCTCGGCGCGTGAATCCGAGTCGCGCTTGACCGTTTTTAGGGTTTCGTACGAAGGGTTCCACACGGGACCCTATTACTCCGACTCCGCTGTCTGTCCGTCTGTCTGTCTGTCCGTCTGTCTGTCCGTCTGTCCGTCAGTCTGTCACCAGGCTGTATCTCATGAACCTTGATAGTTAGACAGTTGAAATTTTCACAGATGATGTATTTCTAATGCCGTCATAACAACAAATACCAAAAATCAGAATAAAATAAACATTTAAGGAGGCTCCCATACAACAATTGTGATTTTTTCACCTTTCTTATGGAGTAAGCCCTATAATCATACCAAGTTTGTTGCTTGTATGTCTTACCGTTTTTTCTATAGAGCAAAAAGTATAAAACAACGTTTTTTGTATGGGGACCCCTCTTATTTTTTAATATTTTTTAATTTTTATTAGTTCCTTGGTAATCCACTATAATAAAACATAATCTCTGAAAATTTCAACTGGCTACCTAGTACGGTTCCAAAGATACAGCCCTTTGAATGAGTGTTACGGTGTATGTGTCGGGTGCGTGTTGAGTTGTGACGTCACAGCAGCTGACGACCGCGCGCCCGTCGCACAGGTAGTTTAAAATTAAATATCTCGAGAACTATAAGTCGTAACAAAAAAAATTTTTTCACCCAAATTTTCCATTTTTAATAGAGTGTATGGTAAAATAAAAATCAAAAGTTGATGGTATTCTTCATTCGGCGTTTGTACACAGAAAGGTCCTGTCATATTATACAGGTTGTTCCAAAAAGTTCCTATTATACTATACTAGGTGTTTCAGAAAGGTCCTGTGACACTGAAAGGAATACAAGCAACTTTTACTGGGTTCACTACGTCTTGCCGAATTACATTTCACCTTGTTACACTTCACCTATGACGTATCATCCAATGTCACTTAAACTAGACTTCATTTAACCGAATGACATTACACCTTTGGTTCATTTCACCGAATGTCATTAGTCCGAGAGCTTATTTCATCTAGGAATTGTTTAGTCTAATGTTGTTTTATCTAGATGTCATTTGATCGAATTTTGGCGGCCCCATCGCTTTCCGCCAGCGTCGCGTTCCGCCTGCATCGCGTTTTCATGGCGAGTTCGTAGTTCGGGGCGAACCACTAGTGTAACATGTTTCAATTTTAAACCGACTGCCCAAAGGAGGGTTATGTTTTTCACCGTCATGTACATACGTACGTATGTATTTCCGTTCCTATGTTCCACCTTCGAACCGATTTGAATAGATGAGGTGTCGTGTCGTTGGGTTGGACTTGCTGCTGCGAAACTGTCTAATAACAATCGACGTAATAGTGCTTCGATGAATGGTGTTTAGTTGTACTGTACGTATAGAGTAATTGAACGAGCGAGCGAAGCGAGCGAAGTTCTCCGAGTCTACTAGAACAATCCGGCGTTTGTATGTTTGTATGTAGGTATGTATGTATGTATGTTCGTTCGACGATAACTTGAGTAAATTTGGTCGGATCGTTATGAAATTTGGTAGGCGGGTAAATGAAATCAAAAGAATTTTTGAGTTCGAACATGAGCCAAATCGGTCGAGGGGTTGCTGAGATATGGAGTTGTAAAGTTTATATGCAATGCGCGCCCGCGCCTGCGCAAATGGTGTTAGCAACAGTTCACTCGCGAGTTCATAGTTCGGGGCGAACCACTAGTTATTATTAGGTGAACTGTAGCATCGAACAATTGATGCTTCGATGAATTGTGTTTAGTTGAATCGTAATTAGGTGAAGTGTAGCTTCGGACAAATGGTTATAGTTAAAACAAACATTAGATGAATTGAACGTTAGTTCTACCGTAGCTTAGATGAGACGTCATAGGTGAAGTGTAACTAGGTGAAACGTGTTTCGGCAAGGCGTAGTGAACCCACTTTTACTATACGACCAAGTGCGAAATCGCGAAATTGATATCAGCAGTTCCATACTGAAATAAATATCAGCTATTCCATGCAGCTGATTTTATTTTTAAAGTACACTTTTATCTATAGGACACAGATACTGACAGAATATAAAGTTTAATGACAGATAAAAAGCGAGTAATGTCAAATAATAGGTTAAATTCTTTATCTATGAGCTCCGAAGTTTTCATTCATTATTTTTATGTGCCTATTTATCAAATGTTTAAACATAATGAGGGCTTACGAACCGGCTGTACTGCATGTAAAAATGTACTGCCACCCATTTCATTTTACTGCCACCCAGTAAAATAATCATAAATCGAACTTCGATTTTCGCCAATGGTAATCGGCTTGATCTTAGCCGGTAGACCCCCTGGATTTGTCGCTACTAACCACTGCTTTGAAACATTTTTTTTGAGCTTTCGGAAAATAGAGTCAATTTTTTTTTTCAAGAGACACGGTGCTCTCTGGTTGTCTTTTATGACGACAGCTCGAACACATAATTGTCTGAATTATTGTTATTCTTCAACATTGTTTACAATAATGAAAATAATAAGTACTATGTTATTGCCGTGAACGAAAAATCGCTGAGCAAAAATAGCTCAGTTTAGCTTCAATATAAAAAAAACTGTGAAAATTTTGAATTTTCCGCCACGCTGCTGCTATCGTCTAACCTTTATGGGAAGTGGTAAGTAAATGAAACGCCTAAATGCAAGTGATTCGAGAATAATAAAACAATAACATTTATTTCCTATTGGTTCTCATACTCCATTCAATAACTACGTTTTAAGGTACAATATTTTGTATTTTTATTTTGAGATACACAAAATCAACAAAGCATTGATACAGGTCGATTCAAAAATACAAAAGGTTTCGAATAAAAATACACTGAAATTGTAACGTGAAAACTTATTTCAAACTAGTTTTTAACAATATGGAAATTATTTAAATATTATATAGTATTTAAAAGAATAGAAACGTAAATTTAGTGAACCAAATGAATCAACCCGTAATTATAATAAATGTTTTATTATTTTTCATAAAGATACTTTATTTTATTGAAATAGATAATATAATATGTACTTTTATTTATATATCGTTTTTTTTTCAGGTAATGTTGTGTAAAAATATTTTGATAATTCTTCAACAACTAAATAAATATAAATTATCTCATAGAAAACAGAATTACAAAATTTATTTTTTTACATTTTTTATTTCATTCAATATGATGCTTCGACATACCCGTATCAAGAGTTTACTTAGGTACCTTTTTTGTAGAAAATAGAAGCTCTCGTTAAACTCAATGAAAAAATTACAAACAACGCCAAAATTAATTACAGAATTGTTTTTTTTTTTTTTCTCAATTTATTCCCGATTCTAAATGTTTACACTCATCCTTGCGTTTTCGCAAAATATTTATTAATTTTATACGCTATAAGTGTTCAAATCTATATAATAATTATAATAATTTTAGTGAAAATTTTGCAAAACATAGTACAAAAACTATAGAAATACCTACTAAAATCTACCCAGCAAGTAAAACGTTACCCTATATCTATCACTATCTTTCTAACACCCGTCATACATGTGTGGGAAAGAGACAAGACTATCTCTCTCATCACACGATAAGTTCCTGCACCAATTGCGAAGTCTATTGAAAAGTTTTATGGACACTGAAAGATTTTCATTTAAAAACAGCTTTTTTAAAAGGGGGAGGACATACTTCGGAAAAGTAATTTGGTTCCACCTCTTGTGGTTTGTTTTGCCGAATAGATAAATTTAGGCGTATTATTTTGTTTAGCCAAATTCAGTCTTAGTGCTCTAAATCGATTAATATTATTTTTAATTAATAACAAAGCAAAACGCTTTTGTTGGCTAATTAAAGAAGACTAAACTCATCTAAAGTGTGCGCCTAACAGCTTTATTACTTTCAAATACAAATAAATAAAATAAAATTTCTAAATTTTACAAAGGGCTTAGACATTTTTATCAGGCATTACTTTTTCGGCTATATTTGTTGGGTTTTTTTTATTAAATGCGAAACATTTTGATAGATACAATGAACAGGAAAATTATATTCTTGTGAATCTGCTGCATAATTATAATATTGTATGTAACTTTATTTAAGGTCTCACTATTTATTAAAGATATCTTAGTTATTGAAAATATAATAACTTTTATATCACGTCACAAAAATAAAGAAAGTAATCACGCCGTTCTATGTATAAAATAAAAATCTTACACGTGCTCATTAGAAAAGTGATATGAAATAAAAATAAAACCAAAATTATAGACAATAACAGATTGCTTTATTTAACAAAAAATATATAATATATAGAAAGAAAAAAACAATTATTTTTCACTTACTTCCAGCAAGACAAATCTCGATGTCCATTTGTGGAAAAAATTGCTTTTTCAGAATGTAAAAATTAAAAATAAACCCATCGAACCTTATTGATATTTAATATAAAATACATAGATTAATAGCTATTTACAAAATACAAGTTAAGATTTTATACTTTTTTAATATTAATTATAAACCAGTCTATAGTAAAGGCTATTCGACAAACTTATCATAAAGTGTTAGAAAAATTTAATGTTTTATGAGAAATGTCTATTATTTTAGCAGGCAATTTATAAATAAAAAGCGAAATACTTATTAATGATAATGAATGCGAATGAGGTGATATTAAAACTACGATTTACGTATTAATTCTATAAAAAAGGATTGTACTTTGACAAAGCAAACGTTATAACAGTCTCAAAAGAAAAATACAACTTTTTGTTTGATGTATGTATTATGCGAGATGAACAGGTATGATCATTTTGTTTTATTTTTATATTATGCAATTAAAGTGCAATGTATTTGTTTAGATACAGATTTGCTTATCCAAACATGGCACTGTAGCAAAGAAAAAAATGAGCGAAAAAATAAAATGAGATCAATTGTTTGAAAATATAAAAGAACATTTTGATGTTTTTGAAATTGCCTGCTAACGTGAATTTTAGATACAAATGATATAATTGATATTTTTAAATGAACGCTAGTTTTTATATTAATTATAAAACAAATGTTCGACTTAATATTGTTCAAAGTTTTGTTGCTTTTTTAAACTAATACGTCGTTTTGCAAACTTACGTACGAATTGCTCTTTTTAAGGTTTTCTCGATTTTATACTGAATAATATTTCGCGTTTCATACAAAATTCTTCGATTTAAAACGAAATAAAATACAAAATGGGCAGTATCGTGTATCCTATATTACAACTTAACCGAAAACCTACATTCAAGAGATAAAACATCAATAATCAATAATCATTTGAAATAAATAACAAGTTACATCATCTTCTATTTAAAAAAACTGTTAAAAAATAATTAAAAAAACTACATCAATTAAACATTTCGTAAACGTCAAAAAAAATGATTGTGTGATCTTCATCTCGCTACAATAACGCTCTTTATTTATTTTTCTTATTAAAAAACTCTATCTCTATTATTATAGTTTTAATATAATAATAATTATTATTCCTCCGTCCCACAAATACATACGTACAATACGACTTTACGTTAGTACAAGGTATTTACTCCGTCATTGTACAAATAATACATAAAATACAAGCGTTTTGTACAGTTTTGTGTATTTTTTATACAATCAGCTTTCACTGCAGACAGATAATAAACACAGTCCAGTATTACTAAGTGTGTTAAATACAAATTTTATAACGAATTTATAATATTTTGAAATACGATTTAAATTTTTATTATTTCAAGTCCATTACAAAATGAAATTAAAGATACCTTTCTGTAACACTACAATAGCGAATTAAATAAAATTTGATAATCAACATTGTACGTACGTACTACTAATACGTAAATATTATAACAGTCTCACAGTAGTTACATACATACAATTTTTATATAAATAGTTTAACAACTGAACAGAAAAATATCTTCAATTTCACACTTCTTTCCCTTAAAAGAGAACACTGGCCGTTCTTTAAATAATTAATGAACCAAAAAGGAACTTAAAAAAGGTTAGAAGCGGCCAGTGAAATAAGTCTTTAGAAGAGTCCGTACTCAATCGCTGCCAAACGCCAAAGGCAAAAATGAGATCGAACATCTGAACATTAGCGTAAAACAAATGAACATTTTTACTCTTGTCTGTAAACGTGATTTAACTTAGGTAGATCGACGCCTCAGTGCGCAAAATACGTTCTGAATGTAAATGCTCATCAATTGAAACGAGACACTGCAAAATAAAATTTCACAGATATATCCACCTAAATTAAAACAAACGAACACCTTTTTTCACAAATTTACAATTATGTTCATTAATACGTTCACATCTATACGTGTATTCCGAGTAGACCACGACCTGAGAAAACAACTCCTAATGAAAGAAAAATAAATGAACATCTTTTTCTCGTTAATTTTACATTTATGTTCATGTTCACGTCTATCCGTGGGTGTAGTCAAGAACACTGTCCAAGGAAAAGAGTTCCTTGTACAGGGCAGGAAACACGTGGTGGGGGTGAGCTGTCTTGAAGCGGCAGAGCGCCTCCAAATGCATCAGCGATAAATCTCTGTGAAAGAAATGAACAGGATTGTAAAATTTATATTATTATGTGAACAAGATCGTAAATAATGGTTCGTAATCCATCTTTGCAGAATTAAGAAAAAGAGCACCGCTAATTTTACAACTAGCTACCCAAAAACTCTAAGAATTGAGTCGCTCAAAACTATTCGGATAACTAGTCCCCCGAAATATATAGAACCTCAAAATAGGACCCTTTAAATATTCTAGTGATGACGCTATCCTTAAAAAACCCCGCGCCTCAAAAGCGGTCTATCAAAATGGCCCCTGGTCCTTTTCGTCCCTTGAAATTCGCTTTAAGTCCCCTAAATATACCAGCTGAAAGTGGGTATCATGGCCAGCAGTGTGTCTAAAAGAAGGCCAGGAAAGGAGAAAATGACATGGTGGTGTAATATAAAGGAATGGACCGGCACAATGTCATTGGACCTGCATCAAAACCGTGGACTAATTATTCAGGACAGCCATGAACAGAGAGCCGTGCAGGGAGCTGACTGCCAACCTCCAGTGATGGAGAGGCACTTCAAGAAGAAGAAGCGTGTCTAAAACGGTCACATCTTCCTTAATTAAGCGGGTGGTTGTGATCTATCCCAAAATATTTAATGCCTCAAAACAGCCTGTTCCCATAAAATAACCAGTTCCTAAAAATATCCAGTGCCTGATGGTAGGCAATCGTGTGAGGCAGTGGTCACCCAAAGGGCTACCCAAAGAGCCTCTGACATGGCTTAACGATTGTTAAATTAATCAACCGGAACCAACGGTTTAACGTGCCTTTCGAAGCACGGAAGCGCTCAGATATTATTACCACTTGCGGTCACCCATCCATGGACTGGCCGCGGCCGTTGTTGCAGTGCCTGATAGCTGATGGTCCCTCAAACGTACCTGAACGTGGGTATCTTGGCCAGAAGCGTGTCTAGCACGGTGACATCTCCTTTGATAGGCGCGTGGTTGTTCTCGATCTCGTGTCGCATCGCAGCCATGGACATGTTGAACAAGCACTGGATGTCCGGGTTGCCGCGGACGCCTTGCCGTTCTGTGGAGAGTTAAGGGTCTAGTGCTCATTTCGTCAGGTTATTAGCAGCGGTTCTGAACCCAAGGGGCTTAATTGTCTAAAAATCGTGGTAAGAATATCAATCTTCAAACAATGAGCGAACATTAATAAAGTTTCGCATCAAATACATTCTAATTCATTCATAGTTGTTACGTATTTACTTGTCTTTCCTGTGGGCTAGGGATATCTGGTAGGGGAGCACAACTTCAAGATAAAAGTTTTATCCCAATATCGGGTAGCGGCATCTCGCTTCACGCGGTGAAACAAAGCAAGATTGCGATAGCCGATAATGGGATAAAACTTTTATCGTGACATTGTGCTCCCCTAGCAGGATGGTATAGGTGCTGGGCAAGCCTACTCCATCTAACACAATGTCCCAGGCACTTCAGCGCCGAGTGGTCTCTTCACCCATCTAGCGTGAGTGAAGGTGCCACTGGACGCTGTATAAACTATCTCATTACGTAGATGCAAAGGCCTTAGTTCTTACCTGGCCACAACAGCACGAGGCTCTGGTAGAGAGCCAATTCAGTCTCAGTTAGCTTCAGCCGCGCGATCGACTTCGCCGCGTCGAAGATCTGGATCACGAGTGTCATGTCGCGAGGGTCACTGGAAGGAGAGAAAATTGGGGCTTAGAAGGTGATGGTGGTTGAGGAATTCAGGAACTGTCTTTTTTACATCATTGTATTAGGGTCGAATCGCGGTTGGTTTTAGGCATGTTTTATTTTTATTTTGACGTTCTTAAATCGTGGAGTGCATCAAAACACTCTACAAAGATATACTTTGATAACTACTTGGATGGATACGCATAGGAAAGAACATTTGCTAGGATTCAAGTTACACCGCGGTTAGGTTTGATGTAGTAAGTACCTACTGAGTTTAATGTAGTGAGTATATGTAATATAGTGCTACATTGCAATCATTTGTAACACTGTAAAAATGTAAACAAAAATGTAGCACTGTAACCGGTCCAAATCAAATCCAAATCCCAGACATATCCTCGCAAAGTATCCATAATTTTATTGGTAGCGCACTAGATCACAGTTCTATTTTCGAAGTCAATCGCTGATTCAAATCGCTCCTTGACCAGTCGCAGCCAGTAGGACCTTGGATCCAGATGTCTAATAAAGTGTTAGTTAGACATGTGTAGGTTATGCTCGTATACAAAAGACAATCTCACAACGGTGTCGCATGCTGAATTGTCATGTTTCATGACGTGTGCTGAATTGTCATGTTTCATGACGTATGCCGAATTGTCATTTATGTCAGGTTTGGTGTCATGATATCACGCGGTATGAAATGACATGAAATATATCATGACTTCAAATTGCACTGTTGTAAGCATTGCTAGGTTAGTTCACCAACCACCTTACGTCTGTTTACAATACTCACCGTGCGTGCAGACACTCGCGGATCGGAAGTACTACATCTCCGTATAGGACGTGGTCGCGCTGTATGTCGATGAGCCGCGACATGCGCACTATCGCAAGCTCGAACGAGCCTGGAAAATAAATGGGGAGAGAGACAGTCAGTAGGCTGAAAACATAACAGACAGGAGATAGGAGTTTCACATTGGAACCGTCAGGTTACAGTTCTGTTCTCAGACGTGGGATTCTCTGTTTTTTTTTTCAGATGCTGGTAGACTGATTCCAAAGGACTTCAGGTAATAGATGCCATTCTTAGGACGACCGCCTTGGGCAATAACCTGACGGCTGATTGTCATCAATTTTGGCTGTTACTATGACTTTCTCCAGGTTGTCAGCGGATGGAGATGTGTGATATCGACCATCTTTGGCAATTGAGCATATCAAATTATCAACAAAACTAAACTTCAGATTGAATTCAGCTAGGGGAGCACAACTTCAAGATAAAAAAATTATCCCACTATCGGGTAGCGGCATCTCGCTTCACGCGGTGAAATAAAGCAAGATGGCGATAACCGATAATGGGATAAAACTTTTATCGTGACATTGTGCTCCCCTAGCTGGTATTTCTATCTATTTATCTATAGGCCTTGGTAAACTTTGAGATGAGATGAGAGATAACTTCAAAACAGAATCTGGTAGGTCTGGATGAGTTTGAAACTTCATAGTTGGTTACATACCTGATTTTCTTGATGTACAATAAAGTGTATTCTATCTATCTATCTATCTAATGTTGGCAAGCTTTACAATTACGTTTGTTTGGGAAGACTCAGTCGAAGCTAATGCTGATGACAGGGAATTCTGGCCCCAGGTGGTCCCAATTTAGATTTAGTCTGATTCTAAAGATAGAGCACTTACCAGATTTCAGAAGCAGGATCTGCTCGTCCTGACTGATCTTCATGAAGCCAGGGATCAGTTTGGCGAACTCTATGATGTTTTAAATCATGTTGGTGAGCTTGTCACCTTGTCCAACCTAGTCCCAGAACTGTTTCACCAGGTTCTTGCCACTAAATGCTGTTTTTTGAAGCTATGCTAGACCATTGTAAAAATAGGCACGTTCAGGACACGGCATTTTTTTCATCCATTGCTTTCAATATACGACTCAAAGAACAAGTGAGACTTATGAACAATACCTAGACTTTGGCAGGGAATTCTGGCTCCAAGTGGTCCCAATTTAGATTTAGTCTGATTCTAAAGATGGAGCACTTACCAGACTTCAGAAGCAGGATCTGGTCGTCTTGACTGAGCTTCATGAAGCCGGGGATCAGTTTGGCGAACTCTATGATATTCTGGATCATGTTTGTGAGCTTGTCCGCGCAGTCCAGCCAGGTTTCCTCGTAGGTCAGCGAATTGTAGTAAAGAAGTCTGGAACAAATGAAAAGGAAGAGATGCCAATATCAGAAATAATCATACAATTGTAATCATAAAATTGTAATCATAAAATTGTAATAACATAATAATAATCATAAAATTGTAGCAAAGAAGTCTGGAACAAGTGAAGAGGAAGAGACGCCAAGATCAGAAATTGGAGAAAGTAGTGCAAGCTGGCTCAGATTGAATGCGCCAATTCTAACCAAAAGGCGTTTAGAAAAGAATTAAAATCTGTCATTTTCCAAGAATGTGGTAAAACAGAAGTTGTGGTTTCAAGTCCTGACATAAGCATATATTTTTTAATATCGTTAAGATCTTGATTGCGATCGGACATTGACTGAACGAACGTATCTCAAATTCGTTCACTCAATACCTTTCAATTAGCATGACATTCTGACCCATTTGTTCTGTTAGAGATTGTGATTTAAAACTCATTGATATTCTAAAGTCACAAACACGATCTTAAACACGATAAATTTCAAAGCGATCGCGATAGACGTTCCAGTTAGACAATCACGCCTTGTGCTTCTTATGAAAACAAAATGTACATAAGGGTAGCAACTCACTTGGACACGTCGGAAGGTTTTCGGAACATCTCGTGTATGTACTCGAGCTTGGGGTTGGTGTTGGAGTGTGCCTCGGCCAAGCTCTTCACCAACACCTTGCTGATGTCGCCCTCGGCTGATGGGAAAAGAGATTTGGTCGGTTAGTAAAAGCTTGTTACATTAGAAAGTACTGATGTCTATTATAAAGGTCTACATATACCTAGCACAGACATTCAGGATGAATACTATTAACAGTTCCTATTTAAAATATTAATAATAATCATTGTACTGGGTGCCTTTTAATTGTTAACAACGTAAGTTGTTAAAAAATATTTATTTTATTTATACAAGTTATTTAACTTTAGTTTTTTCTTAAGGCTCCGTATAAGGCTAACTAGCGCCACCAATGTTAAAAAAATCAGATCTTCCTTCAGAAGAAGTTTCTGAAAAAATCCTAAGATGAGCTCATGCGCCATACTTTTTTAGATTTTTAAGTGTAGGTACCCAACTCAATTTCTAGTCTTAAGCTAAAAAATTTTCGATAACCGCCAAAAACGGCCGCTTTTGGCGGTTATCGAAAATTTTTTAGTTTAAAAGTAAATTTCGAAGAGGGTATCTACACTTTAAAATCTAGAAAAGCATGGCGCATAGGCTCATCTTAGGATTTTTTCAGAAACTTCTTCTAAAGGAAGATATGATTTTTTTAACATTGGTGGCGCTAGTTAGCCTTATACCGAGCCTTAATGGTCTAGTTATCAAAGACCTTGGCTTTCAAGGTCACGAGAACATTGGCGGAAAGACCCGGGGGGCCCTCTGTAGGGAATCAAGGATGCGACTTGTTTAAAGTTTTCTTCGCAGAATATCAGAATATATTATAGCAGCGAGCAGAAGATATACATAGGTATTAAACTATGTTAAGTCACTCTTTAGCAAAGACCAAAGGATTTGCGAATAGACCAACCGTCAGCAGTGGGACAAAAAAGATATAAGAACTACACAGTTACGAACTTAAACTAAGCAACTGAAAGAAAAAACATGTAAGTCAATAAAAAAAACTGTCAACACAGCTGAAAATTCTTGCAAAATGTTTACAAATAGGAAGTGCAAATCAAAATTATAAAATTACTACAATACTTTAGATCAAAGAAAATGGACCCAGCTACTGCTTATTTGATAGCGTGCATGTGTTCTTGTTGGCGTATGTATTTCTCAGCTTCTTCTTATGTCCGTTGTTTTTTGGGTGAATTTAGAGATTCCTCCTTGACACACCTACCGACCGCCACTACATCTTGTATGATCCCTTTTTAGATCAACGAGACTTATCGTATCTTCTTTTTCTCCTTTTCCCCCTTATGTCTTCTAGAGTTACTTCTATCTATCTCTACCTATTTATTATTTGCCCATTTTATTAAGGCGCTGGGTATAGTGAATCGCCCGCGCGCAGAAAAAAATGCACAAAATCGATTCCCGTATCAAATACACTAAACAAATCGAAAATGTTCACATATCAAACCCTAGAATTAGGTGAGACCTATCTAAAACAGCCAGTTTCGTGTTGACATTCATAAAGGTTTTGAAGATATTTTGTTTGAAAAAAAATAGGCGGCGCACTTTTTTTCAAGCAAAATATCTTGCAATATGTTATGGATATCAATACAAAACTGGCTGTGTTAGATAGGTCTCAACTAATTCTAGGGTTTGATATGTGAACATTTTCGATTTTTTTAGTGTATTTGATACAGGAATCGATTTTGTGCATTTTTCTTTGCGCGCAGGCTAATTCACTATGTATTCTTCACATTAAGTTGACGAAAGTTCTTTAGGAAAATCGCTCGATTCGATTTGACGAGTCAAATGCATGAAATAAATTATCCTCTTTTTTCATCTTACATTTATTGGATTATTTATTACTTAGTTAGTGAATTAGATCTAGTTATTTTTTTACTCTTTTACAGCCTACCTGTTGTCTTGTTGTTTGCCAGTACCGTTTGTGGTGGTCAACTTGCCAAATGGCAAAAATAGATACAAGGAGGTGCAAAAAGATTGGGATACCGTTATCCGAAATAATGTGAGTAGTTTTAGTCACATTTCCTACCAGCCCTCCTCTAGTTTTGACGCTATACAAAGTGTCATTTACTGACACCCTACTTAGAGACGATAGTTTTAGTAACGCTTGAAACAAAAAATTTTTTTTTTCTTGGATTTTTTTTTACTAAAAAACAACACTGTATTTAATGCGGTGCAAATTATTTCGTCCAGAAGAAGTTGCAACAATTAAGGAATTTAGATAAAATATGTTTTTTATTTCACAAAATAGCCTTTTTTATAAATGTTACAAAGTATGTGAAATCGAAGCATGGTTTTTGCGAATTCATTGAGAATTTATTTTATAAACTTCCTTCATTTTGACCCAATAGTGTTGATAAGCGACGATTAGTTTCAGTTTCAGAACTTGTTTTAACATTTTCATTTATTTTTCAGCCGCCAGAGGTGAGGCTCTCAGATTTAACGACTAACGATTTGGTTTACCTCAACTATTGGCTTAGAAACAGCTCATGGTCGGTGAAGGGAACCCCCAAGTATAGGAGATATTATCGGTGATGTCCTCAAATTGTGATGCGAGTTAAATATAAAAATACCTTCGATTGGTTTGTTTACCTACTACCTACTACTTAGCAGTTTGATTATAAAATGTCGTATCTACTAGAGCAATTTTTTATTTAAAAAAAACGTGAAAAAACTACGTCCATCGCTGATCAGTTTCCTTTACGCTAAAAATGTGTTGTAAGAGCTGAAAAAATTGCAAATTGTAAGAAAAAATCTAAAAATAACTATCTACAAATACGACAGAACGTTTATAGTAGTCTAGCAAAAAAACTGGACGTAAAATGAATCGGGCAATTCAGAAACCCCATAAGTCTGATTTTTTTAAGAACCGCATCTGTGCGTTTAGTTTTTGTGTTTATGTTTTCGGTAATCTCACAAGTCGACGAGAAACTACAATGCAATAGCAAAGGAACAGTTGCTTGTTGAAAATTGCGTGTATTTGAGAAACCCCAATCTATAGTTTCTCGAAAAATAGTTTTCATTGACTTATGGTCTTTCTGAATAACCCGATTCAAAATTATACGAAAGATCAAACGAAACGCTGCAAAAAAATATAAGTAGATTCATCAGGCATCAACAAAAGACAATAATATCTACCAAAAATCTACCAACAACATTAAATTCTTACACGGCATATTATCTTCAGTACTCGACCCACTCTGACTCGACCCCTGATGCCTTCTATTCGAGACCGCATTCGGGTTCACCATGCCCATCCCAGACATATTCAGGTTCAAGGG
Source organism: Zelleria hepariella (assembly GCA_949319315.1). Lineage (NCBI taxonomy): Eukaryota > Metazoa > Arthropoda > Insecta > Lepidoptera > Yponomeutidae > Zelleria > Zelleria hepariella. The sequence goes on along the minus strand of OX439385.1, from coordinate 3,481,411 downwards.
ATCAAATCTCCCGTGCCCACTGCTTGAAGTCAGGTCGTCTGGGCTCAAATCGTCACTCGTAAGTGAAACAGAGCTCTGACCACTGACTAGCACGGAGTTCTGTATGTCCATCGGACTGTTTTGTATGTTCGACGGACTGTGAAGGAAGGTGGTAGAATCCACGTAGCTAGCGACTAAGTTGTCGACCCCCATCGAGGATGTTTCCGGCTTGATCTCTTGCTTTATAGTCAGGACACCGGAGACTGGTGACTGCATGCGTTCTTGTTCATAGCGTTCGTAGTCTTGGAGGCGAGTTCGGGTCAGTTCTGAAGCCGTGGTCTGTCTCAGGGAGGTGGTTGGCGTGGTTGCTGTGGAGGTCGAGGTTGTGGACTGTCGCGCCGTCTTTTGCTGCTGCTGGGTCTCGTCTGTCGCGGGGTTTGAGGGGTTAGTTGGTTAAGGGTTCGTTAGGGGTTAAAGGGGAGACTTCAGGCAGATTTTAAGCCTGGGTGTACTTAGATACCTATATTTTTAGTCGGTGATTCAGTTTTAATCAAGTATATTACTAGACGTTTTTCTAATAGAACGCGACTGTCGAAGTAATAAGCGACGAGATTATTGCACAATCGTGTGGAAATATCGCGAATGTCTTTTAGGACACCTGGAGCTATAGTCTGTAAAACAGCGGATTTTCAATAGGATCAAAGTTTTAGAAAAAGAGGCAGCATTTTCTCCTCCATCTTTGAACATATCGCGTTAAATTAGGACATCGTTATTTTTAAGAGAGCTGGCTACCGCGCTAACGGGCATAATAACTGACAAAAAATTTTGCTACCCCTAAATATTAGCTCTATTTGCATGAAGCCATTCTTAATCGATTGGCGAAGTCAACCAACATCGGGCGCGGTCGGTCCATGGAAATGGCAATAATATCTGAGCGCTTCCGTTCTTCGGAAGGCCCGTTAAACCGTTGGTCCCGGTTGTTGTTAATTAATAACAATCGTTAAGCCATGTCGGAAGACCTTTGGGCGGCCTAAAAACTTTGACACCAGGGGTGGCCACTGCCTCATACGATAACCTAACCTTACCCTGGGCGTTAGCGCGGTACCAAGCCTCTTAAGGCTCGGTATAAGGCTAACTAGCGCCACCAATGTTAAAAAAATCATATGTTCCTTTAGAAGAAGTTTCTGAAAAAATCCTAAGATGAGCCTATGCGCCATGCTTTTCTAGATTTTTAAGTGTATATACCCTCTTCGAAATTTACTTTTAAGCTAAAAAAATTTCGATAACCGCCAAAAGCGGCCGTTTTTGGCGGTTATCGAAATTTTTTTAGCTTAAGACTAGAAATTGAGTTGGGTACCAACACTTAAAAATCTAGAAAAGCATGGCGCATAGGCTCATCTTAGGATTTTTTCAGAAACTTCTTCTAAAGGAACATATGATTTTTTTAACATTGGTGGCGCTAGTTAGCCTTATACCGAGCCTTAACTTTTCCCGCCATAGTTTTTCTAGGCTACACCTAGGTGTGTACTTAAAAAAAAGGTCCCAAACTCACCATTAGAAATGAAGTCCGTATCCAGGAAGGCGGGCGCGGGTTTCGGCTCGTAGATGGTAGTGGAATCGGGGTCGTACGGCAGGTTCTCGTACATCGGCGGCCCGGGCTGCCCTGGCAGACTCGTGCCCATGGTCGGCTGGCTGTAGCCGTAACCAGGCGCGTAGCCTTGGTAGCTGGAAAGAAGATGGTGGATACATCAGTTTATAAGAAAAAAAGGCCGGCGAAGTGCGAGTCGGACTCGCGCACCAAGGGTTCCGTACCGTTATCTATAAAAACGGCAAAACAATCACGTTTCTTGTATGGGAGCCCCCTTAAATATTTACTTTATTCTGTTTTTTTATTGTTGTTATAGCGGCAACAGAAATACATCAACTGTGAAAATTTCAACTGTCCAACTATCACGGTTCATGAGATACAGCCTGGTGACAGACGGGCGGACAGCGGAGTTTTAGTAATAGAGTCCCGTCGGGTACCCCTTGGGTACGGAACCCTAAAAAGCAACCTCAGATATTGTTATTTATCAGCCTGTTTCATCACTTTAATGGAGACTGTTGTTTTACTTATGAATTTTTGATCAAATTTTTTTTTCTCTCTACAAAGAGGAAAAAAAATACTGGTTTACAAAACTGTGTTTAGGTATGCAATGATTCAAAACCATTCGTTATTTCCATGTTAAACAAAGTTGTTTTTTATGTAAGACACTCTCCTAGGATGTCATCAGGGAGGATATTTATTTTATTTATTTTAAGTGTTGGCAAAGGATAACAATCGTAGTAATAGACACATTACTCACTACACGAGCTATCAAGTACAAAACAAAAACTAAATGAATCAATCAACGCATCATGACACTGGCAGGTATAGCGAGACCGTTGCGGCAAAAAAGAAACATTTAATCACCGCGCGGTACCGCTACTCGATACTAGATGGCGCTATTTACATTTACCGCTAGTCATTCGTCGTATGTCACGAAGCCTGTGCTATCTTGTACCGTTGCTGTAATGACATACTACAGACTTGATGCACCGTTGACACAGATTGAGCGGACCCACAGTGTCGCTAAAGTTGTATAGCTTTTAGTTATATCGAAATAGAGGTGAAAATTTAACGAGACCAACGCCATCTAGGGGCGGTGTCGAGCGGTAAAGTAGTTAATTCGTGCTGCCGGGAAACAACGGTTTGGCGGTGGTGTTTTTAATTGCAATAATTACGCTTCTTTGGATACCTAGCTGTACAACGTAACAATGGCGCTAAAGTAGGCAGCAGGTGTACTAAATCGCGAAGCGTTTTAGTAATTTCAATCTTGCATTTTTACAGTTACCTTAAAAATTTCACTTATATCTGCTATAACGACACCTACATAACCTTTTCAGTTTTGCGGCTTTAAACTTGGTGCTACCATGGATTCGAGTGTGTAAGACAGATGTTTTTCGATAGGATTAAAGTAGGGAAAACTTATTTTTCATCTCCCAGGCTCGGAAAGTATGCTGTTACTTTAAACATACGATCGTGGAAAAGCCTATTTTAAACTATCTGCATTTTTGCGCGCTCAAAATTTGAACGCGACGCCCTATGGTGTACAAAAAGAAATAATGGAACTCCTTTGACTTATCTGTCAAATCAAAGAAGAAGGAAACTCATCTCACTAACCTTTATCCTAGTTGTCTATGGTTTTTCTTGCATCTATCTAACATAATTATTAATTTCCTCGCTCTGTTAGATGAAAAGTTGTGTGTTTCGCACGGATGCAATATTATGTGCGTCTCGTGCTTCTGAATACCTCGCTACGCTCGCTACGCTTTCTTTTTTTTTTAGAAACCTTCGCTAGTTCAGTATTCAATACAAGCACTCGCTGCAAACAATGTTAGCTACTGAGAGCGCGAATCAAACTAAAAGTGGTATCCTAGCGTGTGCCCGACTGTACAACCCAGACCGTAAAGATATGAATGTTACTTTTTTTTACTTACTTGTTCGGGAAGTTATTCGGGAACTGGTCTGAACTGCTTTGAACTGGTTCGAAACCTGATGAATCCGGTGGCGTCACTCCCTGAAATGCACAACAGTAAGTAACTTAGTTAGTGACTCTTACGAATATACTATTCGTCTGCTTCAAGTTTGCCTCGCCTTCGCCACGCACTTCACCACGACTAAGGTTGACTGGTAGAAAATGCTACTAAGCATTAAGTACGCCCCTGTAGAACATTAATTTTATGTGCAATAAAGAATCTCATACACTACAGGGTGCAATCGAATTCGATAGCGGAACTTTAAGAAGGCTACTACTGATTACTACTAACAACTTCTACTAGATGGTAAAAAAAATGGAGCGATAAAAATATCAGCTGTTCCATGCATTTGGGGCAGTACTGAGTCTACCTTGTGTATGGAACATCAGATATTTTTTTCGCCTATTTTTGATTCTTATTGTTGGCTGCCTTGTTTATAATGTTGACAAGGTTCCGCTCGAGGTCACAAACTTGGATTATTCATTGGGCCAACATCATAAAAAAAATCAGAGCTACCGGATTGAACACAAGTTCCGAAATTAATTTTACAGGATGAGAGGAGCAGACGCATAGTAAGACATTTTAATATTAAGGTTGGACGATAGCAACGTGGCGGGAAATAAAATGTTCACAGTTTTTTACATTTTGTATCTAAACTGAGTTATTTTTGTTCAGCGATTTTTCGTTTGCGGCAATAACATAGCATTGCTTTCATTATTGTAAACAACTAAACAACAATAATTCAGCCGATTATGTGTTCTGGTCTACGAAGCAGTGGCTCTGCCCAAAAAACTTGTTGATGACCAGAAACCATAATCGGCTGAATAATTATTGTTCTGTTGTTTACAATAATGAAAAGAATACTATGTTATTGCCGCAAACGAAAGATCAATAGCTCAATTTAAAAAACTGAGAAAATTTTGAATTTCCCGCCATGATGCTATCGTCCAACCATACGGGTACCTAACAATGAAGTTTAAAGATAGAGATAGATTAAAGACGTTTAAAGGTAGGATGATGATAAAACATTGGGGACAGAGGACCATAATAAAATTTTTAAAAAAAACCTATGAATTCAATAGTTTCAGCGCTACACCGGGCAAAAGATACGCTTATTGTCTATTTATATTTCAGAAATTGCTGTTATGAATGAGCCGTTTTCAGCACAAATTCACAAATCATTTCATAGATGGCGCCTACAGGCGTGGTCATAGGAGAACCGGAATACGGCTGTCAAAATTAATCTGTGCTAAGCGAAATTTCACCGGTTCTTCTTTAGCCACGCCTGTAGGCGCCATCTATAAAATGCTTTGTGAATTTGTGCTGATCATTGCATAAAGTGGGAATGGCCCGTTTTCAAAGCACAAATTCATATCACTTGATAGGTGGCGCATATAGGCGTGCCCATACAAGAACCGTAATACTCAATTTAATTTCTCAAGCTCTCAAATTTCGCTTAGCACAGATTAATTTTGACAGCCGTATTCCGGTTCTTCTATGGCCACGCCTGTCAGTACCATCTATGAACTGCTTTAAATTTGTGCTTTGAAAACGACTCATCATTGCAATAAAATGTCTTGTAACTCAATCTTCTGCGTGGTGTATCGCACACTTTTTCAGCGGATAAGATGGTGGATGTTGTTATTGAAAAAAAAAAGCATCTCGCCTGGTTTCGAGCGTTGATCGCCTGGTGTTCCCTCACTTCTGCCTCGACTTTCTCCCGCTGTTTCTTAGACATGCGACCAAATTTCACCGCTGCAAAGATGAAAAAAGAGATTTGTTAAATTTCGAAAGAGAACTCCGCCAGTGTTCGATTTTTTAACACGGGTAAGTTCCGCTACCCGCCGCAGCGGAAAATTGGCGCTGGCGTCGCGAGATTTGGGAAATTTCGAACGTCGCCCTGAAAAACGGTTCGACACAGAACATCGTAAGAATTGTTAGTAATTTTTTTTTTAAGTTAAGTTTTTACTGCGGTGAAATTCGGGTGCATGTCCATTAGAAACAGCGTGAATGCGAGACGTCAGTTTCCACTCGGTTCTTGTTCTCAGTTACACGTTCCTAAGGGAAATCCAAGCACCAAACGTTCTACACAAGTGAGGCGAGTGCTAAAATAATCACACCTTCTTACCCGCTCAATCTCCAAAGGGGTAGGCAGAGGCACTGGTATTTGATAAAATTATCGGCACAATTAAAAATAGAATATAAATTTATCCCAGTACCGATACCAAACTATGATACAAGGATAATAAGCGACTCATTAAGTTTTAAAGATAGGTAAATGCTGGTCGTCTGCCTCTGCCTGTGCCTTCATCTGTATTTAAGACGGAGTTAAACGTAATTATCAACAGACAATATTTGTTAGCGTGAGGTGTAGCACAAGAACGGAATAGGCCATAATATGGGTTTATAATCTGTATCTGTCCATTTTTTTCTTACTTACTTGAATCAGAGACGGAACGATACTTAAGTGCTTGCTTAGCGAATTTCTCAATTCGGAAATCGGCAGTAAATAAATCAATTCTAAATAATAATAAAATCAGATTTTTTATTATTTGATGAGTTTGACGTGCCGAAATATCGGGAACTCATCAAACAAATCCAAATCGCGCTAAGAATTCCGTTTTCTTACAACAATGCTGTACTCTCTAGGTTCAACAAAATAGGTAGGTTAGATGTACTGCCGGTTTCTGAATTGAGAAATTCGCTAAGCAAATGGGTAAGTATCGTCCTGTCTCTGCAGATTTCTCACAAAAGAGCGCGACAGAGCGGTACGTAAGTATTTGCTTAGTAAAATTCTCAACTCAGAAACCGGGCCATAGACCTATACATATGACCTATCCCATTATTGTGCTTAGCCTGCATAAAAAATGCCGCCTTTTACGTGTAGCACCGTATTTTCAAGTGTAGAAGGTATAGAATATCTCGCCTGGCATATTAGGTTCTTTCGTCTCTCATTTTCGATTTCCAGAACCTCGTTGTTGATGCTTTCGCGCTGTTTCTTTGACATTCGACCGAACTTTACCGCTGGAAAAAAGATAGTTGAAAAGTTAATTTAAAAAAAGGAGTAGGTACAATCTGCATTGATAACCAACAGAAGAGAAATTTTGGGGATTTACAGAACTGGGGGTAATCGTCGGGAATCTCACATCTCGAAGGAAAAATCTCATGTCATTTCGATCTCGACTACTCATGTCATGTCGAGCGAAAAAGGCAAATATCTCGCAGAAATCTCGTGCCTTATGCCGAGGATGACTTCGTGAGAATAGAAGATTTGCCGCAAAATTAGATTTTTCCTTCGAGATGTTTCGAATGCGAGATTCCCGATAATTTGCCCCCAGTAAAAAAAGACACTAGGTTCACTAGAAATGTCATAAAAGTCGGTGGGTGACACTTAATAGGGTCCATCCGGCCAACTGCCAGCCCTCCAAAAATTAAGCTTTTTGAGGTTATAAAAAAGTGTACATAAAATAAACGTATAAAAATACGCTGGACACAGCACAAAAAAATAAGCTTCCTTAAATTGCCACAGGAAAAATTTGGCGCCACTTTCGCAATAAATTTTCATTCAAAACTAGTTCCGCTACCCGCCGCCGCTGAGAAATGGCGCTGCGGGGCGCCGCCACAAAAACCCACGTGATGCAACAGTGAATTTAAGTTTTACAGCGTTCCCATGGCGCCATATCGTTGGGATTCACACGGCGGCATAACTACAAACTTATTAGAAGAAAAAAAAACAAGAATCTTCTTCAACAATGCGATTATTACTTCTCAATGACAACTTAGCTTACGCCATCGGCACTCACACAACGGAGTATTCAAGTGTGTGTGCCTCCAACCGGTGTTGTGCGAATGTGTGCGTAGTTTGTTGTGTTGGTGGTGTGTTTTTCATGTTGGTATGCGTGCGGGCGTTGGCATAGTGCCTACTGGAACGACGAACTCTCGACCCGTCTCTACAGAATACGTATACTATGACGTGTAGCGGAGCTACGTAACTCTACAGAGTCTACAGTACCGTTCTATAAGCCGGCTGAGTTGAGGAGACGCGTTTTTGCGCGTAGGTTTCTCGCTGCGTGAGTTTTTGAGTTTGGTCGCGCTGTTTTGTTTGAAAATTTTGGCTGTCGAATAAAAAGTTCATTGAACCGGTTAGTAATGGTGTTTATTGACTTGTTCGTGTGAGCTCTATTAGGTATTGAGGCTAGAGAGTCTTGGAGGTCATTCTCTGATGGTTTTCAGCTAAACAGTGGATCGCTTGGTCTAGTTTTTAATTGTTTTTAGAACAAAGAGGTTTGTTCGCCGAAATGTAGATTTATTTTAATATGTTTTTTGGCTAAGAGCTTATTTGTTCGTTTATTTTGTGACGTTAGGATAGGACAAAGGCGCTCCTTGTAATTTCAGAAAATGTCTGTGTTAGAAAAACGAAGGCCGAATCCAAAAGAGATGCTGCCTATTAGTATTTACTAAAATACAGACACCAAGCCATAAACAGGGCTATTTGCATTTATTTTCAAAAACTTTATACGAGTGCTAACCAGCCCAGACACTGCAGGGCCTGGGACTGTTTTAGATGGAGTAGGCTTGCCCAGCTCCTATACCGTCCTCACAGCTTAGTCGGCCTAGTCCAGAGGAAAGACAACCCATCTAATCCGCTGTCTGTCTGTCTGTCCGTCCGTCTGTCTGTCCTATAACCTAACTTATCTTCGAAACCGTAGTAGCTAGCCAGTTGAAAATTTCACAGGTTTTGTGTTATTATGGCGGATAACCCAACAATAACAAAAAAATAATAATATAAAATAAGGAAGGCCCCCATACAATTAACATGTTTTTATACTTTTTGCTCTGTCACGAAAACGGTAAAATATACAAGCATCTAACTTGGCATGATTCTAGGGCTAACTTTAAAGTTTAACAACAATTAATAACAAAAGCGCGTGTCGGACTCATGCACCGAGGGTCCGTACAACCCTCAATGCGCGAGTCCGACCTGCCCCTCTACCCTTGACGCATTTTTCCAATACGGCCGCAATATGGCGCAATTTACAATTTTTTTTTTTACAAATTAAGACGCATTTTGTGTTTTTATTGAATAAAACAGCCTTACCTTTAAATAAACATTACAAAGTATTTAAAATCAAAGCATTACTATGCGAATTCAAAGAGAAATTAATTTTAAAACTTTTTCAATTTGATCGCAATAGCGTCAAGGGTAACCCCTGCAATTGGCTGGATTTTTTTAAATCCGGAATGTTTCAGTATTTATTGATGTAAGGATAGTCGACCAGTTTCGGTTCGCATTAGAGGACCTTATCAAGAAGGACAGTTTACTTTATGAAAAAGTCAAATTTTCTTTCATTCTTTCAAGCCTTTCTGGGGCCTTTGTCTGGAGCTCAATGGCGTATCGATGGCGTCCCAGTAGAAGGACAAAACCTCGATTTCCTCGTTTTTCTCCTACAACCAGCGAACTAATCCTCTAGTATTATAATCAGAATATTCTTTGCTGTACTACAAAAACATTAAAAGGATGGACAGCATTAATAAATCGTAATTTGAAACCGTCAACTGAGAGCCCATTTTGGCACCATTGCGTTACATGCTAAGGCCCCTGTTCGTCGAATGCTGCATTCAAACTAGGTCAACGTAATGAACGTTAGTCGTTACTAGTTTCAGGAATGTCCAGTTTTACTTACAGGCGTGTCGCAGGCGAACGCACGACGCAGCCAATGCGCGAGGCGACTAGGTATAATGCGGTCGGCGTATAAAGACTAGCTTACGAACGAAGAAGTCGTTGTGCTACCAATGACTTTCCAAATACTTGATGTCTAAGCTTTTTCCTTTTCTTGGAATAATTAAAATATAATACTTTTCAACTATAACGAATTTAAAAAAAGGAAAAAGCTTAGACATAGATAAAATCCACAAAAACGATTGACAACAAAATCAATTAAAGCGCATAATATTTAGGGGTAGCAAAAATACTTTTTATTTCATGTCAACGATCCTAAGTTCTAACTAAGGTAGTCATGTAGAAAATTCGGAAGGAATTTTTGCATGGCAAAAAAAATGCAATTGCATGATTATTCATCTTTTTGGCCTAAAATGATAACCAAATCATCAAAAGCTACCAATAAACTCATAATAAGATGCATTTTTTTGCCATACAAAAATTTCTATTGAATTTTCTATTTGACTACCTTTGGAAGCAAAATGGCCTATTAAGGACCACAATTTTTTTACTATTTGGCAAGCTAATAAACAACAGAACTTTTTGAAACTACTTTGAAAGTGCAGAACATCCATTTTGTATTTTTAAGAGACTTTTGAAATGTTTGCTCCGTCCACCTCGAATCTAAAGTTTTTACTTTCGACTCTTATTTTGGTAACTTGGATGGATGTTGTGTAGTTGATTTTTTTACGTATAAAAAAACATTTAAGATGATCATGCCACAAAAGAAAAAAGTGCAAAAAATAATACTGGGAAAAAGGTATGACTATCTTTTGACGTTCCGGAAGGAAATTCGTAAAAACACATTAAAAAAATCATAACTTCTCAACCACGAAAAATCGCTGAACATATAAGGGGTATTTTTGGATAGCCCTAGGCCCGAGATCTCAAAAAAAAAATCTTGACTTCCTTATTAGGACCACCCTGATGTATACTTCCATACATCTTGACTCTACATTACCAGTCGAACGCACAACAGTCGTGTCGTGAAGCGAGTTGTGTTGTGTGATGTTATGTTGGTGGCGCTTTTATGACTGCACTGTTACACAATGTGCACTAGTGATGGGTGGCGATAGTTGACGATAAATGTGGCCTTATTCCACTGAAGTACAAAAAAGAAATAGTAATAATTAGTCATATAAAGGTGACAATTATTAGGAAACGCTGAAACTTGAAAATCGTGACCTCAACAAAAATAGCGGTATAACCCGCGCATGATGAGAATGGGATGGAACCTTGTCAAAGTCAATCGAAAACATACTTAATTTTACTTTGACAAGGTTGCATCGACGCGAGTTTGCTTACCGCGCGCGTCTCAGTTCCAAAAGGTCGCATCCCATTCTCATCCCGCGCGCATTATACAACAAAATTACTAGTGGTTCGCCCCGAACTGTGAAGTCGCGAACCCATATCTCAGCAACCCCTCGACCGATTTGGCGTACGTATTTAAAAATTATCTTTGCTTCATTTACCCGCCTACCAAACATGACGATCCGATGAAATCTACTCAAGTTATCGTCGAACCAAAATGCATACATACATACAAACATACAAACATACAAACGCCGGATTGTTCAAGTACTCCACTAAGAAAGGAATTTCCGAAATTCCACCCCTTAGTGGGTAAACCGGGCTACCAAAGTTCGTAAAGGTTCGTAAAATATATTTTTTTACTCGATTTATAAGCAGTAAATTGCTAGGCTTTCACCTGACTGACATAGATAGCAAGAGAAAAATAGAGCTGCAACTTTTATCTTAGCCATCGCGGACGAAATCGCGGGCAAAAGCTAGTTTATCGATATAATCGACAGCTATTCGTCTCATCCCTATAGTTACGTCGTATTGCACAAGCCGCTTTACGCTTCGATACCTCACACATGCATGCATTTGCACTCTACACGACCAGAGTAACTAGACCTCTCCACTCTTAGTAAAAGTACCCAAAGAGAGACTCTGATAAACTGGTCGGTTACACGTCAAGATAAACCGCTGCACTCCATTGATCCAATGTAGACTCTGTTTTTATCTAGGTATAGAGTGATTTTTTCAGTGACGTTGCGAAATGGGTGTGTCATAATGGGTGAAGATATGGCTCTCGTGATAATGATTGTTACGATTATACGATATGAGTGTGTTCGAATATTTGAACGAGCGAGCGAAGCGAGCGGATTCCTTCGAGTCTACTTACTTTATTACGTAAAAAGTTATTGTGGGAGAAATTTTTTTTTTAACACGCTTTTATAAGCTTGGCCTGTATGTATGTATGTAACAGTTAAGACATTCCAATACCACATATTATCCCTATAAAACGAATTTATAAATCGAACTAAAAAATTAAAATAAATAACAGTTTAAATAAACTAAAAAAACACGCTTTTATAGCTAACCGAACTAAAAAGTTGAAAATAATTTTTAATTACAAAGAGTTTCAAATTACAATAAAATTTAAGTTATTAATAGAATAATACAATTCAGAGTAAAAAAGCATGGGGTCCATCTCATAGATAGTTGCCAATAGAATGATTGTAACATTTAATATATCAAGCACCCCACGCTTTTTACTCTGAATAAAATTATTCTGTTAATAACTTAAATTTTATTATAATTTTAAACTCTGTAATTAAAAAATATTTTCTAGTTTTTAGTTCGGTTAGCTATAAAAACGTGTTTTTTTAGTTTTTTTAAACTGTTACTTTTGTCGATGCTTCCGCCGCCATTTAGGAACACATACATGACTTACTTCATGACATTCTTGACTTAACCACTCATTCAATGTATATTTTCTCGCAAGAAATTATGCCCCTTTAACCCTTTTGGGAAATCGTCGCGAAAAAATCTTTATTTTTGTGCAATAAAGTGCAATAAAGTGTAAATTAATCGTTCCGCGCGAACATCTTTTACTAATCTTCTAAGCGTTGATTATAAATAGCACACAGCACATACATCCATACGATTAAACATAAACATAACACAAATAAGTTCGCATAACATAACACACCTTATCACCGGTGTGATAGCGGTTCGTCGACCTCACTTCCTCATAGCGATAACACACGCACGTGAGATTGTGAGTGTGTGAGTGAGACTGTTTTGTGTTTGTGTGCGTTGGGATTTTTCTTTTTATTGGAGTTTTCGCACTGCATATTATTATAATATTATTAAGGGTGAGGTCGACTCTATTGACGTTGTTGTTTAATTGAAGATCTTTATAATTCAGTTTTTATTTTGCTTGATGAAGTTTTCGAACTAAATAACTTGTACTAAAAATGTACTATAGGTTTTTGCTTTTGATAATAAATTAATAACACATGCACGTGACGTTAGAGGTAGGATGTATTTGTGTGAATGATTAATTGATGTGTGAGACTTTGATCATTGATAAGATTTTTTTTTCCGTTTCCAAAGGTGATGAAGTAGATTCTTTTCTTTTGTTAATTTTGCTAATTTTCCAAATCAATATTTTTGCTCTCAAAATGTAAATATATCTTTGGCTTTTTGCTTTTGATAATCCAATGCATGTGAGATTGTGAGTGTGTAAGGGTAGGTGTGTGTATGTGTGTGCGTGAATAGTAGATGTTGTGGGACATTTGCTTAATTTTTTTAAGTGAAGTTGTTGATCGAAAATATAATGTTTTTTTTTGCAAAGGTGAAGAAAATTCTTTTCATTTACTAATATGTTTGTACTGTACTGCATTTTTTGTGTCAGTAAGTACCACTGTTTTAGTACCAAAACTGTACTTTCGATTGCGACTCATGCCGAGCTTCAAGTACTTCTGCACCCGACAGTACTGGCAGCGGTTACGGTTGACGAAATATATTTGCACTCAAAAAAATCTTAGCCACACAGTATTTTAGTACCAAAATAATACTCACCATCGCGACTCATGCCGAGCTTTAGGCACTTTTGCAAGCGACAGTACTGGCAGCGGTTACGGTTGACGCGGTCGACCAAAAAATCTTAGCCACACAGTATTTTAGTACCAAAATAGTACTCACCATCACGACTCATGCCGAGCTTTAGGCACTTTTGCAAGCGACAGTACTGGCAGCGGTTACGGTTGACGCGGTCGACCAAAAAATCTTAGCCACACAGTATTTTAGTTCCAAAATAGTACTCACCATCGCGACTCATGCCGAGCTTTAGGCACTTTTGCAAGCGACAGTACTGGCAGCGGTTACGGTTGACGCGGTCGACCAAAAAATCTTAGCCACACAGTATTTTAGTACCAAAATAGTACTCACCATCGCGACTCATGCCGAGCTTTAGGCACTTTTGCAAGCGACAGTACTGGCAGCGGTTACGGTTGACGCGGTCGACCAAAAAATCTTAGCCACACAGTATTTTAGTACCAAAATAGTACTCACCATCGCGACTCATGCCGAGCTTTAGGCACTTTTGCAAGCGACAGTACTGGCAGCGGTTACGGTTGACGCGGTCGACCACGCAGGCCTTGTTGCGTGGACACTGGTAGTTCACAACTGGAAACAAGGGGCTGCATTAATAACACACCACTGTAGGAGGAGTTACGTGGAAAATAGAGGACAAACAGAGAAGAAAATGGCAGAAAAACGTTAAAAATGGCTTCACTAAAACTTGGTCTTTTCCATCTAAACAACTTACCCAATAATCTCACAGGGAATACGTGCGGCCAACCAAGCCACGGGTTGAGATCAAACGGAGAAGAAAATGGCAGAAGTATATGGTTGAACAGAGTGGCTTCAATATACCCATTGAAGAAAAATAAAAGAGCTAAAGGTTACAAAAATACTGGCCAGCAAGCAAACACATAAAGAGAAATAGAAGACTGGTTAGAATTAATGAACGCATAAAAAAAGAAAACTAAAAGCCTCGCATTGAGAAATCGCTAAAAACGCATCCAAAAAGAAGTTATGATATTTTTTCATTGGCGGCGCTACTTGTGCGTCGTATTTCGTCTGAGGTCTGACACATACAACGTGTTACAAATGATACTAACTCTTTTTACAGGGTGTAACCTGCTGGTCAACATAATGACAAAACTGCAAAAAAAAGTTGAAAAACACAACTTTTTTTTTATAACCTCAAAATTGAAAAATTTTCAATACTTTTTTGTTTTTGGATTTAGCTCCAATTAAAAAATATGGTTGTTTGCTTAGCTGTATTTTAATAGCTTCAGGCTGTTAAAACATAGTGAAAGTCTATGGAAACAGTATTTTAAAAATACTTTTCTCCCGTCACAGTGCTTACATTTTAATTATTTAAAAATCAACGGAACGTCATAGAGCTAAAACAATATTTTGGTTGTGATCCCTATCATCAGGTACCATGACCCGGTAAAAAGAGTTAGCATCTTTTGTAACACCTTGTATACTGAAAAATTCTAAATAATCGTTCAAAACCTGTTCAAAGCACCGAGTGATGACGACAAAGTGCACGCCCGACGTAAATATTTGTTAAAGCCCTTTGCGTTCTTAGACATCAACCGATTGCGGTGAAACTTTGTTGAGTGGTTGCAAGTTGCAACACAGGAGTTTTTGACTTAAGACGCCATACGTCTCACAACTAGCGCCGCCAATGGAAAAAAAAAAACATATCTTATTTTTGGATGCGTTTTTAGCAAAAAACGCTCCTGCGATTTCTCGAAGCGAGGCTTAACTATTTTTAGGACCTAAGGTTTGGATTCCAGGGTTGGGTTTCCTACGAATGCAATCGATTCTCGCCAAAAGTGGCCAGTTTTGGCGAGAATCGATTGCATTCTTAAATTCTAGGATCTGGAACCAAACCTTAGGTCCTAAAAATAGTTAAGTTCGCGTCGAGAAATCGCAGGAGCGTTTTTTGCTAAAAACGCATCCAAAAAAAAAGATATGATTTTTTTTCCATTGGCAGCGCTAGTTGTGAGACGCATTTCATCTTAAGGGTAGACGATAGCAACGTGGCTGGAAATTCAAAACTTTCACAGTTTTTTTTCATTTCGTAGCTAAACTGAGCTATTTTTTTCAGTGATTTTTCGTTCGCGGCAATAAAACAGTATTCTTTTCATTATTGTAAACAACAAAACAACAATAATTCATCCGATTATGTGTTCTGGTCCACGAAGCAGTGGCACTGCCCAAAAAACTTGTCGTAGACCAGAACACATAATCGGATGAATTATTGTTGTTTTGTTGTTTACAATAATGCAAAGAATACTGTTTTATTGCCGCGAACGAAAAATCGCTGAACAAAAATAGCTCAGTTTAGCTACAAAATGTAAAAAACTGTAAAAATTTTGAAACAATGACGTTTAAAGATAGCTCTGAAGATAGGATGATGATGAAAAGTTTGGGATAGTTCTTAAATTAAAAAATATAGAAACTTTCAAAGACCTGTGCTCTGCGAGCGCCGAAAGAACCCCTTGCAGCCCTCACACGTAATGACGCCATAGTGCACGCCTGATGACTTGTCGCCGCACACCTTGCACGGGATGATCTCGATTTGAGCTGCAACAAGAGAAAAAAATATAATAGGTTAGATGTGTTTTTGCGAAATCCTAAGGACCATGAATTTTTAAATTTTTAATACCACATTCATCAATTTATCAATGAAAATCACAGTAACAAAAGAATAAAAGTATGAAAATGAAACACATTTTTGAATTATTTCTTTATAATCAGCCAGCCGCATTGCGATGGACAAAATTTTACGCGTCTTTCAGCTCAGGATACGGCTCGATTTGTTGCATAGTATTTTTTTTTATTTTTTTTTACTTAGCCTCGGTGTTAGTGTCCCACTGCTGGGCAAAGGCCTCCCCCACTTCAGTCCAGACTTTTCGGTCCTGGGCCACCTCAGACCACTCCGGCATGTATTTGACGAGAATTAATTAAATTAAACAAAATAATTATCGCAGAATAACCCACCCACATCGCGCGAGCAAGGCTGTTCGAAATTCAAAATTTATTTGAGCAAGCGCCATTTTTGGGCGGGCCTGAGCTTGGGGGTCATTGAACCCGAGGGCAAGGTCGCCGCGCGGCCGTCGCCTCCTCGGGGGTTGAAGGGAAACCCGACCTTAAATGGTAACAGAAATAAGAGCTACATTTGTATGTCTTAATTTCGTTATTGATTTGCCAAAATGCGTCGCCTTTGCTGAGGATGAAATTGAAAGGAGCTCAAAATTATACAGGAATAGGGTTACTTTTTGAGTGTTCATAAAGTCTCTCTGTTATCGATTTGCAAAATACAGCTCTACCTTAATATTATGTGTACTTCTATGAAATTTCGATAATTCAAGATTCTTGTATAATGAAGAGCTTCCCTTGCAATAAAATGATGTCTTTACGATAAAAATAAGTACATAATACTTGGCTTGTGATCAGCTGGCGTAACATCAAAACTACAGGAAGATATCATTGTAATAATTATTCTGGCTTACCCATCGATATATGAAGTGGGGGATCACCATAAACGTCATACATGATATTTCGTACAGTTTAAAGCATCATGAAATTTTGTCATTCTTGCACTGTTTTCGTGAGCCATACGATGCATAATGGTATATTTACCGACGTTGAGGATACTCTTATGCTATAGTTACGATAGTTAAATAAGTAAATACACGTAATATTGTGGTCATCGAACCTACGATACTTTACCTAACTCTACCTAAGATGGAGAGAAAAAACTGGCAATATTCTTCACAAAAAAGTGGTAAATACTCGTAAGTAAGTAGAACCCTGGACCAAAGCCTTCTCTCCGAGGGAGAGAGAGAGAGTTCGGGCATAATCACCACGCATGCATTGTTCGCGTTGAAGGTATTATGCCTCAGACGCTCAGATTTTCTCACGATGGTATCCTTCACAGTTAGCGAGAGGTAACGAAAACGGTGGTAATGTAAATTACAGATTCTACCATAGCTTCAAAATTCAAAATCAATATACCTACCTACGTACCTACAGGTAAATTCTAAAACCGTTTTCCTTGTTCCAACAGTTGTTGTGACCGTTGTTGCCTCGTACCATCCTGACAGCTTAGTCGGTCTAGCCCACAGGAAAGACGGGTCAATACGTGCGGAGCCAACTAATCCGCGGGTTTCCTCACGATGTTTTCCTTCACGGTTAGCGAGTGGTATTGCTACTACAAATTCACAAATGTACGTATCTTTGAAATGCTGGGCAAGCCTACTCCATCTAAAAACAATGTCCCAGGCACTGCAGCGCCGAGTGGTCTCTTCACCCATCTAGTGTGAGTGAAGGTGCCACTAGACGCTGTATAAATCATCTCACTACGTAGATGCAAAGTCCTTAGTTTTTTTTTTGTTGCCTCGTCTCGAAATTTCACCCTGTATAGTATAGCGATGCATACCACTTGCTAACGGTCGAGGAAGGCAATATAAGAACAAGAATACTGACACACCCTCTATGCAACGTCACAGAAACAGAATCAATAAAATGATGTAGGTAACTGGTGGTCTGTCATTTTGAACGAATAGTATTAAGAGATAGGCCACCAGAGTTAGTAAGCTAAAAAGATGATAATCCTGGTGGTCTTTCATTCTAAAGGAATATTAGTCTAAAAGAGCTCACCAGAGTTATCTTTGGAGGAGGGTTAATGACCGATCCTTTGACGGTAAATAAAGACGTTGCAAGAAGATTGGATACTCTATCATGGGTAACAAGGTTTGATTCCCGTTTGCGCCTAGCAACCATTAGTTTTTGGAATTTAAGTTCAAGAAAACAAGTAAGTAGGTAATTCAAGAAAGTTACTCAAGAAAAAAAACTGCCTGAATTTGTTTCATGAAAAAAACCACCCTTTTTTTTGCAAAAATCGCACGTAATTTAATGGAATAAAAGGTTGATTATGCCGTAAATAAACAATACGAGTAGAAAACAAGCAATAATTTGGTACCAAATAAACATTTTACTTACTAATATCTGAAATCGAAAACAGACTTTGCAATATCACTGCGCAAACCCCAAACTTCCATCACCATAGCAACCCATCCGCATTCCGCGGTAACCGTGGCAACCGAAAAACCAACATGGCTTCCCCTTGCACGCGTGACGTCACAGCGGGCGTGATCCGAAGCACGTTCGAAATTCAAAGTTTGAACTGTCCCGGGGTCGATGAACGTGTGACGTCAGGGCAGCTAACAGCTGAGTGCAGACAAGCATGCCTTTATACGGGAAAGAAGACGTTTGCGGGAGTGAGTTGTCGCATTTAATTCAAATATACAAACTGTCTTTTTCCCGCGAAAACGAGAACCGATTTTTTGTCTCTACATTTTTCCATAATAAATTGGGTCCATGGAGTCACGAATTCGAGATTTTACGACGCGTCAATGGTTCTCGATAATTCAATGTTCACCATAAAATGAAGAAGATAAGCTACCTAGGACACCGACTTCTTCAAATGATCATGATGGGCAAGATTGAGGGGAAGAGGCGTGCTGGGGCCTGAGTCTGCAACGCAATGGTGTCAATATAGGCTCCCAGTTGACGGCTTCAATTAACAAAGGACCGACAGCATTTTATGAATGCTGTCGGTCCTTTTAATGTTTTCGTGGTGCAGCAAAGAATATTCTGATTCTAATTCTAGAGGATTAGTCCGCTGACTGTAGGAGACTATGGGACCAAGTGCGAAATCTCGAAAAAAATATCATCTGTTCCATACAAAAATTCGATATCTACTGCACCAAATGTATGGAGCGACAAGAAGAAGAAACATTCTTCCAGTCGTTATCTCAATGCTGAGTGAGGATCGTCACTCGAAGGTGGCGGAGAGCTCCATTGAGTTCTATGACTCGCGATGCTGATCACCGCCTCTAGGGACTGCGCAGACGACGCACAGTGGCGGACAAAAGTCTTATTAGTACTGTAATAAGGTTGCCTTTGTCTGCGTATACCGCCAGGCGAGACGAGGACAAAGTGGAACCTTATTACTGTAGTAATAAGAGCGCGCCGCGGAATTTTTGTCCGCCACTGTGCGTCGTCTGCGCAGGCTCCTATTCTCTAAAAAAATCACTCAACTATTGAGCGTCAAAACAGTAAAAAATGAACAATCTTTGTTTGACATTTAAAAACGGTTATTTTGACGGTAGATAGTTCAGTGTATAGAGGGCTGTACATACAACACAACAGTAACTACAAGGAAAACTGGCCAAAATCGAAATTAACTCTCGAACAATCGGATTTCATAGAGTCGTTTCGTAAACGGGACATAATAATTGTACAACAGTCGACAGTTAGGCTAACCTACCCAGTAATTTTCGATATAGTCATTGTACCTACTAAAGGAAAAACATTGCCAAAGTATAGGCCTCAACACGAAAACAATAGGTACCTTCGCTTCGAAACTTTGAAATTACTTTGAGTAAAAGAAACCTATTTTCATTTCGTAACCTTTGAAAACAATGTTATTTTTGTTTTACGGCAATAAAACAGTATTATTTTCATTATTATAAATTTATAATAAGTTGAAAAAATTCACTCGGGACAGGACTTGAACCCGCAACCTCTCACATATTATAAATGTTTAAATTATTCCCTAGCACGGGTTAGTGCTTTAGAAAAACAAAAAACAATAATTCAGCTCAGTATCAGATTTGCTCGAACTTCTAGTTTTTTGGGCAGTACCACTGGTTTGTCGACCAGAAAAACAAATCAGCTCGTTTATTGATGTTTTTTTTTTTAATGAAAAGATTACCTACTATTTTACTATCGTGAAACAAAAATTGAAAATAAATATCTCAGTTTAACTACAAAATTGAGAAAACTGTGAAAATTTGGGCTTTCCCGCTACACTACTTTCATTGACCCTTGTGATACGTATTTTAATGTGCTGTTAACTGTAATACTGTAAGAAAATCTACTGGCTTAGCATTAGCCGCTATATCGAGGAAAGACAAGCACTACAGCGTCCAAGTCGTATCTTGCAATTTTTTGGCCATATATCCCGACAAGACAACAACTCCATTGAGCGTGGTGGGGGGGAAGGGTGGAAGGCACTAGAACTCGGGGAAAACCACCGATGCGATAGACTGACCAAATCAAGACCAATGTGGGGAAAAAACTGTATGAATGCACCCGGGCAACCTCTGGCCGAGATAAATGGCGTGGCATCGTAAGGCGCAACATCAGCCACTGATTGTACTTTTTATATATTTATATTTATTTCATAGGGAAGCTGGCAGCTCATATAACTAAATAGTTAGTTTTACATAAATGAGCAGAATAGTTAAACTTAAAAAGCAGAACAGAAGCACAAAACAAAAGAGAAAAATTTAGACCTATAAATAAACAATGGGCTGTCTCTTACTAGTAGAGCTAAAGGTACTACATGTGGACCACAACTGCCCCTCTACCCTTGACGCTATTGCGATTGTATTGAAAAAGTTTTAAAATTAATTTCTCTTTGAATTCGCATAGTAATGCTTTGATTTTAAATACTTTGTGATGTTTATTCAAAGGTAAGGCTTTTTTATTCAATAAAAACACAAAATGCGTCTTAATTTGTAAAATATTAAATTTTGTAAATTGCGCCATATTGCGGCCGTATTGGAAAAACGCGTCAAGGGTAGAGGGGCTGCTCTGACCAGAGAGTAACGACGAAGAAGAAGACAGCGTCCGAATGGCCACTTCACCCATCTAGTGTGAGTGAAGGTGCCTACTGGCCGCTGTATTCGTTTATGTAGAGGTGATGTAGAGTCAATTATATATTTGAAACTTCGATGTTTCAATTCCGATAAACTATATGATAACTATTGAACCACATAGGTACGGTCGGCCACAATCTCAGATACCCCATGGCAGCTCTTATCGCACGCGGCATAAGGGCGCCAATCGAACAAAAAGGGGTATCTGAGACTGTGGCCGACTGCATACTCTCGTCTCGTCTTGGTGGATTCGGGCCCTAACTCGTAGATACGAGTACTTACTTTTTTCACTACAAAATTAATATTTTATCAGTTAACGATTTCTCACATTTAGTTAATGGTCGTTGTTTAAAATCGGAGATTATTCTGACACGTGTAAGGACATTAGGCAAATGGGAGCGTTGGCCTTGACTCCGTTCGGATTTAACATCAAGCCCTAAAGGCATTTTGGGGCAAGCAGAGCCACCAAAACCCGCGTTTCTTGTAGCTTTAATTACCTGAACAAATTGGTTGTTTTAAAGGATTTATCATCAAGCAGCAAAAGTAGACACAAAAGATACCAGTTGCTAACTACAGGGTGCACTCTAAGTCGATAGCGGAACTTTAAGTAGGCTATCTACTGATCAATACAAACAAATTGAACTAGGTAGGTGGCGAAAAAAATGGAGTGAAAAAAATATCTGCTGTTCCAAAAGACAAAAGGTCTCCTCAGTAATGCGCCAAATGTATGAAACAGCTGATATTTTTTTCGCTCCATTTTTGTCGCCACCTAGTACAAGTTGTTTGTATTGATCAGTAGACATCCTACTTAAAGTTCCGCTATCGACTCAGAGTGCACCCTGTATAATGATGGGCAACATACCAGAAAATTGAAGGCCAGAAAGAAGAAAAATTACATTATTATGTAAAATATCCAGATGGAAACCTTAGCATAAGGCAGGCTCAAAAAGCATTGGCTTGACTGCATCGAAGAAGACCTCAGAAAGATGGTCAAATACACCAACTGGCGAAGAGGCAAGGGCCAGAGACGAATGGAAATCTACTGCGGAGGAGGCCAAGACCCACAAAGTGCTGAAGTAAGCCCTGCCCCTCTACCCTTGACGCATTTTTCCAATACGGCCGCAATATGGCGCAATTTACAAAATGTAATATTTTACAAAATAATTAAGACGCATTTTGTGTTTTTATTGAACAAAACAGCCTTAGCGTTGAATAAACATTACAAAGTATTTAAAATCAAAGCATTACTATGCGAATTCAAAGAGAAATACATTTTTAAACTTTTTCATTTTGATCGATTAGCGTCAAGGGTAACCCCCCAGAATAGAGAACGGTGCAAAAATCTGACTGCCAACATCTAATGATAGAGAGCCACTAGGTACATAATACAAGAAGAATGGCCACGATGATGATGATGGCCTCCTCGTCATCGTATCTGACGACAGCGACAGTCACTGCTTCCTAGCGTGTGCTCAGGGGGGTTACCCTTGACGCTATTGCGATCAAATTGAAAAAGTTTTGAAATTAATGTATCTTTGAATTCGCATAGTAATGCTTTGATTTTAAATACTTTGTAATGTTTATTCAAAGGTAAGGCTGTCTTATTCAATAAAAACACAAAATGCATCTTAATTTGTAAAATATTAAATTTTGTAAATTGCGCCATATTGCGGCCGTATTGGAAAAACGCGTCAAGGGTAGAGGGGCTGATGTGGCTGGACCGGCCGAACTTCGTTTTGAAAACCCGGTTACATTCAGTGCAGTAGAGCTGTCCGACGTCATTGTATTTATGTGTAGGTGTGGGAAGGTTTTTTTTGTCTTCCTTATTTGGCGTTTTGCTTCCAAGTTTTCGAGACAACGAGATAGGAAGAATAGGATGCACGGTAACCTAAGAACGGCCCAGACACCGGAGTCACCCAGTCACCGAAAAGTCACTGAATTTGCGTTCAGAAGCAAACATGTCGTGACGCAACATGACGTCACGGGTTCAGCGACCGGACGATGCGCCTGCGGTTATTTTTAGGCGCGCGCTGACGGCTACAGTGACCATGCGGCGGGGAAAATGGGACCGGAAGTGGCCAGGTTACCACGGCCCTTGGAGGTCTTTGGGACGGCTGGTTTTGACCTTATTTTCAGCTGTCTTTGACCCTGTTTTTAGGCTCACGATTGCTGCGGTTTAGTTGGCTCCGCACGTATTGACCTTCTCTTTCCTGTGTGCTAGGCCGACTAAGCTGTCAGGATGGGATAGGTGCTGGGCAAGCCTACTCCATCTAAACAATGTCCCAGGCACTGCAGCGCCGAGTGGTCTCTTCATCGATCTAGTGTGAATGAAGGTGCCACTGGACGCTGTATAAATCATCTTATTACGTCGACGCAAAGGCCAAGTGATTGCTGCAATAACTATGCGACGGGAAAAATAGAGCAGAAGTAGTTAGGTTACCAATAGGCTGTTGGAGATTTTTGTGTTTTGACCTGATTTTGTTAACTGAGTTTGATATATTTTTTACGCGACATTCGCCATCGCGACCATACAATATTATGACGGCTTAGGCACCTGGATCTTGGCCTTCGCAACCAAATGACCCCCTTTCTTTCTATCTTCCACATATGGTGAGTCGATGGCATCCCAGTAGAAGGACAAAACCGGGGTTCCCTCGTTTTTCTCCTACAACCAGCGAACTAATCCTCTAGAATTAGGATCAGAATATTCTTTGATGTACTACAAAAACATTAAAATGACCGACAGCATTAATAAATCCTTATTAAAGCCGTCCACTTTGGAAGCCCAATTTGGCACCATTGCGTTACAGAATCAGGCCCCAGTTCTAGCAGGACTTTTGAGACTACATCAATCCAGCAATACTTAGGCTTAGGGTGTCCAACTAGCCAAC
The DNA here is from genome assembly GCA_949319315.1 of Zelleria hepariella. Classification (NCBI taxonomy): domain Eukaryota; kingdom Metazoa; phylum Arthropoda; class Insecta; order Lepidoptera; family Yponomeutidae; genus Zelleria; species Zelleria hepariella. Next base: position 3,457,658 of record OX439385.1, on the reverse strand, counting down.
GTCCAGAAGGCTACCATTCGTATGCTATTCTTGCCATATGGCGGGAAAAACGGGTCCGGAAGTGGAGGTTTCACGGCCTTTGGTGGTTTTTGGGAAGTGTGGCTTCGACCTTTGTTTTTAGGGTTTTTAGGGCACAGTGTTTCACTCCTTATTTTCAAGGATGGCACAGTGAACAAAATAATCGTGTACAAAATCTCTCAATTCAGAAATCGGGAGTAAGTGTTCTTACTGCCTTCCAAAAATACGCCGCCGCCCGCCCAGCCGTAGCCGCCCAAACCAGCCGCGCTGACAGAAATAAAAGCGCAAGTTGACAGCAGCTGTCACTGTCACATGTCACCGTGTGACGTCACGCGGCGTCACGGGTCGGCGACCCCCGAGCACGTGGGTTCGATTCCCTTTTCCCGCTTGCGTTTTGTTAGTAGCCGTGAAAACGTAACGTTCGTAAATTGACAATGTATCAGTTCAATAAGATCAGCGCCTCTTTAAAAAAAAAAACACTCAACCGTTGAGCATCAAAACACTCGAAAATAGCCCTTCTTGAAATGAATAATCTTTTTGACATTTAAAAACGGTTATTTTTACGGATATTTGGATGGATATTTTAGAGAATTCAGGGGCTATAGGACCTAACATGACAACCGTAGACACGGCTGTAGACATAATAATTATGTCTACAGGATAATTTTTAAATGGCTTTATTCCTCAAACACGTCAACCTTAAAATGTGATTTCCAAGAACTTTTGTTATATGACTTTTCGAGTAACTCGATACTTTTTATTTACTTATTTAACTTTAATTTTCTCCTATTTGTTACTAAGCGCCGCAAATTTAGCAAAAAATCATATTTTAGAATTTACTTTTTTTAAGGAAAAATAAAATTTCGCTTTCACCAAAGTCGTAGAACAAAAGTGGTTGGAAATCAGATTCAGAAGCTGACGTGTCAGGAATAAAGTTATTAAAAAATTGTCCTGTTTAACATGGCGATCGACCAATCTAGGAATGCAGACTTCTTTCCAAACTATCCAAAAATCGTAAAAAAACACAAGATCCAAAATTTACCAGCATCACAAAAAAAAATACAACTTCCTAATCAGTAGAACAGTAGTTATCATGTAAGAAACACAAAGTGCATCCAAATTCAGTGAAGTATGTCGCGGGTGCAATGACCTCTAGACACGTGTAGGCCCAAACCGGGTCACAAGAGGCTTATCTGCACCCAGAGTGCATAGGAAAAGAAATCTTGATTGCCTTTTATTAGAGGCTATTTTGGGTTTTGGCTGTCGGTTTTTTTATTCGAATTTAGTCTAATGGCGATTTTCACTTACTCATTTGCTATTGAGGTTTTAAGGCGCGGTGCATAGTGAATAGCCCGCGCGCCAAGAAAAATGCACAAAATCGAGTCCTGTATCAAATACACTAAACAAATCGAAAATTTTCACATATCAAACCCTAGAATTAGGCGAGACCTATCTAACACAGCCAGTTTTGTGTTGAGATTCGTAAACGTTTTGAAGATATTTTTAATGAAAAAAAATAGGCGGCGCACTTTTTTTCAAACAAAATATCCTGCAATCTGTTATGGTTATCAACAAAAAACTGGCTGTTTTAGATACCTCTCACCTAATTCTAGGGTTTGATATGTGAACATTTTTTATTTTTTTAGCGTATTTGAGACAGGACTCGATTTTGTGCATTTTTCTTGGCGCGCGGGCTATTCACTATGCACCGCGCCTTAAGTAGTAGATAGCAATTTTATTTTTATGAGGTTGTAACCTTTTTGGTCTCAGTTCGGTGGAACTGTAACATAAAGCAGCATTTTTTTTTCAAAAATTTTTTTTTTTTTACTTGTATATGCTTTAAACTTCTTTCTCCACTTGAAATCAGAATTTGATACCAATTCGAAATAATAGTAATCAAAAGTTTTTAGTATACGACAAAAATGTGTATTTTTTTAGGAATTAATTTTTAAAATATTTTTATTTAGTTCTCAATTTTTTTTTTCAATATTATTTTAAGGGTTTGCAATTAAAAACTGCAATTACATATTTTTTTTTACTTTTAGTTTTTTCTAAAGTAGGTAGGTACTACTAAGTTTTTTTTTTTGTTTTGTTTTTATGCCAATAAAAATTCCTTCTAAGTGATATCTGCATATTCCTAAACATAATGATAATGCAGGTTTCCTCACAGTTTTAATTAAACTACGCGACCTTGAACCCGAGCCGAGTTTATACCAATTTAGTCTCGAATTACAAATTAGACGGTGTCATGTCGGAATTAACGTATTTATGTCATGCTGCAGCGGTGTGGGTGTAATAGTAGTAGTTTCTTACACGGAAGGTCCTGGTACGATTCCCAGCAAGTACGATAGTAAAGTTCCTACTATTCATTAACCCCAGACCCAAAAAGAGGAGTTTAAGTTTGACTGTGTGTGTGTGTCTGTCTGTGGCATCATAGCTTCAACGGATGAACCGATTTGGATGCGATTTTTTTTTTATTTGAGAGCATGTTTTCTAGCGAGTGTTCTTGGATATGTTTTATCAAAGTCGGTTCAGCCGACTTCAGCCGTTTATCAGATAAGCTGATTTGACGCTAAAATGTCGGGGGTATTTATTTTTATTTTTATGAAGTAGTTATTTTTAGAGAGGTAGAGGAAGGCCACGGAGAAGCTACTTTTACCAGATTAAAGAGATCCACCTTCTCTGTGGCGTACCAGGCTGCAAAGGAACTGGCCTGTGATCGAAGTGCATGGAGAATGCTGCACCGACAAGAGGATAACTCTTAAATAATGATGATGAGTTATTTTGGCTCTCTTACATTTTGTTACAGTTACAGGATACAGTATCAGAGTCCGTAAAGGTTTTGAACTACTGTTTATGATAGCACTGCCTCGCAATCAGTAACTATAGGATGACATCGCGAGAAAACTAGGGGTTTGAATCTGTAACGCAATGGTGCCAAAATGGGCGTTGACGGCTTCAATTACGAATGTTTAATGCTGTCGGTCCTTTTAATGTTTTTGTAGTACAGCAAAGAATAATCCGATTCTAATTCTAGAGGTTTAGTTCGCTGGTTGTAGGAGAAAAAGGAGGAAACCCCGTTTTTGTTTTTCTACTAGGACGCCATCGACACGCCATAGTTTACAGACTTAAGCCCCTGAAAAAAAGCCGCGCGTGATGATTGCATCTGAACTTGATTAAAACTGCCATCGATTTGTGACCGTCATCATAATAATAAAATTTTCAGTCCATATTTGCCCACTGCTGAGTATAGGGTTGCCAGGCGTCCGCCTAAAGCCGGACATAGGTAGGCTTTTTGATCGAGTGTCCGGCCAAATTAAACGGTGTCCGGCCTGTCCGGCTCTTGTTAGGCTTTACCTCGCACCTCGGTAGAGTTTTTTGAAATCCGATTTTCGTAAAATGGGCCTGGCAACACTGCGCTAGATTATTGGGTATGCGTATGTATATAATGTACGTATGTACGTATGTATATATACGTTATTCAATTTTATTTTATTTCATTAGAATTTAAGAAGTTTTATGGTAAATGATCAAGAAAATCTTAGTTTTTCGTAAAAAAATTGTCGTATTATTGCTAAGACAGAAACTCCTTAATAATTTAGGGTGTCCGGCTTTTTTACCAAAATGTCCGGCCAAACTGGCTGGTCTGTCCGGCTATTAGGTCAGACGACCTGGCAACCCTAGCTGAGCATAAGCCTTTTCCCCTCACGCCATCGTACTCGGTCTCTAGCTGCATGCATTTGTGACTGTATGACGTGTCAAAATAATTAAATTTGTAGAATTTGTGGATACGCTGGTAATTTATGATTTTTATGAATTTTCCTCTAATTACAATACAATGTGTTTTTCCACATAAGTCAGTTCTGCCAAACCAGATCAACAACAAAAAATATACAACAGCATAGTTTTCCTCTTTAATCGTTTTCGTAAAAAAGAACTAACCCCAATATGAGGAAAAATCCATTAGCACACTTCCAGACAGTCACTAGAGCAATGTTTCCCAACCTCAGGGTCGCGACTTTGCAAGTAGAAATTGGGGTTAACAAAGGCCTTTGCATCTACGTAATGATATGATTTATACAGCGTCCAGAAGTACCTTCACTCACACTAGATGGGTGACGAGACCACTCGGCGCGCTGCAGTGCCTGGGACATTGTTTTAGATGGAGTAGGTTTACCCAGCACCTATACCATCCTGAAAGCTTAGTTGACCCATAGGAAAGACAAGTCAATACGTGTGGAGCCGTGGAGCCAAGTAATCCGCGGATTTCCTCACGATGTTTTTCTTCACAGTTAGCGAGTGGTTTTGCTACTTCACATTCACAAATGTACCCTTGTAGAGAGGTGGTGGCCGAGTCCAATGTTATTAGCAGAACATTGGACTCGGAAGCGAGACAGGTTCGATTCCTGACGCAGGCATGACTTTGTTTCTTTTAAAACTTACGTACATTGGGGCCCAAAATAGGAAACATAAAGATCCTTCTTATCGAAACAGCATTATTTGAATTTGATTAAGTATTACAATGTTCTATTGTATTTAAATGTGCTTATTTTCTTTTGAACAGTATTTCACTCTTTGTTTTTTCACGGAGAGGTCCCGAACGTGGAATTATAATTTTGTGGGTAGCGGTCCGGTTAACTTTGTGAACCACTGGACTAGAGGAAGAACAAAGAAACAGAAAAGGTGTTGTGCGCACCACCCAAAAGTGGAACACAAACATTTAAAATGTAATTGGGCACAAATGAGATAAAGCTCGTCTTAATTGCAAATAAACGGACAACACGACATTTGTGAATGTGACACATAATAATAACCTGATGAAATATTGAAGAAAAAAAAATATTACCTAAATACAAAAAGAAATAATTCGTTAAAAATTCAAAAGTAAAATGATTTTCCGGGGATTCCAGAAAATTTGCTGTCACCCCAACAAAGCAAGAAAATATGAGAAACTGACAATCTTGATAATATGTATATTAATGTTTATTTATTTATGAAAGACTTTTTGTACAAGTGAGAAAATCTTGTGCCTTTTCTTTAACGTTGTCGATGATGATTAGTATAGTTTCTAGTAGATAATTATAGTTTCTAGTGGCTCACTCACACTAAAATATAGGTAAAGGTGAAGTGATCACATGTGGGTACGCAGTATGGTTAACCACTGTTAATTTTTTATGGAATTTTTTACTTTACTTTAAGATGCTGAATTGTTGAGACAAGAGCATAGAGTACCTTTTTTATATCTGAAAGACAAGAGTCTACTGTAACAGCTAATCCAATCTGGCTCAATAGACCATTTTTTTCTGAATTTCATTCAAGGCCAATGAGATAATTCGTCACTTTTAATTTAACATGTAATTGCAACATAATAATAATTTTGATACAAGACCTTTGGAGTCAAACATTATACGAATATTCTAAGACAAATAAAGATAGTCATATCAAACTTATTAACCAATTGAATGCAAACCTATCGTGTTTGACTTAGGTAGGTAGAATTAGAACGATAGAGGGAGAATCAGACTGTATTTTTGGGGATCCCAGACATTAGCTTGAGAGATTAGAACAGCATGATAATTTAAATCAATTTAAATAAATCGTCAGAATTGGCCTTGTCTCACTCTTTTTAAGTCTCCTAGGGTGGGATTAATAGTCGTCATCTCAAGCTCGAGCTCAAGTAGGTGAACTCAGAAAACAAAATCAGTGACTTGAGACCTTGGCTAATGACAATGTCAAGCTCAAGCTATTGTCTATTAATATACTGACAGCTACTCAAGGTTGACAATAGGAATTTTGGCGGCGCCGTCGTTTTCCCCCAGCGTCGCGTTCCGCCTGCGTCGCGTTTTCATGGCGACGCCTTCTGTCTGCGCCGCTCAATAGCCAAGGCTTGACATTAGCTTTTTTGTTTTCTGAGATCACCTACTTGAGCTCGAGCTCGAGCTGACGACTATAAATGCCACCCCTAAAGTAGGACGATAATGATTAGAGTAGGGCAGGTAGAGTGTATCGCGCATTTTAGCGCCACCAAATAGAGGTGCAAAATACAGAGTTTTCTATGTACAGCTGATCATAGGAATCAACATAATTTCACACCTATTGCGTAAAAAAAAGTCATAAAAGAGAGAAAAAAAAAAACAGAAAGTAAAAGTTACCTCTTATAGAGTTCGCCCCCTTCTTGTCCACAAACATGGACGCAATTTGCCCCCCGTACATCCCCTCGCTTCCAGGCGGGGGCGAGGTGCTGTCCGCAACTGATCCATTGATGTCGTGCATCATGCCACCCATTGGACAGGGCATGCTGCCCTGCTCACTGTGCTCCCGTTTGATCCCCGGGACCAAGGAAGTCTGCCCATGGGGGTGCAGCATCGTGGAGGCGGCCGAATGACCCCCATGCTGGTCTGGTGGCCATTGGGATCCAAAAAGCGCCTCGTGAAACTGGTTGTTATTCATGTTTTTGAAAAAGTTTTTGTCAATTTTGACGCTAGGTTGAGAACCTCTTTGGAGGCGGTCGCTTCTTTTTTAAGTTATTTTCGGCCAGTAGTGTGTGCGTTGCTCCGCGAATTGCATTCGCATAGTTTTTTATTTTTTATTTATTTGTTTTATAAACACTAGTATCACTGTTTCTAAATTTGAAGTTTGGTTTTTTCTTTTCGAATTGTTGTTCCTTTGTTTTAAAGTCGACTTGGTCGGTAAGGCAAATCTGTTTTTGTTTCTTCTCGTCTAAATCACCATAGGTTGTCGCGAATGTATGGCACTCGAACTGTTTTTCTCAACTTTGTTGATGTTGTTTCTTGAAGTGCGGTTGTCGTTTTTGTTGAAGCACCAGCTTTTAGCTGATGAATATATTTAGACCCAACGGGGAAGTGAGATTTCTTTTCGAAAAGTTTAATTCCGGTATTAACTTTTTGAATAGTAACAGGTTTTTTGGCATTTTGTCTCCGTGGTGATTTTTGTGAACGATCCTTTTCTTCTTAAAAATAACTTTCTACATTTAAGGCACTGTTTTTTGTGTTTTTATTGTATTACTTGCTGTTGTTCCCGTACGGTCCGTTTAGCTCATAACAATCTGTAAAAGGAAAGACAGAGCAGCAAAGAAGAAACTTATTTCAAATTGAGAAAAGAGTTTTCGAATTTCGAAGAGAAAGTTTTGCCAATTGTTCGGAAAAGTTTTTTCTTTTTAATGAACGATTTTAGCGAACTGAACGCTGGCCGTTCGATTATCTAAAATCTCGTCAGCCAGTTAATTACGTCGCTCTCAGTTTTCAAATTTGGAACGGTGTCACCGTCATACTTCTCCAGAAAAAATCCTGGCACACTGCACTGTTTCGCTTCGTATCGTCAAGGCACTGTCACTTTTCCAGAAAAAAAAAGAAACTTTGTTGTCACATATTTTTCTTAAAAACACGTTGTCACTGCAAAAATTTGTACTGTTGAACGATTTGTACTATTGGATTCTCTTATAAAATACGCGTTAGCTTCGCTCGCTGTCGCCACCGCGGCGGCTGCTATACGACTGACGCCATGACAGATCGCCGGCGTAGCCCGAAAAATTTACGGACGATTTTTTTCACCCGCCGCGTCAGACCCGAATAATGCTCCGTGCTCTAGCCCACGATAGTTCAGTAGCCCGAGCGTCGACCGGCGACCGGGTTGAATGACCTTTGCCTTCCTTCGCACGTAAAAAAATTAAAAAAAATACCACAACACGTCAAAACTCACTGGCTTCACATTTCGAAAATCGAAGTTCGATCTTTTCCGTAATTTTCAGAGTTATGTCAGTTTTTCCGCCGCCGGAGCGGTTTCGCGCAGGACTGCGCGCTTGTGGGTGAGTGATTCACACACAGATGCGCAGTAAGGGCGTTGACCGTAGGACCCAAACAATGCGAATTTCGGTGTGAGTGCCATTGCCCCCAGATTTTCGACGGAATTTGCGTTCTAAGTGATATGATGATAACGGACTGCAGTTTCCGTGAGATATTGTATGATGCTGGGGCCTTAGCCTGTAACCACGTCCCAGTAGAAGGACAAAACCGGGATTTCCTCGTTTTACTCCTACAACCAGCGAACTAATCCTCTAGAATTAGAATCAAAATATTCTTTGCTGTAATTGAATCGGGAGCCCATTTTGGCACCATTGCGTTACAGGCTAAGGCTCCTGTTCTCGGTTCAGTGACGGTTTTCCGCCATCGCGGAAATGTAGAGACACGTTTTTTTGTAGATTTTTCTAAATTTCGTAACTTGTCAGCGATAAAACTTTCTGCGAAAATTTTACAAAACTTTTCCTCGTGCAATTTTTCTTACTACGTATTTTTGTTCTCTTTTTTTCGTGCAGAAAATTATGTGCCATTTTTTACAAGGTTTTCCTCTTATTCCGTTTAGGCATAAGTTGTTAAAAATATAGTTAATTTATGTAAATATTTTTATACTTATTATAAATATAATTTATAATTTTATGCTTAACATAGGTACAGATTTCCCGTACATTTTTTTTAATTTGTTTTTTGTTTTTCATCAAGAGATCTTTGTGCTTTTCTAAAAAAGTTTTCCTACTACAATAGTTTTCCGCAAGTTAAGGAAACAACTTAACAATAACAATAATATATTATGCGAAACAAGCGGTGACTTGGATTAATTCTAAATAATGATTGATTAACAGTTCATTGACCCCCATTGACAATTACACACAAACATACCTACCGACAAGAGAACATGAGTTTAGCTAGTCAATTTATTGTTAGTTAGGTAATAATGTTACATTGACAGCCATGGGCATAAATCGTGAGTACACCTGCAGTTAGTTGTTTTTTTTTGTGATTTGAGTGTTTTAATGTTTGGTTTGAATCTGGTCGAATCGCGGTTATTTTTGTAGGTAAATGGCTAACTTTGGGTTGCTACAGGTAGTTAATTTATCTACTAAAATAACAGCGAATCGACCCGTTTCGCACCAAATCACTGCATATTTTAAAGCCCAGATATAGACACAACTAGCGCCGCCAATGAAACAAAAATCTTCTTTTTGGATGTGTTTTTTTGCTAAAAACGGGTCATCAAATGAGAATCCCTAGGATTACAATATTTTTAGGACTTAGGTCCTTAAAAAATCACTATCTTATTTTTGTATGCGTTTTTCTTGCTAAACACGAGCCGCTAAATGAGAATCACTAGGCTTGACTAATTTTAGGACCTAAGGCCTAGATTCCAGATCCTAGAACCTAAGAATAAATCCCGCACAAGAAAAAAAGACCACTTTTGGCGGTGGTGGGATTAATTTGCAGTTTCTAGGATCTGGAATCTAGGCCTTAGGTCCTAAAAGTAGTTAAGTCTAGGGATTCTCATTTAGCGGCTCGTTTTAAGCCAAAAAACGTGTACAAAAATAAGATAGTGTTTTTTTTTGCGCTATTGTGCCTTGTCTATTACCATAAAGGTAAAAAAACTGGTGACTGACCCAGTAGTCTCTAAGGCCTTTGCATCTACGTAATGAGATGATTTATACAGCGTCCAGTGGCACCTTCACTCACACTAGATGGGTGAAGAGACCACTCGGCGCTGCAGTGCCTGGGACATTGTTTTTAGATGGAGCAGGCTTGCCCAGCACCTATACCATCCTGACAGCTTAGTCGACCTAGCCCACAGGAAAGACAGGTCAATACGACCCAGTAGTACACTCGACCAAATTGACACATCGGCCGTCGGCCCAAAGTACAAAAGGGCATGACACCCACCACGTGGTGCCGAATCGATAGGGCCTGGTTCAGTGCCCGGGTGGGAGGGGGACAGAGGGTGTGACGTCACGGACCTCTCGCTCCCTCGCAAGGTCGCCTTCCCCCCTTGGTATAATGCCCTTTGGGAGGGTGTGGTTGCGGCCGGACGGAAAATTCGGGGGAGGTTTTGCAGCTGTAATTGATTTTAATTTCTTTTAACCGAACTTCAAATACAGTCGGGTAAAAACGAGGGCCCGTATTTTTTTAATGGGTGTTAGGTACCTTACCTGAAAACTTTTTTCTAGATGAACCGATTTTTTTTTTTTTGCTTTGTTAGAAAGGGTATACGTTCCATGTAGTCCCATAAAAAAATGGTGAAGATCTGATGAAGAACTTCGGAGATGCAGAACGGAACTCCTCAAATCGGAATCAGTACAGGGTACCTCGGTTTTTTTCACATCGCGCTTATTGCTTATCGATCGAGTGTTTTTTTTTTATCACGGAAGGGTCAACTCTAGCGGTGAATTTGAGCAATGTTTGTTGTGACTATTGCGTGAAAAATTTAGTTGGCCATGCGGTCAAAACCTGCTGTATTTCAGAATCAAAGGTACAGTCTGCGAGTATTTTCCGAAAAAAAACTCATTGGACGGTCTATGAAAAAACTACATACATACATAATTAACAGATTTATACAAAAACAAAGAGTGAACTACAGATCAAAAGCAAGTAAGAATATCCTTCTTCGTCTACGCTAGCCAGTACATTGACTTCAGCCAAATATCAAACCCACGTCACCACATTGCATCACGAGGTGTTGTTAGAAAAAAAACTCAAATGTGGAAGCTGCGAGAATGTTCGCAGTGACGTCATTTTGGAATGCTATATGACGTAAAATGTGCCTGTTTAATAACTGTGGTTCGTCCCGAACTATGAACTCGCGACCCCATATCTAAGCAAGCCCTCGACCGATTTAGCTCATGTTCGAACTTTAAAATTATCCCTGTCTCATTTACCCGCCTACCAAACATGACGATCATACATATTTTACTCTCTCGTTCAATAACTTTGGAAATACGTAAGTACTATAATGCCAGTCGCAATTTTTTTGCTGACATCAAAAAAGGAGGAGGTTTTCAAGTCGACCCGTATTTTTATGTTTTACTAACTTTTGCCCGCGACTTCGTCCGCGCAAACTTTTTTTTCTCGTGAGTTTTTCCGTTGTTTTAATGGTTATTCTGCTATTCGGGGCGGAGAGGAATCCAACGAATCAAAAATCATAAAAATTCGGTCCACCCGTTCTCGAGTTATAAGTGGTGTAACCAACACGACTTTGTTTTATAATATGTTTGTTACCTCAACGGTGGTGGTCTAGTGGGTAGAACAGTGGACTCTGAAGCGAAAGGTCCTCGGTTCGATTCCCGGTGCGGGCATGTATCTATGACTTTGTTTAATTTCAAAGTTACGTACATTTGTGAATTTGTAGTAGCAATACCACTCGCTGACGGTGAAGAAAAACATCGTGAGGAAACCTGAGCGTATGAGGCATTATACCCTCAACGCAAAAATCGCCAACCCGCATTGAGCACGCGTGGTGATTAAGCTCGAACTCTCTCTCTGAGAGAAGGCCTTTGCCCAGCTAGTGGGACATGTACAATTGTACAGGCTACATCTTACTTCTTGTTACCTCAGAACTTTTTATAATTGGACCGATTAGGTATAATGATTCTTTTTTTGTTTGAAAAGGTATTCTTCTCGTATGGTCCCACAAATGGTGAAGATCTGATGACGAACTTCGAATATGGAGAACGGAACTCCTCAACGGACTTCTGTCACTCGGAATAAGTGCAGTAGCCCAGTGAAGTCGGTGTTTGAATTTTTGATAATTTTAGGAAAGTTTTGGAAAAACTAAAAAAGGAGTGAAAAAGAACGGATTGCAAACGGATAAAAAGGAGAAAACTTTTGTTACGCCTTAATATTATCTGATTTCATAAATGACTTTCCAAATGCTGATTCCATTCATTGAAATCTATGTTTTCTTTTTTCGACATTAAATATAGTTAAATCAACGTACAGACATTTACAGAATATAATATTGAAACCAAAATCTACGAGTTCGTATATTTAGGGGTATCAAATCGTTTTGTAATTTTTTTTCCATCTTTAAGGGCATGAGCGCTAAGTATAGGTTTGCTAAAAAACCGTTCGGTCATTTCTGCTAACCTAGCAACAGCTGCCTAATATTTGCGTCACATATCTTCTGATATCGTTGAGTCAACAAATGAAATGCACACTTTTTACAACTACATCGCCAGATAAGCTGGGTAGCGGATAATATCTATATATATAAAAGGCTTAGGTTGACTGACTCATCACGCTACAGCCCAAACGGCTGAACCTATAAGTATGAAATTTGGACAAAAGTTGCGTTATATGGTGGAGGGTTCATTTAAGAAGCGATTTTTTTTTATTTAACCCTTAAGTGGGTCAAAATAGGGCTGAAAGTGTGTATGGGAAAAAATTTTTTTTTGGTCTTTTGTTCTTAAATCTTGATTTTTTGTACTTTTTTTTTAAAATGACTTGACACCTATTTCACATTTTTTCTCATTTCTATGTTCTTAAGGGTTAAAATGGGTGCCAAAGTTTTTCGATTTTTTTCACCACTTACGATCGATGCTGGAACAAAACCGCTAATGCCAAAACAATGAAAATTTGACAATAGTTGTAATTTGTGGACACGCTACGGGTTAAGACAGATTTACTTCAAGTTTAACCCTTAAGGCGGTAAAAATGGGGTCCAAAGTTTATATGAAAAAAAAAATTTTTTTGTCCGTATTTACTTGCAACTAAGAATTCGTATATTAAATCAAAAATAATTTAACACCTATTTTAGCTTTTTTCTAATTTTAGCAGTTTAAGGGTTAAACGAGGTTGAAATGTATGAATATTTTTCGTGATGTAGTGTCAACGTCGGGCCCAAACCGTTTAAGACACAACTATGAAATTGAAACTGCAGTAGCGTTTTGTAGCAAAACTACCCACCATGAAGAAAAAAATATAATTTTAACCCGTCAAATGCCCAAACCGGGGTTCAAAGTTTGTATGAAATAAAAAATTTTTTTGGTCCGATTTACGTGAAACGTAGTATTTGTAAATTTAATAAGAAATAATTAAACACGTGTTTCAGCGTTTTTCAAAATTCTGCCCACTAAAGGGTTAAAAGGGGTAGAAAAGTTTGAAGATTTTTCCTGATTTAGTATCAATGCCAGGCCTAAACCATTTAAGCTACAACTATGAAATTGAAACTGCAGTAGTGTTTTGTGGCAAAACTACCTACCATGAAGAAAAAAATATAATTTTAACCCTTCAAATGCCCAAACCAGGGTTCAAAGTTTGTATGAAATAAAATTTTTTTTTGGTCCGATTTACTTGAAATTAAGTATTAGTATACTAAATCAGAAAAAATCAAACACGTGTTTCAGCGTTTTTCTCATTTCAGCCAATGAAGGGTTAAAATGGGTGGAAACGTTGAAGTTTTTTTCCTGATGTAGTAGCAATGCTGGGCCCAAACCATTGAAGCTACAACTTTGAAATTGAACGTGCAGTTGCATTTTATAGCATTACTACCCACCATCAAGAAAAAAATATAATTTTAACCCTTCAAATGCCCAAACCGGGGTTCAAAGTTTTTATGAAATAAAAAAATTTTTTGGTCCGATTTACTTGAAACTTAGTATTTGTAAATTTAATAAGAAACAATTAAACACGTGTTTCAGCGTTTTTCAAAATTCTGCCTACTAAAGGGTTAAAAGGGGTAGAAAAGTTTGAAGATTTTTCCTGATGTAGTATCAATGCCAGGCCTAAACCATTAAAGCTACAACTATGAAATTGAAACTGCAGTAGTGTTTTGTGGCAAAACTACCTACCATGAAAAAAAGAATATAATTTTAACCCTTCAAATGCCCAAACCGGGGTTCAAAGTTTGTATGAAATATTTTTTTTTTGTCCGATTTACTTGAAACTAATTATTTGTATACTAAATCAGAAATAATTAAACACGTGTTTCAGCATTTTTCTCATTTCAGCGAATGAAGGGTTAAAATGGGTGGAAACGTTGAAGATTTTTCCCTGATATAGTAGCAATGCTGGGTCCAAACCATTTAAGTTACAACTTTGAAATTTGAACTACTGTTGCGTTTTATAGCAAAACTACCAACCATGACGAAAAAAGTAACAATGTTAACCCTTGAAATGCCCAAACCGGGGTTAAAAGTTTGTATGAAATACATTTTTTTTGTCTGATATACCTACTTGAAACTAAGTATTCGTATGCTAAATCAGAAATAATCAAACATATGTTTCAGCATTTTTCTCATTTCAGCGAATGAAGGGTTAAAATGGGTGGAAACGTTGAATATTGTTCCCTGATGTAGTAGCAATGCTGGGCCCAACCCATTCAAGTTACAACTTTGAAAAACTACAGTTGCGATTTATAGCAAAACTACCAACCATGAAGAAAAAAGTAATAATGTTAACTCTAAAACGGCCAAAACGGGGTTCAAAATTTGTATGAAATTATCATTTTATTGGATTCAGATTAACTTGAAACTAAGTAGTCGTGTATTAAATCAGAAATAATAATTAAACACATGTTTCAGCATCAAAAAGGGTGGAAACATTTTAAGAGTTTTCCTGATTTAGTATCAATAACAATGCCGGAACCATTAAAGCTACAACTATTCAATGAACATTTAACTACAGTTGCGTTTTATAGCAAATCTACTAAGCATGAAGAAAACAATAAAAATGATACACCTAAAACGGCCAAAAAGGTTCAAAGTATGTTTTTTTTTTTTTGTTGGATTCATTTGATCTTTACCAATTTGGTCACACACATACACTTCCACGCTGAATCTGCACGACGGATTTGGATGACATTTGGAATAGAGATAGCTTACAAAAATACACACCCATGACTCTATTCATGCTAATTTGATAATGCTGAAAGATGTACCCAGGCAACTTCTTATAAGTCTTCGCGGACGAAGTCGCGGGCGAAAAGCTAGTCACTGATAAAGTTCATTGTGAGGGGTCGCTGCACTAGCGAATTTATTGAACCCGAGATTTTCTGCGTTTGCAATGAATTGATAAAATATTATTTAAAAAAACTTTCTCGTATTATTCGCCTTAAAAAATGTAGTAAGTAAGTATGGAGAAACAAAAAAGTATCAAATCACGAAATTAAAAGGACAATAGCATTTTTTTTACCATCAAGAAATATTAGCATAATTTAAATACTTTTGTTTTTTCTAAAAATTCGGTAGAGCGCCTGCACGGTATGCAAGAGTTTGCGGAATCAGGTTTTGTTCCGAACGATTTTTTTCAACTTAGGTATAAATCTATAGAATAATTTAAATACACGTACATAAGGGACCTATACGGATTTTTTTGAATATATTTTTTACTGAATAAAAAAAAAACAAACCTAACCCATACTCTATGTTAAAAACCACGGAATGACAGTTGCTAGTTTGCTACTGTCAGATAAAGCCTTTGTATAGCAAGTGTCATTTCGTGGACTTGGTTTTTAATTTAGAGTTTAAGAGGAAAGCATATAAAAGATCATTTTCCTCAACACAAGGATATCCCAGCCAGACAATAGGTACACAGGGTCTTTCAGAAAACCAAATCAGACCACCAACCAACCGCAGTAGCATTGAATTCTGAGTGAATCGATGACGAAAACCAAAAATAAAAAATATTTAAACATATTTTTTTAAGACACTTACTTTTCCTCAGCCTAGGCTTCCCCAGCCATACAGCCAAGCCGTCTAGCTAGTCTATGGTCTATTCTAAACTCAAACGCCCAACCGTAGTGAGTGAATGAACTTGTTTCGGGGTTCGATGGCCAGCTAGGCCTTTGGGCAAATGTCCCGTCGTCGCGATAATCGTGCCTGTGTATGGGTCATTAGGGTTTGATAGGTTGAAAGTTCAAAGGGTTAGGTGTTCGAAATTTGAAAAGCTTTTTTTTTTCTACAATTTATACATATAATGTATAAATTGTAGAAAAAAAATATGTATAATAGTTCTCACTTCCATATACGGAAAATCCAAATTTGAATAATCTAAAATGTTATTAAACCATAGTATTATGAAAAACAAAGTCTGTTAGTTACAAAATTTATTACTAACGAAAGCACTGCAGCTTCCGAGTGGTAATTAAGTGTGTGAGTAAGGTGCTACTAGACGGTGTGTGTAAATCATCTCAGTGCGTTGATGCAAAGTCTTAACTCAACAAAGGCTCGACTTCTTTCAAGTGCTTTTAATAAAATAAAAATCTTTATCTGACTACAATTTCGATATTTGAATGTCTTTTACTAGCGGCGTTAAAATACGACCACGCTGCGAAGCATTACAACAATATCACCGAAAAACAACTAATTATTTATAGACTCT
Organism: Zelleria hepariella; assembly: GCA_949319315.1. NCBI lineage: Eukaryota > Metazoa > Arthropoda > Insecta > Lepidoptera > Yponomeutidae > Zelleria > Zelleria hepariella. Next base: position 3,441,486 of record OX439385.1, on the reverse strand, counting down.
TTATAAATATAAATAAAGCGGTTGTAAGAGAGATCATCGGCCTAAAAATTTGCGTTTCGACAGTATGTATATTTCAAGATTTCAACAGATGCTTGTGACGACGCAATGACCTATGCTATGATGATGGATACCGCCAAAAGTTGTGACCATGTAAGCCATTTTGTGCGAATGCGTTTGAGCTAGTATTTTTTTTCAATCGGGGCAAATATTCAGTGTCGTACTTACAGCCTAGATTTGGACGAGGAAAAAAATGGCAATGCCATCGATAGGCCTAAATCGTTGTTTAGTTTTGATTGCTTTTTTTACTTATTTTAAAGTTTAGATATTGATGTTATACTATGTGAGGGTATATTAAAGGTCTTTGTTACTAATTTTTCATAGTAAACTCACTGAAGAACAACTGAAAAAAGTTTACTGAACCGTCATTACAAACAAGTATGATTTCTTGAAAATTGCGTTTGTAGCTTTAACAAAGAATGTAAGGTGGACTCATTTACTAATTTACTCAATAAAATAATAATGATAATAATATTCTTAGTCACAAATAACTTATAACCAATGAAAAAAAAACAAACGGTATGAGAAAAACAAAATGTCCACCTTAAAAACATGAATGATCACACCCACAAACTTTGAACTTGCGAATTAAGAACGATAAATCTTCAAAATTCTATCTTATCTACGGATCTCTATCTCATTAGTTACCATAGATACACACTCGTTAGCAGTCATTCCATATTTTCCGCAAGAAATCAGCATTATCATGAATTTTACTTTTAACATTCGGTGACCCTAGGAAAGGAGCATTTTATTTGACCAATGAGGGTTCCAGTAAAATAACTACAAAGGCAGAGCTTACTTCCAATAACAATGTAACAATCGACGCCCAAAATCAGACAATCATTCAAATCTGTAATCTCCACACAAGCACAGAATAACTTTGCTTGTGATGATGTACATACTTCTTTTATATATTTTTTTGTGTATAAAATAACAATGACTTTGTCGCACTCTGTGAGGCAAATGTCGAAGAAAAAGGGTTTTTTTCAGCTTAGTCATTTCCAATCCTTGAAATTAAATAAATGTAGAGGTACACCAAATTAATAATTGTAGTGTCTCTTAATTTAGGCAGACGATTTTTCGACCATGTTTATCGTGTATGTGACGTATGTTTTTTCGTATTTGTAATTCTTGAGAATGACTAAAGGAAGAACTTCGAAAAAACTTTGAAAAAATTCGAATTTTTCATAAAATCGATAAGTTTTTTTTTTCAGCTTATTTCTTCGGTATAAGTGTGTGCGTGATTGAACCCACACTACTTTTACCAACATCATGCGTCAGAGTGTACTAATGCTCGTCGACTCCAGTGTCTTGTCCAGTGTGCTTATTCTGTAAAAGAAACCGCACAGTTGATAGTGCTCAAAACTTGTTTATTTGCGGGTAAATTGCTTTTATTTTTCCCACAAATAAACTTGTTTTTTTTATATGATATTTTGTTTATATTTTTTCATTGGGTTGGAATTAATAATGTAATTTATTTCAAATAAACCGGTCTTCAGGACTAGCAATTGTGCGTCTTTTTTTTTTGTACGGAATAAGCATACAGACTTCGATCAAGTGCATACAGATCACCTTTTAAAAAATCGAATCCTTGAATGTTTCATCTATCGGTTCTTTCCTTTCTTCGGCACAAGTGTGTGCGTGACTGGACCCACACTACACTTGCGCCAACATCATGCGTCAGAGCGTAGTGTGCTCGGCTCCAGCCAGTGTGCGGAGTCAGCGACCGCGCCTGCACTGGGGCAGTCGTTGAACCAACCACGTGGGCCGGCGATAAGCGACGCTTCCCGGTTTGCGCGCCGACGGCGTATGGAGGATTCTGCCCTCTGGGCAAAAGAGGAAAAAAAGTTTTTTTTTTATTCGGAGATTTTGCTCTTTGGGTCAAAACTTAAGTTTTTTTTTAATTCGTCGATCATGACGAATTATAAAAAAAAATAGTAAATGGGCAACCATTAAAGAAAATAAAGGGTATCCACGATTTTAAGACGACGTACGTCTCACAACTAGCGCCGCCAATGGAAAAAAAATCATATCTTTTTTTTGGATGCGTTTTTAGCAAAAAACGCTCCTGCGATTCCTCAACGCGAGGCTTAACTATTTTTAGGACCTAAGGTTTGGATTCCAGATCCTAGAACTTAAGAATGCAATCGATTCTCGCCAAAAGTGGCCACTTTTGGCGAGAATCGATTGCATTCGTAGGAAATCTAATCCTGGAATCCAAACCTTAGGTCCTAAAAATAGTAAAGCCTCGCGTTGAGGAATCGCAGGAGCGTTTTTTGCTAAAAAAGCATCCAAAAAAAAGATATGATTTTTTTTCCATTGGCGGCGCTAGTTGTGAGACGTACGTCGTCTTAAGAAAAAATTAGATCGCGCGAAAGGCAACGCTTGGCTTGCTGGTAGCTCGCGGACGACGACGTATTGGAGGATTCTGCCCTCTGGGCAAAAAAAAAACTGCGATTCTGCTCTGTGGGTCTTGGGGCAAATGGGCAACCATTAAAAAGAATAAAAGGAATCCACGATTTTAAGGGTGGACGATAGCAACGTGGCGGGAAATTCAAAATTTTCACAGTCTTTTTCATTTTGTAGCTAAACTGAGCTATTTTTGTTCAGCGATATTTCGTTCGCGGCAATAACATAGTATTATTTTCATTATTGTAAACAACAAAACAACAATAATTCAGCCGATTGTGTGTTCTGGTCATCAACAAGTTTTTTGGGCAGTGCCACTGCTCCGTAGACCATGCCGTAGACCGAAAAATTGCTTGACAAAAATAGCTCAGTTTAGCTACAAAATGTAAAAAAACTGAGAAAATTTACAATTACCTTAAGACCTTAAGAAAAAAAAATGCATTCCTGCTCTGTGAGTCTTGGGGCAAATGGGCAACTAAAAAGCAAAATAAAAGGTTACCACGATTTCGAGAAAATATTAGACCGCGCTTCCCAGTTTCCGCGCCGACGAAAGATTCTGCCCCTGGCCAAAGGAAGAAAACATTTAAGTTTTTTATTTTATTCGAAAGTAGGAAAAAAACTAAAAAAATCTGCGATCCTGCTCTGTGACTCTTAGGGCAAATGGGCAACCATTGAAGAAAAAAAAAGGTATGCCTGATTTTAAGAAAATATTAGGTCACGCGAAAGGCATTATTAGCCATATTAGCGCGCCGACGACGTACATGGATGAAGGATTATGCTCTCCGTAACTAAACTTAAATTCCCAAAAAGAAATAAAAATAAAAAAAAAACTTAAATTCCCTAACTAGCTTTTTAGTTCTGTGGTTCGGGTGAGTGGGCAAATTTAAAGAAAGAAAAAAAGTAACGGGCTGGTTAACGTTTTTTTGTTCTTTAAGTCGTTGACACAACAAAAACCACCGTTTTGTCTTACTGCGTCATGATAGCCCAGAAGAAGGGATTTTTATAATAAGAAATATTTGTATATGGTGAAACCTTAGTAAGTAAGTAAGTAAGTAAGTAAAATGTTTAATAAAATCCGCGATGAAAAATGGCGAACAAAGTGCCGGTTATTGAAATTTTATATTTTAATATCTAAGTGTGTCAAGAAGGTATGTCGCTTATTATTTGAATTGCAAATATCAGCAGAACTTTTAATACGCAAATTTGCTTTCAGTAATTTTGGGGGCACACTTGCGTTCTAAAAACCAAAGTCAAATAAGGAAGTAGAAAATCATTCAGAAATGCAAAATTAAATAGACGTCATTTCTGTGACACACAATTTTCAAATAAGAAAAAACAAAACTGACCCGAATATTCCAAAATGGCGTCCGAAAAGCTAGAATGAATTATTTCTAGTTAATGATTTCCCTTTTCCTCAGCGGATGTTAGGACAAAATATTAAATCGATGATGTTGTTCTCGACATCGAAGTAAAAATATACATTTCGGTTGTGTGTGAAAAAGCGGCGATCAGAAAGTAGCCGTAGACAGTAGGAGAGTTTTCTTTTTTTGTCAATAAAAAAATAACAAAAAGTGGCCAGTTATACAGCCAGTTATTTAAGTAGGTATATCTTTTTAGTTTTGTGCAATAAAGTATAACAAACAAACAAACAAACTGCATACAAAGTCTATGGACCTGCCACACACATACGGTTTTTTTCCTTCCGGAATTTTCATAGATTTGTAAGCAGTTTGGATTCATTTCGTTTTTCCGACCGGAAAAATTCCGTCCGTATGTGGCCGGGCTTATGTTTGTAGCACGAGTCTTGACCCTTGGAACAGTATTTCGGCGATCGATAGAGTCAGTCTGGCAACAAAGGTCACTGTAGCTTCGGTACAGTCGACCTTTTGCCCGAAATACCCGAAAGCCTGCTGTAACACACAGCTGACTGTCTTTTATTTGGTTATAGATCTGGGGCCTAATTCTTGAGAATCTCGCATTCATTTCGAAGGAAAAATCTACTTTTACGGCAAATGTCACATCTCCTCTTCTCACGAAGTCATCCTCGATATAAGGCACGAGATGTTTGCCTTTTTCGCTCGACATGACTAGAGTCGGGAGTAGTCGGGATCGAAATGAAATGAGATTTTTTCCTTCGAGATGTGTTGAATGCGAGATTTCTGAGAATTAGCCCCCTGGAAAAGGCGAATATTCTTGACACTCATTTGAAACTGGACAAAAAGTAAGTTTGCAAACTCTACAATTAAATGATGTGCATTTTTTTACCGACTTCAAAAAGGAGGAGGCAAAAATTCGACTAGTACCTATTTTTTTATGTCTGTTAGTTACCTCAAAACTTTTTATTAGGTACATAACATACGTCAATCAATTTTGAAATGAAATGAAATTAAATCTATTAATTTGTTCCAAAAATACAACTTATACAAAGTCATTATCAATCGGCCTATAAAGGTATATATTTTTCAATTAAACAAACCTGCCCCTCTACCCTTGACGCAATTTTCCAATATGGCCGCAATATGGCGCAATTTACAAAATTTAATATTTAACAAATTAAGACGCATTTTGTGTTTTTATTGAATAAAATTACCTTTGAATTTAATTTTAAAACTTTTTCAATTTGATCGCAATAGCGTCAAGGGTAACCCCCCTGGGCTGGAAGACTTCTTATTAAAATAAATAAAATAATGTCATTTGATTTAGGACGTAATGGCAATGAATCTTTTTGTCACAACACTATTTTCTTTTCACCAGAAACTGGTCACACCGTAAACGTCAGTTTACTCCACTGAATTAATTATTAGACTTTAGATGCGATTGATCCCATACCTAAATATTATGCCGAGAGTGGCATTATCCGAGGGCATTATTGGTTTGAACCTCCGATCGTTCGATGCACAGAACGAACTCGGTTCACCTCTGTGACCGAAATTGACCGAATTCGCAGTTCAACGCGGTGACTGCCCCCGAACCTGACCTATACTTCCTTATAATGTCGCTTGTTCAAATGAGCTATTTGATTTGACTTGACAGGGGGAGTCCAATCATCAACTCTTCAGAGCGAATCTTCAATCAGTGGGAGTTTTCCAATTCCAACAATGACATAATAAGATTTTCTTTAGTGATTGAGTCACAATTTTACAATGTTTTGTTCTCATTTGACTCTCCACTCAGATTTGTCCCTACCCTTGCGTTACCATAAAAATATAAAATACGTCTTAATTCTTCAAATATTTAATTTTGTAAATTGCTTCGTAACAAGGGTAATTTAATTTTTATGATAATTTATACAATTTAATCCAGTGTAAGTGTACCTAGTGTAAAAATCCAGTTCTGTTGTGTACAATAATGAAAAGAATACAATTATATTGCTGTGAAACAAAAAATGCTTAACCAAAATAGCTCAGTTTAGCAGTTAAACTGTGAAAAAATGGGCTTTCCCGCAACGCTGCTATCGTTGAACCTTAACATGTCTTATTTAAGGTTGGACGATAGCAACGTGGCGGGAAATTCAAAATTTTCACCGTGTTTTACATTTTGTTCAGCGATTTTTCGTCCGCGGCAATAACATAGTATTATTTTCATTATTGTAAGCAACAGAATTACAATAATTCAGCCGATTATGTGTTCTGGTCATCAACAAGTTTTTTGTGCAGTGCCACTGCTTCGTAGACCAGAACACATAATCGGCTGAATTATTGTCGTTTTGTTGTTTACAATAATGAAAAGAATACAATTTTATTGCCGTGAAACCAAAATTACTGAACAAAAATAACTCAGTTTAGCTACAAAATTAAAAAAACTGTGAAAAAAAGCCACGTTGCTGTCGTTGGATCTTAAGATAGGCTCTTCTGACTAGTTGTCTAATTTAGTTAGAATATAAAATACCAAATAAAATTAAAAATTAATTTATTTACCTGTTAAACGTACCTAGATTCGACCCGTTTCAAACCAAAATTAAGATAAAATACCAACGGATATCCTGAATGTTTTTGGTAGTCTTAATTTACTTTGAGTGGGTGTGGAATAGGTTCTATTTTGGGACAAATGCTTCTGTTTGATGGCAAAACCAAGATTTCTGAAGAATTCTTTGTCATACCTTGTTTAAAAAAATTATTATTCTCAGAAAGATTTTAAAGGTTAAAAAAATCGCTCGGAACGGGACTTGAACCCGCAACCTCTTGTATACCGTGCAGGCACTCAACCAAATAATATCTTTATATTGTTCCCTAGCACGGGTTAGTGCTTTAGAAAAATGCAAAAAGTGGTACGCTCGTAAAAAAAATTGAAGCAATTTATTTATAGCAATGGAATGTCCTAACTATCGTCGTAGCTTTTCAAATAGAAATCGATTAGAGAGTCAATATTAATATTTACACTCCTCTGTCAATCAGTCACTCATAGGTTTACATTTCATCGAAGTATAAATAAATAAATTTCAATATCCTATGCGTTACGTTTTATACTCGGGATAGAAAATAAAACGTAATATTTAGAATATTTAGATAATCAAATTTTTTTCTTCGTGAAATGTAAACTTAGTAACTTCAGTCATTTCTAAATTAGAGCTAGTTTAGTTAGTTTTAACTTACTCTTATACGAACATTTATCTGTTATTTCCGCAGTATTATTTCTGCAATAGCGTGGCGGAAATGTCAAAATTTTCAGTTTTTTTTATTTTTTTTTGCTAAATTGAGATATTTTTGTTCAGCGATTTTTGTTTCACGTCAGCGAAATAGTATTATTTTAATTATTCTAAGCAACAGAACAACAGTAATTAAGCCGCGGGCTTCCACACGATGTTTTCCTTCACAGTTAGTGGTATTGCTATTTAAAGTTCACAAATATAATGTACCCAGCGAACTCTAACTGTATTGTATGTGTTACCGGCCAAACCCGATTTAAGGATAAACTAGTTTCGCCTAGGCCAAACTAGTTTATCCGAACGTCGTATGGATAAACCGGTATAGCCTAGGCCAAACTAGTTTATCCGAACGTCGTATGGATAAACCAGTTTAGCCTAGGCCAATCTAGTCTGGCCTAGCAAGAATATGTAAGCTTCAGGATAAACTAGTATGGCCTAGGCCAAGCTGATATTGACGAATGATTAGGTATGAATGTTACAATATCTCGTAAACTAAGAGGTTTAGCGCAAAAATAACGAAATTTTCGAACCCCTTAACATCCCCAGAACCAAGCCTTTTACTTCTATACGTGTTCTAAAAACCGACATACAGGGTGTTAAATATACAGGGTATTCCTGAAAGTGTGAAAGACAGTCGAAAAAGATTTAAAACAAAGGTTAGGTCAGTAGGTTTGGTTGGCGACACACTGACATACCTCTTTTTGTTTACGAATGGTCCTTTAAACCGGACATACCGTAGACCTTTGAATGTAGACTTTTTCAAATTCGGCCTCTAAGTGTGTCCCCTACTGTTCAGATAATTACGTTGGGTTTGTTAATTTTAAGAAAAAGTACTAGGCTAGCATAAATAAGTAGAATCTGTATTACTCCTACTCAAATAGACTAGACTAGTTTGGCTAAACTGGTTTCTCCATACGAGCATAGGGCTAGACTAGTTTAGCCTAGGCCGATCTAGTCTAGCCCTATTTAAGTAGGGGTAATACAGATTCTACTTATTTATGCTAGCCTAGTACTTTTTCTTAAAATTAACAAACCCACCGTAATTATCTGAACGCATTTAGAGGCCGAATTTGAAAAAGTCTACAGTCAAAAAGTCTACGGTATGTCCGGTTTTGTCCGGTTTAAAGGACCATTCGTAAACAAAAAGAGGTATGTCAGTGTGTCGCCAACCAAACCTACTGACCTAGCCTTTGTTTTAAATTTTTTTCGACTGTCTGTCACACTTTCAGGAATACCCTGTATGTTTAACACCCTGTATGTCGGTTTTTAGAACACGTATAGAAGTAAAAGGCTTAGTTCTGGGGATATTAAGGGGTTCGAAAATTTCGTTATTTTTGCGCTAAACCTCTTAGTTTACGAGATATGGTAACATTCATACCTAATCATTCGCCAATATCAGTTCGGGCTAGGCCGTACTAGTTTATCCTGAAGCTTATATTTTAGTGCTAGGCCAGACTAGATTGGCCTAGGCTAAACTGGTTTATCCATACGACGTTCGGATAAACTAGTTTGGCCTAGGCTATACCGGTTTATCCATACGACGTTCGGATAAACTGGTTTGGCCTAGGCGAAACTAGTTTATCCTTAAATCGGGTTTGGCCGGTAACATATGCATGTACTACCAACAGTACTTTAATAGTCCTGCATAAAGGCCTGGATTTCCCCACGATGTTTTCCTTCACAGCTAGCAATTCAATGCCCTTTCCGAGCGAAATTAAACTGAACTCTTCGTATGTACATTAAAAAGGACGTCAATAGTCCTATATAAAGGCCCATTTTACGCACAACATTAAAGTACTTTTATTGTACTATCGCTGGGGTCGACGAACGTACCTCCCTTGGTACAACGGCCGACCTTCTCTAGGCTGGCAAGTTCTGGTGACCCACGGTCCAGTACGATTTGTTCAGGAATAGGGGTCACTAAATCTTTGGGCTGGAAGCAAAGGTGTGAACTGTCCGATGAACTAGGAAAGACGGAGTTTTGGCGCGAAAATGATAGTCTAGATAGGGCGAAAAGCTCACAGCCATTTTTGGGCGCAAAATTTCATAAAAAATAGCTAACATGCGCACAATTTTCATTTCACTTAATAACCCATTCTCAAAATTCAAAACCATTCGCAAACTATGCAAAATAATACTCAAAATGACAAATTCGTTATTTGTAGAGCTTTATTTATTTGACTTCGGTTATTAGATAGTTGGAGACCAAAACAACTTTGGAGACGATATTATTTAGAAAATTCTTATTTTAGTACGAACTAGAAGTTTGCTTGCATTCTGCAAATTTGACAATGGATGGATAAAGTGACCACTCAACAGCTGGCTTTCTATTAGCCAATAAAATGAATAGCGAAATTACCTCATAATAAAAAAAGCGCTGAAACTATGTCCCTGAAAAGCCCGAAATATTGTATAACAGCGGAAAAACATTCCAATTTCAAAAACACGCCTGCACTGGGTCGTCGAACTTACAGAGTTGAATGTGCCAAAACATTTTCAGTAATCGTACGAACGAAACGCGAACGCTCCGTCCAAATACTCTGTGATGATTCGATTTGAGATGTTTGCGTAACTCTGTGAACAATTATATCATGGGTAAAAATACATACATGGCGAGTACCTACCTCCGCAAATACCGGAGAAATACTGTCATTTAGGGACGCAAAATAACGCTCAGCTAATGTATTTTTTGGCGGATTTTTTTAGGGAACCGATACACTTGAAAACTTGGTGGAATTTAGCATTACCTCTTTCCTAATTTCACTTGCACCTTATGAGAACCGCCAATTTCTCCAAGGTTAATGAGGTTTATTGAATTATTGTTATTCTGTTGTTTACAATTATTAAAAGAATTCTATTTTATGGCTGTGTACGAAAAACCGCTGAGCAAACATAGCTCAGTTTAGCTACAAAATTTAAAAAACTGTGAAAAAAAATATTTTTCCGCCACGTTTAGCTGTTTACCAGTGAAATCGGCTTTTTTAAATATTTGTTAATTTTTAAATGTAACCTTATTTAGCAATAAACTTTTTTGCATTTGAATTTGTAATTGTGTTTTCAATGTCAATAAATATGAATTTTAATTAGATTTTTTGTTGATTCGGTGACTTGACCAGTGTAAATAGGGCTTAAAGAGCCGAAGGATAATACCCTTACCAACACTCCATCTTTCAAATCGCTGCTTCGATGGGCGAGTCGCTCAATCAAACTGTTTGGAGTCAACGAACGTTTTGGCAAAGTTGAACGCACGACCGAAAGACCGTTTTTGGCAGACATAGCCACTATAGTGACCTACATGGCTAAGGCATTTGTTCGAAACGAGAGCTCATGATAACTGGTATACTTTGAGAGGCTTTGGTGGCATGCGTTCGAGAAGTATTTGTGGGGGATTGTAGGTCAAAGGAGCTGGTCGGTCGAATTGAATGGGCAGAGGGAATACGGAAGTGTTTCCTTTTGGGATGCAGGGTATAATGGCTTGTTTAGATTTTAGCTTTTATAAGATAAGATAAGATATAAGTTTATTAAATTGCCGTAACACAGTGACAGAGTGGGTAGTGGACACTTTGAATAGATCAACAACAATTAACAGCAACATATGAATAAATAACTCAACTGAGCTCAGTATGACTTCTTGAAGTGCGTTTTCAAAAGTTATTTATTCATTAGAAAATTCATGATTATAAAAATGACAAAACAAAACGCTCTCAGACTCTCATTACAATTAATACGTCAATAGATAATGTCAAAATTAAAATATTACAATGCAAAAAAAAATGAAGTTAACCTATCAAACCGCTCCGAGACATATCCGACCCAAAGGTTCCCATCACACTGGCAGCATTTCCCCACTGCACAGAAAAAAAAGAAAAAAAAATGTCTTTGAACAAACGCCAATGCCCTTGGGCATCTGACCTCTAAGGAACAAATTTTACTTATTTGTCTTCTTTTACTTTTAGATTTATTTAGATTCTCTTTGGTTGAAGTAATCAGATTTACATTTATTTAAATTATCTTTGGTTGAAGTAGCGAAAGCCTATAGATAACACAGAGACATATTTTTCATAACTTTCATTGTTGAGAGTTGTATGTCCTTCCTTACCTTACACAGTCAAAGTTAGACTGACATCTAAAACATCTCCCAGACACTAATCAAAAATTTTTAAATCGAGTCCACGGAATGAGAGTTGCTACAAAGGTTTTATCTGTCAGTAGCATACTAGCAACTGTCATTCCGTGGACTCGATTTAAAAATTAGAGTTTAAAGCTTCTGAGTGGTTACTTCACTTATCTACAGGGTGCACTCTAAGTCGATAGCGGAACTTTAAGTAGGCTATCTACTGATCAATACACATAACTTGTACTAGATGGCGAACAAAATTGAGTGAAAAAAATATCAGCTGTTCCATACAAAAGGTCGACTCAGTACTGCGCCAAATGTATGAAACAGCAGATATTTTTTTCGCTCCATTTTTGTCGTCACCAAGTACAAGTTGTTTGTATTGATCAGTAGACAGCCTACTTAAAGTTCCGCTATCGACTCAGAGTGCACCCTGTAGTATGAGTGTAGTTGCCACTCTAGACGCTGTTAAATAAAACGATCTAAAGTTGATGTAAAACTGATCCCACCAAAAACATTCTGTAAAAACTAGCCAGGTCTCGATGGATCTGCTTGTTTATCTCTAAAAAAGTAATGAAATCTAGACAAAGTCGTGCCAAGTCTAAGGTTCCTTACTGCGATTTCTTTATTATTATAGTTAATGTTGTGAGACTTGGCCGTTGAAGGGTACACAAGCGGTTCTGGCGACAGATTGGTGCAATGGTGTCATGGAGCACCTGGTTTTGTACCCTTGTGTACCCTTCAACAGCCAAGTCTCACAACATTAACTATAATAATAAAGCAATCGCAGTAAGGAACCTTAGACTTGGCACGACTTTGTCTAGATTTCATTACTTTTTTAGAGATAAACAAGCAGATCCATCGAGACCTGGCTAGTTTTTACAGAATGTTTTTGGTGGGATTTCACTTCTTTTTGTAGAAACGAGGGCATATTGATTAATTTTATTAGATTTTCTTATTTGACACAGTTTTTAAATTTGTGTAATGTTCGAGTAGAATAAAGTTAATCGTCCGACTATTTCTTGTTGAACGAGCGAGCGAAGCGAGCGAAGTCCTCCGAGTCTGCTGGAACAATCCGGCGTTTGTGTGTATGGATCATTCCTGAGAAAAGCGTTCTTCGCTGAGATCGGTGGCTTTTATTTTTTTTTCAAGATAGTTTAAAACTAAAAATACACCGTAAAAGATGGCTTAAAAACTAGTCAATATGTCGATGAGGCACACCTGTAGGCTTTATAGATTAATGAAAAAAAAATCTTCTTTTTTGACAAGCCACCGATCTCAGCAAAAAGGCCACCGATCTCAGACAGTGTCTAAAATTATTATAAACAGTAATGACAGTGAATAATAAACGTTTTTTCTAAATTTAAACGTCACTCATGAACTGACACAGATAAAAGGGGGCTAAATTAAGCAAAACATTTATATTAAACCTCATAAAAATTATCAAAAAAATCATATCTTTATTTTCATAAAATCATTGTAAAAGATCAATTCCTAAGCTAAACATGCAAAATTATAGTCAACAAGCCTTTGCATCTATTTATACAGCGTCCAGTGGCACCTTCACTTACACTAGATGGGTGAAGAGACCAGTCGGCGCTGCAGTGTCTGGGACATTGTTTTAGATGGTTTTAGAGTAGGCTTGCCCATCCTGACAGCTTGGTCGGCCTAGCCCACAAGAGAAGTCATTACGTGTGGAGCCAACTAAGTTGCGGGTTTCATCACGATGTTTTTCCTCACATTAGGGAGGGGTTTAGCTACTTCAAATTTACAAATTTATGTAACTTTGAAAAGAAACAAAGTCATGTTACATGCCTGCGCTGGGAATCGAACCTGGTTCTCTCGCATCGGCGACCAATGCTCTATTATATGTGTGACTGTAATAATTATACACTAAAATTGTCTGTCTATACGGATTTTGCTTTTTATTTGCGTGAAATTACATTTCCTTGCAAAAAACAGTACCTTAATAGCTTAAATGAAGTCTAAACTTTAGTCCATAGAACCAAACTGATACATTTTGAATTAGTCATAGCATCTCGTTCGGTGTGGTATCTAAAGAATCTGTGAAATTGATATAATATGTTGAAAACTTCTTTGAGATCCTTGGCTAATAACTGAGATCGGTGGCTTAAATCCACCGATCTCAGTGCCACCGATCTCAGAAATAACTAAAATGTAGCTATTTCTCTTAAACTATAGAAGCAATCGTATTTATTTTTACGACAATACCTTAACAGTGATATACGCATTCATGTACTTAGGACAGTTTAGTGTAGTCTTGTTTACTCTACTAGCAAAACATGCCACCACTTTCAGCTACCTTACCGAACCAAAGTTTAAAAAAAGTCAAGAACTTACGTAAAAGTTTAGGCATGAAAGATAGCGACACATACGAACCATAATAGTTGACAATAGACATGCGCGAAACAGTGCACTTCGAAGTCATGATATATTTCATGACATTTCATACCGCGTGATATTACCTTATATCATGGCACCAAACATGACGCATGACATCATGGTATTTCTTCATTGCAGACATGAAACATGACATCATGGTATTTCTTCATTGCAGACATGAAACATGACATCATGGTATTTCTTCATTGCAGACATGAAACATGACATCATTGTATTTAAGCACACTTTCATTGCAGTACGTACAGTGTGCTGAAATGCCATGTGTCATGTTTCATGTCATCTAGTGTAATGAAATGCTATGTGCCATGCTTTATTCTCTCGTGTAATGTGTAATATTTCATGACACCGTTGTGTAATATGTCTTTTGTAATATTACAAGCATTACCTACACATGTCTAGTTGACAAGGACCATTTGACGATATTTTGCACCAGTAACTAGAAACTTGCCGCGTATTTAAGCTTGTATAAAAACATACTTTCGTTGCACCATTTAAACTTTGCTCGCCGCGTGACATTTCTAGGAATGTCTACAGACACAAGAGTTTTCATTCTATTACAATGCTGGATATACGATTGGATAGAGGCACTCATTGGGCATTTAGAAAGGTATAAATTAGCAAAGTAGTGGGCACATGAGTAAAACCACAAACAAAAACATACCAGGCCCACACGCGTGTGACATGCAAAATACTCGCAAAATCACCCATTTTTTGACCTTCAAAGGTATATTTAGGCAATTTCCTCTATAAAATATTGATTTTATTTGATATGCCTCAATGGACCGTTAGTTAAGTAGACGGTTAAGTGCTAATTTAGTACTGTGTGATGTATAGTTTAGTAGATACTAGGGTGTGACCAAAAAAATCGACCTCTCAAAGAATGACCCGTATGTATGTTTGTATGTATGAATGTTTGTTCGACGATAACTTGAGTAAATTTGGTCGGATCGTTTTGAAATTTGATAGGCGGGTAAACTAAAATAAAATAACTTTTAAATTCGAACATGAGCCAAATCGGTCGATGGGATGCCGAGATATGGGGTTGTATAGTTTAAATGCAAAGCGCGCGCGCGCCTGCGCGAATGGCGTAAGCAAAGTTATACATCTGTAACTGAGGTCGCGAGTTCATAGTTCAGAGCGAACCACTAGTGGGACGCTATAGGCTAGATTAAATGAAGATGTGTCCCACTACGCTGGTTTTTTGCAATGACAGTCGATTTTTTTATGTACCAATAGTAGAAGGGGCATTACCATAATATCTCTAATAAAGCTGATACCAGCTGAGGGTTCTTCATCAGATACTTCAGACCTTAGATTTTTGACATCAAATGAAGCGGCCCACCAAGTTGAATATTTTTTGTAAGGGCGGTATATGTCGATCTATAATAGTTTGGTTGGGCTCTTGTGTTTTCTAATCAGGGTCACCAGGTACTCCAGATCTTCGATTATCCTAGTTTTTATAGTTTTCCCTTTATGTGGCCATTAAACCCTAACTCTGTACCAAATTTCGGCTCTCTGAGTTTATGGGAAGTACTAGTTCTATTAGGGCTCTTGTGTTTTCTAATCAGGGTCACCAGGTACTCCAGATCTTCGATTATCCTAGTTTTTATAGTTTTCCCTTTATGTGGCCATTAAACCCTAACTCTCTACCAAATTTCAGCTCTCTGAGTTTATGGGAAGTACTAGTTCTATTAGGGCTCTTGTGTTTTCTAATCAGGGTCACCAGGTACTCCAGATCTTCGATTATCCTAGTTTTTATAGTTTTCCCTTTATGTGCCCATTAAACCCTTACTCTGTACCAAATTTCAGCTCTCTGAGTTTATGGGAAGTACTAGTTCTATTAGGGCTCTTGTGTTTTCTAATCAGGGTCACCAGGTACTCCAGATCTTCGATTATCCTAGTTTTTATAGTTTTCCCTTTATGTGCCTATTAAACCCTAACTCTGTACCAAATTTCAGCTCTCTGAGTTTAAGGGAAGTACTAGTTCTATTAGGGCTCTTGTGTTTTCTAATCAGGGTCACCAGGTACTCCAGATCTTCGATTATCCTAGTTTTTATAGTTTTTCCTTTATATGCCCATTAAACCCTAACTCTGTACCAAATTTCAGCTCTCTGAGTTTATGGGAAGTACTAGTTCTATTAGGGCTCTTGTGTTTTCTAATCAGGGTCACCAGGTACTCCAGATCTTCGATTATCCTAGTTTTAATAGTTTTCCCTTTATGTGGCCATTCAACCCTAACTCTGTACCAAATTTCAGCTCTCTGAGTTTATGGGAAGTACTAGTTCTATTATGATGATCATGAGTGAGTGAGTGAGTGAGTGAGTGTGTGTCATAAATGCGAAACTTTGCTTTCGCTTAACTTCGGAACTAAATGACCTACAGACTTGAAATTTTGGATTTTAAGTATGTGATTATAGCTTACTAGATGACGAAAATTTCTGCGTTCTGGTCTTATCCAGAGGTTCTCAAATAGGGGCCTGAAAATGCGGCGAAATGGTTCCAGTAAAGGATGGTACGGCAGTGTTTGCTTCGCGCTCGACCTGGCGGGGGCACTGCCGTGCCCCCAGATCAAAGTGAAAAACCTGGCACTAGATTTCAGTAATTATCACGAAGCATTTGCAGATGTTCTAGAAACAATTACTGTTCATAATAAACCTTGCCCTGATTTGGTGGCCTCTATCCTGAACTATTTAGTGCGGTAGCAAAGGCCACCAGTTGGTAAACATAAACACAGCCTTGCGGGGGTCAACGCTCGGTCATTTCAGTTCATTCATTTTTGACTAGTCATCGATGTACGCTACAGGACTTGCGCGTAAGATTGGCTTTTGCGTCAACAGCAGATTAATCATACAGCGACCATGAATCATTACCATGGGCTTAATAAGTCTGTAACGCAATGGCGTGTTGATGGCGTCCCAGCAGAAGGACAAAACCGGGGTTTCCTCGTTTTTCTCCTACAAACAGCGAACTAATCCTCTATATCTAAAATTATAATCAAAATATTCTTTGCTGTACTACAGCATTAAAAGGACCGATAGCATCAATACATCGTAAGTGAAGCCGTCAACTTTCAGCCCATTTTGGCACCATTGCGATACCGGCTCAAGCCCCAGTGGCCACTCCATCCAATCACACTAGATGGGTGAAGTGGCCACGCGGTCTCTACAATTCCAAGGACGAGAGAGAGAGAGAGAGAGAGTTCAAACAAAGCTCGAATAAACTGCTCCAAGCATTTTTGAGCATACCAGCTAGCATGTATGCCCAAAAATGCTTGATAATCGATTAATTGACTTGTAATGAGAATTATTAATAAATATCTGAATCATACGTCTAACACGGAACGAGCTTTAACAGTTCGATACACTGGTTCATGATACACGTGTATCATCTAGTTCATGCTAATGTAACTGGAAAACTGTCTCCAGGTCACACAGGATTTTTATTCTAATTTAGAAGACAGGGTACCAAGATCTATTTAAATTTTAACGTGCTAAATTTACTGATGATAGATACATCAATAATTTAAAGATGTAACTCGCATTTGTGTTTGAGTCACTAAATTTATTTTATTTTATTTATTTTATTTTACACTACTGACAGCCCGGGGACGGTAAAGAGTGAGACAGAGCATTGTACAGTGCGATATCGAATATTGAACTTTGCTCTACAATGGCTTCTAAAATGTCTTCACGTAACTGCAAAATAAGAAAAAGAGGTTGGCGATATATCGGTCATATTCATTTTTATCGATGTTATACATAATTCCTCACGATGTTAGTTGGCTTAGTTGGCTCCACACATATTGACTTGTCTTATCTGTGGGCTAGACCGACTAAGCTGTCAGGATGGTATAGGTGCTGGGCAAGCCTACTCCATCTAAAAAAATGTCCCAGGCACTGCAGCGCCGAGTGGTCTCTTCACCCATCTAGTGTGAGTGAAGGTGCCACTGGACGCTGTATAAATCATCTCATGTGTAGATGCAAAGGCCTTAGTTTTTTTTATATATAATTGTATGACACCGATAAAAATAAATTTGTTTTTATCTGTGTCGATAAATGTGGTCAAAATTTCATTCTTAGAGGCGATTTTTATGACCTGAGATCTAGAACTCTATGGCTAAGAACCTAAAATAACTTTATACTGACTACTTTCTTCTCAAGACTGTAGTCAATTCAATATGATGATATCATGCAAGGTGTTGAATTGCAATAATTTTGTTTGTGATATTGTTGTGAAATCGTTTAGGAATGTTAATCGATTGGTTTTTTTTTTGCTTTTAGGGTTCCGAACCTCAAAAGTAAAAAACGGAACCATTATAGGATCACTTGTGTCTATCACACCATTCACACCCAATTTGCTCCGAAACTACTGAACCGATTGAGATAAAATTTGGTACAGTAGGCCACACGCTAGGATACCCCTTTTTGTTCGATTGGCGCCCTTATGCCGCATGCCGTAAGAGCTGCCATGGGGTATCTGTGACTGTGGCCCACCGTACAAATATGTAAGTCGGTGACCCAAATACAGACGTGTAAATAAAATTTTAAAAAATCGCTGAATATATCGTGTGATATATCAAATGAAAGGGCTCATTCTGAACATCACAAAAGTATTTTTTTACAATTTAAGTACTAACTTTGAAATAAAGCCTACATGGTATCACCGGGAATCGACCTTGGGAGCTCTCGGTTGAGGAACAGGTTCGATTCACTAGGCAACAAGCAACTCCATGCCAAATAACTTCAACTATTAGATACCCAAACATTGCAAATTGACACACACAATAGAAAACCACCCCTGATTCGATTGTAAGAGAGCATAAATTAGTTCAACATGGAAGCTTCGGTCGTTCGTTGAACTGTCAGGCATGGTTTAATGACCTCGCTCCAAAAAGTGAGAACGGAATTTCGTATAGGTCGCGTCATTTAAGTACGGCCTTTCTGTTTTGTTTGAAAAAATAACAATAAAATAATGTTACAAAAAAACTATTTGAAAATTAAGATTTTTTTTTTTTTTTTATTAGCTCAATATTCTATGCTCAATACTTAGGCCCGGTTTCTGAGTTGAGAATTTTACTAAGCACATACTTACGTATCGCTCTGTCATGCTCTTTCGTGAGAAATCTGCAGAGACAGCGATACTTACCTATTTGCTTAGCAAAATTCTCAACTCAGAAACCGGGCCATAATCATTTGACGAAGCTTTGCGTAAATTTTAGAATTTTAATATTGCATGTAATATAAAAAAAAAAAAAAAACTGCATTATCATCATCATCATCATCATCATCATCAGCCTGTTAGCACCCACTGCTGAGTAAAGGCCTCTTCATGCTCACGCCACCTCTCACAATCTGTGCCAGGCGCTGTTTTCCGGCTACTTGGGCTATGTCGTCGGACCATCTGCTGGCTGGTGGTCTGCCAACCGATCTCTTCCCCTCTCGGGATCATATTTTATTGCAACCATAAGTTAACAATGTTCTTAAATATCATGGTAACATGTAATTGGACTTTTATGGACCCTGTCGAGCACAGCAAAACTTAAAAACTAGGTAAAGAAGACCTTACAAAAGTAAGTACAGCGGTGGTAGCCCCTCTAACCTTGTCGATATTTTTTTCTAGGTCCCAGGTTCGAATCCCGGTGCAGGCAAGTTGACTTACATTTATTTCAAAGTTATGTACGTTTGCAGTAGCAATACAACTCGCTAACTGTGAAGGAAAACGTCATGAGGAAACTTAAACTTCTAAGGCATTTTTGCGTTGCGTGGTATGCAACGCAAAAAAACCAATTCGCAGTGGGCAAAGACCGAACTCTCTATCTCTGAGAGAAGGCCTGCCCAGCTATTGTAAACACGATAGCACGTCAGAGTGTACACTTATGTTGTAAAGTGTCCCGTAACGTAACCGAGTAGAGTGCTAGCGTGTAAGGGTCGACGTGCTGTCGTGTGTACATCAACATCTAGGTACCTACATGTTACTATACCAAACTGTATTGATGGTTGTCAGTTGGTACTTTGGTAATACAACAATTCGTATGATAAAAAATTCGGGGGTCAATTTTGCATGTAGGGCTAAGATAAAGGACGCCCATTGTAGAGCCTATTAAATAAATAAAAACGTTGATTGAAGGAGTGATGATTCAGTTGCAAAAATAAAGTATGAACCTGTTCAAAGTTGTTTTTATAGTTAAAAAAACAAGCTATAAAAACAAATTTGCAAATTGCCTACTTACTCGGTTCAGAATTTCAGGGATGGAATTCGGTGCCCAGCACAACCGCCTGAAAATACCCGAAAAACCTGCGGTCCTGTGGCAGACGGGACACGTTTTTTGACTACGCTACACATGGTAAGGATTTGTCTGGTCAGGCGAAACTGAACGCAAATCTTCTCAATACATGTATTGTAGGCTTAACCAGCAAGCAAGGTGCAAGCTGGGACACCCCTTTCTACACCTTGAGCGTCAGATCTAGCTATAAAATAAATGAAGGCCTTTTTGCATCTACGCAATGAAATGATTTATACAGCGTCCAGTAGTACCTTCACTCACACTAGATGGGTGGAGAGACCACTCGGCGCTGCAGTGCCTGGGACATTGTTTTAGATGGAGTACGCTTGCCGAGCACCTATACCATCCTGACAGTTCATCAGTTGATCAGTTTAGCTACAAGATTGTAAAAACCTGTGAAAATTGTGAATTTCCCGCCACGCTACTTCCGTTGAACCTTAAGTAGCAGGCAAGGGGCAAGCTGGGACACCCCTTTCTACCCCTTAAGTGTGCTAAGAGACAGATCTAGCTATAAAATAAATAAAGGCCTTCGTAATGAGATGATTTATGCAGCGTCCAGTAGTACCTTCACTCACACTAGATGGGTGGAGAGACCACTCGGCGCTGCAGTGCCTGGGACATTGTTTTAGATGGAGTAGGCTTGCCGAGCACCTAAACCATCCTGACAGTTTAGTCGGCCTAGCCCACAGCTAGCTAGCATCTAGCTATAAATAAAAACAAACACAGCCGGCGGCCATTGGCCGGGCGTTGCTCTGCCAAAACTCAGGCGGGGTCATCGATCGTGCGCGGGGTGAACGCCCGCCGATGTCTAGGAGGCAAGGAGACGGGTTTTCGGGGGTTTTCAGGAGGTTTATGAAGTCCTAGGTGGTGGGTAGGTCTGCTGAAACATCTCTAGGAAGTGTCTGAGACATTTTTGGGGTCTTAGGCTGACTAAGCTGTCAGGAATCAGGATGGTACAGGTGCTGGGCGTGCTAATTTTTTTTTTCTATCGCTGTTCGTGGGGCCTCTATGAGTTTATCGGCTAGACAAGCCTGTTATGCAACTCTAGGAGACGGTTTTCGGGGGTTTTCAGGAGGTCTATGGGGTCTAAGATAGTGGGTAGGTCTGCTGAAACATCTCTAGGAAGCGCGAAGATGGTATCTATCCCTGTTTGTGGGGCTAGGGCTATGAGCTAGGGCTCTAAGAAGTGCGGGAGATATTTTTCGGGTCTTTAGATACATGCGGTTTTATGGGGTCTTAGGCTGACAAAGCTGCCAGGATGGTCTATAATCCTAGTCCATCTAAAACCATGAACCAGCCACTGCAGCGTCCGAGCGGTCCCTTCAGCAATCTAGTGTGAGTGACGATGCCAATGGACGCTGCATAAATCATCTCATTACGTAAATGAAAAGGCCTTAGCTGCTGAAATATTTCCAGGAAGCGAGGAAAAGGTTTTTCTGGTCTTTTCGGGTGGTTTTTGGAGGTTTAGATCATGGGACAGCCTACAAGGAGGATATCTAGGAAGCGCGGAGTTTGTTTTTTGGGACTTTCAGGCAATTTTCGGGGCTAAAGATAGATAGAGAACTCTTTATTGCACAGCAGAAAGAATATTACAGATAACTTCTAACAACAAAATATAGTACAAACGGCGGCCTTATCGCCCAAAGCTATGTCTTCCAGACAACCTTGGGATGGACAGGACTGGATGCGGAAATAAAGTAGCAAGTAGATGCACAATAAGACAGAGATATGGTAGGATTAAAATACTTAGATGTCACTAATTATGATGATAGAAATACCTGTCGAAAGCACGAAACGTCTCTAGCAAGAGTGGAGACGGTTTTCGGGTCTTTTCGGGGGTTTTAAGCGCTAGGAAAGCTATTTTTCTGGTCTTGGTCAGGAGGATTTTGGACGGTTTCAGTGGGTGAAGTGGCCTCTCGGACGCTGCAGTGCCTGGGACATATTTACGTTTAGAAGGAAGTGATGAAAATTTGCACGAAAATTGCACAATTTCATGCAATAACTGAGGGCCTTATCATCGAGTTGTATAGCTCAGATTTTTGGCAGTTCATTGTCCGGTCAGTGCCCTGTTTGTATTTTTATCAATCTATGCAGCTAGATGCTAAATAAAGATAAGGTTCTCATGACATAGCTTTTTTAAAAAAAACATTTTTTTTTTGTTGCAACTTTTCATCTGCTATGGTTACGAAAATAGGTCTAACCTATTTTAGCAGTAGGTATTCTCTTCCAGTCACTTCTAGCTTTGGGAGGAACAGGAGAAAAAAACATGGCAAAAAAATCTTTCATCAAAAATCCCGGAAAACCCTAGGATTTTCCCCAAAAACTTCCCTTTACATGTACCCCCATCTAGTGACGAAAAGCGGTACTAAAGTTCATCGCTTCTCCAAACACTTGGGTGAACGAACTCGGATCAACTCACTGTTTTTATTATCGACAATTATTATTATATTATTTCTTTATGTACTTACTTACACGCTGTGTAATTGTGTTGTCTGAGTGACGCATTGATTACATTATTGTAAATTAAAGGTAGGTAGTAAGATACCAGCTTACAATACGAGGCAACCAATTTAATTTTTTATTATGAGGCAGAGATATCAGCCAATTTTTTGCAGTATTTTATAGTTTTTTTTTTATATTTTTATCTTTAATTATTTTAGGTTTTTATCAAAACTAGGTTGGCATATTCCGATGAAACTAAAAACATAGGTACCTAGGTACTTAGGTACGCATACTATTTTTAGTGGAACATCGGAAATAAATGAAATAAGTTCCGGTTTGTAGTATTTTATAGTTATTTTTTTTATTTTTGTCTTTAATTATTTTAGGTTTTTATCAAAACTATGTTGGCATATTCCGATGAAACTAAAAACATAGTACTTAGGTACGCATACCTACTATTTTTAGTGGAACATCGGATATAAATGAAATAAGTTCCGTAAAGGTGAGTGTTCCGTTTTGTGGTGTAAAACTAAACAAAATACCTTCTAAGTAAGCAAAACCCACAGGTTCGCCTTCAAAAGAAAAAAAAACATCAAAAAGTCTTTAAAAAGACGCCAACCTATAAATAGTAAAGAATATCACTTTCAGCACTTAGATTTTCGGCAAACACAAAGGATCCCCAAAAGGATTAAAACTATTTGTCATCTCACGAATCGTTATGGTATGATTCCTATGATACATTGATTCACACCTTTTAGCGGCAAGACGTGGGATTAGCAGAAAGGGTGGGGAAAGATGGACCACTGACGAATAATAATTGATTTTTCATCGGATAAACTGTATACACAATGATCTACCTTTTTGTGCTATTGAAAACCAATGACAAAATAAATAAAAAAAACTTTGAACGTGTTCGAAACTAATAAACGTGTTTTCACGATCTTAGTGCGCTTAAGACAAAGCTTTGATTTTAGTAAGCAACTTCATTCACGCAAGTGGAAATGTCACCCGAAGTACACATGACAGCACGTCAGAGTGAACATTTTTGTTGTAAAGTCGCCCGTAACGCAACAACCTAGTATAGTGCTAGCGTGTAAACGTCGACGTGCTGTCGTATGTACAATCGAAATAATACTCAAAATCACGCTGCAGCGTGGTAGTTACGATACGACAATCGCTCTTTAAGTTCCCGCCCATTCTTACTGTTTTTATTTGTTTTCAAGAACGTATAAATTACTGTACACTACATTTTATTATAATTGTAAAAGTTAAAGAGATAAAAGTCCTGTACCATTGATAAAAGATTTAAAAAGGCACTGATTTCAATAAAAAATATAATTCATTCGTTTTACTTAATTACACAGAGTAAAAATGTAAAATAACGGTAAAAATTTAATCTATAACTTGTATTACTTCAAGCATAGTATTAGGTACGATCTTAAATAAAAATATAATATCATCTCGATTCTTTAAGAACGGTTTCGTTTTACCCGAGTTTCCCCTCCAAATGATATCATCGGAGAACAATGAATTGATTAATTGAGCAATAGGTAGAACCAAATTGTTTTTTTCACTTATCTTTTAAATTGGTCTTACCTACGATTTTGTGATTGATTGTATTTTTTTTGGGACCGGAAAAATACAACCCATATTATTCAAAGAACAACGCGCCGTTGCGTATCGGTCAATGCACGATTAGAATGAAAGAAAGAAAAATACACTGCACTTAATTAGTTCTATAACTATCTTCCCCTCTTCTGATAAAAAATGACATAACTCCTGGATCGGGTCAATGACCTTCCGGCTGTCGCTAAGAGGGCGACGCTAGCGACATCTGTTGATGAACTTTGGTACCACCGGTCGATGACCGGGTTCAAAATTGTTTCCAGAATCGAATGTTCCGGTCGAGACCCGGAAAATATTGTGCGAAATTTAAAATAAAAATTACTGTTGCACTGTCTGTCGAAGGAAATCAAAGTTGAAGCGGAAACATTGCAATTTGTGCACGCGTCTGTTTTAGTTCCGCTACTTCACGCTAGATGGCGTGAATATATTTTGTATTATAAGCTGTTGTAGTTGAGCTTATAGAAGTGCTTTGTCTCATATTAATTGCTTTAGATACTTACCTGCTCCACAGAAATATATTTTCCGTTATTTGATCCAACCCTCCTTTCTTATCACAATTTGTTAATACTTTCCTTTGTACTCGTACCTTCCGTATAGGTAAGCAAGTAGGTATACAGGGTGTTAAAAGACCGCCGACAGACCCGAAAGGTACGCATACTAGACACCAAAACAAAGTACTTTTTCTATAAATTATTGCCGGGAAATGATTTTGGTTTTTTAGGTTATAATTTTGGAAAATATTTTATCACGCAATGGAAATGTAACGCAGAGAAGTCTTATTGCACAAGCGTTGACCTAAAGTTGTGTTACTTACGCTCGAAGTGCCGATGTTTAGAATACATTGCGGGTTGCAATTTTAACGTCGTTTTATGCAAGAAATATTCACAATTTTGATATTGCTTCTATAGGAGGAGCGGGTGATCATGCTCCTCGACTATAAAGGGAAATTTCCCGCCAAGCAGTTTGTTGTGCTTGGGGACCGGCCGGGTCCAACTGAACATAGTTGGACGTTCTATATATACTCAGCTACGAAAGATATTTTGCTGGCGCGATGCAGGATTGTAGCGAGTAGCGATTGACAGCTCAAGTATGTAGCAGTTTCCTGAGCGCCCGACAGGGGTCGCTACAGTACTCCCCCCCAAGACCTTTAGTCCTAAAGGCCTTGACATCGAAGTCTGTGCTAGGTAGCTTGCACGTGCCAGTAACGCTGAGTCAGTGAGTCGACTAGCGGTTGATGCTTCTCCGGCTAACAGAATCGCATCGCCGGCGACAATACCTCGGTGAGTCGGGTAGGAACCGGGGATGGCTGCTATACCACTGGCAGGAAGATGCTGGCGACAATACCTCGGTGAGTCGGGTAGGAACCAGTGCACCTGCTGTGTGGCTACCGTTGCCGAATATTGCTGAGAAGTGATCACCATCAGAACCAGTAGCACGTTACGTCGGCTGTAGTGGAACTGATAGGGTGAGAATGAAGCTGGCGTGCTTGAGACTGATGAGGTCTGAGGGTGCTCGAGAGCGAAAGAAGGTTGACAAGCTCTGTCAGGGGTCACCACTATAGGAGGAGCGGGTGATCATGCTCCTCGACTATAAAGGGAAATTTCCCGCCAAGCAGATGTTGTGCTTGGGGACCGGCCGGGTCCAACTGAACATAGTTGGACGTTCTATATATACTCAGCCACGAAAGATATTTTGCTGGCGCGATGCAGGATTGTAGCGAGTAGCGATTGACAGCTCGAGTATGTAGCAGTTTCCTGAGCGCCCGACAGGGGTCGCTACAGTACTCCCCCCCAAGACCTTTGAGCCTCGGGGAGCCTTTGCACTTCTTGAGAAGAAATGTTGAGTACTCAATACTGAGTAAATTTCTGCAATAAAAAAAGTTTGAAAAGTCCGACTTTGAACCTCATTATCTCGGGAACCGTTGATTTCCCAGGTATAGTTCCATGGGCAAAAATGTTCAGTATGATGAGGACAATGCGTGGTTTCCCGCTTTGTTGGCGGTCTTTTAACACCCTGTATATCTATTATGTCCCCCCCTAATTTCTATCCATACAGTACCTACTAACATTACCAGACAGTCAACATAAAGCTCAAAATATGTACATCATCAAAGATTTCAAGGTTAAGAGTCTGTAAACATGAAAAGAATAGGACCCTTTAAAACTTCTAACGAGTTTTAACCCTTCGATGCTTGTGTAATTATTTTATGCCATTTTTTTTTATGTCTATAATATTAAAAAAACTACGTTCATTGCGTCCCAAATTTTGGTCCTAACCTAATGCAAAAAATCTTAGAGTAGTTACTTACCAAATAATTATAGTTTGGTTAAATAATATCAAACTACCTAAAGTTATCAGTTTAGTATTTTGTGGAATCTTTATCTGAGTATTCAGTCGAATAATTAGAAAAAAAGGTGATTTTCTATACGCGGTTTCCTAATCCGCAACGCCAACTAATAAAAAAGGGCAAAGAACCAAAACAAGTCTAGTCTGCAGAGCACGTACTAAAATCGATACAAACTAAACCGTGACCTTAGTTACGAAGGTCGCAGAGGTCAGATTAGATAAAATCGCAGCCCAAATGGTGGCTAGGTCAAAACGTGTCAAGACCCAAGGGAAATAGCATGACGATTATGACCTAAATCGATGTTTTGGGGCGCTGCACAGAATAAAAGCTTTACGTTTGATTTCACGAATAGGTACTTCCTATTTTTAGGGACTCATTCCTTCCAAATTACACTTATGAATAAAATAACGGTCACTACAGAAGAACCTTATGCTCTTCTTCACTGAAGAAAGAAACATTGTATGTTTCACCTATAGGTTTTAAAACTATACAAATGCATCTAGTCACACAAACATATTTTTTTGAGTCATATGCTAAAACAAAAAAATAAGTGAAAAAAATTAAATTTTAAAATGAAAATTGATTTCTTAATAGTTTTACAAAATTTTCCAGCAGAGTTAGGACCTTTTGTAACACCTGTATTGTTGAACCGGGGGGTCTACCGGCTAAGACGAAGCCGATTACCATTGGCGAAAATCGAAGTTCGATTTATGAAAAATGAACAGGGGTGGCAGTAAAATAAACTGGGAGGCAGTACATTTTTCAAAAATCGAACTTCGATTTTCACCAATGGTAATCGGCTTCGTATTTGCCGGTAGACCCCCTGCTTCAATAAGTTCAAAAGTTCCCCTAGTTGGGAAAAGACCTTCTCTCAGATCATCACGCGCACTCACTGCGGATTGGCAATGTGCAAAATGTATGTATGTGCAAAATACCGTGTATGTGCCAAACATTCCAAGTTACGTGTCGAAACGGTTCCAAATAGGTAAAATATACCAAATACTGTTGAGTAGGAACTTCTGCCGTTGACATTTTGTGATTGAGGGTGGCAAGTTCAATTTCCTGCGCACAGATGGGGCTGGTATCTATGCCAGTTTATTTAGGTTAGCCGAGTGCTTGACGAACATAGTTTGGCACTATTTCTGCTGGTGTCCGTTCATTATGATGCGCCTTCGTTTCGCGAAATGCATTGTGATATTTTTTGGACGGATATTAGAGAGGAGCTCTGACAAAGCATGCTTTTCTCATGCTGGTTTTACACATTTCCCGAACGCGACACAAGCATGCATTTTTCTGGCAAAACAGCCTCTTCGCAGAGTGTTTGTGTCGTATTCGGCAAATGTGTAACAACATCATTATAATACATGTCTGTCTATCAATAGAAATGTTTTCTGGAAGAGACCTATGGTCCGTTACCTTTACTGTAGGCACAAAAAAAAAACTAGTTTTGTAGTGCACAATAAATTCTTCTTCCAAGTACACTATCTACAGTGTCCAACAAAATTGTTGTTAAAAATTAACTGCCTGATTAAATGTCTAACTAGGCTTGAAATTGTTTCAAAGAGGATTCGGAAGGGTGACTATAACCAATGGCTCGGATAACCTAAGGGTTGGTTTTAGATGGTGTAGGTATTCTCTTTTGGCTTTTGGATAGTAACATCATGATACAAACTTAAGCCTTTGCATCTACGTCATGAGTTGATTTATACAGCGTCCAGTGATACCTTCACTTATACTAAATAGGTGAAGAGACCACCCGGATTCTGCAGTGCCTGGGACATTGTTTTAGAAGAAGTAGGCTTGCCCAGCACCTATACCATCCTGACAGCTTAGTCGGCCTAGCCCACAGGAAAGACAATTGACACTTTGCTTAGTATTACACAGCAAGCATCTGGTGTTAAATGATGATGTCACGGGTTATCAAGCCGTAACACCAACTAAAATGACGTCATCAACCAACAGTGGCTTTGTTAGTTTCATTGTGTTGCTTGTTATCATTAGACGAATAAAGTTGCTACCGTTGGTCAAACATTTTGGTTAATTTTAGGCACATTTTAGTTTAAGGGACAAATATTTATGCTTTCTAGCCATTCGTTCGTTAAGGCTCCGTATAAGGCTAACTAGCATCACCAATGTTGAAAAAATCATATCTCCCTTCAGAAGAAGTTTCTGACAAAATCCTAAGATCAGCTCATGCGCCATGCTTTTCTAGATTTTTAAGTGTAGGTACCCAACTCAATTTCTAGTCTTACGGCCGTTTTCGGCGGTTATCGAATTTTTTTTAGCTTAAAAGTAAATTTCGAAGAGGGTATCTACACTTAAAAATCTAGAAAAGCATGGCGCATAGGCTCATCTTATGATTTTTCCAGAAACTTCTTCTAAAAGAAGATATGATTTTTTTAACATTGGTGGCGCTAGTTAGCCTTATACTGAGCCTTAATGTAAATGATGTCGAACATAAGTGGCGCGTAAACCACTTTCTTGGTAAAAAACTTAGCAAGCAGGTTCACAATATTTTATCCCCCTCTTTTGATCTAAATAGAGTGCATCTAAATAAATAGAGGGTTACAGATAGAGCTGTACACCTAAAAATATGGCCTAAAGCCTAACCACGCCATATTTATGCTACCCCAGATGCTTGAAACCTAAATACGAAATGAAATACTTGAAACCTAAATACGTTGCCATTGAAATCTAAGCTATGAAGATGGCTTGCGACTCTTGCGAGTGCTTGTGAGCATAGACCATCATAACATCGCAGGCACTAGGTTTAGGACTATTTCACCGTTAACAAAGCAGGCACTAATTATAGATGTTTCATCCAAACAGTAAAGGAAAAAAAACCTGTAGTGCTGTATATTTTATGGCAAAGCGAGCAAGTATCAAAGAACGGAGCAAACGCTCCTAAACACACGTGTCAGTCTAATGAAAGGACTAAATAGGTCAGCTTTTATAGCTCCCAACTAAACAAACTAGCATCCACTGTCCTTTTCACTCTTTTCAGGGAGCTAGTGGAAGGGAAAGAGAGGGAAACTGGTCGGAAAAGGGGCCCTAACCTAACCCCTTAAACATAGGTACTTGTACTTGTAATAGTCCCTATTGAATTTTGGTAGTTTCGCGTGAATATAGCTCGTTATGAAAAAGTTTTAACCCTTCGAAACCTGGCTAAAAATGTGGTTTTAGAAATCAACATAAAAATTCGCGTAAAAATTTAAGACGAGTGCCATTGCGAGTGCCAGTCAAAAGCATGTGTCATAGTGGTTGAAAGAAGGTGGTTATAAACTAGTGGTTCGCCCCGAACTATGAACCCGCGACCCCATATCTCAGCAACCCCTCGACCGATTTGGCTCATTTTCGAATTTAAAAATTATCTTTGCCTCATTTACCTGCCTACCAAATTTCATAACGATCCGACCAAATTTACTCAAGTTATCGTCGAACGAACATTCATACATACAAACATACATACATACATACATACAAACGCCGGATTGTTCCAGTAGACTCGGAGAACTTCGCTCGCTTCGCTCGCTCGTTCAATTAGGGATTTTAAGGATTATTTTATTCAGTAGAAAGCTGATTATGTTTTTGGCGTAGATTAGTCCAGCACAAAGCATTGAGCGGAAGGCGCAACATCAGCTGGAATTAAAACTGTTTCGAAAGCCCCATATCCCCGAGGGATTATCGGATAATGATGAAAACTTCGGGTCAACATCAAAATTATCGTATTTTGTGATGAATACAGCTTTGTCTAGGCCCATTAATTTCCACGTGTATATTTTATTGTTATCAATAACGAGGGGGGACGGCACCAAAGGTTATTTATCTTGGTCTGAATTTTTTGCGGTGACTGCGAACCCACAAATTAAACATAAAAATATGGTACCTATTATTATCGGAAAATCACTGATGTTATCGGCTATTGTTATTACCCTTATATCTAATTTATATAACCCTAAACTCTGCACGATGGTCCGACGATATCAAAGCTACAGCATGGTTCAAACAGGACCACAATAGCCACAGACCGGCTTATATGGAAAAGACATGAAGAGGCAATGTCCAGCAGTGGACGATATAAATGCTGAAGAAGAAGAAGAAGAGGCTTGCCCAGCACCAATACCATGCTGACAGCTTAGTCGGCCTAGCCCACAGGAAAGAAAACTCATCTAATATACGCGGAACTGCTACTACGGGCTATCTCGACGACGTACAAATAAAAATAAGTAAGGCAGTTTTTCGGTATTACCTAGTACGGTCGGCCACAATCTCAGATACCCCATGGCAGCTCTTACCGCGCGCGGCATAAGGGCGCCAATCGAACAAAAAGGGGTATGAGACTGTGGCCGACTGTACCTACTGTTTCTGAGTTACGAGTAGTATCAAGCAAGTTACATCAACAGGTAGGTAGCACGATTGCTTTGAATTTATGATTGAGTGGTTGCAGAAAAGTTTTTCAGCATTAAGTCGGAAATTAGTCAGACCATTTCTAGACCAAACTGTACTTCCTGTAACATTTTGATTAAAATTATAACTGTATCTTCATTATACAGTTACGTCGGCCGTTAAAAACGCAAAAATTCACATCACATGCTCTCGTATTCTTAATTTAATTTCTTCTAAATTCACTAATTGAGTAATAAAATTAATTAGCATCCAAAGAAAGCAGTTTCGCACAAACTTCTCGAGTTAAGTAACCTAATGAGCAGGTCTTTATACGGATTATATCACGTTGCATCATTTTGTATAACCAGCACTATCAAAGCGTAACTTTCTACAACGTAAAATTTATTTGAAAAAAAAAAAATGTTTGAGAATCCAATAGCGCAAAGCGAACCAAACCTCCGATCATTTTCAACGGGAGAAGAATCCAAAAAAATCCAACGCACACCAAAACACTGCACTATAAAAAAAACACTCAAAAACACACACAACATAGGTTCGTTTACGAACCGGCCACTTTTTTATATTATATTTCTTTTTTTTCTAATTTTTAAACTTCGAATGCACTGCCGGGTTAGGCCTCGCTCGCATCGTGTTGCAAGCAGGCGCTCAAGGGAACAACTAGGAAATGAGCAGGCTTGCTTCACACACACAGCGGGGCCCACCAATACACCGTTAGCTGCCATCGTCGCAACGCCAAGTGCATACGTTTTGACAGGCGCATGTGAGGCCTTATTTATAGGCCTACGCGTGCTATATGACACTCTGGGCTGCATGTGTGCTTTAATTTAATTTGGATAAAAAAATGTTGTGCCTAGGGTAGAGGCGCCTAAAGTCAGCCACCCCCCAGTAGTCGGCCATTGCGGGTTTAAAGTTCAATAACTAGTGTAGTTTTTAACATATAGCTTTATCTGTATTTTTCTATGGTTCGTTGATTAATTAACGATACCTGTAATATTTTGTTATATTTTTACTTATTTGTGTTTATTAAAAAAACACGTTTTAATAACTTGCGATTCAGAATCACGGTCCGCCATCTTTTTTTGCTAGTTGAAGGGAGTCTCAAATCTTTAAGATTTTCGCTGTGTTTTGTACTGTGGTATGCCATGTTTTATTTTATTCTCATTCTTTAATTAATTGTTGACCTCTTGATAACTTAAATAAACCCTTATTTGTGATATCAATTAAAAAAAACAGGGGGCCGACTATTGGGATCAGTAATTTCATACAAATGGCAGTACTCGGCCCCCCGGCCGACTTATGGAATTTCTGTAAATTTCACGTAAGCAGCCCAAATTGACAGGTTGCACATATCTTTTTCTTCTGTATAGAGTTCACAAAGCATTGAGAATATTATTTTGGCAACAACCCAATACTCGGCCACCAAAAAAAATGCCTATTAGGTGGCCGACTTTTGGACTTAGTCTCGAAGAAATTTTGTCAACCCAGAAGTCGGCCACAAGCAATTGCTTTTTCATACCTTATATGGTGCGGCCGACCACTGGCTACCTCAAGGCCGACTTTAGGTGATAGGCGGCCGAGTACTAGAGAAATGGGTCTTTTTTTGTTTAACGCTAATTTTCTCCATCGCAGTATGAACTGGAAGAATAATCGTTTTATTTACTGAAACCTAAGTAACCGGAGCTTCAATTAATATTAGTTACGTCCTTCTAGAACCTCCAACAACAGAAATAATGGACTTTGAAGTTGCACATTTCACTAAGTGGCCGACTACTGGTTCCTTTACCCTAGTTTGAAATAATAATTTGTTAAAGTTTCCGCCAGCTGTCAAATTTTGACATGACATAACATTGTATTTTAAAGATGTTAGCAGACACTACTTAATTGTAAATAAACCTACATGTATACCTTGGTATGTCCTAATATTTATGAAAGTAAATAAATAAAATAAAAAAGTTTTTCGGAAGGAAACTTGTCAGTAATAATACTTATCAATCGTAATTTTATGGAGTTTTCTTAGTATTTTCTCCAAGTAAGCAGGATTTCCGCTACCTTCCAGTATGTTAAATATGGTATCAAAGTATCGACAAATCAAAAATGTTAATTGCATCGTAGCGGACGAAGATATTATAACAAACTGTCATAGACATAGAAGCCAGATAACGGTCCGCGAGAACCATCGTTTAATCATAGAACCGTTTTCTTAGACGTTTAAAATAAAAAGCCATACAGCCAAGCGGTTCTACTGAGAAAAATGTTACACGGCTAAATCAAAACAACCGTTATTACATAACTGGACAGCGAGAGAGAGGCCTATACCGAGTACCGGTGAGTTGGAACGCGACAGCGATATAGCAACTCAGGTTGTATAATAACTGTACACAGAGAAAGCTCTTTACGTACTTTCTATGTACATAACACTCACACATTCAGCTCGTCTATGTGTCTGTGAACACAACGTGTGTGCGTACTTTTTTTTTCGGAATATTTTTTTTATATATTTTTTTCAAATAAATTTTGGCACATTGTAGTTGCGCCTTGTGTATTTAAAAAATCAAGTGCTTATACAAGAGATTCAGTAGAATTACAAAATATTATAGGCTGAATATGTGACCATTTTAAAAAGCGGTCGTAGGAATACATACGTCTGTTTGGCACGTTTTCTTAGGCCTACAAAACTTTCCCGTGCAGCGGCAGGGTTGAAAATAAAAAAAAAGAACTAGGACATGCGTATTAGGCGCCAATGTTTTTTCATCGATTTTTTTCCAAGAAAGAATTATTTATCTAAATAAACAAGCAAGTTATTTATAGACGTTCGTGGAATGAAAACTAGTTTACTAATTCGACGTTTTCAGCGGTCAAGTGACCTAAAACTGGGACACGCATGAATCAGCAACAAATCAACAATGATTAGTTTCGCTACTCGCCAATAGATGGCATTACTATCTACGTGAAAATAAAAAGTTTTATACTTACTTAGTATTTTTTCCTACCTTTTCAATGAAAATATAGTAGAAAATACTAATGTGGTGAATTTTATTGTGTTGATTTGATTTGATTTAATTTGAGTCGAAAGTAATGTCGTTAAGCCATTTAAAGGGGAAAAAATTCAAACTTATTTTCAAATAGAAAAAATCTTTCGGCGGAACATTACAAGTAAGAATAAACATAGAAAATGCATTGATAATAATAATATGGAATTACTAATTATTATTAATAATTTTAATATTTTTTGTATGTCGCTAATAGTTTTAATTTAGGAACTAAAAATAGATGAGCCTTATCTCAAAATAGCCGGTAAACTACAGCTCCATTGCATCACAACCCGGAGGAAATGAAATAACAGTCATAATATTTACATAGCCATCTCTTTCTCTCCGTATGGCGTCATCCCTTTCGCTCCCGCGAGGTCTCGGGTAAGGAAAGCGGAAGCGGGAAACTCCCGTCTGCGCCGCTCTCGCTTAGTGGAAAAGGTGTATTTCTCTCTCGCTCGGGCAAGGCAACGGAGTGCGTTGACCTGTCCTTGTTCCGTCTGTGTGCAGCCTTGCTTTATATAGCTATACGGTTGTTTGCATGTGTTGGTGTTGCATCGTAAAGAGTGATTCACACTGTTGGCGAATTTTTCCCTTTTCAGTTTTTCCCTTTTTGATTTTATGAAAAATTAACATAGAGCATAGATAGTTACGGTTCGACCCCATTGCTGTCGATGGTTGATGATAGCGAAGTTCAGAAGTACGGATGATGCTTACCTGTAAAAGAAAACAAGATCTTGTTATTAATACATTCCATAATATTTATTGAAGTAACTAAAGTTGTGATAAAATAAATATTAAATATCAAACTTTAAGTTTTTTTTTTCTTGATGTCGATCAGATTACGTTGTTTAAACATATGAATAATTTGCCGCTGAATTATTTCCCCTTACAGGAATCATTAATTAATCATTTTATTGATTAGTTGTCGATAGATGTTAATTTTAATTGAAATATTAAAAAATAACTTGGTAACCGCTTAGGTGTAGGTATTATGATGATAGATTTTCAGTATTGTTTGCAAGTTTATTCTTTAAATATTTCATTACCTAATTACCTGAACCTGTGACCCGAGCACTACGATTTCAAGTAATATTTAAAAAACATAGTTCACAATTTCCACAAACAGCGCCCTTACATCCAAAAAGCCTACCAGCAAAGCGGCGCTATGAAAACGCCTTTAAAAAAAAACCCGCTGAAAAACAGTTGCGTCAGACCGGGCACATAAAAAATGTCTGCGAGGCGTCAACAGCGCACGACCATTACATCACAGCAAGATAGCTGTACCAGTGTGTGCCACACACACTAGCAAACAAAACAAGTGTGTCTACACTGCACATGGATGCAAGTTACGCGTGTGAGCGTGTATGGCCTAATCTTTTGTGGAATGTGGGCTTCATACCTTTAATGAGTAGGAGTTTTTCAACAGGACTGGCTGAAAAGGGA
The DNA here is from genome assembly GCA_949319315.1 of Zelleria hepariella. NCBI lineage: Eukaryota > Metazoa > Arthropoda > Insecta > Lepidoptera > Yponomeutidae > Zelleria > Zelleria hepariella. Next base: position 3,406,251 of record OX439385.1, on the reverse strand, counting down.
AATTTCTTTGCGTTTCGCGCTGCTGGTCTTGATTTTGCTGCCTTTTTCCCGTGAAAGGGATTTTCGCTGCAGGAGTTTGGCGAGTAAAAGGCATTTTAGATGTGCAGCATTTGGTTCCAGATAGGAGGAAACTGGCTGATTGTTTGTTTTATCAGTTAATTTGGAGTATTGCGATCTATTGCGCAGTTTTATTATTTGTATGACATTGTACTCTTTGCCTTCTTTGTTAAGTTTTTGAGTACCTAGAACCTACTAGTACGTACGTATACTTTGGTGCTAAGCAAAACTACCATCCAAATATGAAAATCTCATCAAAACAACGAAATAACGTCTAAAATTACATTCCACTGTCCAGGCTACCTAATACGCATTAAATTACCCCTTGGGAAGCAAAATTTCGAGTTTGAATAACAAACAACGACTTAATAATACCTATCCACGTAGGTAGCTAGTATTAGTACAAAATCAAACCTTATTAAACCGTACTTAGTGGCAATGGTAACAAGTTATAAAAGCACATCCAAAGCGCATCGGATCTGTTTGTAACTGTAGAGGTAGAACAAATACATGGACATTGTAGTAATCATAGAAGTGGACGCAAACCTGACCTAGAACAATCGACGCGCAATGGGCGAGCGTATGCAAAACTGCTTATGGCGAATTTCATTACATACTGATGACGTGGGAATCGTGGAAATAGCTTATGGTGACTTAGGATTCATATTAGGACATTGTTTACACTTGCTACGGGTGAAGATTGATGCAAAGGGCTGCCAACCTCTGAATAACTTATGAAGACGATTTATGAACAACCGTCGGAGAGATCGTTCATGACACTCAAGACAAGATAATGATCTAACTTAGGGAAAGCTAAATATACAAGAATATTTTAGGAACACCTATTTTATATAAATATGAGTATATAATGATGAATTAATGACACATAAAGACCCTCCCTCCTTGCATCGGTATCCTCATCACTGAGGGTCGTGGTCATTCGATCGGAGGAATCCTTGTCGCACGATGCGACGCCAGTTGTTCCTGTCTGCGGCTTTAAGTATGGCATCGTATACCGTGGTGTTGAGTGCGAAGCGGACTTGGTCGGTCCACCGTGTCGGGCATCTTCCTCTTGGTCGTTTTCCGTCGATTTTGCCAGTGAATATCAGTTTTTCCAAGTTGTCGCTGTCTTTCCTGGCAATGTTACCAAGTATTCGAGGATCCTACTTATGCAGATGGTGGAGAGTCACGTTTTTATCTTAAGCTCATCCAATATTGACACGTAAAGTACGTAATAAATATATCTACCTATCCAGCCCATGGATTACTTAGAAATCTAATAATAATAAATAAAACATTCGTCCCTTACAGTAAGAAAGGGCTTATCACTAGACCAAAGTAGCCTCTTCAACTGAAATATTTTCAATACCTAACTAAAGTGTTGTTTACCTACCTCATTTAGGTACTCGGTAACGTAATAGCAGTACTTGCAATGCATTTGTCCAGAACTGAGCTACCAGTCAGTGCGGCCGGCGAGTAAGCGTGACAGGTTCACAATGTTTGTCAATTTGATATCCTACCATCAATGGACAAGGTGGCTTTCGATCTTGCAGCAGCAGAAAGCTTACAGAAAGCCAATTATGAGCTTGAGGAGCATAGGAACAAAAGAGGAAACTTTTGAAAAACTTCGTTTATTTTTCTCGAATCGCACTGAAAATGCTGGATTACGTCGTTTACGCAATATCAAACATGCAAAAAGTGGTCACACATATCCCCTTTTGCTCCTATGCTCCTCGCCTGTGATCAATAACTAAACGGAAGATTTTCTGATACTTAGCTGTTTGAAATAAGACGTTGCTTTGCGCGCACTATAATATCTGTTATAGCATTATAGGAACCTCGCCATCCGGGAAGGGGAAATTGCCCGGAAAGAGGCTTATACCCAATAGTAGGCTTGTTTATGGGCTGGATAGTCAAATAGGTATGTCCACCCATCTCACGCACATAGGTGCAAAGCTCAGCATTCGGTAAAGGTCCTGCAAGCAACGTTATAGCAGCGCAAGAAGGGCCACACGAAACGTCTTGGGCAGAAGGTCACACGTCAAAGCACCGGCGAAACAAGTACTAGGTACTAGGTATTTGTTCAAACAGCCAATTATTATTAACGATTTATGCACATTTGCATTTTACTGCTGACCAGGGGCCTGAGTCTGTAACGTAATGGTACCAAAATGGGTTCCGAGTTGACGGCTTCAATGGCCCGTTTTCAACTGAAAGTTAAAACCTGAATTCAAAGCCCTTGGTAGATGGCGCTCATAGGCTTGGCCATACAAGAACCGGGATGTGGCTGTCAAATTTCGCTTACACAGATTAATAATATCTTCATAAAAAGCGAAATTTTATAGCCGTGAAAAAGGCTCATTACGATTTACTAATCCCACAGGTCCTTTTAATGTTTTTGTAGTACAGCAAAGAATATTCTGATTGTAATTCTAGAGGATTAGTTCGCTGGTTGTAGGAGAAAAACGAGGAAATCCCGGTTTTGTCCTTCTACTGGGACGACATCCTTAGGCTGGTTTGAATCCTGAGTACACACTGAGTAAGACCGGACATGGTCAAAGAAATTATATTAAAAAAAGAACTTGTTAGTGAAAAAGGCTTTAGAGTGACACCTAGATGACAAGGTGCTTTCTCTGATAAAACCAAGATAAAGAATCCTTTGTGGTTACATAAAATAACAAAGAAAAAATGGCAAAAATTTTTTATTAACGCATTTTTGGTCTTCAGTTTTAAGTTTCTGCTAAAAACAGACGAACATACCTTCGTAATGTTTTCTGTCAAGATAAAATATGGTCAATTGAAACCTAATCACAAGGACCTTGTATATTTGCATATTTTACTTCATAACGACACTAAATACAGTCATTACATTAGGTGTTTGATTATTTTAGTACTTACTTAAGTTTCAATTAGGTTAGGTTAGGCTGGGTTAAGTACGCTCTACCACATCCTAAATTAAGTAGACATCGCAACTGAGCTAAAATTTGCGCTGCATTCCTTATAACCTTAGTATCAGGTGAAGATTTTGTAGTAGTAGTAGTAGGAACATTTTGTAGTAACGAAACACAAAGAAAAATATTAATAAAACAGCCATGGAATTTTCGTTTTTTGTAGGCTATAAAATTGATATTTTTTTAAAATGAAAATCTCTATATTTTTGCTCTATGAAGTGGTTGACCTCGCAAAAACCAAAGCCTTGCCCTGTAGGCAATGTTGTGGTTGCACTACTTCTATAGTGCAAAATAATCTTATCACAATGATACTGACAAAAACAAAACAAACTGGTTCGTAGATAATATTTTTTTTAGGATCCAAAATTATTGAAACATTACTTGACTTGTTATTCAATTTAAATTATTGTGTTACGTAAGTCAACCAAAATACGTCAGTATCAAGAAAAGACACGCTGAGATGAAAAGATAACATAATTATTAATTATTTATCCAAAAAATACTTAATATAAACCTTTCCCGCGTATAGAAAGATCAAGATAAAATCCCTTGCAATATTTGGATAGCAACGCCGTTTTCCCGTAGAATTCCACTTATGTGAGTATACATTTTCCCGGAAGGATAATAGTATGTTATGTGCCTAACCAATAACTACATTCAACTTAAAAAACTAAATAATAAAATTTAAAAAATGATTTGTAAACAACCCCGAAAAAGAAAGAAAAAACAAAAGCGGCCTAATGTAAAATTAAATGCACTGTGCACAGTCATGATGATTTTTTGCAGCCAGCGTGCGCCTCTCGCTGTGTGCGTGCCTCCCATGTGTGCGTGCATCCGTGTGACCCACTTACGTTCGGCTCACGTCGGCTCTCATCGGGTATTTCCGCCGGCGAACATATGCCTATTGGGACGCAGCTTTGGCTTTTCCATTTTAGACTCTAGGGAGAACAAAACAAGGGCGGAAAAACGTGTCTCAATACTCGGTAGTGATGTACGATACGTCAAAGAATCTCTGCCTCTGCGTATAGTTTGTTGTCGTGTATTATTTTGCGTATTGCAGTCGCACAGATTATTGCTATGTCATTGAGCCGTGATTACGTGAGTAATCTTTAATGAAAGCCTACGATGGTTTGTCGTGAGTATCTGCTACCTACTTTGTTTATGTTTTTGAATAAATAAGCGGAGACATTTTCTTTTATTGCACAGTAGTAAGATAAGTCATATTTATAAATTTCTTATTAAGTAATACATTGCACATCAGCGACTTTCACCTTTATGTCAAAGATTCTCTAACTATAAACTGCCTTCAAGAATGTAGAGTAAGTAGAGGTATGAATAAAATTGATAATTAATAGTAAAAAGTTTTTGGGCAGAAAATCGCCAAAAGTGAAATTAATAGGCACCTGTTTCACCTCTGAAATTATAACTTTCATCATGCCTATTTGTTGTTATTTTTTTTATCTTTTATGTTACAATCAAAAATATTATATCGAAGTAGGTATCTTTTCTTTTTTAAGTATCCATCAATGTCAACCTAACCTTTCCTTGGTATGACATCTCGTGTCTCATAAACACTTTAATTATTTAACTGTGACTATTATAATAGCGACATTTCGATTCCCAGAGCCATCGCGTGTCCGAGCTTCCGAACGCAACTTCCGCATTCGAAATTTAAAAATTTCTTCTTTTTTTCCGCTGCTGACGTAATCTTGTTTGAGAATCACCCCAACTTTACTTTTTGAAAGTTTTACACGTGTGTGACATCTATCACGCACACTTTCAAAGGAAAAATTGTGGAAATGTCAATGTGTGGGTGTAATATTAGGAAAACAATATTTTAGGTAGTTTCAATGTGTATCTTTGTATGAGTGATTTAAGAATTTTACTTTTGACATTTTGGCCTTTAAAGCTTTGTTGTGAATTTGTGATCTATGCGGTGCATGTGCTTTTATTTATTTTTTGCTTATTCGCTGATGACTTTATTACATTGTGTAGATAGAGTACTTATAGTAGAGTTCTACAATTCCTAATCATTGAAATTCTATTAAATAGGTAGATAATATCACGCTAATTTAATAAGGTTTTCCAGCTTGAAAGACACGTGCTACATTTTTTCAGCAAGACTCCTTAACTTTAACGAACTCCTAAAGTTTTCCTAAGACAACACGTATAAAAGAAATCATATCCAGTAGAAAATATTCTGAAGATTTTTTTCTACAATTTTTAGGCTTGAAAGTAAGTATGGGATCCACCATATTATACCTAATACTATATACCTACCTTAGGTAATTAAGGTAGGGTTCATGTTTCTCTGCAAGCATTTTTTCTCACGACGACGGTATATTTTTTATTCACCATTAACCTTCGCGCGACGACGCCTCTTTAGCATGCCAGTCATATCAATTTCAAAACTCTTTTTGCGCAAACTTTTTTTTAAACAATTAGTCGCTATCTTCTTGATCTGTGAACGCAGTTGCGCAGAGTATGAATAATCGGAGAAGCCGAAAATCGTGAGCGAAAGAAAAACTTTCTCTATACGCTATGCGTTGCGTAATGGACCAGTTTGGAAATTTTGAATGTTCGTTCTTTAGGCAGTCAGTACCTAGCTGTAAATAACCATAGACTATTCTGAGATAGGTGTATACGCTTTATAACAATTTTACACTTAGCAACACATAAAATGACATCAAACCGCACGGACAAGGCAGTATGTAGAGTATTGTAGAGAAACCATCATTTTTGGGCTGTTTCTCAAACTCTCGCCTTACAAAAATGTTGTTACATTTCATTAGAACATGAAAACCTAAGGTTTTAAAAAAATATGGCACCCAAGCAGGAGGAATTATGCTGTACTCGGTTATACAGGGTTGTTTTCAGGTAGGGCTGCAAAGGCAAAGGCGGCTAGCTCCATTATCAGTCTATTTTTATTATTCTTATTTTCAGGAAAAAGGTATCAAATACAATGTTTTAATTTTAAAGATTTGACGAGCGGCATTTACAGATTTCGATAAATATACAGGGTGCAAGAAAAAAAAACGTTACAAGGATCAAAATATCAAAATCGAACCAACCATTTGAGCTTTTCATTTAGGATTGTTATAATACAAAATTATATTTTTTTAAACCGACTTCACTGGTGTAAAGCTTCACTGTTATTAAGACGAAACGCGGGTAGCCGCTGCTCCATACAAAAAATACAAAAAGGGAGATCTGTTTCCTCCCTGGATAATTATGTTAGAAAAAAAATGTTTATGCCATTCAATCTATATGTACCTCTGCCATGTCTATGTTTTCCTTTTTTTCTTATTTTAATTATAATTTAAATAAATTTTATAAAAATTCGCGTTTCCTCTTTCCTAAGCTGTAGGATTCCGAATGATTTGCTGCTCCGTCGAGGAGTTCCGTTCTCCGTCAGATCTTTACCATTTTTTTATGGGACTAGGGGTGGCATTAATAGTCGTCGACTCAAGATCGAATTCAAGTAGGTGATCTCAGAAAAGTCAAATACTAATGTCAAGCCTTGGCTAATGTCAATGTCAATCTCAAGATAGTGTTTATTAATATGCTGACAGCTATTAGGTCGCGTCATGTAAAAAGAACGCTACCGGTCGAGCTGCGCATTAGGCGATTTATCGGTTTGTATAAGTTGTTTAGTATACTAGCTATTAGCTAAATGGCTAGTTCAAAAATAAAACAATAGTCCTGGTGATTACGTGTGCGAGTGTAACCATGCGCAAACACACCCCCTCCGCCTTTTTCAAGCGTTCTTTTTCCATGACGCGACCTGTACTCAAGTTTGACATTAGCCAAGGCTTGACATTAGTATTTGACTTTTTTGGGCTCAAGTAGGTGATCTCAGACGACTATTAATACCACCCTAGGTAATGAAAAGTATACTAGTGGTTCGCCCCGAACTATGAACTCGCGACCCCATATCTCAGCAACCCCTCGACCGATTTGGCTCATGTTCGAACTTAAAAATTCTCTTGGCCTCATTTACCTGCCTACCTTTCATAACGATTCGACTAAATTTACTCAAGTTATCGTCGAACGAACATTCATACATACAAACGCCGGATTGTTCCAGTAGACTCGGAAAACTTCGCTCGCTCGTTCAACAAGTCAGTTAACTAGTGGTTCGCCCCGAACTGTGAACTCGCGACCCCATATAAACTTAACAACCCCATATCTCGGCAACCCTTTGACCGATTTGGCTCATGTTCGAACTTAAAAATTCTTTTAATTTCATTTACCCGCCTACCAAATTTCATAACGATCCGACCAAATTTACTCAAGTTAACGTCGTACGAACATTCATACATACATACATACATACATACATACATACATTCATACATACATACATACAAACGCCGGATTGTTCCAGTAGACTCGGAGAACTTCGCTCGCGTCGCTCGCTCGTTCAATAATAGTATTTGATCTATCTAAGGAAACCAGTTGGCCCTCTATCGGCGCTGCACTTTGTGGGCAGACCTTCACCCCTATTCTCGCGAATCACGCGATAGCATTGACAGTTCGGTGCAATTTGAATGTTTTAACCTTTTTTATGTTTGTGAGACGCGACACCACCACCGTGTGAACTAGCTGCCTTTGGGGTAAAGGAAGGAAGTGGTGCTGCTTCTTTCTGGTTCACGGCATCCATCACACATAAAAAATGGTTCAAATAAAGAAAAAAACCGAATAATAAAAACAACGGTCAAAATGTACGGTCAGCCATGACATGTCTGACATGACACGATCTAGGATACCCCATGGTATAGTCGGCCACACGCTAGCATACCCCTATCCTACCCCATCCTAGCGTGTGGGCGACTGTACATACCTACGAAGCGCTGATTTTCAGCAAACTTTACACAATGTTTTCTTATATTTGCACAAGCTCTATACATAATTAAACTAAGTTTTTTTTTCAGGAATTAACGCTCGTTTGATTAGGTAAAAAGTTTAGAGTAAGAGACGCGAGAATGGACTTAAGTTTAAACAAATCTTTCAAATTACAATATCCGGGTTGCGTTTGGTTTTTTCTTCGCAACAATGGCTGACAATAAATGGAATACAGAATCCATGCAAATTAAATACACCAGCAGATCTCATCTGTTTGTGATACAACACGTGATAGTTGTAGTTTCAAAATTGACAACATGACAGCACCAAAGTATTTTTGAACGAACGAGCGAAGCCAAAGAAGTTCTCCGGGTCTACTTGAACAATCCGGCGTTTGTATGGGGGGGAAGTAGGAAGAAGAGTATATATTTTTTTGCAGAGGATTTCTCTTTTATTGGGTTATAGATAATTATGAAATTAAAACTATTAAGGCGCTGTACATAGTGAATAGCCCGCGCGCCAAAAAAAATGCACAAAATCGAGTCCTGTATCAAATACACTGAAAAAATCGAAAATTTTCACATATCAAACCCTAGAATTAGGTGAGACCTATCTAAAAAAGCCAGTTTCGTGTTGACATTCATAAACGCTTTATAGATATTTTTGATGAAAAAAAATAGGCGGCGCACTTTTTTTCAAACAAAATATCTTGCAATCTGTTATGGGTATCCACACAAAACTGGCTGTTTTAGATAGCTCTCAACTAATTCTAGGGTTTGATATGTGAACATTTTTGATATTTTTAGTGTATTTGATACAGGAATCGTTTTTGTAAATATTTTTTGCGCGCGGGCTAATTCACTATGCCCAGCGCCTTAATACGCAAAATAAAACTAAAATTTAAACTAGACGTATACATTGATTTAGCCTAAAAAGTTACACAGTCTACGCTACCACAATAATTAAATCGTTTATGTTCGAAAAAAAACTGCAAGAAGTTTTTATTTACTTACTTCTTTTCCTTTTTTAACCCTCCACCAAAAAAGAGGAGTCTCATAAGTTTGACCGCTATGTGTGTGTGTGTGTGTCTGTGTGTGTGTGTGTGTGTGTCTGTGTGTGTCTGTGGTTGAGTGTCTGTCTGTCTGTGTGTGGTGTGTGTTGCCAGCCTGAACGGCCTGCACCAATTCTACATACGAAGGGTTAAAAAAAATAACATACTTTCCCGTTTTCTGCACTTCAAACGGCGTCCCATCGATCCCCTTGCCAGTCTGCACCCCATTCGAAATTCAAATAGGATAACATTTTGTTTTTTAAGATTGCTAAAAAATAGTATATTTCATTACAAGTGTGGAAAGGCTGTCATTGCAAAGAGTTCCGACAAATGGCTACCCGAGCCGAGGCGCAGCCGAAGGCGAGGGTTGACAGTCGGAACAAGTTGCAATGACGGTTCCGCACGTGTACTGAACGACTATTTTTAATACAGTTGCGAAAAAATGAAGCAATTTAATAAAATAATAAAAACACAATAAACTCAACTAACTTAACATTTTTGACGTTTCCGGTAAAATGTTCTCCGAAGCATTTTGTGCAATTATACTGAGTTCCGGTGGTGTTAATTTAAAAAAACTAGGGTCGAAATTACTCATTTTGTGCAACAAACAACTAAACTCGCGAAGAAAATTTCTGAAAAATCAAAATGGCGCCAACCGTAGAATATAAGCAGAGTTTTTTTTTCTTCACCCATTCTGGTGGGCAAAGGCAACTATGCCCATACAGCCAAGTCTTCAGTAGAAGTTTTTTATTGATATGAAATGAAAATGAAATTTAATGAGATGAAATGAAATGAAACCTAACCAAACTCATTCAATCAAATCATTAAATCTGATATTGAAACAAATTAGTAGCTTCTTTTTAGAAATATACGTATTTGCATGAATCATAAAAACTTTTTTAGTAAAAACTTCATGGTTGGTTTTACTTTTTAATAGACATTATTTTGACAGTTGGGAAAGAGAACGCACGAGTGCGGGAAAGGTAAAAAAAAAGCACGAGTGTGTAATAGCCCACATCCCGAACGCTATACGTCCCTGCAATACGCCACTTTTTGAGCAACTGTATTAAAAAATTACTTAAGGACGTTTCAACTTCTTTCCCCTTTTTTCTGCACTTCAAACTACGTTCCATCGATCCTCCTTGCCAGCCTGCACCCATTCTAAATTCAAATGCTGGTGACGTCACCCGGTGGCGTGCGCGCGCAGCCTTGGCGGTGCACCGCGCGAACTCGACTTGCATCGGATTATGTGAATATTGCAGCTTAGTTTATTTATCTGTTTGAATTTGTAGTAGCAATATAAAGTAAAGGAAAACGTCGTGAGGCTTATTCCGCGCTTGGATTTGCCGCTAGTGTTGCGTAAGGTCAGAAATTACTGTATGGTCTTTTTTTTTTACGTAGCCTGTTTGGTGTCCCACTGCTGGGCAAAGGCCTCCCCCCTTTCAGACCAGGTCTTTCGGTCCTGAGCAACCTCTAACCACTCCGGCAGATATTGGTCGAGTTCGTCCCGCTATCGTCTTTTTGGGCGACCTCGGCTGCGGCGAGTCTACCCCTGTATGGTCTATGCGGGTTTATTTCTAATTGATATAAAGTTGTGAATATTTGGCAATACCTGAGATTAATTATGGCAAATGGCAAATAGTTGTTGTCCTGCTAACCACCGCTTTGAAACAGTTTTGTCTTTCGGAAAATTGGCTCGATTGGATTGGAAAATCTTTCGGCGAATACAATCATATTTTTTTATTTAAGGCACAGTAGCACGCACAACTAGCGATTCTCGCCAAAAGCGGCCACTTTTGGCGAGAATCGATTGCATTCTTAAGTTCTAGGTAGGATCTGGAATCCAAACCTTAGGTCCTAAAAATAGTTAAGGCGCTGGGCCGCGCGCAAAGAAAAATGCACAAAATCGATTCCTGTATTAAATACACAAAAAAATAGAAAATGTTCACATATCAAACCTTACAATTAGGTGAGAGCTATCTAAAACAGTCAGTTTTGTGTTGATATCCATAACAGATTGCAAGATAATTATTTGTCTGAATAAGGTGAGCCGCCAATTTTTTTTTTCATCCAAAATATCTTCAATATCTTAAGTGCAAAAAAGTGATTTTTTTAAATTATAAATGTTGTAAAATCAAATTGTTTCTTTTTCTTTTGTTTTTTACAGACTTGTCATCCTGTTGACCAGTAGGTTAGACTCTGTAAAACGAGTAAGGACCTTCTGTAACACGTTGTACAATAATATCAAACAAAAAGCCAACTGGTAGTAGCATAAACAAACACACAGCGAGTTGTTTTGTTGCGTAATAGCTACACCTTCTGTGCTGGTAATGTAATAGGTACAGTCAGCATAATAATGCGCTGTTATCAGTCATTTTGTTAACTAGTGGTTCGCCCCGAACTGTGAACTTGCGACCCCAGTTACAGATGTGTAACTTTGGTAACACCATAGTATGGTGTGTAACTTTGGTAACACCATAGGACGTTTCATATTATAGACTGTCTCGGCAACCCCTTGGCCGATTTGGCTCATGTTTAAACTTAAAAAATCTTTTAATTTCGTCTACCAAATTTTGTAACGATCCGACCAAATTTACTCAAGTTATCGTCAAACGAACATTCATACATACAAACAAACAAACAAACAAACATACATACAAACAAACATACATACAAACAAATATACATGCATACAAACGCCTCAGACTCGGAGAACTTATCTCGCTTCGCTCGCTCGTTCGAGGTGATTAGAAATATTTGGCATTTGGACCATATCACGTATGTTGCCTATAATTTATTTATGGCATAAAGAATAAAAAAAAATTGCTTTAGTCAAAATCGAGCCATTTTCGTCGAAAAAGGTGCGTAGCTTATTCTGTGAACGCTACTTATGTAGACGCGTATTTTCCTTGTTGCGCCACCGAAGCGACTGGTGAATTTTCAAGGGAAAGTGTTTGCCTATGACTCTGTGACATTATGACAACGCCTGCGTGTTTGGCAGAAAAACTCTAGATAGTAAGTACATAATACGAGTAACTCTAAAATGTGTCTGAAAAATTAGATGCCCAAATTCTCTATGGGTACATATTTCTATGCAAGTAGTCGTAGTCTATGCAATTTAAGTAAAACTGTACACTAATTCGGATATTAGACGTATGGTCGAACTGATGTTTCGTATTTTTCTATTGCTGCTACTGCTACCAATTATTTCTGTGGGGACAAGTTTTTATTGTGATTTTATACGTAATGCGGGTTCTATGGGATTTAGTTCGCTGGAAAAACTATATAAAATTAATGTGTTTATGGACCAATCACGTTTTTGCTAGTTACTAAAAACCATTTTCCGCCATCTATCTCGACTGTCACCTTGAAAATATGTCACAATACTATAATTTTCTGGTAAACTGAGGTATTTAATTTCACCTCCTGATCGCCGATATATCGATGGCGCTATCTCTTTTCCCTTCGGGGCAAGAGTTTTTTTTCCGAAAATCACGATGCCATACAAAATTAAAATTTGATCCCTAGAGACTTTTGGTGAGTGTAGCTGAGATCCAGTGTAGTATGTATTGTAAGCCCATCGGTGTCATCGTCCTTTGGTTCCTCAGTTTTTTGATAGATGAATGAGAAAAAAAAATTTTTTGCCACAGTTCCATAAAATTATCAATATTTTTTGATGTTTTTTTTATTTCTGGTTAAATATGGCTTTTTTATTTTTCAATATTTTCCCATTTTATTGGAATTTATTGTGTTTTTATGTATGTTTCGGTTTCTAGACCACCCGATTGAAATGTATTTTAAGTACTCGTTTGAATAACGTAAACAAACTAATAATTAATTGGTTATTGTTGAGATCCAAACTTTCCTCGTCTATTATTAACAATTGCTTAGTTTTGATAGCTTTGATAAGGAATTGTGCAATAATAAACATAACTATTGGTCTAAAACGTGTTGAACTCTATCGCCAGTCAAATAACAGTTACATTTGCATGGAGCTAAACTGAAGTTTGCAGAAAGTACTTTTAGCTTAGATAAAACTTAGAGTGATTTAGTATCGTGGACTTTGTTGTTTTGATTTCAAATTATCTATTTGTTTCTATTATGCACTAGCCCTACCTATGAAATAATTGAACAAAATGGCGCATATTTACTTTTTTATGGCAGCCATTTTCTTTTAAATTGCAGCATTGAAAACGCACTGGCAGTCTCAAAAATAAAGCAAAAGAAATAAGCATATCCATAGAAGAAAATATTACGAAAATCGAAGCGCCGAAAAAGAAAAATAGGAAATTCCAAATTTGAATTTCGAAACTTTCCCACACCCGACACGGGCAGGACACTCCACTGTCTATCACGATAAAAAAAACTATACTCCTCCCATTGTTTACCATTTGAAACCCCACCTTCCGCACCGGTTATAAGGTTGCAATTCGCAAATACGTTAAGGACGGCTAGACGCCAAGTCAAAAGTGTGTCAAAGAGTGAATAGCACACACAAGGCCACACCGCTCGTCGTTGCGACTCAAAACAACGGATGTGACAACTGACAACTCTCGTATCTTGTCGCTTACAGCCAATAGGGTTCTGGGTTTGCAATAGGAAGTGTGTGGACAATAGATTTCGAGTTCGAATTTCGAACTATTGTTTAAAGCTGTCACAATACCTTCCAAAAGCTCAACACGCCATTTGACACCATGAAATTGAAAGTTTTACTCGGAAAGGACATTATTGACACTGAAAATACATAGTTAATCAATTTAATGCTGCAAAAAATTAACTTTTTCAGGTCAAATACCAAATATCACATTCAAATTGTTGAGATATTTATTATCTATCTTCTTTACCCTTTTGAAGATAAAGGCGTTTGGTTACTTACAGTAACTTTAATGTTTTGTTTTGCATGTTATAAAAAAAAGTTTATGATGTTAGGTTAATGAACTCGGGAAAATATATCTGAATTTATACTCGTATCTCGATTTTTTTAAATGACGAAATGTATAGATTTTGTGGTAACTAATCTGCTTTTTGTTTTGGCATAGATAAGTATTTAATTCTCTGACTCTACTATTCTACAAAAGTGAAATTCAGACCCTAGAGAGACAGAAAGTCGAATTTTCTCACGAAATTTTCCTTTATATAAATCAGGCTGAACATTCCTTTGGGCACTACACTCTTTAACCTGAGTGGTCATTTCTCGCATCTCGTGGATGGATAAGACATAAATGTCTATAAATAGCCTATAAATGGGCATTTATCAAATATCTTTGGCCAATGCAAACTCGATCAAAGAAATTGGGACGAACTTCATCAACATTTTGTATTGAAAATACTGATGAAGTCGTCCAATTTCAAATATGAAGATATTTGATAAATGTAATACCAGCCGTACAGCCAGCAGTGGCAAGAGGTGGCCCCAGATAGAAAAGGGTGGAGGACACAAGGGGAGGCCTTTGCCCAGCAGTGAGACACAATACAAAAAAAAAAAAAAAACCAGCCTAACCTAACCCACTAACATTATCAAGGACATTTAGAACTAGAAATTTAGACATTTAGAACTTTCGTATAACATTTATCAGTTCGCCTCGCTTTCTCCACATAACTGGAAGGTAAACTCAACTGCAGTCTCGAGCGATAAGATTAAATTAGTTTTCACTTTCCGCCTACGAAAAGTGTGTGACACAGTGACACTACTTATTTACTGAGTTTAAGGCACAATAGTAGGCACACACAACTAGCGCCGCCAATGAAAAAAAAATCATATTTTTGGATGCGTTTTTTGCTAAAACTCTCCTGCAAAATCTCAACGCGAGGCTTAACAACTTTTTGTGTGCATGTTTTGCTCTCTACCAAAAAAATACCTCTATTTTGAGCGGGTGCAATGAAAACAGATTTTTTTTTTCTCTAAACTTTTTGCACCTGTCCTATCGAAAAACTGTCTTGCAGTCTTGAGAGCCAGTACAAAACTTTCCAAAAACTCAATGGGCCAGTACAACAATACAGATCCAGTACTATGAAGGGATACATCGTAAGAAAACTTGCGAGTTACCAAGTGTCTTTCCTGTACACAAACTATTACGTATAAGCTGAAAGGACAAGCCTACTTTATTGGCCCAGGCACAGGCACTGGCCATTAAATCAATCGACAACATTTTCTTTTTTCAAACGTTCAACAAACAATATCGAATCAAAGTGAAATTCCTCGACCTCCGTTCTGGCGCAACGACTGCTTTGTCATACAGCCACTGGTACTGGCAGCTTTTTATCCACTTTTCGCAACATCCCACTATCAAGGTGACGGCTGATTGGCCCGTGTTCTTTTTTCAAATTGAACCGAAGCTGCCTGATAAGCGAATCCGGGTCAAATGTTTTTTTTTTCTTTAATGGTTTTTTTCGGCAAAGGTCGCGCGCGTGGAAAGCCGCTTTTCTACGTCCGTGAAAATGTGTAACCTTGGTTTTTAATGAAGTTACGTCAGTATCGTTATTTTTTACGTACTTTTACGGTGTAGTAGAAAATGTTACGCGAAAAAATTACTTGAATCCTGTAACGAGTCCAATCTAACCTACGATGCATTTTCATTATAGTCAAGGAACACTAAATAAAAAAAGAAAACTTCTTTTTTAATGCGTTTTTTGCTTAAAACTAGCCGTGAAATGAGATTTTTTAGGACCTAAGGCCTAGATTTCAGATCCTATAACCTACGAATAAATACCGCACAAGTCAAAAGTGGCCGTTTTTTTATTCGTACCCAGCAACAACAAGAAGTTGAACTATTGCCCGAGTACGTTCAGTGCAGTGACACGCTAGGATATCCCGTGGCAGTTCGGTAGCTCTTATCGCGCGGGCATTAGTGCTTCAATTGAATAACAAGGGATACGAAATGAATTATAACAAGAGATACGAAATGGTATTGCAGATTGTAATAAATACCTACGTCAAAATTATACTATGGCCAAGCCCTCCTCTTCTCTCTCTCTCTCTTTCTCTCTTTGAGAGAGCGTCTAAAAAGATAAAAGATAAAAAATATGTTTATTGCCTCAAACAAGAAAATACAAAATTACAGTAGAAATATAGAAACTAGATAGTTAGATAGCTACCTAGATAGTTCTTACTTAAATCACTATTGTACCAACCAACAACGCATACGGCATAACCATCAATAAAGGCAGAGGCACCCCTCTTTTACCCGACTGTCCAAAGGAGGGTAATTTTTTTTACCGTCATGTATGTATGTATCTATGTATGTATTTCCGTTCCTATATTTCCACCTACTGCCTAATTTCCTCTTCATTATAAAGGTCTAAACCCACTACGTCAAACGCGTCGCTTCAGCCGGCCAGGCAGTTCATATACGTCGAACACCACTAACCCAGTCACCCACCGCGCTTGCGCGAGACGCGTCACGCGTGTGTTCCACGCACACACTGACAAACAGCCTTCTGTCCAGAAGTCTAGCTGGTGGGGACGCATTTAAAGGCCGAATTTCAAAAAGTCTACATTCAAAAATTCTATGGTCAAAACGTCTAAAATTAAAATGGACCGTCGGAGACCAGCCCCTCTACCCTTGACGCATTTTTCCAATACGGCCGCAATATGGCGTAATTTACAAAATTTGATGTATCCCGAATTAAGACGCATTTAATTTTTTTATTGTACAAAATAGCCTTACCTTTCAATTGAAAAGATTGGATCAAGGGTAAAAGGGTTTATGTTACAGACAGGCCATATGGCCAAATGGCACTTGTATATCTGTCAATAATACGCTCAAAGTTGAAGTTTAGTCATAAATTATGCATAAATGGCCACTTTTGTCGTGGGCAGGTTTTATTCATAGAGTCTAGGAAATACAGGAATCCAGGTCTTAAGGATCCTAAAAATTGGTCAGACTGGAGTTGAGAAATTGAAGGTCTATTTTTGCAAAAAAAAATATCCAAAAAGAAGATAATTATCTATCTAAAAAATATCTTACCAAAAACATTTTTATGTAGCAAATAATGTTGCCAAGACGAGATCATACACCTCGCACTGTCAAAAAGCTATCAGATCTCATGTAGAGCCAAGCTTCTAACTCTACACACCCTAACTCTACACGCCCTAAATCTACAAGCCCTAACTTCACATACTTTACACCTTGGTCAAATACACCGTGGAATTTTAGTGGTTTTAAAGCCGAAGGTATTTAGTTGCACTCGTGATTCTGAGCCAAATTCCAAAATTTTACTTCAAAACGAGCGAAAAAAAAACACTTCCCAATACAAACGGCTATCGCCAATCGACACCATTTGTATGGAGAACTGAATTTTTTTTTCGTGCTTTTTGGAATGAAGTTTGGTAATTTGGCTCAGAATCACCAGTGCAACAAAATACCTTCGGCTTTAAAGCCACTAAAATTCCACGGTGTATTTACCGTTTAGACAAACAAGCTATTGATGATTTGTGGGTTATACTTAGTCTTTACAGGTGCAGTACGCCTTTCTGCATTTTTTGCTCTACCTATGTTAAAACGCACGCATAACACTCACACCAATGTACTTAAGTAGTCATTTGTGTAAAACATATGGAGAATTTACACTGGATAGTATGTTGACTGTCATGCAGCGACTTACCAAATAGGTAGTCGCAAATGGTGAAATTTTTACACTTTTAACCTACTTCAAAAAGGAGGAGGAGCTCTATGTTCTTTTATTTTTTTATGTGTGTTACCTCAGACTTTTTTCTGCGTCAACCGATTTTGATTGTTTTTTTTTTAAAGGGCACATGGGCTTCCCATGTGGACACATAAAAAAAATCATGCAAAAAGATCAAAAAAATAATCAAAACAAATCACAAACATTCACAAAAGCTTCCTCAAAAATAATTAAACAAAAGTCAATAAATAATTTTTAAAATGAAAATAAATAAATAAAAATATATAAATTTAAAAAATAAGACAAACTAAGAAAATGTAAAAAAAAATGGTTAAGATCAGATAAAGAACTTGGAGATGGATAACGGAACTCCTCAACGGACGGCAGCAAATCATTGGGAACCAGTGCAATAGCTTGATAACAGAGTGTAGATTTCCACAGTGAAGTAAAGTACTTCCCGATGAATCCCGTGGTTTAGTTGGCTTTTCTTTCCTGTGGACTAACTAGGTACTCCATAAAAAAAATATATAATAATATCTGACACTCATTTTGTGTGAGTTATTATTTATTACTGAGTGCGTTAGTTAGGTAAGTGAATTTCATAGTAAGTTGTCAAAATACGCATTTCATATAAAAATTTTAGACTTCAAAAACCTTATCGAAGCAATACGTTTTTATAAACCTGTAATTACTTAAATAATTACTTTTACTTGGCACATTTCAATTTGTAAGTTGCAAAATAGGCCTTAGATCACAATGAATATTTTGCAAACCGATTTTCTCAACGACTAATTCAGCAACCAATGCCTGACTACCATGAAATGATAAATTCAAATCAATGCAAGTTTCGTTTTATAACAGTTTCAATTCAATGTCGTACGCATTGCGTACCTAATACTAACTCGTGATGTTGTTTAGAAATCTTCTAATAGAACCCGTGTCATTAAAGAAAACATTTAGGAAAAACTTCAAAACACTCTCCCTCTCGCTCTAATGAATACAATCAAAGCGAGACCGCGCTAGTTTTGGAGTCTATCCTAAATATTTTCTTTAATGACACGGACTTGCCACGGGTTATACAGGGTGTTACAGAAAGGTCTTGTGACACTGAAAGGGGTCGCTTAACTAATCAATACAAGCAACTTTTACTATGGAGCCAAGATCGAAATCTCAAAAAAATATCAGCTGCTCCATACTTAAATTCGATGCCTACTGTACCCAATAGCAGGAACAGCTGATTTTTTTTTTCAGATTTCGCACTTGGCTCCATAGTTAAAGTTGCTTGTATTGTTGTGTTAGGCGACCCCTTCCAGTTTCATAGGACCTTTTTGAAACACCCTGTATAGACTTTTCACTAGAACCGGACTACAACTAATCAAAATTGCGAGGAAACCCGGGTTTCAGCATTCAGCATGTAAATGGTTCCAGAAAACATGGACCTTTGCATATTTAGTACATGATTTATACAGAGCGTCCAGTGGCACCTTTGGATGTGGAGACAACTTGGACCCTGCTTTGTCAGTCTGGGACAAGTTTTTTAGTTAGCCAAATTATAAAGATTTTTATAATCTAACCCTAGCACGGTTTAATGATTTAGAAAAAAAACAAAAAGAAGCTTAAAATATGCCAATGGCCTATGAAAATCGGGGTGTCCCTATTGGCGGGAAGTACAGATCAGGATATTTAGATGCTCAAAAGCGCACCATGATCTTCTGAAAGCGCAAAATATGACGGGGACGTTGACTCTTTTCCGCCATTTTGCAGGGTGTGTTTTGTTTTTTTTTTTCGAATTAATACATTTTTTTTTACTGGTGACATTCCAATACAAGTGGCTGTCACAAGTTATCTCTTGAATGCATGCAGAGTTTTAGTTTTTGGTTTGCGTTTGTGGCGAGCTGTCGAGCGTTCTTCGGGCTCGCTCACGGCACTCGCCGTGTGTAAACGCGGCACTGTGGACTCGTTAGTAGAGTAGCTACTAGCTACTATTATCATATCAGTTGGTGGCTCTACTCCACTAGTAGTGCATGCATGATCGTATGTGCATACAATATACAGTGCGTATCTATAGTCAGATTTAATGGTTTTGGTGTTTTTTGGAAAATTATTTAATTTCATGCATTCAGTCTGATTCAAGCAGAGACTTTTATTTGTAACTGATTGAATACTGACAATTTCATCTTATTTCTTGCCTGATTCGACCAATATTGACAAACAGCTACAAGAGTAGAGGTAGAGGGTCAGTCAGTTCTGTGCAAAAATTTCGAATCAGCAAGTCACATATTTTTCACTGGTATGATATGACCAATTCGTACTTCAAAATACCTTTTTAAGACGTAAAATTGCTGTTTTTCTCACGTTTTCCTTAGCAATTATTAGCGAGCCATCTCAAGTGCATCGAAAATAAAACGCACGCGCGTCTAAACATCGCGAAAAATACCTCAACTCAGCTCATTTATAATCAAGGCCCTTACATGAGCAAGACAGATATTTTATCTAGCTACCTAGGCACACAATAGGCGCGACAGAAGAATCGCTTTGAATGGTTTCCTAGTCCTGCCGGCCACAGTCACAGCTACCCCACGGCAGCTCTTAAAGGGCGCGGCTTAAGGCGCTGGGCATAGTGAATTAGCCCGCGTGCAGAGAAAAATGCACAAAATCGATTCCTGTATCAAATACAAAAAAAAAATCGAAAATGTTCACATAATCAAACCCTAGAATTAGGTGAGACCTATCTAACACAGCCAGTTTCATGTTGATATCCATAACAGATTGCAAGATATTTTGCTTGAAAAAAAGTGCGCCGCCTATTTTTTTTCAAGCAAAATATCTTCAAAACGTTTATGAATGTCAACTCGAAACTGGCTGTGTTAGATAGGTCTCAACTAATTCTAGGGTTTGATATGTGAAAATTTTCGATTCGTTTAGTGTATTTGATACAGGACTCGATTTTGTGCATTTTTCTTGGCGCGCGGGCTATTCACTATGCCCAGCGCCCTAAGGGCGTCAATCGAAAAAAATGGGGTATCCTAGTGTGTGGTCGACTATACCTAAGCAAGGTCTGGGCTGCTTTTCGCTAGAATCCACTCCGTCATCTGTCAAAATATGTTTTTTGTTGGAAAATTGTTGGAAAGAGCAATCATCGTCTAACAGTCTGATGGTAATGGAGAATCATAGAAGATACAAGATACGTATCATTGGATTGTGGATGTTTAGAGAACTCAGGAGCTGAATATCTGATACAAAACTAACCATGCGTTAGTGGCTCAACCAACAACTGTTACCTATATCTAAATTCTTCTTCTTCTTCGTGCGTGTCAGAGCGGTCGTGGTCCACATGCAGTATCATCATCAGTGGCTGATGTTGCATCAGTGGCTGATTTTTCTAGGGTGCATTCACACATTGTTTTTCCCAGAGTGGTCAGTCCGCATCGGTGGTTTTCCTGCATCACAATGCGCTCAATGGATTTGTTGTCTTATCCTTTTAAGTTTTTCTTTGTCGGCAAAAACGTAACCTTCTGGAAGATTCTCTTTCGTGTACCTTTAAAGTACCAAGTCTCTTCGATCACGCATGCTACGTTAGTTCCACCACGTGACCTCTGTTTCAGAACAAAATGTTCTACGGGACAGGTCATCAGTCGACCCTAGCTGGTGGGTCTATATGGGTCTTGGTCATGCAACTTTTTACTCTCAGTTTGCGTTTAGCGCTATAAGGGCGAATTTTGCAGCGGACTTAGATTTTATTAGTTGGTTGGCAGGTGCGGTTCTTAGCGGAGAGGCTGCTACTTCTATTCCCGATGGTGGAAAGACTTCATTCGAGTTTTTCATGTTGTAAAATTAATTGTTTATTTTCTTTATCCTCATTATGGTCAAAATATTTTCTTACTTAGTAGGTACAGTCGGCCACACGCTAGGATACCCCTTTTTGTTCGATTGGCGACCTTATGCCGCGCGCGATAAGAGCTGCCATCTGTGACTGTGGCCGACCTGCCCCTCTACCCTTGACGCATTTTTCCAATACAAAGAATTTACAAATTTTAATATTTTACAAATTAAGACGCATTTTGTGTTTTTATTGAATAAAACAGCCTTACCTTTGAATAAACATTACAAAGTATTTAAAATCAAAGCATTACTATGCGAATGCAAAGAGAAATTAATTTTAAAACTTTTTCAATTTGATCGCAATAGCGTCAAGGGTAACCCCCCAGTTATGTAGCCCAGTTATGTGGGATTTGTGAATTGAGAATATCACTAATCACTTAAGTATCGTTATGTCTCTGCAAATATCACAGAAAAAAAACGTGAAAGAATTATACTCAAGTATGAACTTAGATTTCTCGTTTCAGAAACCGGACAGACAGACAGACATACACACATAGCGGTCAAACTTATAATTACCCCTCTTATTTGGTCGGGGGTTAAAAATAATTTAAGAAGTCAAAGTTCCGTTCCACAACCCGGAATAGAAACCGTAAAAGGATCAAAATACCGCAACTTCGCGAATTTTGCAAAGCTTATAACGTTGTAAAACTTAAATTACGCTACATTCGCAAGAATGTCTATTAAATATCACTAAACTGCATATTTTTGTTTTTTTACTGACTACTTACCTAGTAACCGGATGAAATGTGACACTGGCTGCTTTTGTTTTCCATGTTAACTTTTTAGTTTGTTAAGGCGAAGTATGTTTTTAAAAATAATAATAACGTATTATGTTAAAATTTATGTCTAAAGTAAATTATTTTCGCGGTATCCTCACAAGATACTATTATTTTAGGAGAAATTATTAATTCCAATTGGCATTATTATACAGGTGTCTTTTAATTCCCATTGACATCATTAGGTATACAGGTGTTTTTTTGTCAAATCTGATCGAATCGATTCCCGGATGATGCAAGCCAATTTCAAAAAATCTGTATTACATACTTGTAAAATCCGTGTATCATTGGGGCACCCACCATGTATTATACGTATACAGAGACATGAACTGTAATAGGCATAAGTCTGCCAGTGACTTAAAATCAACTGATAATAAATATTGAAAAAAAAAAACACGCTGCGAAGAATGCAAAAAACCAGTCAAGTGCTCATCCATCCTTACAACTATTTCACCCAGTTACCCACTGAATCGTGACAAATTACTGAAAATATACAATTAACTATTACACATGTTATGACCGTGCGAAAACCTGATTCGATAGTATCGATTTTATGAGGATAACTGATACTAACTTCTTTGGAAACTAACCGATGGTTATTGTATTAACAAATGTTGGGAAAAAACTTAATTAAGTGCAACAATATTGAAAAAGAAAACGTCGACGAAACACACATGTAAATAACAAAGTAATAAGTATGACTGTAGATAGTTTTTTAAATACAGAACAGCCAAAGTAATTTCCTTAAATTAATTGATCACCATTTATTAAACAATAAACACACTGGCCAGTTTCGATTCGATTGCATTTTAAAAGAAGAAAACCAAACCAGTCCTAAGACGATTGGTCAATACGCCTGTACGCACACTTTTTTTTTACGAAAACCCCAGAGACCAGTTACATTTTCAACTTTAATACCGGCCAGTGCGTTACGCAAGTGATAAAAAAAAATGCGCAAAAAGAGAACCAGATTATGCAGAACTTTCTTGAAACTGGTGTAAAGGCAACGGAAAGGCGAATGGAATGTCCTGTTCAGGCTGCCTGTTGTATTTATAAATTTCGAATGTGCACGTTTTATGTAAACGAAAGTGTGTTCAAAATTGTGTCGAGTTGTCGATTTCAACACTTTTTATAAAAAAGTGTGTAATCATTATTCAAAATTTCATTTCCATACACATTTTTAGAAGTCTTTGGAAAATGCCTAATTCGTTGTTGCAATAATTGCAAGTCCATCCAAGAAAAATAAACATTGATTCACGTCCTGTGCACCTAATGACATAGTCATTGTTATTTTTTATAGGTTATTTATAATAAAAGAAAAATATTTATAATATACTTTTAAAAATACTTTTTAAAACAGATGTAGGTACAAAACGCCCCCACTTTCCTCCAGCTCGCTTACGGAAAAGAATGGACCACAATTTAAATAATCTCACACACACAACATAATATTCGGTAATATTTTAATTTGATAATTCGCTCCGACTTTCATCCGCCGCATTACTTTCAGTTGCATAACAGTGGAACAAGACAAGACGTGTTATGTGTTAAATTAATTTATAGAGTGGACTACTCCGCGCCCGCGGCTGCGTTTGCGTGAAAGTAGACGTGGCTTGTTTCAGTGAAAGAGTCGAAAGGCTTAAGTGGGAATGGAGAAATACTTTTTAGAGACAACGGATACCTACGCAACAACTTCACTGATTATACATAATACACGTAGAATGTGTGGTCAGCAAAAAAAATAAAAAAAAACTAATCTACTCTAAGGTTAGATACGAAAAGCATGACAAAACGGTGTGAAAATTTTTAAACTGTAATATATTTTTTAAGCCTTGTGAGGTTGTGTGTGTGGCAGATATTTGGTTTTTATTTACGCTTTTTCATTATTGAGACATAAAGTCATTTTTGGCATACATTAATGTCACAATTTCAACATGTATTTTTAAAACTAAAATAAGTAAAATTTTTATTTAATAAAATTGAACAATCTATTTGTTCTCTATGGTAATCGTGCTCGTGTTTAGATAGTTTTATAATTTGGACAGTGTAAGTTATCTCATGTTAAATGGCTTAACCTATTATATGCGTCGTTATTTTAGAGTCATATCAATTTTATTGTATTCTTCATAGATTACAAAGACAAGACGCCAACACGCAGATATTTTTATATGTAAAGAGAGCTGAGTGATAGCCAAAACATAACTGGTGAGATGGAGAACTTTCTAAATTCTTTTAACATGTTAATATTTATATTTAATTCATAAGAAAATGCCGGTTTAGGAGGCGTGCGATTACTGTAATATTACGTCTTAGAGCTATCAGGTATTTGAATAATACCTATATTTGTATGAGAAATTGGTGAATAAAATTATGTGTTATGAAATTTTTCGTTTATAAGAACTAATGAAAACATAAATAATATTATGAAAACCTATACAATTGAAAAAAGCTTGAGTGAAGGGGGGAAGGGGGGGGGGGGTAACTTCAGAAATAACTAGAACTTTGACTGTCGAAACTGCTGGCTTAGCAGCATGGCCGGCCATATCAAAGTATACAGCTCGATACTGTCTCTACCACTTTATAAATGTAGATAAAAGAGTGGAAGAGACCATTGTATCGAGCGCTATCTACAGGGTAAATTTTAAATAGCTTTATTCAATAAATCGAAAGTATCGAGCTATTCCTATGAAAGCAGTAGAACAAAAGTTGTTGGAAATCATATTTCTAAATTGACACGTTTCAGGAATAAAGCTATTTTAAAAATTACCCTGTAGACTAACTTTCTAGAGTAACGTTTAACAGCATTTTTGTTTATTGGTGCATCAAATTTCATACATGCCACAGTTACCTACTTTTAAAATTATGCCCCGCCCGATCTCATTCGGCCATATCTTTAATTTACTCTCTTTCAAACTTCACTCCCCTCAAATTTATGAATTAAGAATTTCACAAAGCATATAAAGTATCGTTCTAACTCTGCAGATGTCACAAAAAAGAACGTGACGGAACGATACCTAGTAAGTATTAACTTAACTGAATTTCTCATTTTCAGAAACCGTCAGTTAAGACGCCATACGTCTCACAACTAGCGCCGCCAATGGAAAAAAAATCATATCTTTTTTTTGGATGCGTTTTTAGCAAAAAACGCTCCTGAGATTTCTCAACGCGAGGCGTAACTATTTTTAGGACCTAAGGTTTGGATTCCAGGATTGGATTTCCTACGAATGCAATCGATTCTCGCCAAAAGTGGCCACTTTTGGCGAGAATCGATTGCATTCTTAAGTTCTAGGATCTGGAATCCATTTTATTTGACTTCTGTAATATGAGCCTCGATATGACGGTCTTGTCAGACATACTGGGCGTTGGTCGGTAGCCTCTGTGGGCACATCATGAGGTGCAATCTGCCAAAACAAACGAATTACCTTTAATGCTCCCACCTGAAGTGTGTGGTTGCTGACTCTGCTGTACATTGGTCTGCGCATCAAGCTTAGAGCTGACGGTGTTCCACATCTCAAACATGTTTAGCATTTTGGTCCCAGACTGGGTGCAGGCACAATATCACTTTGAAACTTTAATACAACGTGGAACACACTGCACTCGGAGTCACATCCATTTTTTGTTTTGGTACTGGCCACTGAGTTTCTTATTAGAGAAAAAAACGAGTGTCAAAAATGTCAAATTGTTAGTCCGTTGTACAAAATACACTTAAGGCTACATGCACTGATCCCCAATTTTCTCGAATTTGTAATACTTATTGCGTTTTAAGTTAATTATTATTTTTATTTATATATTTTATAAGGTTTTTTTGTTGTATTATAAACTTTCTCAAATTCTCAACTAATGTAAATATGCTATAATTTGTATGTTTACGTTTTTTTTAAATTATTACTATATTCAAACTACTATCTTTATTCGGATTAATATCAGTCTAGAGTTTCGATCGTAAGGTTGGGTTTATTTGCTTGGAGTTTTATTGGATAATTATTTATAGTTATTAAATGTATTTGTGAGTATGTATTGTAATAATTCGAAGGTAAAAACTATGAATGTTTTGTTTGATTAAATATTGCGTACAAACTTACTAAATGTGAGATAACTGTTAAATGCTTTTGGATTTTTTTATAACAACAAATCTTTTCATGAGATCGAAGAGTCCTTTTTTTTATTACTCGTTTTACTTAAGGCGAGGCACTTTCTGTAAAAACGCTTTTTCCTCTTCATAGTTCGTCCAACCACCGTGAGCGACCGCAGCGTTCTTCAGTTCTTTCAATTTTCGAAATTTCAAAATTGGAACGTCGGCATCCGCGAGCCGGCCACGATCTCAACACTCCGCATCGCCATCATGCGCTTTTCGAATTTCAAACGAAAATATTTTTCTAAAACAAAACTTTTTTTAGCTTCACAAACCCTAAACTCCTTTTTCAAAATGTTCTTTTTTAATCTAAACGGGAGGCCACAAAGTTCGAGTGAGTTTTTCAGCGATGTTTCTCTGATGCACTGAAGTGCAGTTGCAGCGGCGTGGGTGGTGTCGGCTTCAGTTCTGAGGGGTCGGGGGGGGTGAGGCAGGAAGCGCTAGTGCCTACTGCGCATGCCCGGCATCGATCCTGCGTGGCTTCTAAGGTGTTTCACTGAACACTACTTTTCTCTATGAACTCGTCTATAAGCTAACGTATAGGCACGTGCTATGGTTACGGCTTGGCTATTATGTCAGGAGGAGGCTTTGATGTCTCCTCTTTCTTTCGCTTCGTACTTTGGTGCACTCGGCGGTTGGTAACACAGTTTCTTTTGTTCGAGATTTTGTACGTTTTGTAGGTTGTTTTTTCGTTTTTCAGTTGCTTGCTGCGTCGTTTTGCCGTATTGATTTCCTTGTCTTGTTGTGTGACATCTAAAAGTATTGCTGTGTGAAGATGGAATTTGAAAGTAAGTTCATTTTTCTAGCACATAATTTGGAAATCTATGGTGTTTATATTGCATTGACACCAACAACAAAATGAGCTCAATATTTAGCCTTATGAAAAACCTTTTTAATTGCGAAAGGTATTTTATTTCCGCCTCTTCTACTAAATGCCAGTTCTGCAGAAGTACTTATAATAAAGGTGTATTGAAGTGTTATGTCACAGTATTGATTGTTTTAACATTTACCGCCCACTAACTACTGGTCGAAAGCACTTTTTATAGACACCCGTGCGGGCTTCGAATTAGGATTGACCTTTCCACTGAGAGAGGCTAAATTCGAAATGCTAACTCCACTGACTACCTAACTGAAGTGAAATTTGACCTATTCAACCGATAAAGATACCTTCCTAATACCTAGCGTATCGTTTCTTCTTAATTTTTATTTTTACAGAATTCGGGGCAAATCCGGATTTTTCTACTAACTAACTAAAGGATGGCATAGGTGGTGGGTAATCCTGAAGTCATCTTAGAAATGTCCCAGGCAAAACTAGATAGTGGGTGTATAATATTTTGTTTAGATTTTTCTAAAATTTATTTTCAAATCTTTAATAAATAATGAAAATTATTGTCTTTTTCTCGAAACTGAATGATTTTGTTTATAAGGATTTATGAAAAAACTTCTTGCAACTTTAAAATTATTTATGTGGCTCCTCCACTCGTACTATGTGAAAGTGACCACTGCACTCGGATGCGAGCCTACAAAACTTAGGTCTTTGCATAGATCTACGTAATTAGATGATTTATGCAGCGTCCTGTGGCACCTTCACTCACACTAGATGATGAAGTGACCACGAGGACGCCCCAGTGCCTGGGACATTTTTTTTAGATGGAGTGTAATCACAGGCTCCAAAAAATTCGTCCCCCAAACTTCTAGAGCCCCCAAGTTTCGATTTACAACGATTCTACGAGCCCGAAAAGAATCAGCGATTCAACATTCATCGCGGCGCGGGCGACACACTCGGCATTACGCAAGATTACGTTACACGGCGCGCGCGCACACACACAGCGGCGGCGCTTTTCGGCGGAACTGGCTAAGTCATAGGCGGTAGCGATTCTGAATAAAGACTTCGCGTCTACGTAATGAGATGATCGAGTGGCACCTTCACTCACGCTAGATAGTTGAAGTGACCACTCAGACGCTGCAATGCCTGCGACATTGTTTAGAATTTTAGATGAAGCCATATGATACTATCTGATTTGTCAGGGCTTGATTTATCGATAGGATCAATCTTGTAAGAAAAAATCTGTTTTATTGGACGTTCTTACGGTGACACATGTATGCAATAGAACATATTTTTTTGTACAACTTTAATTACTTAAATCACTTAAATCGAACAAACACTGACACAGAGTCATTACAGACTGGGTATAGAAAAAAGTACGGATGGCGGACGACCAGTCTCCATAATTGAAAAGATACACAATGAAGAGAAGTGTCAAGATTTTTTTTTCTTTCTATGGAAATAAAAGTTTAAATGCTGATAATATATTTTGTGTCAGTTTCTTTAGTTGAAGAGCCTTAAATGCATTTTGGCGAAAGCTTTTGTTGGTGTTATTGTAGTAAGCGAAAAACCACGCAAAAAACAGTTTATAAGCCACCTATCAAGTGTTTTAACTTATACATAAGTCCAATCTTACATCCAGTGACTTACAGGTATGCATTTTGCCCAGATCATGACTTCCATCATGACTTCGAATTTTACTGTTTTCTACTAAACACTCTAATTCTGAGAGAAGACCTTTGCTCAGCTAGTGGAACTTGTACACCTGTACAGGCTACATCTTACTTTTTAATGAAAGACCGTTGACAGCTCATACCTTGCACCGTCTGAGGTTCCAGCGTCGAGTGAAAGTGGCAACTGCCAAAATCTCATGTGAAAGTGAGGGAGAGCTTGATCGATGCCATAATTATTATTAACCATTATAAGAGATACGCTAAAAGCAACAACCGGATGTTAACAGATCCGCTGAGAGAAAAAAAACGCACATACGTGGGTTTGCGAGTGAGGAATAGTTAGAGCGTTTTGCACTTTTTACGCACTTAATTGGTTTTGGTTGCTCACGGGCCAGTATTTTATGATTTCGAAAAATATGTATGATATATATTTTTTTTTATTTTATACAAAGGAAACATTTAATTTAAAAAAACCCCTTGAAGGTGTCTTTGCTCCCTCTCTAATGTATGTATTGTATTATTTCCTACAATAAAATAACAAATTAATACACAATATTCTAGAAAAAAATTAAATGCCACTTGGCCATGTTGTAAGGATAAACACATTTTAGATCCAAGGATTCCTAAGTAATTGCCCAAAAAGGCCTTGGCAGCTCACTAAACAAGCCTTATCTAACATATTTTTTATGGGCAGAGGCTCGCATGCCTAGATTCCGCTAAAGACAAAAGAATACACCGACAAAACTGCATATTTTAATTCGTCTTAATAATAATCGTAAACAAATACCTAACACATTGTTTAGTTTGTCCTTCCAACACGCGAAAATTTTAGCTTGAAATTACCAAGCAATTTTCGTGATGGGCAATGTACCTAGTTGGTTTTGCCTTATCTAATTATAATGACTGCATGATGAGATGCAATATGTTTTTTCAAGATATTTATTTAATTAGGTACCTAGTTGATTGTCAGGCAGGAGAGATTGATAGATGTATTGATTGGATGAATATTTAATAAAATAAGCTTTTTAAAAAACTATCGCAATATTGATTAACTCTTTTCACATTTTATACTTAGGTAGTAAATATTTAAAATCCTCCATACTGATATATGAAAAAAATTCTTGAATGCAGTTTGAAACTAAGCTGACTACCTCGACAATAACAAAAAAAGTAGATCTTATCTATATTTCACGCACACTTTCGAATGACATTTATGATCTTTGCACCCTTCTTCACCCAAAATTGAAAAAAATAGTTTTTCCCAAGTTTCCTAATATTATCGCCCTCTCGCTCCCCCACAAGGTCGCCCACTGTGCGCCGTTTCATTCGCACACTATGCAATACGAGATATCCATGCAACCGAGGACCTTGATAAAATGCAAGTTTCGTGATAGATAATTACCAACTGTGCGGGTATTATGTGATGCCTTTTTTGCTGGCTGCGTAACTAATAGTGTTTCAGTTTTTTTTTTAATAAGTATATTATTCGAACTTTTTACCGCAACACTGACCGATTGTTTTTTTTTTTAAATATATTCGGACTGGTGCTGGCCGTCTATAGCTGATAAAATTTAAGATGCCTTTAGAAGTTTAAGAAACGAAACTATTTTTATTGTGCTACAACTATACTAACGCTTGCACAAAAGTAAAGAACGGTCGCGAATGTGACCCAAACATCAAAATAATAGGTAATTTATTTTCCTTTAAGTTTTGAAGATTTTGATGGTTTTTGGCATACCATTTCCAATTTTGAAAAATCGCAAAATATTTGATAAAAACAACAATAATTAGGCAACAAACTATTTAATAAATTGCTATGTAAGTAAAGTGTCGCGTTTCTGTTGTAATCCTGCTCAAAGATAACTATGATATACCAAATTTTCCATCAAAATATATTTTTGGGTTCGATCGCTGGAAAGTACTTCGCCTTAAGTGAACGTCTATTGACTTTTGACAAGTGTTTTCTTTTTTACAATAAAAAGTTTTAAAGGGTCTTAAAATACATCTTCTGCACCGCTCGAGCCGATTCCCTTTCGGTTAGTATTACGACATACGAACACAGAGCACAGGCCTCTTGCGAAACGCGAAGTGTATTGATAAAGCGTGCTTACATCGCACCACGCACACCGAGAGACGAGACGAGACCTATACGCACAACGGGCAAACAATATGACACTTAATCACTAAACAACTTACATCCTGAATGCATTTGACCGAAAAGGAAAATCCCAAAAGTTCACACTCGCGGCGAAAATTTAGAACCGCACAACAAATTCAACACCGAAAAAACGCTCACTCGAAGAAACAATTGAAAGTCGAAAGTCCGTGAAATTTGAAAGTGTCCGTTTCAAAATTCGCGCGCGCGCGGGCGTTCTATTTTTGAAAGTTTTGGGCGCGGGGTACGGCCGCGCGGCTGCGTATTGCGGCACTAACTGATTTTTGTCTGCGCTAGCGAGCGGTTTGCGCCGGCGCCGCCACAGAGGCATAGGTCTCTTGCTTTTGACAGAGCAAGTGAAGGTGCCTGCCAGTCCTGCCACAAACAAATTGGCAGTTACCATGGGCCCCAAATGACAGTTCAAAACTATAAACGTTCAAAATGCAAACCGCGATTTTCTCCTTTTTATCTTTTTTTTTCGAGCTGTGGACAATGTGTGGGCCCTTTTGGTCTTTCGAGCCAGACTGAGATGTTTTTCACTTTCACTTTTGCGACGACGCGACGCAGTGAGGTACTAAGTTTGGAATTTCGATAGTTCTGATCTGAGAGAGCACTTAGGTTTTTTTTATGTATTACTTCATGCACAGGGTCAAATGATTTTATTTCCTTTCATTTCAGGACTCGACTACTTAAAATTACACTTTCAGGGAATAGTTTAAACGAAAGAAAAAACTCAATTTCCCGCTTTTCAATTACTTAACAATTATCCGGTTGCAAATTCAAGACTAGTCAAAGACTGAATTTTACATGCCGCCAATGGACCCACATCACCGAAGGATTAGGCAAAGGGCAATGGCAAAAAGTGGTCTCCCTCCGTCACAAAAGGGGGCAAGTAACAAAACAAATAACACTAACACAATTTTCATGTCAGGCATTCACACAGAAGAAAAAAAAAGATGAGAGGAAGAAAGTTGGTAATTTACAGCAATATTTAGTATTCTGGCGCTCAGCTATCTCTATTCCATTCAAATCACTCCAGCTCGCGTAGAATTAGGCTGGGTTAGAGCGTATCCTTGGGTTTATAACTCTAGCTATCCCGCTCTACGTCAAACAAAAGAGTGAGATACATATGTATAGTTTTAACCCCCTTAAGCACTGCTTAACCCAGGCTCATGCTAAGCAAGCATATCATTGACGTTTTCAAATGTTTTTTTCTTTGAATTCGCATAGTCATGCTTTTATTTTAAATTTTGTAATGTTAATTCAAAGGCTATTTTAAATTTAAAATGAATCTTAATTCGTGGTCCTCGGTTCGATTCCCGGTGTGGGCATGTATCTATGGCTTTGTTTAATTTCAAAGTTACGTACATTTGTGAATTTGTAGTAGCAATACCACTCGCTGACGGTGAAGGAAAACATCGTGAGGAAACCTGAGCGTATGAGGCATTATATCCTCAACGCAAAAATCGCCAACCCGCATTGAGCACGCGTGGTGATTAAGCTCGAACTCTCTCTCTGAGAGAAGGCCTTTGCCCAGCTAGTGGGACATGTACAATTGTACAGGCTACATCTTACTTACTTACTTACTTAATTCGTGAAATATTAAATTTTATCAATTACGTAATTTTGAAAAAATGTGTCAAGGGTAGAGGGGCTGGCGTTTCAGCGTGAAAGAGTATAGGCTGTAGAATATTACGACAGCGAAATTAATTTTAAATAAACAATGCAAAAACATGTAGGTATGGGATTTTTTTTCAACTTTGCGGTGGATTTGGAATTGCAAGAATTTGGTTTTTATATGCAGAATTACGTACACACGACAGCACGTCAGATTATTTCACTATTGTTGTAAATTCACCCGTTATGTAACCGAATAGAGTGCTAGGGTGTAAAGGTCGACGTGCTGTCGTGTGTACTTTATAAAATATCAAATTTTTCCCTTAAATAAACCTATCTTGACGGTAGACGCTTGTGTGAAGTAGAGAATAGACGCGCTGAAAGTTTAAAATAAAAATAAAATGTTTTAACTCGCGGTTTCACAGAAACTACTTACATTTGTTTACGATTGCCAAACCTACCTAGTTCAATCTCAACCCTTCAGTACAGGGTCCAGTTTCTGCGAAATTATCCGCCTTTTGTGTCCGTTTGACCCCTCCTTGTTTGAACTGACAGGACAAGCGAACCCCATTGAGGGCGGGTTTTTATTAAAAAAAACTGGCTTCCAGATGAGCGCCGTTGAATAGAAAGATGCAGAAGGTGTGTTTTGGGTTTACCATCTTTGTACCCCTCCTCAATTTGCCTTAGTCCCAATATGCCTGAAATTCAATATGGCTTACACTACAGGGTGTTAAAAGACCGCTATTGTCCTCATCATATCGAAAAATTTTGCCAAAGGAACTATGCCTGAGAAATCAACGTTTTCCGAGATAATGAGGTTCAAAGTCGGACTTTTCCAACATTTTTTTTTTGCATTAATATACTCAGTATCCAGTACTTAACATTTCTTCTCAAGAAGCCATATCAAAATTTTCAATATTTCTTGCATAAAACGATGTTAAAATTGCAACCCGCAATGTATTCTTAACATCGGCACCTCGAGCGTTAACAAAAGTTTATGTCAACGCTTGCGCAATATGACTTCTCTGCGTTACACATCCATTGCGTGATAAAATATTTTCCAAAATTATAACCTAAAAAACCAAAATAATTTCCCAGCAATAATTTATCATAAAGTACTTTGTTTTGGTGTCTAGTTTACGTACCTTTCGGGTCTGTTGGCAGTCTTTTAACACCCTGTATAACGTCAAAACGCCCTCATTTCATTGTGACTAATTTTCAATTTGCCTCTGTCCCATAATGCTTGAAATCCGTAATGACTTAATTTCAGTTAGTCTACATCTCAATTTGCCGTCCCAAAATGCCTGAAATTCAATATGGCTTTACACTATAATGTCTGAAAAAACAAGAGATGCAACACATGAACACACCATATCATACACATGTGCAGCGCACACAGCCTAGTTGGACTAGCCATTCTTACTGCCGGTTTCTGAATTGAGAAATTCGCTGAGCAAATGGGTAAGTATCGTCCTGTCTCTGCAGATTTCTCACAAAAGAGCGTGACAGAACGATAGTTAAGTATTTGCTTAGCAAAATTCTCAACTCAGAAACCGGGCCTTAATCGATTGGCGAAGTTAAGCAACATCGGACGCGGTCCGTCCATGGGGGTTACCCTTGACGCTATTGCGATCAAATTGAAAAAGTTCTAAAATTCATTTCTCTTTTAATTCGCATAGTAATGCTTTGATTTTAAATACTTTGTAATGTTCAGTCAAAGGTAAGGCACTTTTATTCAATAAAAACACAAAATGCGTCTTAATTTGTAAAATATTAAATTTTAAAATTGCGCCATATTGCGGCCGGATTGGAAAAATGCGTCAAGGGTAGAGGGGCATGGATGGGTGACACGCCATTGCATTACAGACTTAAGCCCCTGTACAATTGTACATGTCCCACTAGCTGGGCAAAGGCCTTCTCTCAGAGAGAGACGTGCTCAATGCGGATTGGCGATTTTCGCGTTTTAGGGTATAAAGCCCCATACGCTCAGGTTTCCTCACGATTTTTTCTTTCACAGTTAGAGAGTAGTATTGCTACTATTTAAAAATTCACAAATGTACGTAACTTTGAAATAAATTTAAGTCCATACATACGGGTATCGCTTCACAGAGAATCGAACCTGGGTCTCTCGCTTCCGAGTCAAATAAACATTCTACTTACTTACTTACTTACTTACTTACATTGTTCGACCACTGGGCCAGCTAGTAGGCCACCACCGCATTATGTAGTATGATCAGATACAATTTGATCAGACTTTGAGCGGACGTTCTATCTAAGCAACATTCAAGTTGAATGGCATGGTCAAAACGTGTACCCTAGATGTTAAAATGGAACTGCCCTTTTGAATACGTAATAAGGGTTAGAAATACAATATTGCGTATTCCGATTGTACAAGCGTAGGGTACCTTTGTTGGTCCGTTGTTGGTCTCATCAACATATTCTGCAATATTTATTTAGGTACATTCGGCCACACGCTAGGATACACCTTTTTGTTCGATTGGCGCCCTTATGCAGCACGCGGTAAGAGCTGCCATGGGGTATCTGTGAGTTCTGTGACTGTGGCCGACCGTGCGTACTTTGCGTCTACAATGGGTTTTTTTCTTAAAATGGACTTAAAAACTCTCTTTCTGGGAGAAAAGTAGTACTATATCCAGCCAGATGGCATCTTGGTTGTAAGTTGCAAAACCTCAAAACCAATCCCGTTTGACTCTAAAACCTATTAATTTTTAACAGATTTCAAAAAAGGAGGTCAATAATTCGACCCACATGTTTATTTTTATGTTTGTTAGGTACCACAGAACTTTTTTCTAGGTGGAGCGATTTTGATGATTCTTTTTTTTGTTTGAAAGGGTATAGTTTCCGTGTGGTCCTATAAAAAATGGTGAAGATCTGATGAAGAACTCCGGAGTTGGAGAACGAAACTCCTCAACGGACAGCAACTAGTCACTCGGAATCAGTGCAGGGGGGTTACCCTTGACGCTATTGCGATGAAATTGAAAAAGTTTTAAAATTAATTTCTCTTCGAATTCGCATAGTAATGCTTTGATTTTAAATACTTTGTAATGTTAATTCAAAGGTTAGGCTGTTAAATTAAATAAAAACACAAAATTCGTCTTAATTTGTAAAATATTAATTTTTGTAAATTGCGCCATATTGCGGCCGTATTGGAAAAATGCGTCAAAGGTAGTGACGCGCGCCTTTTTGCGAGCATGAGCTTTTGCGCGACCAACATCCTTACCATTATATCCTTTTTTTAATACAGTGACAAAATTGATTCGCTTCGCCGTGCCATCGGGCCAGACAAAGTCCTAACAGGGGCCTTAGCCTGTAACACAATGGCGTATCAATGGCGTAGAAGGACCGGGATTTTTTCGTTGTTCTCCTACAACCAGCGAACCAGTCCTTTAGAATTAGACTCATAATATTCTTTACTATAATACAAAAACATTAAAAGGACCGACACTGGACCGACAGCATTAATAAATCGTAATTAAAACCGTCAACCGGGAGCCCATTTTGGCACCATTGCGTTACAGCCGAAGGGCCCTGGTACAACGCTCGGTTACACAGTAACCTAATTCCACTGATAGGCGAGAATGATAACAACTGATAGGGACTTCTAAAGAGTTCGGTCAACGCACGATAACCTGGGTTGTGTTGTGTCATTGTGTAGTGGTTTTAGGTAGATAAGGGTTTTCAATCGAAAGGTGGCAGGTTCGAATCCCCAGTTGTGACTGAGGTGACGCCAGTAGCCCATTTCGTAAAACTACAATTCATAGTTTATTATGACAATGAGCCGTTTTCAGTACCAATTCACAAAGCAATTCATAGATGGCGCCTACAGGCGTGGCCATAGAAGAACCGGAATACGGCTGTCAAAATTAATCTGTGCTAAGCGAAATTTGACAGCCGTATTCCGGCTCTTCTATGGCCGCGCCATCTATGAAATGCTTTTTGAGTTTATGCTGAAAACGGCTCATTGTCATAATAAACTATGAAATGTAGTTTTATGAAATGGGCCACCGGCGTCACCTAAGTCACAACTGGGGATTCGAACCTTCCACCTTTCGATTGATTCATACATACAATCATACAAACATACATACATACAAACGCCGGATTGTTCCAGTAGAAGACTCGGAGAACTTCGCTCGCTCGTTCAATCATTACGTCGATGCAAAGGTCTTAGTTAGTTTCAGAAAACGTTTTTACAAATTGCGAAACCCAGCAAATGTTACCTGCCATAGGAAGTAGATACTTTGCATTAAAATTTACTTAAAAAGGGAAATCGGATACTAAATCATAAGTATGTACACGTGTCAGAAAAGTGTTATATTTCATTGCTTTATCAACAATATGTATGCCAATGGGCCGTTTTCAAAGAACAAATTCAAGTCAGTTCATAGATGGCGCCTATAGATGTGCCCATACAAGAACCGGGTCACGTCTGTCAAATTTCGCTTAGCACAGATTGATTTTGTCAGCCGTTTTCCGGTTCTTCTATGGCCACGACTATAAGCGCCATCTATGAACTGCTTTGTATTTGTGCTTTGAAAACGGCCCATTAGATATTAACCTGTTTTGTCGCGATTTTGGTCTACCACGCTGGTAGAAACCTCTTTCCAATAAACTAAGGCCTTTGCATCTACGTGATGAGATGATTTATACAGCGTCCAGTGGCTTCACTCACACTAGGTGGGTGAAGAGACCACTCGGCCCTGCAGTGCCTGGGACATTGTTTTAGATGGAGTAGGCTTTCCAATACTACTTTAGATTTATTATAGTGGCCCTTTTTATCGACGGCATCGGTCATGAAAAGGGCACACTACTTCCAGCAAACGATTGAGACCGAGGGGGTTACCCTTGAGGCTATTGGGATCAAATTGAAAAAGTTTTAAAATTAATTTCTCTTTGAATTCGCATAGTAATGCTTTGATTTTAAATACTTTGTAATGTTTATTCAAAGGTAAGGCTGTTTTATTCAATAAAAATACAAAATGCGTCTTAATTTGTAAAATATAAAATTTTGTAAATTGCGCCATATTGCGGCCGTATTGGAAAAATGCGTCAAGGGTAGAGGGTGCCAGGACCTATCTGCGGTAGGTCTTGCCGCCAGGCTTGCGCTTCGGTACTCTGTGGCTCGTGGATGCTTCCACTACCTTCTCTCCAGCCCCTCTACCCTTGACGCATTCTTTTCAATATGGCGGAATTAACAAAATTCAATATTTCACGAATTAAGACTAATTTTATATTGGTATTGTACCAAATAAAACCTTTGAATAAACATTATCTACGATGCACGATGTATATAAACTTCGATCAAGGTTAAAACTAGATACAACATAGAACTCTGAAATGTGAAAAATAGATGTCCAAACTGCCTTTGGGAGCTTATTTGCTCGTAGTCTATGCAATTAAAGTAAAACTGTACACTAATGCAATAAGGTTGACATTCGAATATTAGACGTATGGTCGAAATTATGTTTCGTATTGTTCTATTGCTGATATCATTTGTTTCTGTGGGGACAAGTTTTTATTGTGATTTTATACGTAATGCGGATTCTATGGGATTTAGTTCGGTGTATATAAATTATAAAATCAAAGGATGACTAAGCGATGAAAAGAGAAATAAATTTTCAAACTTTGTAAATATGAACGCAATGGCGTCAAGGGTAACCCTCCTGGAAGGTACCGGAGCTGAAAAGTCGCTCACTGCCAAAGTGCCAACGGTGCTCGGGACATCCGAGAAGCAGCAGCCTTAGCCTGTAACGCAATGGTGCCAAAATGGGCTCTCAGTTGAAGGCTTCAATTACGATTTATTAATGCTGTCGGTCCTTTTAATGTTTTTGTAGTACAAAACAAGTGTGTCTACACTGCACATGGATGCAAGTTACTCGTGTGAGCGTGTATGGCCTAATCTTTTGTGGAATGTGGGCTTCATACCTTTAAATGAGTAGGAGTTTTTCAACAGGACTGGCTGAAAAGGGAAATTTCTTTGCGTTTCGCGCTGCTGGTCTTGATTTTGCTGCCTTTTTCCCGTGAAAGGGATTTTCGCTGCAGGAGTTTGGCGAGTAAAAGGCATTTTAGATGTGCAGGGGCCTTAGTCTGTAACGCAATGGTGCCAAAATGGGCTCTCAGTTGACGGCTTCAATTACGATTTATTAATGCTGTCGGTCCTTTTAATGTTTTTGTAGCACAGCAAAAAATATTCTGATTCTAATTCTAGAGGATTAGTTCTCTGGTTGCAGGAGAAAAACGAGGAAACCCCGGTTTTGTCCTTCTGCTGGGACGCCATCGACACGCCATTGCGTTACAGGCTAAGGCCCCAGGCTGGTAGAGCCACTGCTCACGGCGTCAGGGTCGTAAAGTCAGCTAATGCACTCATTAGCTGGCTTTCCGACCCTCAGGCCGGATATCAACTTAAATACACAGAGTGATCTAGGCTCTGCAGCGCCGAGTGGTCTCTTCACCCATCTAGTGTGAGTGAAGGTGCCACTGGACTCATTACGTAGATGCAAAGGCCTTAGTTTTTTTTTAGATCTAGGTAGATTTACTTGGAAATTTTAGTGTCCGACTAAGAAACTTTACATAAACTCTACATTGACGATATACAGAGGAAAAGAACGTATAAGTTATTTTATGTATCTGCCTTTTATGCATAATAATAATATGTATCTCACTTTCTTTTGTCTCCATCATAGGCTATCTGTAAGATATTGCTTTTAGCAACAAGGCCGCCAGTTTATTTGTGTGTGTGTCAGGTACCTTGTTTATTAAATAATCAGATACTTTTGAAATCCTTGTCCAAGGGAATCTAAAGCTACTTAGGTTTATAAAAATACCATAGAATTTTAAAATACTTGAAATTTTGAATATTGCATTGCACTATAATCCTACTTAGGCAATTTTCTTACTGAAAGATTCCTTGAAGCTTTTGTTTTTTGTGTTGACGATGATTTACCTGCAATAAAAAGAAAAAAATACGGTTAGACAATTAAATTAAATGGGTGTAATAAGTCTATGTTGATAGGTATCTATGTATAAATGACACTTTCAGGATTCTAAACTGTTTCGTAAGTAATAATCATTAACGCAGTGTTTCGCAAATTATAAATCAAGGTTGAAAATCACAATAAGGTGAAAACCTAGGCATAACTAGAGCCGCCAATGGAAAAAAATCATATCTTCTTGCTCTACCAAAAAGAAAAGTCCCAGGAAAAGTGTCTACCCGTCCCTTTCACCCCTAAAACAAAGAACCATTCCCTTCCCTTTCACGAAAACAAAATCGCAATCACGCCAAAGCACACCTGTGCCAACGTAACAAAAACGAAAAAATAAAAGAAAAACCAAAAGACGCAATGCTGCCAACATAATAAAGAGACAAGTCGTAAAAAAGTAAACAGGTTCATACAGCCAGTCTCGGCATAACGGGCCGCACGCACACAGAGGCAAAAACGCGCACACAACCAAGTGACACGTCGGAACAGCTGTATGGAAACTGTGTCAGGGGACCGCTATGAACGGTATTACGGTACCAATGACAAAAACTGGTTGGTGCTACTCGACGCTAGATGGCGTTAGGCGTCACGAAGATGGTTTTCGTTTTCTTTTGTGTGGTTCTATGATTGAAACTTGCAATCTAGATGGTGATTTATTAGTTTTGCTTAAAATTGTTGCCACCAGCAGAGATGTCAAGACTAGGAAATTATATATTAGGTATGTGAAGACCTAAAAACTATTATGAAATATGACTTGCCCTAATCATTACCTATTAGGGCCTAATGGTATAAAACCACAGCCATCCCTATAATATTATAGCCATATCTTTAGTGTATTATTTTATTTATTGTTGCACATACTAAATTATATAAATAGTATGTGCGAAGAACAATAAATAATATCGGTATTTCAAACAACAAAGAAAAGTTGCTACGAAACATTAGTTGGATTTTCCACCCGTAGATGGCATTACTAGTTAACAGTATTTTTATTTTTAAAACTTAAACTTTCGTGAGCACTGCACATTTTTTCTATTACTAGTCGGCTACACCGACAAATTACTAGTGAGTAAAACCGTGACTTAATAGAAAAAAGTATTTTTATTTGTAAGTCTCAATTAAAATTAAAGAAAATAATACCAACTATTAAGTGAAATTACTTTTAAAAAATGTCTAGCCTAGAGCTTATGTCAAAGAGTATAAGTTACCGTTAAATTCTAGTCTTTCAACCTGTAAAACATGCTTCTAGCCAATATTATTCCTACCTAACAAACAAGGAATGTGACCGAAAATGGGTAACGTGATTTGTAAAGGTCAGATGAAATTTTTATTTAAAACTATGATTTTGTTGTAGAAAAACATATTTTCTTTTTGGATGCGTTTTTTTCTAAAAGCAGCCCTTCAAATGAGAATCCCTAGGATA
This sequence comes from Zelleria hepariella, assembly GCA_949319315.1. Classification (NCBI taxonomy): domain Eukaryota; kingdom Metazoa; phylum Arthropoda; class Insecta; order Lepidoptera; family Yponomeutidae; genus Zelleria; species Zelleria hepariella. Next base: position 3,365,240 of record OX439385.1, on the reverse strand, counting down.
ACTATTTTTAGGACCTAATAGCTACGAATAAATCCCGCACAAAAAAAAAACACTTTTGACCTCAAGGCACCTCAGTCTAACTGGGGGTTTCTCTTCACGTTATTGCGCTCATATCGACAATTTTTTAAAATTAAATTTTATCTCTTTGAATTTGCATAGTCTTGCTTTGATTTTGTATACTTTGTAACGTTTATTCAAAGGTAAAGCTATGTTGTACGGTCGGCCCCAGTCACAGATACCCCAGGGCAGCTCTTACCGCGCGCGGCATAAGGGCGCCAATCGAACAAAAAGGGGTATCTTAGCGTGTGGCCAACTGTACTTACAACATCAATATAAAATGCGTCGAATTTCTTGAAACCTTGAATTTCGTAAATTGCCCCATATTGAAAAAATGGATCAAGGGTAGAGGGGCTGTACCTTAAAGGTAAGCCGGGAAACCTTTTAAATGTACCAAAGTAAATGTACGCACCACACTATGCAAGGTGTTACAAAAGGTCTTAACTCATTTTGCAGGGTGTACCCGGTCACAAATTGACATTTCTGTAAAAAAAGTTGAAAAAACTTTATTTTATAACATAATTGAAAAATGTTTAAAAGTTTTCTTGTTTTTGGTTTTAGTTCATAAACACATGATTGTATGCGTGGTGCATTTGCAAGTTCATAAAACATTGTGAAAATTAATGAAATCCATAACTCTTTTAAAAATACTTTTCTCCCGCCACGCTTACATTTTAATTGATATAAAAATCTTTTAAAAACGGAACGTCGTAGAGCTAAAAAATAATTGAGGTGAAATCCCAATCACCGGGTGCTATCTACACTAATCTACACTAATATTATAAAGAGGAAAAGTTTGTAAGTATGTATGTAGGTTTGTAGGGGGTAATCTCCCAAACTACTCACCCGATTTCAAAATTTCTTTGACTAATGGGAAGCTACGTTATTGCTGAGTGCTATAGGGTATTTTTTATCGTGACATACATTGTTTTTTATCACGAAATCGCGTGATTTGTAAATCAAGTCGGAAAAAAAATACTGGCAAATTGCGCATTAAAGAGATATACAAAAAAGCTCCCGACAGCATATTATATCCTGTAGTCTACGCGGACGAAGTCGCGGGCAAAAGCTAGTTATCCTGTAAAAAGAGTTAGGACATTTTCTACCTTGTAAATAGTTTTTACGAAGACCGAAGCATGGTCTGCAACACGCTAGGATACCCCATGTTAAACGGTAGGTAGCTTGCTGGCCGTAAGTAGGTACGGTCGGCCACAATCTCAGATACCCCATGGCAGCTCTTATCGCGCGCGGCATAAGGGCGCTAATCGAACAAAAAGGGGTATCTGAGACTGTGGCCGACTGTACTAAAGTTCGACGATACTGCACGCACAAAATTTTTGATATCCCACTTCCCACTTTCACACTTATATTATAAATGCGAAAGTTTGTGAGTGAGTTTTCACGCTGAAACGGCTGAACGGATTTGGATGAAATTTGGAATAGAGATAGCTTAGACATCAGAATAATATACAAGGTGTTACAAAAGATGCTAACTCTTTTTACAGGGTAATAACACCCGGTGATAGGGATCGCAACCTAATTTTTTTTTTTGTTCTATGACATTCCGTTGATTTTTAAATTAATAAAATGTGAACGCTGTGGCGGGAGAAAAGTATTTTTTAAATATTGTTTTCATTGACTTTCACAATGTTTTAACAACTCAAACCTATGCAAATGCACCTACACACACCTACACCTACCTACACCCACAAACATATTTTTAAATTTGAGCTAATACCAAGAACAAAAAAGTTATGAAAAAATTTCAATTTTGAGGTTATAAAATTTAAATTGTTTTTTTCAACTTTTTTTTTACAGAATTGACATCCTTTTGACCAGTAGGTTACACCCTGTAAAAAGAGTTAGGATGTTTTGCAACACGTTGTATAGGGTACATATGATGACGCCTTTACACTTAGGAGCAAAGTAAAGCACATATCCCTTTTCTGTAGTCCACGCGGGCGGAGTCGCGGGCAAAAGCTATTTTTTATATTTTGTTCACTGTATAAACTAGGACCATCCCATTTTGCCCCACCAGCCACTCAGTGGGGTGGCCAGTGGGGCAAAATGGAATATTTTTTTGTGTGATTCCATTTTGCCCCACCCGTGGGGCAACTCTGGTGGGGCAAAATGGAATGGTCCATAAACGGACTAAAGCCTTTCTATCTACGTAATGAGATGATTTATACAGCGTCTAGTGGCACCTTCATTCACATTAGATGGGTGAAGTGACCACTCGGCGCTGCAGTGCCTGGGACATTGTTTTAGATGGAGTAGGCTTGCCCAGCACCTATACCATCCTGATAGCTCACTGTATAAACGCAGTATAAAACAAGATAATACGATACCCATGTGTCACTTTACAAAACAACACCTTGTATAAATAAAATTATTTTTATCAACCTACTAGCTGACCCGGTGAACTTCGTATCACCTGAAATAGTTTGACTCTCCGCGTCAAAAATGGCGATTCCAATACAAAATGACCAATTTTTATTTCTTCCGTTTTTCAGCTAATCCTTTAACTTTTCCCATATTTCTTTGCTTTTAAACCTACCCTGAACTATGGTGAACTAAACAAAACAGTAAATATGCAAATCGGTCAAGCCGTTTCTTAGTTTTAGCGAGACTAATGCACGGCGATTCATTTATATATATATATATATATAGATAAAGATAATAGGTACACACGACAGCACGTGAGACCGTACACTTTTGTTGTAAAGTCGCCCGTAACGTAACCGAGTTGAGTGCTAGCGTGTAAGGGTCGCGAGCTGTCGTGTGTGTGTACGTATGATTTATCGAAAAAAAAAATATTTTTCGATTATAGCTATTTTCTCGCAAATAAACTGGTTTTGAGAACTAGCAACTGTAAGATTTTTTTTGCAGAAAAAACCATATAGGTTTCACACAGGTTGCATCTGCTGCAATCCTGTATGTAGGTCAGATCTGTCAGGCCCTATTTAGGTAAGTATAGCTTCACTTTACAGTTTCCGGAAATACATTTGGCCGGAAGTGACTATCGATTTTTTACTCAAGGCTTAGTATTATACACCGTCTAGGATGCAGTCCGTAGGTGTAAATGGTTATCCCACCAAAAACATTTTCATGTAAAAACTGTTGCCAAGACGAGACCATACACCTCGCGCAGTCAAAAAGCTATCAGATCTCATGTAGAGCCAAGCTTCTAATTCTACACGCCCTAACTCTACAAGCCCTAATTTCACAAACTCTACACCTTAGTCAAAATATGTGGCTTCGCTGACGAAATCGGGAATTTTTCGACATCAATAAAATCTAAAGTATAACCTCTATGCAATTCGGTAAGCAAAGTTTTTTGTTTGAAAGTCCGTTATTGGCTTAATCTTATCTTTAGACAATATTGAGAAACTAATTTCAATATTTTTTATTTTGGTCCAGTAGTTTGGATTTTACAACGTTTCAAAGATACGGTTTTATGACCTTCACGCGACGGTCTGCATACTGTTGGCGGTCATAGGAACAAAACATTTTAGCGCATAAAAACTAAACTACTGGACCAAAATAAAAAATATTTAAATTAGTTTCTCAATATTGTCTAAAGATAAGTTTAAGCCAATAACGGACTTTCGAACAAAAAACTTTGCGTACCGAATTGAAACTTTTTATGCGTCTACTATTAGGCATCATTGTTCCCGAGAATTTTGTTGATCTGGTATAAACCAAATCCAAGTTATGAGGGTTCGAAAATCGACGAAGAGCTTCGAGTAAAAGGTACTAGTGCCCCCTTGAGCTTCGCTACTCGTCTTGGCGGGGGCACTAGCGTGCCCCCTCATGTAAAGCCAAGCATTTTTTTATTTTTATTTTTTTATTTATTTTTACGAAAACAAACGGTCACAACATAAATTATATACAAAGAATTTTTCTTACATAGACCTGTAGTTTAGCATCTAACTCTACAAGCCCTAACTTCACAAACTTTACATCTTAAGATGCAGTACGTCTCACAACTAGCGCCGCCAATGAAAAAAAAAATCTATATATTTTTTGGATGCGTTTTTAGCAAAAACACTCCTGCGATTTCTCAACGCGAGGCTTAACTATTTTTAGGACCTAAGGTTTGGATTCCAGGATTCGATTTCCTACGAATGCAATCGATTCTCGCCAAAAGTGGCCACTATTGGCGAGAATCGATTGCATTCTTAAGTTCTAGGATCTAGAATCCAAACCTTAGGTCCTAAAAATAGTTAAGCCTCGCGTTGAGAAATCGCAGGAGCGTTTTTGGCTAAAAACGCATCCAAAAAAAAGATATGATTTTTTTTTCATTGGCGGCGCTAGTTGTGAGACGTATTTCATCTTAAGGCTTTAATAAGGGCTAACTAGCGCCACCAATGATAAAAAACATGGCTTTTTTTATAACCCCCTTTTTGCAAAAGTTAAACAACAGAGTTTTCTATATTACTAATAGCAATTTTTAGAACCATCAGCCCAGAGCCGAGACCCAGGAATCTAGGCTACAATTTAACTTTTGGCAGAAAGGGCCGTTTTTGGCATAAACGAAATTGTAGCCTAGGTTGTTGTTCCTAGATTGCAGGTTGTAGGTTCTAAAATTGCTATTAGTAATATAGAAAACTCTGTTGTTTAACTTTTTCAAAAAGGGGGTTATAAAAAAAACCATGTTTTTTATATCATTGGTGGCGCTAGTTAGCCCTTATTAAAGCCTTAATCAAAATATTATGTGGCTTGGCCGTTTCGTTACTAAAAAGAACTTGTATTAACAGAAATGTAATGAACAGTGAATTTATCCCATATTTTATGACGGTAGCGAAATGGCATTTGAGTCGAAGAACGATATCTTTTTAGGACCTAATCCTAAGACCTAAAACCTACCTAAGGCAGGGAACTACATTAGAGGAAAAAACCTAAACTTCCTCGTATAGGGAATGATCATCATCATCATCATATAACTCCGTGGCCACTGTTGGACGACGTAACACTTAGATTAAGGAAATGGGTTATGGTTATGGCTATGACGATTTGTCGAGAAAGTATTTGTTTCTATACGAGACAGCACGACAATATTTATACACCGTGGAATTTTAGTGGTTTTAAAGCCGAAAGTATTTAGTTGCACTCGTGATTCTGAGCCAAATTCCAAAATTTTACTTCAAAACGAGCGAAAAAAAAAAAACACTTCCCAATACAAACAGCTATCGCCAATCGACACCATTTGTATGGAGAAGTGATTTTTTTTTCGCGCGTTTTTGAATGAAATTTTGTAATTTGGCTCAGAATCACCAGTGCAACAAAATACCTTCGGCTTTAAAACCACTAAAATTGCACGGAGTATGGTCTTGGACAGTGGACTGCCCCTCTACCCTTGACGCATTTTTTGCAATATGGCGGAATTTACAAAATTCAATATGACTCTTTTTATATTGGTATTGTATCTACAAACATTACGAAGTATATAACATCAAAGGATGACTATGCGATGTAAAAGAGAAATTAATTTTCAAACGATTTCGGCGATAGCTGTCTGATTCTAAATTAGTCAATTTTGTTTTAGGTTGTATTCTGAAGTTGTCAACTTCAGATTTGTGCCAATTTCGGTTCAAAGTCAATTTCTGAGGAGGTCAGATTCTCAGTAGGATGGTCTGATGTCACGTCGGAATAGAAATAGGTTTTAATCGCAAAAAAGCAGTACAATCATGAACAGATAGACATTGACGGATTTGTAAATATGAACGCAATGGCGTCAAGGGGCCTGAGTCTGTAAAGCAATAGTTGCAAAATGGACTCAAAGTTGATGGCTTCAATTACGATTTATTAGTGCTGTCGGTACTTTCAATGTTTTTGTAGTACAGCAAAGAATAATCTGATTCTAATAATTCTAGAGGATTAGTCCCTGGTTGTATACTAGAAGAAAAACGAGGAAACCCCGGTTTTGTCCTTCTACTGGGACGCCATCGACACGCCATTACGTTATTTATATATTCATATAAAATCACGTTGGTTGTATGGGAGCCCCCTTAAATATTTATTTTATTGTTTTTTTATATTTGTTGTTATAGCGGCAACAGAAAGACATCATCTGTGAAAATTTCAACTGTCTATCTATCATGAGATATAATAGCCTGGTGACAGACGGAAAGACAGGCAGACGGACGAACAGCGGAGACTAGAGAAGTAATAGGGTTCCGTTTTACCCTTTGGTTCGGAACCTTAACAAAACACGATGGTTGTACGGGACCCCCCTTATTTTTTTATTTTAAACATTTCTCTAACTACTAGATAATTTTCCTTAATAACAATAAAAATAAAAATAAGAACTAAAAAGAAAGACCATTATTTATTCCCAAAAATCCCATAAAGATCGTCGCATAATCTACAGGGTGGACTCTAATTCGATAGTAGGCTGTCTACTGATCACTACAAACAATTTGTACTAGGTGGTTAAAAATGGAGAAAAAAATATATATCAGCTGTTCCATACAAAAGATCGACTCAGTACTGCGTCAACAGCTAATATTTTTTTCGCTCCATTTTTACTTTGGCCCGGTTTCTGAATTGAGAATTTAAAGAAAGTAAATACTTAACTATCGTTCTGTCACGTTCTTTTGTGAGAAATCCGCAGAGGCAGAACGATAGTTAAAGTGCTTGCTTAGCGAATTTCTCAAATCAGAAACCGGCAGTTAAAGTTACGCCATCGAATTAGAGTGCACCCTGTAGACTTAGCTCCGGACAAACGCAGGCAGTGGTTGTTGTTGTGAATGTCAGGCGGTCAGGAATCTAGGTCTAGTGCAAATGAGCAGTCGAGACCTCATTCTAGTGACCGACGGTTTGCCGACAGTTGGACGACGGTTTGCCGACGCCCGATGCTTTGTGAATTTTGTGATACTGGGCCCTTATCCTGTAACACAATGGTGCCAAAATGGGCTTCCGGTTGACGGTTTTAATTACGATTTATTGATGCTGTCGGTCCAGTGTCGGTCCTTTGAATGTTATTGTAGTACAGCAAAGAATATTATGAGTCTAATCTTATAGGATTATTTCGCTGGTTGTAGGAGAACAACGAAAAAATCCCGGTTTTGTCCTTCTACCTAGGACGCCATTGAGACGCCATTGTGTTACAGGCTAAGGCCCCTGGGTTACGCAATGGTGCCAAAATGAGCTCTCAGTTGAAGGCTTCAATTACGATTTATTAATGCCGTCGGTCCTTTTAGGGTGGTATTACTGAACGCTCCTAGATATCAGTTTAAACTCTTGCCGCCCAGTCGGAGTTTAAACATCGTTTTGTAGTGTCGATGATAAAAACCGTGCATGTTTTGATTTGAATTTAAATACTCTTTCGCTGTACTACCCGACCAAGCCAACTAGGCATCTGGCACCTAGGCAGCCGCATACAAACCAGGTGCTAGTTGACTTGGTCGGTTAGTATGGACATTTAAATCAAAACATGCACTGTTTTATCGACAGTGCTACTAACCCATGTTTAACTACATATAAGGAGCGTTCTGTAAAACCACCCTTAAGGCTGGATTCCGTCGATTATGTGAATTTGAATTTGAATTTGAATGTGTTCTGGTCTACGAAGCAGTGGCACTGCCCAAAAAACTTGTCGTAGTCCAGAACACATAATCGGCTGAATTATTGTTGTTCTGTTGCTTACAATAATGAAAAGAATACTATGTTATTGCCGCGAACGAAAAATCGCTGAACAAAAAAAGTTTAGCTACAAAATGTAAAAAACTGTGAAAATTTTGAATTTCCCGCCACGCTGCTATCGTCCACCCTTAATGTTTTTGTAACTAGTACAGCCAAGAATACGCTGATTCTAATTCTAGAGGATTAGTTCACTGGTTGTAGGAGAAAAACGAGGAAATCCCAGTTTTGTCCTTCTACTGGGGCTCCATCGACTCGCCATTGCGTTACAGACCAGGGGCCTTAGCCTGCAACGCAATGGTGCCCAAATTGGCTCCCAGTCGACGGCTTCACTTACGATTTATTAATGCTGTCGATCATTTTAATGTTTTTGTAGTACAGTAAAAAATATTCTGATTCTAATTCTAAAGAAATAATTCTCTGGTTATAGAAGAAAAACGAGGAAACCTCAGTTTCATCCTTCTGCTGGGACGCCATCGACACGCCATTGCGTTACAGGCTAAGGCCCCTGTTGTGACAATAACATTCGCTTACGGCGAATGAAAACATCGTGAGGAAAGCAGGAAACTCGTAATGTTACTGGCCGAGGAAAAGATTGCAATATTTTTTTTAGGCTATAAAGCAGTGTTAAATTTTTTTTTTGTGATGGCAAAGTAGTTTTTACTAGTCAAACTATGTATTTTCAAAAAGGTTAATATTTTTTTACGTAGATATTTTGCTGGCTGATAAGTCTGAAAATAAGACAAATGCCTTTAGGTTCAAATTAAAAAGATTTGCATTTTAAAAAATCTAATATTTTATTGTCTATATTAAATAGCCTTGCCTTTGAATAAAACATTACATAGTTAAAGTACCTATATGAAATCAAAGCACGACTATGCTAATTCAAAGATTAATTTAATGAAAAACCAGCAAAGCGCGAGTCGGACTTGCGTACGAAGGGTTCCGTAGTACCCTTATCTATAAAAAATCTTTGAAAATAAAATAACAGTTTTTACCTGACGCAGTAGTGTTGGCCGTCGTAGTTATCGACACGGTTGTTGTGGTCGTCGCGTCGCTCGCCGTCGACGCGTTTGCGGCAGCGTTTGTCATCTCCACAATCCTATCCACTGCTATTCGATTCCCAGGCAAGATAACAGAGGTCTCAGCCGGTTCCTGGGTCTCCATACTCGATTCTTCCATCAGGGGGCTAGGGGGCGCGTTTTCGCGCAAATCGTTGGCAACTATAACGTTGACTGTAGTTAGAGACTCAAGTTCTGAAGAGTCAGTCAAGTGATGGCCTGAGTTATCGATGTAGACTGCCGCCGATCGCGCTCCAAGTGTCTCCATCACGCTTTCAGCTAAAGATCTGGTTGACAGCTCATCGATGTCGATGTCTTGTTTTATGTCGATGATTATTTGGTGTCGCTTAGTCCCGGACCCTGAAGGACTCGCCACTTGGTGCACACTGACTTGCGCCTCCGTGCCTGGCTGAGACATGTGGTGCTGGATGACATGAGTCAGTTGTCCCTCCAGCGAATTGTCGCGATTGCCCGCCATTTTAGCTTCAAACTTCCGCTTCCGCAGTCTTCAACTCTCTCGATTAAGACACATACCGCTCAACAATCCGTGCTCGTCGATACATCGATCGTCCAACACGCACAACACTAATCAGTCAAGTAAATACGCGAGACAGATAAAATCAATCGGCGATCAGACTTATAAGAATCAGTCGAAAGTCTTTGTTTTTTTAACCGTAAAATTATTGCGTGAGAAGCTAGGAGACTAATTTTAATGATAAGTAAAACGCGCCCTCCATTTTTTTTATTATTACTTAGTTGTTTTTTTTTTAATTAATGAACACGTTATTATATCACAAACGAATTAGATTGAACACTCAGATGGTACCGTTGTCTGTCGCCCACGTAAATGTTTTTTGTTTGGCATTCGGATACCCCAATGCGGGTTGGGCGCGCGCAGCTGCGGAAAACTAGGTCAGGGGTCAAAGTCCTCAGCTAGCCGATATTTTCGAAAATGGAACGTTAAAATTAAAAATAGTTGTGCGGTTTTTGTTTTTTTTTTAGTGGCAGTGGAAGAGGCACTAGGTAGTGTTTTTCTTTTTTAAGGGCAGCTACATGCTGGCTGGTTGGTCGACACAATGACACCGTGTCCTATATTTGCCGGTTAGAGGCGTAGCGGCCCCGTAGACACTGTGAGGCCTACGAAAGCGTAGCGCTACGCGGCGCTACGACGTTTGGCGGCGCGCGCGGACGGCAACGCTTCCGGGGATGAGTCCGGAGATATCTTTCGAAGGTTTCTTTGTGGGGTGAAACTGAAGCTTCTGATGGTGAGAATAATGTTTTTTTTTTGTCAAGTCGTTGTGGTTGGTTTTGTGACGGACATTAACATTGGGATTTAACTTCAATGTTTTAATTAGATAATTGACAAGTTATTTTAGATTCCTAAATCGTCGAGTACTTATTCTTTATGCTGTAGCTTTTGGTTTTGGCTAGGTACAACTTGCTTTTTTAAATATGGATTATGTTAATAAGTATATTTTGCATTCAGTCTTGTCCATTTTTTGTCACATTTTGTGTCGACAAACTTTTCTTTACACACTTTATTATTAGTATTGTTATTAATTCAATAATAACCGCCTATCTTCAGCAACTAAAATAACGTTTGAACCACCCGCTAAGTTCCTCCACTTTTCACACCACATTTCCTCTGCACGAAGCCATCAGTGGAAAAATCCCGAGACCAATCTCCGAGCCCACTTCCCTTGTGCGCCCCGCGTCAGCGCGGGACACGTGCCGACGCATGCGTATAACTACCCCCTGTCTCCTTCTCCATCTAGCTGGATATCGGTGTCCCTTTCCCGCGGCTTCGATCGCGTCGAAACCATGAAAAAACATACATATAATCGAATTTATGTGAGACTTGTGAGAGGGCTTGCCTGAAGCGTTGGCAGGGGAAAGGAAAAAGGACGTTGTGACCTTCTGGGCACAAAAAAAGCTTTGTCATACTGGGCGTTTCGGAAAGGTCCTGTCGAAATTTGGGAGGTGATTCCATTGGTCAATACCAACCAGTTTCACTATGGGACCTAATCTCAAATGTCAAGAAAATCTGATGGTCCATTGTATGTATCATATGGTAGCACTATACAATACCTAGGCCCGGTTTCTGAATTGAGAATTTTACTAAGTAAATACTTAACTATCGTTCTGTCACGTTCTTTTGTGAGAAATCCGCAGAGGCAGAACGATATTTAAGTACTTGCTTAGCGAATTTCTCAAATCAGAAACCGGCAGATAGTGAAAGTGATTCATAATAAGAGTGGAACGAGCCCTTAAGTTATACAGATTTTTTTTAACACCCTGTATAAAGGGGGAGGACAAAAAGAGGTGTGGTATTTTAGATCAGAAAGACGGAGCTCTTTGGACTGATTTTTCTTTCACACGTAATTAATCTTGTATGAAAAAAATAAGTTACCTAACACACCCAGTTTTGTGACATTCATAAACATTTTGATGATATTTTCGCTGAAAAAAAGGCAGCGCGCTTTTTTTTTCTTTAAAAAAATAAAAAATATTATTTCAAATTATTACAATGGTATTAAAACATTCATAAAAATTCAATAAAAAATTACGAATTAAATGAGGTAAAATTAAAATAAAATAAATCAAATTATAGAATAAAGTGCAAAAAAAAAACTTTGACCGGAAAATTTAAACCCTCATAATCTTAGACAAAGGAAAGTCCGTAACGAAAAAAGTTTGACGAAAACTTGGTCTGGTGACCTCACAGTTTGTTATGTAACGTTTCCGGTAATAACAGGGTTGATAAAAAAGGTTGATAACAACCAAAACAAGGAAAACGCAAAACGCCTTCGATAAACAACCCATACGTAAACAAAACAGGGGCCTTTGTTTTGTTTTCTCCAGTAATGAGGGCTACTGTTTTAGTTCTCGATAGCTGGCGCCACTGTCGAATAACGTCATGAAGTATATAAATTAAAGAAAAAAATACATAAAAGACACATTATACCTACCTTAAAACTGTACCAAGCATCGAGCAAGGCCCGTGTTGTTCGAAGAAACGTAGAATACAATTTTACGAAAGTTATAACGACATTTTAGTTTCAAATTGGTATCTCATAAACGGCTGAACCGATTGTGATAAAACATACCTAAGAACACTTGCTATAAAACCCGCTTTCAAATTTGAAAAACTGCATCCAAATCGTTTCACCTTAGGCTAGCGGTCAAACTTATAACTCTCCTCTTTTTTAGTCGGGGGTTAAAAAGTGGGTATAGTATTACGCATTTATCTTTCACATTCACTGCCTTCGGGCCTTCAGGTAACCTCCTTAAGAGTTCCCTGTGCAAGCGTTTCACCCAGAGCGAGACGGGGCGCGGGAAAAGTGAGAGGCAATGTGGCTGTATGAGTCTACCTGTGTGCGTGTTCTTTCACGAGTATGTACTCGTAGTTGTAGTTGTAATGTAATAGATCTATTTTCCCATATGTTTTCGTAGTTCAGCTGCCATTTCTACATTTTATTAGCTATTTCGAAAATCTATTTTTTTCTGACATTTACAATACATTATTGATGTTGTCAAAGTAGTCAGACTCCAAAAGACAGTGTAATAATGTAAGTAAATAACAGCTGAAAGTAACCCTTTTTTCGGCGTGAAAAACACATCGCTCTAATTTCTTTCAGGCTATTTTTTTTTTATTATAAAAACTATTTTCAAACCTCCGTATTGGTCATCTACTGATATTTATAAACCAAGTTCCAGTCAAATCCAGCCTGTAGTTCAGAAATTAAACCTGAACTACGTTTGTGTGGAACATCGCTGCTTCAGGGCGTTCTTAATGAAACAACAATAGGAGCTACATTAGGTAGGTACATTGCGAATATCCATATAGCTAACGTCGATCGAACACTCAGTGCCTGTAATGGAAAAACCTCAATGTTCATTCAATCATGATCCTTAAATCCTTCGCACTACAGACTTCTAAGAACAAAATAAGCTATAACAAAACCTAAAATTCGACGCAAGGTAAATTAACTTTTAAACTCTACCGCTACAAAGACCAAATTCCAAATTGAAGTTAAAACTTAGGTCTAAAAGTACAGTGATGGCAGCACTCTATGTTACCTTAAGTTAGTCTTAAAGTGTACGATGTAAGTGCTATAATTGAACAAACAAAGTTACTTCTGATAGTACAACGTTCAGTCCCTCTACTCTCAAAGCTGTTGAGTCAAGACGAGGATTTTTTTTGAAAATTTCTCTATGAATGTGAAAAGAACAAGGTCCAATTCCACAAACCCAAGGCGTCAAGGGTAACCACCCTGGGGGTTACCCTTGCCACTATTGCGGTCATATTGACAAAGCTTTAAAAATTAATTTATGTTTGATTTCGCATAGTCATGTTTTGACTTTATATGCTTCGTAATGTTTATTCAAAGGTAAGGCTTTTTTCTGCAATAAAAATATAAAATGCGTCTCAATTCGTAAAATATTGAATTCTGTAAAGTGCGCCATATTGAAAAAAATGCCTCAAGGGTAGAGGGGCTGGGGCGGGTAGCTCTAGTGTTGAAAATGGCGCCATATTGAAAAATAGTGCCAAGAGTAGGGAGGCAGGCTTGAGGGGGTTGCGCGCGCATGGGGGGATGTGGGGGGGGGGTCCAAGGACGCCTGTAGAGTGAGCTAAATACCTGGGTTTGTGACCTAAAGTCCTAGTCAGGATATAGGACGGCCCTTTTCCTGTAAATCTAGATTCTAGACTTCGTCCTGAAAATCTAGATTCGAGTCCTTTGAACTGAACATTTCTGGCCTTCGCATCCTTTATTGAGTTATTGAGTCCTTTGTTCTATTTTTGTAGCGATTTCAAGGTTTCACGAACGAGCGAGCAAAGCGAGCGAAGTTCTCCGAGTCTACTTGAACAATCCGGCGCTTGTATGTTTGAATGTATGTATGAAAATTCGTTCGACGATAACTCGAGTATTTGGTCGGTTTGTCATGAAATTTTGTAGGCGGGTAAATTAAATTAAGTTTTTTTTTTTTTAATTCGAACATGAGCCAAATCGGTAGAGGGGTTGCCGAGATATGGGGTTTTACAGTTTTTAGTTACACTCGCGAGTTCGCCGTTCGGGGCGAACCACTAGTTTTATTGATGCAGAGACAGTAGACTAGTTTCGACCTCGTCTGGAACCCTTAACCTATTGTGTGCCGTCTACGAGATATTTCGTGGCTAGACTAAAGGAGAACAATAGCGTACCTACTTACTTGATTTTAAGCAAAGGATATTTTATGTTTATCTTTTATGTTTTGTCTTTGTTTCTTTTATGTCAAAGCTATACAGAGTAATTTTTCGTCGTCAAGTTCGAAATATGATTTCCAACAACTTTTGTTCTACGACTTTTCGAATAGGTAGTTAGCGGGATACGTTTTATTTATTATGCGTTTTTTATTCCTTAAAAGTTTGCATTTGTACCATTTCAGCCCGCGGCGCGCTTTCGTGCCCCTCCACTCTCTACTTTGCAATCGGTACATTCGTTCCTAAAAGAGTTAGAAATTTTTATATCGAAGTGTCTCAAACTACTTCTTGCCTTATGCAAACATCCAGCAAAAACTGACTTAGCGCAACATTAATAAAATTAATTACCCACCTTCCTTGATTAATGTTCTTAAGAATACATATTTAACCATTTAACAAACCAAAAGTTTAAAAAAACCAGTCGTTTATAATTACCGTCAAAAATCCACTGTTATTTTCGTCTCACGCCAGTCAGCGCCATCTTGCGCCGAGTAGCGGTACTAAATTGTAATTGGTAAAAGTAAAACTTTGCCAAGATAACGGTCCGCCGGGGTTCAGTGACCCCCGAAAATGCGTTGCGCAATTTTCTTCGAGTTAAAACCTCTTCGGTCACAAGGTAGTCGTACATTCTTGACGTGGCGGGAATTTTAAATTTCGAACTGTATTTTTTTCTTCTTTAGGCTGCGTTCGATGAATTGTAAATATTTTATTTTGGTTTCCCGCATGCCGTTTGGGCTATTTTGGTATGCTGTGTGTTATAAATACATTGTGCGGTTGGAATATTAATTTCTATAAATTATATCTACCTAGCATAAAAAGTGAAAAATCCTAGGGATGGGCGTGGTGGATGAATCAGACTTGCCACTTTCTTGTACGTGACTAACGGTGGGTAAATCTTGCAACATTAGCAATGTTAGTAATAATCGTATTTTTTTTTCTAAAACAAGGCAGTGGTTGCGGTATTGAACCCGTAGCCGTGCCAAACTGCCAAACACCATTAGTTATTGGCACTGAATCCGTGAATTCGAGTATATTTAGGTGCTAGTTTTTTTTTTATCGACTCCAAAATTATGTTAGTCCTTCCATCCAACATACTTTTTTTTTTTGTCGTGTGTGATGGTTACAGATGGGATTCTTCCCGGGAATCAACCCATTTTGGGAAGAAACGCGGAAAGTTTCCGGGAAGATTCCCAAAATGGGTATTTATGTGGGTAGAAACGTTTTTCATTGCAGTTATTGAACAAAATGAATCCTTTTACAGTTGTGTGCACTTATAAACAATAGACTGCCAATATTTTTTACGATTCTTGTGTAAAACAGGCGTACTTTCGATTTTATGTGACGATTTCTTTAAATTCGCCGAAAATCGGAAATAAAATACGAATTCTTCACGAATTCTTCATGAATTCTTCAATAATTCATAATCACAAGACTTATCACATCAAAATTATTTGAATTGCTACTAACTAGAACATAAATTATACAAGGTGGCAACATGGAACTCTTTTTTTTGGGCTGATTCTCAAAGTGCCGTCCAAACAAAAACATTTTTACATTCCGTTGGAGTACATAACCGTTGCTGGCCAGTAATCTATCGGAAATTTTTGCATAAACTGGTAAAATCGCGTCTTTAACTTAACTTCTCAAAACAAAATACTGAGTAAGTAGGTATAGGAGCTTTAAAAAATCCGGAGAAGGGCAAGTACTTCGTACATTCGAAGTACATTTACGCACAAATGTTGAGAAACCATACCAAACCATAGATATAGAACTGTAGAACGCCAGAGTTGAGGAACTAATGCTACAAAAATAATATTAATATTTTACTTTGTTATAATTCATGTTCACATTCAAAGTTCACATTCACACCTCACACCAGTTCACTTGAGTTTGCTGACCTTACATTTTGTAATATCTTGATTTTACCAGAAGCTGAATCATAAATCATAATCATGTAGGTAGATAGTTCTCATAGTTGTTCTACACAATGTAATACGTACTGTAATATGTTAAACTAGTGGTTCGCTCCGAACTATGAACTCGCGACCCCAGTTACAGATGTGTAACTTGCCTTACGCCATTAGCGCAGGCGCGCGCGCGCTTTGCATATAAACTATTCAACCCCATATCTCGGCAACCCCTCAAGTGATTTGGCTCGAAGCACTTTGAAAGAAAAGATTTTTTGAAGAATTCATCAAGAATTCGTATGTTATTTCCAATTTTCGGCGAAGTTAAATAAATCATCAAAAAGAAATCGAAATTTCGCCTGTTTTACAAAATAATTGTGAAAATTATTGGCTTTCTATTGTTTATTAGTTCACATAACTGTAATCAACCCATAATCAACCAATTTTGGAAAGAAACACGGAAATGCAGAAACGTTTTTCAATGTTTTTATTGAACAAAATGAATCCTCTTACAATTTGTCTTACATTGTGTGCAATAGACTGCCAATATTTTTTACAATTATTTTGTAAAACAGGCGGACTTTTGATTTCTTTGTGACGATTTCTTTAAAATCGCCAAAACATTGAAACATTTACTTACAATGTGAAAATTATTTGACTCGCTACTAACTAGAACATTAATTATAAATAATTATACAAGGTGGCACCATAGACATCTTTTTTTTGGGCTAATAGCTTAAATAACAGCGACAATTTAGTCCATACAAACAATATCCATCTCATTTAAGATATTAATTTACTTATTTCACCTCTTTACAAAAGAATTGTAAAAAATATTGGCAGTCTATTAATTAAAAGTGCACACAACTGTAATCAACCCGTCAATCAACCAATTTTGGGAAGAAACACGGAAAGGTAGAAACATTTTTCTATGTTTTCATTGAACAAAATGTACGTAACAACAAAGTGTACGTAAAGTTGTGTGCACTTATAAACAATAGACTGCCAATATTGTTTACAATTATTTTTGATTTATTTGTGACAATTTCTTTAAAATCTTCATAACATTGAAAAATTTACTTACAATGTTAAAATTATTTGGCTCGCTAGTAACTAGAACATGAATTATTATTATAATTAAAATCTCTATTTCTACTAACAAATCACGAAAGGCACTGATCCATATGGTTATTCATTTCATCCTGCTCAATCGTAGTTAGACAGATCCTCCTCCTTGCGTCGGTATCCTCATCACTGAGGGTCGTGGTCATTCAAACGGAGCAATTCGTGTCGTATGATGCGTCGCCAGTTGTTCCTATCCTCCGCTAAGTGTATGGATCGTATACTGAGAGGTGTTGAGTGTGGAGCGGATTTGGTCGGTCCAACGGGTCGGGCATCTTCCCCTTCCCGTCGATCTTCCTAGTAAAAATCTGTTTTTCCAGGTTGTCACTGTCTTTCCTGGCAATGTGACCAAAGTATTTGAGGACCCTACATGTGCAGATGGTCGCTCTGGCTCATCGCTCATCCAATCTCATCCAATATCGACACGTTGGTACGGTGTTCAGCTCATTCAATATCGACACGTTGGTACGGCGTTTTGACCAATGTATGTCCAGCATCCTCCCCCGTTTTGTTAACTTTGCTTATGCTGTAGAATCGATCAATTGTTGAGGTTTGGCTATTAATTTTCTGTAATAATATCTAACCTAACCAGATTATAGATAAGAAAAAGATAAAACATAATTTATTGCCAAAACCAAAATATCACACACAAAAAACACTATAACCGAAAACCGAAAGGGAGGTAGGGATAGGTTTTACAGAAAAACCTATAAAATGTCCATGGTGTAGAAAATAACAAAGGAAAATATTAATATTATTTTTATATCATTAGTTCCTCAACTCTGGCGTTCTACAGTCCTACATCTATGGTTTGGTATGGTTTCTCAACATTTGTGCGTAAATGAACTTCGAATGTACGGAACCCTCTCCAAGTTTAACTTGCACTTGTCCGGATTTTTTAAAGCTCCTATACCCACCTACTCAGTATTTTGTTTTGAGAAGTTATGTTAAGACGCGATTTTACCAGTTTATGCAAAAAATTCCGATAGATTACTGGCCAGCAACGGTTATGTACTCCAACGGAATGTAAAAATGTTTTTGTTTGGACGGCACTTTGAGAATCAGCCCAAAAAAAAGAGTTCCATGTTGCCACCTTGTATAATTTATGTTCTAGTTAGTAGCAATTCAAATAATTTTGATGTGATAAGTCTTGTGATTATGAATTATTGAAGAATTCATGAAGAATTCGTGAAGAATTCGTATTTTATTTCCGATTTTCGGCGAATTTAAAGAAATCATCACATAAAATCGAAAGTACGCCTGTTTTACACAAGAATTGTAAAAAATATTGGCAGTCTATTGTTTATAAGTGCACACAACTGTAAAAGGATTCATTTTGATCAATAACTGCAATGAAAAACGTTTCTACCCACATAAATACCCATTTTGGGAATCTTCCCGGATATCTTCCCATTTTGGAAACTTTCCGGAAACTTTCCTACGGAAACTTTCCGCGCCGCCCATCTCTAGTGATGGTACGTACAACAAGCAGGTTTTTTTTACTCTAAGGCCCGTTATAGGCTTAGGCCCGGTTTCTGAGTTGAGAATTTTACTAAGCACATACTTACTTATCGCTCTGTCACGCTCTTTTGTGAGAAATCTGCAGAGACAGGACGATACTTACCCATTTGCTTAGCGAATTTCTCAATTCAGAAACCGGAAGATACTCTCGCATTAATTTTATTAATCGAGAGATATAATAAAAAAATCTGTTATTTGGTAATCTGCTTGGTAAATGTGATAGTCCGAAACGTCGTTTTTGCCGCATTTCTGCGGACTGTCATACAATTTTCATAGTTCGCCTGGCCTTACATAATTATGATACACACTGCCGGTTTCTGAATTGAGAAATTCGCTAAGCAAATGGGTAAGTATCCGGGCCATAATAATACATAAGTTCTAAGTATAAGCCATAGATAGGTAAGTACTTTTTTTTAAGTTTTCTCTATTCTTATAGCCATAGCAGCTACGGCCATTTTTTACCGAAACGCTGCTTTTTATGATGAAAGCAAGCCGCTTTGCACAGTGATAGAAGGGGCAAAAATAAGTGATTTAACCCGCAGCAGCACAAGTTTCATCTCTTAGGAATAGAGAGGGCGCCACTTCAAAAAATACACTTTGAAAAATTCTAACAGCCTAACGGGTGAACCGATTTCAATGATTAATATCTTAATCGAAAGAAAATCACTTATTGTACAACCTAAAAAATAATATTTAAAAAAAAACTATAATGGCTGCCCTAAATCCAACGTTTTGTATTTTTTTTTATTTTCATTTCTCAGTTTTTACTCAATTATGCAAATAAATTGTATAATGAAGGTATATTTTTTATAATTCATATTGTTACTAATTTAATAGTAAATTTAATAAAAAAAACTGCATGCCAATATCTTTAGTAGTTTAGGAAATATTAAGGTTTACATGTGCTGGAAAAGCGGGGCATTGCCCTCGCGTCATAGTAACTGTGTAGAGAAAAAAACTTCTATTTGTGATGAAAGCTAGCCATTTTGCACAGTGATAGTGGAGAGTAAAATAAGCAATTTTACCCGCAGCAGCAACATTTTCATCCCTTAGGGACACAGATGGCACCACTTATTTGACCAAATTTCAAAATTTTGTATAAAGTAAACGGCTCTACCGATTTTCATGATTTAAACGCCCAATGGTTGGTTTTTATACCATAATACATATAAAATATAAATAAGTCAAAAACGTACTGGAAATAAAAATAATAAAAAATATTTTGTAAAATAAAAGTGTTTTCATTGAGGATGATGAATCAAGTATTTATTCTTTTTGTTTTTTGACAAATACTTACACATCATTTCTCGTTTGCCTTGTCACAGATGTGTACAACAACGTTAATGCCTAACGGTTCACGAGTTTCCTTATTTTATTTGGTATACGTAAATTTTTAGTCATTTATTCTGAGTAAACTGATTTCAATGTATTCAATGTAGTATTCCAAATAAAATAAGGAAACTCGTGAACTGTTAGGCATTACCTTATTGTACACATCTGTGAGAAGGCAAACGAGAAATTATGTGTAAGTATTTGTCAAAAACTAGAAAGAATAAATACAAGATTCATCATCCTCAATGGAAACACTTTTATTTTACAAATTATTTTTTATAATTTTTATTTCCAATACTTTTTTGACTTATTTATATTTTATGTGTATTATGGTATAAAAACCAACCATTGGGCGTTTAAATAATGAAAATCGGTAGAGCCGTTTAGTTTATACAAAACTTTGAAGTTTTGTTAAATAAGTGGCGCCATCTGTGTTCCTAAGAGATGAAAATGTTGCTGCTGCGGGTAAAATTGCTTATTTAAGTATCCACTATCACTGTGCAAAATGGCTAGATTCCATCACAAAAATAAGTTTATTTCTCTACTTAGTTACTATGACGCGAGGGCAATACCCCGCTTTTCCAGCACATGTAAACCTAAATATTTCCTAAACTACTAAAGATATTAGCATGCAATTTTTTTTATTAAATTTATTATTAAATAAGTAACGATATTACTTACAAAAAATATACCCTTTTCATACAAGTTTTTTGCATAGTTCAGTAAAAATACACAAATAAAAAATAAAAAATTTGAAAACGTAGGATTTACGGCAGCCAGCATAGTTTTTTTTTAATAATTTATTTTTTTGGTTGTACAATAAGTAATTTTCTATCGATTAAGATATTAATCATTGAAATCGGTTCACCCGTTAGGCTGTTAGAAATTTGCAAAGTTTATTTTTAGAAGTGGCGCCCTCTCTGTTCCTAAGGGATGAAACTTGTGCTGCTGCGAGTCAAATCGCTTATTTTTGTCCCTTCTATCACTGGGCAAAGCGGCTTGCTTTCATCATAAAATGCAGCTTTTTTTTCATATCTGCTAAGACTATTACCCATCCTACGCTGAGCGTACTACGAGAATTAAGTGCCAGTATCAAAAATACTCGTTTTCATCCAACATAACGGCCAGTCAGTGCCGGCGGCAGATTCTGACAGAAAAAAAAACCGGACCGTGGATGTAGAAGACTTTTCGTTCAATTGACGCACTTATGCCGCAAGGGATAAGAGCTACCATGGGGTATCTAGCGTGTCGCCGAACGTACTAGGTGTAGGACCGGTCAGTATCAGGGCAATGAACGCTCCAAGTACAACGGCGCTTTGGGTAATTTTTTTTGAATGGATGGGCAAAAAAATTTTTTTAGTTGTAGGATATTCTAAGATGGCTTAGCACAAAATTAATCTATTGATATAACTTGATATAAGTAACACCTTCGTATTGAAACTCCAGCTACATCGGGATTGACGTGATTGAATTTTATGAGATAAATTCAGGAACTTAAATAAATTCAAGAAGTTCCTGAAATAAATTCAGTTACTACCTAGGTAGTCGGCAATCTTGACATTTCTACGATGATGACATCAGGCTAATTGTCCCTGCATGCTTCGTGATATTTCTGCCTCTTTATCAAAATCAAAACATACAATATCCCTACTATATCAAAGCAGCGAGTTAGTACACACGTCAGCCTAGAGCATGGATACCGGTTTTCGGTATTGTATTATCTTAATACCGGAATTTGGGTATTTTCGGTATTACAGATGAAACTCTGAAACGAGTGTGGAATATCAAAATTTCGCGCGCATGCGATGCGTGCGAGTGCGCCGTGCGGAATAGTGATGTGAACAGGTTTTAGAAACCTACAAAAAAAAAGTTTTTTGTAAAAACCTATAAGTATAAACGCCGGTTTTTGTTTATTGATTAAAACCGATTACTTTCTTATTTTGGACTGCAGTCCAGGGGTCTTAGCCTGTAACGCAATGGTGCCAAAATGGGCTCCGAGTTGATGGATTCAATGGGGGATTTACTGACAGCTTTAAAAAATAAAAAATAGTTATAAAAGCTGTGACAGATGGCGTTGATCCGACATCACAAAGTAAATTCGTGCTTACTACAGCGAAAATACTTTTTCACTTCATTGCTCTGTGACTTCATCTTTCACCTCATTCCATTTTGGTACATGAAAAAGTGGACGACTTTGTTATTGTTCTTGTATGAGTGAATGGTAGAACCGGAAACACTACATTTTGATCCATCACCAATACCTAAATATTGTGTTTGGACGTATCTACGAAGCCCAACGAGCGCGAACTGGCATATAAAAAACATATCTCGTCAGCGACATCCAATTACTGGAACTACAACTCATGAGCTGTCAGAAAATTGCCCATTACGATTTATTAATGCAGATTGCGGACGGTCCTTTTAATGTTTTTGTAGTACAGCAAAGAATATTCTGATACTGCAACTTTTTCTCCGAGTGCGCGGACAGTTTGTGAGTGAGTGAGTGTGTGTATTTGTTTTCACGCTAGAACTGCAGGACGAATTTGCCTGAAGGAATGGAGATAGCTTAGAAACCAGACTAACATAGACTATAAATTACGAACTAAATTCGTCTGGTAATGTCAATAAAGGAAAAAAAAAGTCTACGCGGACGAAGTCGCAGGCAAAAGCTAGTATAAATTAATATTATCGTTCAATTAAATAAACTCACTTATTTTAAATTTTCTATTCGTCTATTTTATAACAATTTAATATTTTTTAATATAACAAAAATTTAATACCGAAAAATACCGATTTTAAATACCGGTATCCCGGTATTTAAAATCTTGATACCGAATGAATACCGGTATTGGGAAAAGGCTCCGGTATTCCATGCTCTACGTCAGCCCCTCTACCCTTGACTCGTTTTTCCAATACGGCCGCAATATGGCGCAATTTACAAAATTTAATATTTTACAAATTAAGACGCATTTTGT
This sequence comes from Zelleria hepariella, assembly GCA_949319315.1. NCBI lineage: Eukaryota > Metazoa > Arthropoda > Insecta > Lepidoptera > Yponomeutidae > Zelleria > Zelleria hepariella. The sequence continues at coordinate 3,342,379 of OX439385.1, read as the reverse complement.
GTTTTTATTGAATAAAACAGCCTTACCTTTGAATAAACATCACAAAGTATTTAAAATCAAAGCATTACTATGCGAATTCAAAGAGAAATTAATTTTTAAACTTTTTCAATAGAATCGCAATAGCGTCAAGGGTAACCCCCCTGAACGGACACTTTCCTAGTAAAATCACGCGTAACGTAACCGAGTAGAGTCCTAGCGTGTAAGGGTCGAGGTGCTGTCGTGTGTACTGAAACCTTAGGCTCTTTTGCAGACCCTGTATTTGGTTTTTATGTTACAGTTAAGTAGTGTAGTTCTTGAAGGACTGTTGAAGTGATAGATAGGGACAGAAGTGGGTGATGAAAATCATAATAAGGTAATATAGGAAAGTTTCGCTTGTAAGTTCAACGCCCTTCTAAATTTGAAAGTGAGACATCATTCAAATCGGCACCCCATGGGCAGACAGATTTTAAATTAAGATAACTTTCAGTCTAGACGTTGTAGTGGCCAGTCAGTAGCTAGCTGGGTTTACGACGCGTCAACGTGAAAAAAACTTAACGTTTTTTTTCTTTCACGGTTCCTGTGAAAGAAAAAGTACTGCTTGTTTCACACTGCTCAGCGACACCCAAACACACCCTGCTTAAAAAAGGTACAGATAATAATATCTTATTATGGCCTCTGAGAGACGGCCTTTGCCCACCTAGTGAGACATTTACAATTTTACAGGCCTACTTACTCAGGGTCATTACAATTACTATGAAAAATAAATCGGACAAATAAATGAAGATAGTGCTAAATATGACTAACACACGCACGGCACAGCTGAAGATACAAATGTTTACAAAATTGCCGCTTAATTTTGAACAAGACTCAAAAATTTTAAAATAGAAGCAATATAATAAGTCAAAGAGCCAAATCGGCCGGTAAACAAAAAAGTTCAAGATGGCAGCCGGAATTCTTAGGGTGGCATTACTAGTCGTCACCTCAAGACCAAGCTCAAATAGGTGATTTCAAAAAACTGAGTAGCTGTCAGAATTTTAATAGACACTAGCTTGAGCTTGACATTGACATTAGCTGACTTGAGACATTCGCTAATGTCAATGTCAAGCTCCCTGCCACCCTTAATTCGAAATTAAAATAACGAGATTTGCAGGTTTTCATGAGAAATTTTCACGGAAAAAAGTCGCGGTAAGGCTAAAATAATCAACGCAGGCATTTATAAATTTGTTAAAAATTTAACGTAATTATTCAGCTAATTCACATTATTACGCCTGCATTAATTTAGATTTTTATACTCCGTGCAATTTTAGTGGTTTTAAAGCCAAAGGTATTTTGTTGCACTGGTGATTCTGAGCCAAATTACAAAATTTCATTCCAAAAAGCGTGAAAAAAAAAAACACTTCTCCATACAAATGGTGTCGATTGGCGATAGCCGTTTGTATTGGGAAGTGTTTTTTTTTTTCGCTCCTTTTGAAGTAAAATTTTGGAATTTGGCTCAAAATCACGAGTGCAACTAAATACCTTCGGCTTTAAAACCACTAAAATTCCACGGTGTATTCCTAAAAAAAAACACATGAGAATTTGCAGTCAAACTGCATCATATCTGCATATCATCATAACTGCAATACATAATTTATTTTATCCGTAACAGTCTTCTCATAACCGCAGAACCTGCAATTAACCACACTTTTAACCTAAAAAACGCCGCACACTATCACCGTTAAACTTAACCTTCCCGGCGAAACAATCAAGTGCATTTTTTACCCGACGTCGACGCTTCCCAGAGGTTGTCGCGGTCCCACGTATGCGGGTGTATGTGTGTTTGTTTGGCATAACGGATGGGCCGCACAGTTACTCAGGCAGTATGTGGGTGATGGAATAACTGCGGACAACCGTTAGCTACGTCACGACACTAGCACTAGGGTTGGGCCGTGGGTCGTCGTTGTCGATGGTTTTGATTATGCAATGGGCGTTCTTGCTTTTTCGTTGAGGCCTCTATACTTTTCTAACGTGAAGCCCATGGAAAGGGCGCGAAACGTGAGTTTGAATGTGTTTCACGCCTGTTCTTTCATGTTTTTTTTTTCTGAGTCTCCGACCTTTTTAAATTTGTTAGTTATTTAAGAAAACAGTATGTATGTTGTATAATTTAAACACAATTATGTATAGGTAGTGCTCGTGCAAACTTAAGAAAATATTACGCATGAATATATTTTTTATTATTTTACTTTTGAATAAAGTTCTTTGTATTAATTTTATAGTTTTGTTTTGTATAGTTGCGTCGCGACTTCAAGCCTTGAATGTACCTATAACTACGTAGGTAGATGCCTTTCTTTCTTAGAATACTTCTAAAGGTGGCAGTATCCATGTCACCATAGACAAGTTATGTTGTAGCAGTTGGTGTCAAAGTCTGTATAGGTAGGTATTATCTGTATTTATTTTGCTAAAATGTGAAAGCGGGAATCAACATGGAAAAGGAAAATAAATTAGTCGCCTATCTCGAAAGAATCACATAATGGTAAATTTAGAAGTAATTTTACTGAGTCTGTGATTTAAAAAAAAGATCTTTGACTCGCAGTAAAGGTTTTCACAAAAAAACAGTCTGGCATAAGTTGCATATCTAATGAAAACTAGATTTAAAGAAATATACAAGCCAAGTAAATATTCATAGATGGAATAAACAGTCCTTCAAAAAAGTGCTAGGTAGGAACCTATTTTACATATTGAATGTATGAATGGTAAGTTCTAAATCTGAATTAGGGATGGGTGTGGCATAAAATCAGCTGACTCTTAACGTTATTCCTATATGATAAATAATGTTGGTTGAATAGCCTATACTTGTGTGTAGAATTGGACAGTTTCAAAAGGCTGTTTTCTGTACCTATCTGCTGGCTAAGAATAAGCCACCATATCGAGATTTATAGCTAGTTACGGAGCAATTTTTAATAAGCTTTATCAGGAATAATTCCAACAACTTTTTTTTAACTACTATTCGAAGAGCTCATTCGTGCTCCTCCAACCTCGACAACCTTTCAGCCTTTCCTGCTTCTATTTGTTACTCTGCGACAAAAGTAGATAATAAAAAACAAATATTGGAAAAAACGTATGGAATAAAAATTGCGTTTTAACTAAAGTCGTTCAAACAGAATTTGTAGGAAATCACATTCAGAAGTTGAGGTGTTTGAGGAACAAAGCTATTTAAATATTGTCCTGTATATCTGGCGGCTCTATGGGAATCAAAACAGTGGGAGAGATCTATTGTGTCAATGTAGATATGGCGCTTATGTTAAGCCAGTTGAACTTTTGTTTTATAAAATTAAATAGCTGAGGACTTGTTAAGTTACGACAGATGTTGTCTCGTTAGCTTACTGGTAAGTGCTATAGAAAACATAAAATTATGCTATCGATGAAGGATTTTTGAATGAATGCGGAGAAACATAACAACGACGTCATCAGCCAGATGGTCGGACGACATTATTGTGTCGTTGGATTCATGGATGCGGATGGCGAGGGGCCGTGACAGGTTGCGTGAGGGAGAAAAGGCAGTGGGCCGAGGTCGGCAGATGATGATGATGATGTGGAGAAACAAACTTTGCAGAAACAAGTCATCGTTGCATGAATGTATCCGTCGTTAACGTCGACAATTTTGGCTGAAAGAAGTTTTGCACTCCAAAATAACTGCAACCACAAGAAATCTCAACTCCGCGCGAGCCTATCGACTCCGGCGCAGCCTGCGTCGCGTCACTAGCCCGCGGTACCGTAAGCGACGTCATCGCGAAGAAAGGGACTGTGCCAACGGTACTCGGAGGGCCTTGCGCATGCGCGGGCCTCAGCTAGTCCGTCTGAATACGCGATGCTACCTACTTAACTTACCTATGTTTGTATCACTTCTTTAGCAGGCACCGGGCACGTATACATAGGAGGGATAGTTGGGATTTATCCCTCCCTCCCCCCCGAAATCCGAAACGGAACGGTCCTTGAAAATTTATAGTTAAGTGATTAGGTACAACGATTTTTTACACAGTTCACATGGTTGTTTCAATGATTGTCGTCGTCGTCGTCCCCCGTCCCCCCCCGAACCAAAAGTTTGGGTACGTGCCTGGCAGGCACCCTTTTATGCCTCTTTTTCGTTATGAAAATTTCGTGTAAGAAACGCTGTACCAATAAAGTTTACATTTGGGATAAACTGCAAAACATGTGCCCTCTCGCTCGAAACCTCAAACCTCACGGTATACGGTTTTTCAAATATTCTTCAAGGCCATCCTCTTCACCTCTGAAATGCAGATTTTCTAACGCAGTTTGATTGTTTGTTTGATGTGATTGCTGAAAAGTAAAATCACTGTGGTACAGCCGGCCTCACCCAAAGATACCCCTTTTTGTTCGATTGACGCCCTTATGCCGGGTTCGTTAAGAACTGCCATGGGGTATCTGTGACTGTGGCCCACCGTACACACGACAGCACGTCGACCTTTACACGCTAGCACTCTACTCGGTTACGTTACGGGCGACTTTACAACAAAAGTCTACAGTCTGACGTGCTGTCATGTGTACAAGGTTTGATTGAAAGTCCAAGTTCTTACGGAATAAGATGACGTACACACGACAGCACGTCAGACTGTACACTTTTGTTGTAAAGTCGCCCGTAACGTAACCGACTAGTGCTAGCGTGTAAGGGTCAACGTGCTGTCGTGAGAACGTAACTAAGTTCATTATCATCATCGTCAACGAGATTGGTCGATACAGGGTCTCAGCTCCGTAATTTTTATTTTTGTTTGATGGCATGACGAGTCTACCACGGACTCCAAATCAAATCAAATATACTTTATTATACAAACAGTTATGAAACTAATTAAATTATTACATGCAACTTACAAACTACGAAATTAAGATTGTGGGTGTGTCGAAAAAGTTTCGTTCGATTGCCTGTGATCTCCACACTAGGTAACCCTGTGTCGTGGGGATCGACGGTTTACAGTTGGTGAATGCCAGGGACAGGTTGCGCGGTCATAAGCGTTAGCGTTTTAACCTAACGCGCTACACATAAAAATGTTATAAGTATAAAATAAGTGAGTGTGAGTATGATTGTGAATAAATAAGTGAGTGTGAGTGGTTAAATATATAATTACTAATAGAAAAGTGAATTATAAAAGCTAATTAGATACTTAAGGAATAAATAACATAGATAATATAGATATTATAAGAAATAAGTATATATATATATATAAATGTTTAAAATATAATAAAAATATTAAAGATACATAAACATAAAAATAAAAAATAACGGTTAGGCGACTATAGCTTCTGCTTGTTCGTAGGTAAGGCTCAGTAGATATTTTCGGAGTATCGGCTTAACTTCCCGAATCGGCAGCTCTTTAATCTTACATTGTTTAACAATCTGATTGTATATATATGGGTGCTGGTACTCACTGTGACTTTGTGCAAAGCTTGTGTTAACGCCAGCTTGAGGCGCTCTATAAACGCGCCTTTCAACAATTCTGGTATAGTCGGAAGATTTAGGTAGTGCTCTGTGAACTTTTTGTGTAGCTAGTTCTATGTAAAGTTTACGCACACTCAGTAGCTGTAGCTCGTTAAAAAGATTTTCTGTTGAGAAACGTCTGCTTTTGCCGGTCATCACTTTCAGTACTGAACGTTGGGCTCTTTCGACTTCAATCATTTTAGTTTTGTCTGCGCCTCCCCATACTGGCAAGCAATAGCAAAGCAGGGACTGACAAATAGCCACGTAGATCTGTTTGAGCAATGTCCTTTCAGCACTATGCCGCAGTGCTTTCATAATATATATTGTTTTCCTAACCCTCCCAGAAAGTAAATGTATATGTTCCCCAAATTTAAGTCGCTCATCCAACATTACGCCTAAGTACTTTATTGTATTGGACCTCAGGATTTGGGGACACGCACAGCTGACCTGACTTGAAGTATCCTGATCGCAGATATGAACTTTGACTCCATCAGAATGCAAAGGGGCTGATGCAAGGGTTTTATAAAATGCTAGATATTTGGTTTTTTCTGCGTTTAGTGTGAGCAGGTTACTTCTTAGCCACTTTCCTAGTTTGGTCATACCCTGTTCTGCCTTTCGATGGGCCCCGTCCCAGTTGTCATCACTAAAAATAACTGCGGTATCGTCTGCGTAGCAGAACAGCTCAGCTCCTGGAAGGTCGAGTGAGAATATATCGTTCAGGTAGATTAAAAAGAGCGATGGACCAAGAATACTTCCTTGGGGAACTCCGTAGTCGATACTGGTTGTAGAACTTATAGAACTTCCTATTTTAACACACTGTTTTCTTTTATTTAGATAAGTACTAAACCAGTTCAATGCGATGCCTCTTATCCCTACGCGCTCCAGCTTTCTCAGAAGTAATGTAATTGAGACCGTGTCGAAGGCTTTTGCCAAATCCAAGAACACGCCAATAGCGGCCCTACCTTTTGTATCCAATTGCTTGGTGATATGCTTTGTGAGAGCCTCTACTGCGTCCTCAGTGGACCTGGCTCGCCTAAATCCAAATTGTCTATCGTGAAGAAGCTGGTTACGCTCCAGGTAAAGCATTAGTCTCTTGTTTACCAACTTTTCCAGGATTTTTGACAGCGACGGTAATAAGGCAATCGGTCTATAATTTGATGGAATGTTCTTAGGGCCATTTTTGTGGATGGGACAGACGGCCGCAATTTTCCAGCTGTCGGGGAATTTACCGGATGAGAGGCTGAGATTATATAGATGAGTTAGCGGGGATACTATGAGGTGTTTTACGCGTTTGATTAGACGATAGCTAATGTTGTCTAGACCGGGTGCGCTTTGCAATGGAAGATTATTAATAATGGTGGCTACTTCTTCTTCATCTGTTGGCTGCATGAAGAACGAGTTCGTGCAGCCATCAGCTACGGGAATATTGGATGCTAGCGATTTCTCAGTTTCTCCAGTATTTTGTAAAATTGCGTTTGCCAAGTTATTACCTACATTCGAAAAATATGTGTTACATTTGTCAAGTGAGTCTGTGGCCTTTTCAGGTGTCGATATAAGTTCGGTAGCAGAGTTAGGTTGTTTACTTTTGTAACAGATTTGTTTAATTATTTCCCACAGCTTTTTTGGGGTGCCTTTATTTTCTTCTAGCTCATTTCGTTCGTGTTCCTGTTTTAGGCAGTGAAGTAGATCTATACAGTAATTGCGGTATCGCTTATACGTGAGTTGCAAAATTTCGTCATTTGGTCTCTTTCTGGCCTTCAAGTGTAAGGTGTCACGGTGTTTCATGCATTTGATCAGACCAGGTGTAATCCATGGTTTCATGGTATATTTACTACGACTTATTTGTGTTACAGTTGTATTGGAATCTATAATGGTATTAAATGTACAATTGAATGATTCGGCAGCATCATCAATTGATTCAGATTTAGTTACCAGAGACCAGTTTGCCTCTGCTAGGTCTTGTTCTATGGCATCATAATTGAGTTTAGTAACCAAGCGAGAGCATTTAGGTGGTTTCAGTTCCTTGTCTGGTAAGCCAATCATTACCAGATCGTGATCGGTAACGGAGGTTTTACACACGAGCCCTATAGGTTTGTGATTGGACCTCACCAGAATATGATCTAGACAAGTTAAAGGACATTATTCCGAATAACGCTACTGCTACACCGAAAGTACAATAATTGTATTAAAATTCTGTTTTCATTGTGTAGAGGTGGACCTCTCGACTTACCTACACACTTTTTTATGGGGCCACATAGGAATTAGAATTTCTGAATTGATATCAAACAAAAAAAATGTTCACGTAAAAAAAAGTTCAGAGGTCACAAATATTTTTTAAAAATACGCGTTAAAATTGAGTACGACCTCCTTTTTTGAAGTAGATAAAAAAAGGGTTTTGGCGCCAAAACACAAAACATGTAAACGTTATTGAAAGGTAATCGGGCGGCCGATTTGAAATTACAAATCGACAGCTGTCGTATGAAATTCTAATTTTGCGTTTGTTACCCACACGAGCCGAGGTTTCCGTCAACATTCGACGAAAATGGGTCATTCACCCAGTAAAGGTCATAGACTCGTAGGCGTTTCAGGGAAAAAGCGCCGAAAATTCGCTGTTCCATCAAATTTTTATCATATTAAAGTTTATGTTTAAGTAAAAGCTTTTATTTGTTACTGCAATCACACACACATAATACAAATTTTAGCACCTTACGAACTACAAATTATACTATTATATAGGTACAATAGGTACATGATACAATTTAGACAAAGTACTTATGCCTATATTATTATTATATTGTGTGTGCTGCAGCAATACAAAATGGTCATACTTATCTCAGCGTAAGTATTTACTTCAACAATGTTTTGTTTCATGTTTGATGTCAAATGCAACCCCAGTGCACTGGTCGCATAGCATGCATTATCTAATATTGTTTAAAATACCATGAATATTATTATGAGAAACAAAGTGAACATTAAAATACAACTTACCTCGTATAGTGCTAGGCATTTTGTCGAAATCCTTATCCTCGTGTCTATAAAAAAAATCCATCAAAAGTCACTCTTCCTTCGCTTCGAAGTTATTTAACCAAAACGCACTTTGATAAACAGTTTCTTTGTAAACTCAACACGCTTATCGAATAACAATCCAAAGTTGTCCACATACTTGAAAAATCATAACAATTTCAGTCACCGAAACAAAAAAAACACACAAATACACTGAAAAAAAGTTCCAAAACTTCTTTCGCAAAAACGCTGGCAGGCTGCGGGCCCTTCAAACGCGAAAAAAGAAAACAACAGCGACGCCCGAAACGTCAAACAACTGTCAGATTTCCCGCGCTCGCCAGACTATGCCGCGCATACGTCCTAGTGACGGGATGCGGCAGCAACTTATGCTTTTTTCGTGCTTCGGCGCGGCTCGCGGCCGGGTAACTGTATTTTTTTTCGTGATGCGAACGATGCTGCTGGTAACGGTGCTGGCTGGCTGCTGCCAATGGAGAGGATCGGCGATCTGTCCAAACTCGATTAATTTACTCGCCTCCGCGAATCGCGAGATAAATGAGCAAGAGGTCTGGGTGGAGTTACTTGATACTTGGGACCAGTCGATCAATTCCTGAGGACATTTTGGAGTCTTGATTACTCTCCGCCGTTTTTGAACTCCCAAAAAGACGCAGTTAGGTTTTATTTAGGTCCTATTGTTTTATTTAGACGCTATGAAAAGTATTTGGACAACGCCTATAAGTTTTACCCTCATTTCGCCAAGAAAACCTAACTTTAGTTTGTAGTAAAGATTTTTAAGCTTAAAACATCTTTATTATGTTCTGTAGTACCTCCGTGCTTTAGAAAATACAAAAAGTGACATTTAGTGTTTTCTGTGTACGCAAATTTTACTTTAGCATTGGTGAAATGACTCCCTGAAGCAAACACTGAAAAAAATCCGGCCCTGAAAAAGGGTGACGGTAAAAACTGATTAAACTTATACATTATTTTTTAAAGCATCTTTACCACCTCCGATCACTTTACAATTTTACATAATATCACCTTACACCAGACGAAACTCTAAGCTTTGGGTGCTTACAGTTATTTCAACGTGAGAGCACAAAAAAAGCTCTCTGACAACCTCTCAAATCTCTTTTAAAACCATCTTCAATATTTAGCGTAATCAGCATTTATATTGATGAACTAAAGTGACGTAGCAAATGCAAAATTTTCACAGTGTTTAAATTTTTGTAGCTAAACAGCAATTTTTGTTTTGTGTTTTTTGTTTCACGTCAATAAAACATTATTGTTCTTTTGTTTAGAAGTTTAGAATTTTAGAATAATAAAAAAAAAAAAAATTATCGTCGTTAACTGACACCTGAAAAGGTAACTTTACGAATTGGACTTGGTGGAATGAAAATAGGTAGGTACCTACGTTATACTATTTTGTACAATCTACACTTATATTATAAAGAGGAAAAGTTTGTATGTATGTATGTATGTATGTAGGGGGTAATCTCCAAATCTACTCATCCGATTTGAACAATTCTTTCACTAATGGGAAGCTAGTACGTTATTGCTGAGTGCTATTTATTGTGATATCAGAAAAAAAACTAAGTCTGCGCGGACGAAGTCACGGGCCAAAGCTAGTAAAATATAAAATGCTACTTAATTCGTGAAAATAGAATTTTGTAAATTGCCCCATATTGAAAAAATTGCGTCAAGCGTAGAGGGGATGTTGAGTGACTTGAGTGGTAAGTTCACTATTGTTATGTGGACGGACACTTTCGCATGTTGCGAAGTACTACTAATATGACAGACTAAAATATGTTATCGATGTTTCCTGTCTCAACTGAAGTCTACTCCATAATCAAATGTATCCATATCCCAGGCAACGTTAGAGAGTGGTCACTTCACCCATCTAGTGTGAGTGAAGGTGCCGCTGGTCGCTGCAGGCATAAATCATCTAAAGTTTAGATTCTAAACCAGTGGTTCTTAACCTTTTTTGGACCACGGACCACTTTGATAATTTTTTTCTTAGTGCGGACCACCAGATCCAAGGTACATCGTGTTTCACATGAAATTGTTTCACCTGTGACCCTAAGTATAATGTATGTAAGTAAGTTGAATACAGGAAATTAATAAGAGTCGGTTTTGGAACAATGGAACATACACGCGAAAATTCCCCAATTTTACTAAAATTATTATGGAGATTTAATTGGTAACAGCGCCCCCGAAAATTCACCGATTTTACCCTTTTTAAGCCGCAAGATGGCCAGATAATCTTCCGTCAATATCATCAAGATTTCATTTGTTTGTAAAGGCGCGCGCAGCGCGCCCGAATTTTTTACGATTTAACTCTTAAAAATCAAGTTTACCTTAGCACGTGTAATGGGTGTGTGAAAAATGCGCGCACAGCGCGCCCGAAAATTCTCAATTTTTTCCCTTTTTAATTATATGAGATGAAGATTTATTTAGCTATTATTTGAACAAAAGCACCCAGCGCGGCTGAAAATTAACTTATTTAAGTCTTACATTTCATAATGGAGAATTCCTTTGTTTTGAATAGAAGACACGCGCGTAGCGCATTTGAAAATTCACCGATTTTAACCTAAATATAGTCTACGTGCGGTTTGACATGGGCTAACGACATAATATGAGTGAGCACTGATTACTTGATTTTTAAGGGTTTTGATATAATACAATTTATTATTTTTTGCGTATTGAACTGAAGACCGCAACTTTACATCGGAGCCTGCCGCAGGTTACGTATAGGCTATTTATTGTTTTATCCTGTCTAAATCTGGCGCATTCGGTAATTCCTTGGCGCGATCTGCAGTCACGCGGATCTTTGGAGATTAAACATATTTTTCAATAGGGAGTTAGAGCGCGCGCCAGCGCGCACGAAAATTTCAGTTATTTTATTCATTGGGAACTTAATCAAACATGACTTTCAAAATCAACATAAAAATTTATTGACAACTATCGCTATGTGCGCTGGACTGCAGGACCCTCCCGTGGACCACTAGAGAGGCCCTCGCGGACCACCAGTGGTCCGCGGACCATAGGTTAAGAACCACTGTTCTAAACCAACCTTACTCAACAGCCGGGTCACAGGACTCGGCTATTGAAACATTGCGCGTGGCAAGAGCGTATTGTACTGTAGCGCTGGTGCGCCACCCTATATCAATAAAACTGATATTACTTTGGTAATAATTCAATCCGCGCCTAGCGGCGGATCTACAGGGTGCACTCTAAGTCGATAGCGGAACTTAAAGTAGGCTGTGTACTGATCACTACAAACAACTTCTATCAGGTGGCGAAAAAAATTGAGCGAATAAAATATCAGCTGTTCCATACAAAAGGTCGAGTCAGTACTGCGCCAAATGTATGAAACAGCAGATATTTTTTTCGCTCAATTTTTTTTGCCACCTAGTACAAGTTGTTTGTAGTGATCAGTAGACAGCCTACTTAAAGTTCCGCTATCGACTTAGAGTGCACCCTGTAGTCTGAGTGACAATACATTTCGAACCTTATGCCATATTATTTTAAACAGCCTACTAAATTCAAAATCGCTAACTAACTAACCGGCCTGCGGAGGTTGCATCGTTACAGTACGTACGGTCGGCCACAGTCACAGACACCCCTTGGCAGCTCTTACCGCGCGCGTAAGGGCATGAGCTTAAGGCATACGGCATAAGGGCACCAATCGAACCAAAAGGGGTATCCTAGCGTGTGGCCGACTGTACCTATGGATTTAGTCTTGCCGCGCGCTATCGGAGCGCGCTTGATCGTTCGATCTGGGGCCTTAGCCTGTAACGCAATGGCGTATCGATGGCGTCCCAGCAGAATAACAAAACCGGGGTTTCCTTGTTTTTCTCCTACACCCAGCGAACTAATCCTCTAGAATTAGAATCAAAATATTATTTGCTGTACTACAAAAACATAAAAAGGACCGACAGCCTTCATAAATCGTTATTGAAGCCGTCAACTGAGAGCCCATTTTGACACCATTACGTTACAGGCTAAGGCACCTGGATAAGGCTAATGATTTATACCCCTGCCGTCACCTTACCATTATCGGTGGACCCCTAAAAAATGGCAATACTTATTGTACGTCCGTAAGTCCGCGGACCCCCGGTTGGGAACGCTGGTCTAAAGTTTTATCTCAAGTCTCATGACGCCACCATTAACATCCCTAATTAGGTGCTTACCTCCGAAATTTCCAACAACATTTTCTTATATTCGGTCAATGACCTTTAAAAATTACCTATGAATTTTTCGATAGTATTACTTTCTCTATTATAAAAATCGTGTTTCCCATCCCTAAAATGCAAACTTTTATGGAACAATCTGTCAAAATATTTGCCTTTACATAGTAGGTAGGTATATTTAATTGGCAATGATTTTTTGACTCCATCTTTTGAGGTGTTATTTTCTATGACCGATCGATGTGTGAAACTGACCACTAAATTCAATGTTAGTGTTTTTTTTTAATCTGAAAGACTGGTTCTAGGCCCGCGCCCGTAGCCATAAAAAAAAAGAATGTAGGCTCTTACAAAAAAACTCATCTCCAAACAAATTAATAACCAAAAAGGCCGCTCGCAAGATTCAAACAAGACAATCGTGTTCCGGGTCTCGAATTCCCGTAAAGTAAAAACAAACCGCGCGAACGGTCGTTGAACCCAACGGTACCGGGACTTGCCCGACGGGTTGCAGTTGCAACGTAGCTGTGACGTCATAGTTAGTGGTACTACGGGCCGCTAGATGGCGCTGTGAAGGAAAATTGTGTATGTACACACGACAGCACGTCAGACTGTACACTTTTGTTGTAAAGTCGCCCGTAACGCAACCCAGTAGAGTGCTAGCGTGTAAGGGTCGACGTGCTGTCGTGTGTACTAAGAAAAGTTTGTCCCAGATCTATTTCTTTAATTTTATTTACAGAGGTTTGAGATTTGAGTCCGGTATTGATTCCAATGGTACGGGTAGTTCAAAAAAATAAAGAAGCTTAAAAAATAATTATATAGAAAAATATAATAATACCAATCACTTCTTTTTAAAACACGAATATTTTTAAAACAAGTAATATAACCACAAAAAAAATAAATCTTCTAATAAATACGATTAACATTGCATAATTTTTTACTTTATAAATAAATAATTGCTGTTTTTTTGCATTGTCAAATACTTTCAGTGCCATCTAGCGTCGAGTAGCAAAACTAATTATTGTACCGCGCCATCTCTGATATACAAAACTTATTACAATGTTATTAAAATCAAAACATAGATGGCAGTGCTCAAAAAGTTAGTTATAGAAAGATACTCTAGATGGCTCTAGTAAGTCCCAAATTCTTATTGTCGTACAACTTATTTACTGACTGTATGTGGCTGTAGCATCCTTCAAACTGCAGCTAAAATAATTAATGAAAGCTTCATGCTCATTATGGTAAGTATATAAATCTTTGGAACAAGTATTTAGCAAGTGTCTACTTATAACTATGTAGTTTAAAGTCTCTACATGATCTCTATCTACCAGTTCGCGACCGACGAGGTTCGCTTTCCTGCTAAAGAATGACAAAGGGTAAGTCTATAGCCGTTATCCGGCTATAATAGTACGATCCATCATCTGGAAGTGCCATTTAGCCCTTCCCTTTATCTAGTCTTTGTTGTAGTACAGTCTGCAATATTAGAATATTGCTTAGGTAGTATTTTACCTATGTAAGCACCTAGTTTAATACCTATCTAAGGCCTAACATACCTCACTTTGATATAGCAATAGCTCATTGCTTATGAGTACCTACTTATGACTTAGTTCACGTCCTTATTAGGTAGGTACATATTTTATAACCATAAACGGGTTGAAAATTAACCATCATTTAAATGTCGACTCGTTGCGAATTAAATGTATTATGTATGTATTAAATGTACTAATAGCTTTTGCGCGCGACTTCGTCCGCGTGGACTACAGAAAAAGGATATGTTCTTTACTTTGCTCCTAAGTGTAAAAGCGTGATAATATGTAGCCTGTGTGTTTTTGTAATGTCTAAGCTATCTATATTCCAAATTTCATCCAAATCCGTTCAGCCATTTCAGCGTGAAAGAGTAACAAATATCCATCCATACTTACAACCTTTCGCGAATATAATATTAGTAGGATACCTAATAGGAAGTAGGATAGGATTAGCGAAAGAGGCAAATCATTCGTAAGCCCTTCCCATTCCCTTTATAAGAACAAGCTTTTGTGAAAAATAATAGGTAGAAGGTAAGTAACTTTCCAATTTACTTGTCAATTATTTAAAAAATCCCAGGGAAATGTAATTAAATGGCAGTCAAACAAAGAAAGGAGGGTGGAGAGCGCTTTGCCAAAATAAAAAGAGTCTAAAGAGTGCTCTAGAGTTAATTATGCCAGAAGGACAAAGTAAGTATAGCTATAATCCGCGCGCGATGAGAATGGGATGCTAAGTACCTTGTCAAAATGAATACATAGGTCCGGTTTCTGAGTTGAGAAATTCACTAAGCAAACGCACACTAAAGTCACGCTCTATTGTGAGAAATCTACAGAGACAGAACGATACTTACCCATTTGCTTAGTGAATTTCTCAATTCAGAAACCGGGCCTTTCACAAGGTCGCTTCGAACGCATAGTTGGTAGGTACCTACATTTCCGATTCACTTTGACAAGGAAGCATCCCATTCTCATCTCGCGCGGATAACATAAATACCTACCACTAGGTATAACCTAACCAGAAATATAAAAAACCTGTTTTAAGGGCGCCACATTCGCTTTGTTGACTGCAACACTAAGTATAGTCGTGCCCATGTGAATTGGTTACTGGATTAGATTTTCTTTTCTCACTAAAAGATAAATTACATTGTTTACATGCAGAATAATAAGTAAATGAAACCATTGTCTGGTTAAAATATTTTTTATTCATCAAAATCAGAGTCTAAATATTCAACAGATTCATATGGCATATCATGATCAGATTGTGCCAATGGTTGAATGAATTCCAGTGTGTCGGATTCGCTGTCACTTGTTAGGCTTGATGAGTCGCTTTCACTGCCACCAGCATTAATAATAAATTTTTCAGTTTCTGTATCAATTATGGTTCCCCTGCTTCTGTAATTTTCTTCTATTGTGTTAGTGTGTTCGCAGCAGTTATTCCATGTTTCTGCAGTTATTTCCTAGAATAAAATAAAAACATCATTAAATGAGTAAAAGCCACATTTGTATAAATGAATCAGAATGCCTGATATTTACCTCAAAGCAGTCTTGTACAAGTTTCAGGAACCTTATTTTATCTTTACCAACATTATTTGTGGCAACTTGGGATTTTACTATACCCCATATCATTTCGATTGGGTTTAAGTCACAATGGTATGGTGGTAGACGTAGTATTTTGTGCCCATGCTCCTCTAATAAACTATCAATTTCATATAATGGATTTGGTTTATTCCGTTTTACTAAAACCAACATCATGGCTTTGGTGGCATTAGTAGGGTAGGCAATATTATTTAATGTAAGCCAATCTGCAATTTCTTGTTTTCTATTTACTGTAGTCGGAGGTTTGTTTATCTGGCTGGAATGATATTTAGCATTGTCCATGACAATACAAGTGGGTTCACTTAAATTTGGAATTAACTTTTCCAACGTCCATTTCTTGAAATTATCTTTGTTCATTGCGTCGTGGAAATCCGCTTTTTTTTCTTTATCATTGTAAATCAATAATGCATTTGGGACAAACCCAGTCTTGCCCCCACAATGAACAATTATGTATCGCTTGCCTGTAGCCACAGCTTGAGATACGCCGGGCTCATTTTCGCTTTGCCAACATTTTGAGTGATTCAGCGAAGTATGGATGTAACTTTCATCAAGATACACAATAGGCATACCGTTTTCTCTTACAATTTTAATTTCTTGAAGGTACTTATCTCGCCATGCCACTATGTCGTGTCGCTCCATTAGAATTGTTCTTTGATTTCTGCATTTTTTATATTTATAACCCAATTTATGCAAAAGTAACCGAAGAGACTCTCTGCCACCCATAAAATGTATATCTTCCTTAAGAGCTGCAAGTAACCGCTTCAAACTCGGCACTTCTTTACGAACGGCATAAAATTCATGTATTTTATGCCTAATAGAACAAATATCAAAATCGTCCAGATTAATTTTCTTCTTCGATTTTGGTTTATTTTTCTTAGGCGTAGAAAATACAGACGACGTCTTTCCTTCTCTCTGTATCTTCATTACGGAAGAGCGAGATATACCTGAAAAAAAAAGCAAGTTGACCGTAAAAACTGTTATAGCTCACAAATTAGCCAATTTTGTATGCACTTACTATACTAATACCTACCAGTCATGTTGACAACTACGTCGGTGATGTTATTTAGAGGAATAAAGTCTAATCCCTCGGACTTTTTCTCCGACAAATACTTCATTATGTTATGAATTAGTTTTCTTTCACGGCTATGGATAGTTTTCGGCATTTAAAAACACAAAAAACTCACAAAAGCACCAATAAATACCACACGTCAACTTGTCATCAATAGACTGACAACAACATGACATCAAATCAATAGACAGATGACGTTAAAAGTTAGTGTTACCATTGGAAGAAAAAAGTTCTATTGCTTTTCCGCAACATGGCGAGGTTTTTTATATTTCTGGTTAGGCTTGCTATTTTTGACATCCACTTATCTATTAAGCTCTTTAGGGGGCTATTCCGACTTTATTGTCGAAAGCAACTATTTCGATATTTTCTTTGACTGTTTCAAGACGATGCGATGACAGATCCAAAAAATTACGGGGTGCCTACAGCAAAATCTCTAAAAAAAAACATCAGCTGCTTCATACTTTGACGACCCTCAAGCATGTTAGGACATTTTTGTGACACTCTTACGCCCGATTTCTGCAACAGCGATCAAATGTAACAGGTGATTAATCCAAGATTAATTCAAAATAGAGTTTGACACGAGACAAACATGTCTGTGACATTTGCTCGCTCTTCCAGAAATCGGGCATTAGAGCCGTCTCCTACCGACCGTTCTGTCTTGTATTTTAAATTCAATCAACTTCTGTGCTACTTATTTTGTGCGAAAGAGTCCCAAAGCACCACAGTTAATGCGTAAACAGTAACCTCTACCGTGGTCTCTTTCTAACCCGTTGCCGAGGCGCAGTCCGTCTCTCTCTCACTCCTCGCTGGCCTCAGACTAGACGTGTGACATCCCCAGGGTTTGAACTCGACTAGGGTTGCCACCGAAATAGGTTATCTACTTGTATTATTTTATACAAGGTGTTATTTTTTAAAGTGACACCCAACTCCGGGCTGAATATTTACACGACACTGAAGAAAATAAAAAACTTTAAAAAATATATGCATATGTTAGTGAAAAATACCCAAAAATCCTTTAATTGTGGCCGCCCTTACTAGAGTCGTGCAAAGCTAACTTTGCAGTGGAGTATCCGAAATAGTAATTTCCGTACGTTGCAGTGGTAGGTACATGTTACAAGTTCTACAAGTGGTACATGTTACGTGAAAATATGGAAAATAAATATGGAAAATATGGTGAAAACATACAAAAGCAACGTAAGGAAATTACTATTTCGGATGCTCCACTGCAAAGTTAGCTTTGCACGACTCTACTCGTATTATAGCAACGTTGCTGCGAGTCGGGCGCCACATCGCGTACGCGCTTTGAGAAGGCGGGGGTGTCCGCACGTCGCTGTTATTATAGAACTACTTGAACAAGGTAAGTAGGTAATTTGTCCAAAAAATATTTTAGAAAATAAAAACTTATTTTTAGTTTTAAGCGTTACTCAAACTATCGTCGAAGGTCAAACTATCGTCGAAGGAGAAGAAGAAGAAACCAACCCTACCCTTATTTATCTTATTATAATCCGTGCGGAATCAGAATGGGATAATACCCTTTGGAACTGAATCGAAAATGACAGTTCTCGAATAGCGTCAGTAAAAAAATTTTTAGTTCTACGTTCTATCATAGGGTTATGAAATTGGAAATACACAAAATTTTTTAATGGTCGTAATCTAAAACGATTCAATTTTATTGCATTAATTGAATAAAACGTGATAAAACTCGAGCAGACACCCACGCGCACAGAAAACACAAGCAAGTTTCGACGCGAGTTTGCCATAGACAAATAGAGTTTGCCGAAATGCTGACGCTACAGGACCGCGAGTGTCTCAGTTCCAAAAGGTATTATCCCATTCTGATCCCACACGGATTATACCTAGCTGCATTGCCAACCCTACCGTAAGCCTCAGGTCGGTCGGCACAAAATCAATATTTATGTCGACCGATTTATTTCACCTCTCAACCGACTCGGCCGTTCCCGCTCTAGTGTGTTTCTATTTCTCTATTACATACGTTTATAGCGAGATACGGCTCAATACAAAACGCCCTCTCTAGACAAAGTAAAGGTCGTTCTACAAGGTGTTACCAAAGATGCTAACTCTTTTTACAGGGTCATGGTACCTGATGATAGGGATCACAACCAAAATATTTTTTTAGCTCTATGACGATCCGTTGATTTTTAAATAATTAAAATGTAAGCGCTTTGACGGGAGAAAAGTATTTTTAAAATACTGTGTCCATAGAATTTCAATTATGTTTTAACAGCCTGAAGCTATTAAAATACAGCTAAGCAAACTACCATATTTTTTAATTGGAGCTATATCCAAAAACAAAAAAGTTTTGAAAATTTTACAATTTTGAGGTTATAAAAAAAAGTTGTGATTTTCAACTTTTTTTTGCAGATTTGTCATTATGTTGACCAGCAGGTTACACCCTGTAAAAAGAGTTAGTATCTTTTGTAACACGTTGTATAGACGTAAGCGCCAAATGTTGAGCGGCTAACCAGAATACACATAACGTGATTTATAAATAAAAATTAAACCATTTTCTTTCGATCACTAGAACCATAGTGGGCGAGTTACAATCTTACACAGATAAAATAAAAAATAAAATCATACCTAATAGCACTTAACAATAAAAATAAATAAGATATAAAATATATTTTTTTTTACAGATTTGTCATTCTGTTGACCAGTAGTTACACCCTGTAAAAAGAGTTAGGTACTTTTGTAACACCTTGTATAATAAAATAAACAGATAAAATAAATAGAAGAAAAAGTAAAATGTAGTAGCCTGTACAATTTGTACATGTTCCACTATCAATCTCGCATTCGACACAACGCGAAGGAAAAATTGCATTTGGCGGCAAATATCACATCTCTTATTCTCACGAAGTCATGCTTGACATAAAGCACGAGATTTCTGCGAGATGCTTGCCTTTTTCGTTCGACATGACTCGATTGGTCGGGAGCAGTCGAGATCGAAATAACATTTTCCTTCGAGATGTGTCGTGCGAGATTATCTAGAATTAGCCCCCTGGATCTGCGCCTGCATTTATCCGTGGCCGAGACTTTATTAATAAATTCTGCAAAATTACTTGCATAAGGTCTCGGGAAACCTCTGAAATGTTCGAAGGACTGGGGCCTTAATCTGTAACGTAATGGTGCCAAAATGGGCTCCCAGTTGACGGCTTCAATTACGATTTATTAATGCTGTCGTTCTTTGTAATGTTTTTGTAGCACAGCAAAGAATATTCTGATTCTAATTACAGAGGATTAGTTCTCTGCTTGTAGGAGAAAAACGAAAAAACCCCGGTTTTTACCTTCTGCTGGGTAGGACGCCATCGACACGCCATTGCGTTACAGGCTAAGGCGGTAAGTAAGGCCCCTGCTCAAAAGAGTTCAGAAATAGTTTGTAACCTTGTAGCACTTTTATTTTTTCACTTTCACGTTGCTTAGCTTTTGCTCACGTTCTTACTTCATTGGTCTGGATCTTAAACAAGTTGTTACAAAAGATCCTAACTCTTTTTACAGGGTGATAGCACCCGGTTATAGGAATCAAGAATCTGAATGTTTTTTAATTAATTAAAATGCGGATGAAAAGTACAACATTAACAACTCAAAACTATGCAAAATTCACCTACACACACAAACATATTTTTAAAGAGCTACCAAAAACAAAAAAAGAAAGCAGTTTTGAGGTTTAAAAAAACTTTTTTCTTTTCAGAATTGACTGTAAAAAGAGTTAAGATATTTTGTAACAAGTTGTATAAGATTTTACTGATTGAAGTTACTAAAATTTGTCATGCTCAAAACTGGCAATCAAATTAAAGTGCATAGTAAGTAGGTAGGTATCTCTTCTCTATGTAGAACAAAAAAATCGGAGAGAAATATCGCACTATCCAGCCACTAGAAGCTAAAGGAGTTCCACACTAGAAGCTAGAGGAGCTAAATAGGGTTTGTTAAATAAAACCTAAAGGAAGCCAGCAAGCTATTTACCAAGCTGTGTGGTACCTAGTTAGAAAAAAACGTGTCTGCCTTATTTGTTTCCAAAGCGGGGAAGAATGTACTTTTGTAGTAATGTGACCATGGGTAGCTGGAAACTATGGATAAAATGACAAAGTTCAATAAGAAACGAGAATTTCTTGTGAGCATTGCTAGTGTCGTTCAATAAGTAATGGGATTGAGATATTTAAATTCTTTTGAAAGAAAAAATAATACCGGTTTTTTTCTTTCAAAAGAATTAAATATCTCAATCCCATTACTTATTGAACGACACTAGCAATGTTCACAAGAAATTCTCGTTTCTGATTGAACTTTGTCATTTTATCCATAGTTTCCAGCTACCCGTGGTCACATTACTACAAAAGCTCATACACTATAGAATAATGATGTAAAAAAAGATCGTAGGTATTTTGTTGTTTTTAATACATACAGGGTGCACTCTAAGTCAATAGCGGAACTTTAAGTGGGCTATCTACTGATCAATACAAACAACTTGTACTAGGTGGCGAAAAAAATGGAGTGAGAAAAATATCAGTTGATCCATACAAAAGGTCGACTCAGTACTGCGCCAAATGTATGAAACAGCTGATATTTTTTTCGCTCCATTTCGGTGGCCACCTAGTACAAGTTGTTTGTATTGATCAGTAGACAGTTCCGCTATCGACTTAGAGTGCACCCTGTAGAAGTCATTTGTTTGCGTCGTGTCGGAGAGTTCTGAAGAGTGGAAAATGGACGTGTACGGAAATAAATACATTTTGAAAATAATACATGATATTGGTATTTACCGATAGATCACAGTATTTACCTATAAGAAGTCCACGGTGCATAACATTGGAAAATAAAAAAAATTGTAGAATTCGCGGTATGACTACGGTATGATTTCTGAATTGAGAAATTCACTAAGCAAATAGGTACCTAAGTATCGTTCTGTCTCTGCAGATTTCTCACAAAAGAGCGCGACAGAGCGATACGTAAGTATTTGCTTAGTAAAATTCTCAATTCAGAAACCGGGCCTTACTGCCGGTTTCTGATTTGAGAAATTCGCTAAGCAAGTACTTAAATATCGTTCTGCCTCTGCTGATTTCTCACAAAAGAACGTGACAGAACGATAGTTAAGTATTCTCAATTCAGGAAACCGGGCCTATGTATAAATGAAAATCTGCTGCGAATATAGGTACTTCATTATACGGAACCCTCTCAACGCGAGTTAAATTCGCACTGAGCAGCTACCATGAGTGCTTACTGTCACTGTCACTGAAAGTGACAAGTTGGATAAACAACCTTACTACTACATAGAGTATTAGGATACATGACAGACGTCCAGCACAGCTTTTTCGCACTCGTGGTAGCCAGGGTGACCAGATTAGGCGAATTATCGCCATTTAGGCTACCTCAGGGGGTCAAACGGCGACCATAAAATGCGATCGGCGACCAGTAGCCATTTAGGCTACCTTAAAAAATGGGAACAGGCGATTTAGGCTATCTCAGGATTATTTCGCATTTATTTAGGCGATTTAGGCTATTATCGCAAATTTATTGAACCATTCCTTGATTAGTCCTTAAAATGCTTGTAACGAAACGTAATATGCACGTGGAAAGGAGGCTGATGGTGACGGAGAACTTTTGCGGGAAGTTATTATTTTAGTTTGAGACCGAATAAAAAAAACAAATGAAAATTATCAGATTTTTTTAAATATTTCTTTTGCTCTTCGGTCTTTTTTTTGGTTTTTCTTATTATTTTGGGCTAAATTTAGGCTTCTAGGCTCAATAAGTTAGGCGATTTAGGCTAAATAGTCGAGAAAAAAAATTAGGCGATTTAGGCTACTCGGAAGACAAAATTAGGCGAATCGAGTTAGCTAAAAGCTGGTCACCCTGGTGGTAGCTACTCCGGTCCGGCTTTTTGCTTTATCCGCCAAAAACATAAATCTCCAAACCCAATGCCACCCTACACAACAAACAACGAAACGTGACAGCTGCGCTCAAAAGTACTCTTATTGCATGCAAAAAACATAAACTCTCTTGCATTGCATTAAAACTGTTTTTTATTAACCTTCCCTATAAACGCACACAAAGAAGGGAAGAATGGATTAGTTACTTGAGAATGTATGCAGTGTTAGGGTGGCTTTAATAGTCGCCAGCTCAAGCTCGAGCTCAAGTAGGTGATCTCATTATTAATAAGCAGCTGTTTTAAAATGAAAGTGACTCTACATTATGGTGCAACAAAGCCATAACATAAAACGAAGCATAACTAACTAAGGCCGGTTTCTGAGTTGAGAATTTTACTAAGCACATACTTACGTACCGCTCTGTCACGCTCTTTTCAAGTGAGAAATCTGCAGAGACAGGACGATACTTACCCATTTGCTTAACAAAATTCTCAACTCAGAAACCGGGCCTTAGGCCACGTTTTCACAGTCAAAGTACACTACAACGAAGAGCCAAGTAAGCTAAAGCTTCTGATTGGTCGGCCATTTTATTTTATTTCCATCCAAGTCATTAGGCATTAGGTAATAGTCCGTAATAGTCGTCAGCTCAACTCAACTGCTGACCGCTACTCAAGCTCTATAAATTTAGTTTTCTGAGATCACCTACTTGAGCTTAAGCTGACGACTATTAATGCCACCCTTAGTAAAGTTAGTTATGCTTCGTATTAGGTATGTTAGGGATTTGATGCAACATAATGTAGAGTCACTTTCATTTTATGACAGCTGGTAAATTATTAATATTAATATTGTAGAATCAAATCAATGGTCTCGAAACACTAGAATACTACCGACACCAATGAAAAAAAAATCATGTCTTCTTTTTGGACGAGTTTTTTGCTAAAAACGAGCCGTTCAATGAGAATCCCTAGGCTTAAAATAATTGTTTTTAGGACCGGCGAAGCCGATTACCATTGGCGAAAATCGAAGTTTGATTTATGAAAAATGAACTGGGTGGCAGTAAAATAAACTGGGTGGCAGAAACAGCCTTCTTTATCTCAGAACATTTTTCAAAAATCGAACTTCGATTTTCGCCAATGGTAATCGGCTTCGTCTTAGCCGGTAGACCCCCTGAGGTCTAGATTCCAGATCCTAAAACCTACGAATAAATCCCGTTTAACTTGACCTTACGGCTCCGTATAAGGCTAACTAGCGCCACAAATGTCGAAAAAATCATATCTTCCTTCAGAAGAAGTTTCTGACAAAATCCTAAGATCCTAAGATTTTTAAATGTAGATACCTTGTATAAGGTAAGGCCTCTGGCCGGATACAATCGAACCTGCGTCCACCACACAGATTTTTGTGGTCCACTAGCTTGCCCAAGCCGCAGTACCACCCACTGTTCTACCGTATTAAGGTACAGTCGGCCACAGTCACAGATACCCCATGGCAGCTCTAACCGCGCGCGGCATAAGGGCGCCAATCAAACAATAAAAACTGGCCAAGTGCGAGTTGGACTCGCGAACGAAGGGTTCCGTACCATTATCTATAAAAACGGCAAAGAAATCACGTTGGTTGTATGGGAGCCCCCTCAATTTTTTTTTTGTGTCATTCCTCATAGAGGCAACAAAAATACATTATCTGTGAAAATTTCAACTGTCTTAACTATCACGGTTCATGAGATACAGCCTGGTGACAGACGGACGGACGGACAGCTGAGTCTTAGCAATAGGGTCCTTTTACCCTTTGGGTACGGAACCCTAAAAAGGGGTATCCTAGCGTGTGGCCGACTGTACACTGTTTAAACACACACAATCGCGGAAACAACATCACTTACCATTACTCACACATTCGTTGCAGGTCATTGCCCGGAGCGCGTTAAAAAACCAGTTTCATTGAACTCCTTCCCCCCTCTCGCTCAGTACAAATCACGACCATTCAGAAGAAGTTAGGAGGTAGTTGAGGGATCAGCTTAGTTGGTAATGTGCTTTATACGGAAAACTGAATGTTACTAGCGTGGTTGACATCCCATCTCCTGTTTTAAGTGTGTTTAGCGTTGGTTTGGCTCTCTCTCTCTCTCTTTTAAGAGAGTCACAAAAACATTTCTCCTGTCAAAGGGTTTCTACTCTGTCAAAGAATATTTAGAATTTAAGGATTAGACTAGTTTTTGTTATGTCATTGATACATTGTGAACTGTGATTGTAGATTTAAAATAATTAGGTACTTAATTTAGTCTTTAGTTTTTAAGTTACTTATGTGTTTACTCCTGAAAAGGAAGAATTTGGTCAGGTACATAATTACTTATTTTAACATCTAAATGTGAACCCAAATTCAAACACAATAAATTTCTGTTTCTATTTCTACGTTGAGAGGAAAGAGAGGGGGCAAGATAGGGGTAGTTATAACATGGGTCTTATGGACTTAGGTACACACGACAGCACGTCGACCTTTACACGCTAGCAGTCTACTCGGTAACGTTACGGGCGACTTTAAAACAAAAGTGTACACTCTGACGTGCTGTAGTGTGTATCATGGATAGGAGATTAGGAGCACAAGGTGTAGCTTTTGTTCGAATATCATTTAAAACACTCATAAATCACACTTATGTAAGGGGGTGATAAGAGCCACATCGCGTGGCACTTTACGCAATTTTTGCTGACTCTACCTTCTACATGTTTATTTGAGCTAAGTCATTCATCTTATGATTACTAAAGTAGGCTGAAATGGGGTAACTTCACCCATCGAGTGTGAGTTGAGGTGTCACTAGACGCTCTACAAATCATCTAACAGTAAAGTAATTTAAGTATAAGTATTGAAGGCTACGTTTTTATTTGCTTACTTACTGATGTAGATAGTTAAGTACACACGAAAGCAGGTCAGACTGTACACTTTTGTTGTAAAGTCGCCCATAACGTAACCGAGTAGAGTGCTAGCGTGTAAGGGTCGACGTGCTGTCGTGTGTACCAGTCGTACACTACCCCTAGTGCTGCGTGCCTCTTTTGTCATAAAAACTACTTCCACGGTCAACGACACGCTAGGATATCCCTTTTTGTTTGATTAACCCACTTATGCCTTGGGCGATTAGAATAGAAAGCTTAGAGCTACTATGGGTTTATTGTCCACGTCATATTTACCTAGACTCTACATGACCTATCAACACTTATCTACCTACCTACCTAAGTATACCTAAGCAGCTAAAACAAAGCAAAGAGCAGCCAATATTAACCTAGACACTTAACTAAACCACGCAAGCAAAAGCGAGGCTACCAAAGCTGCTCTAAGCAACATTTGTAGTCTATACTCGACACAGCGCCACTGCAACGCCAGGTAAACTCTACAACAAAGGAAACGGCCCATTCAGCCACTAAGCGTACTTTTATGTCCACTCCTCTCTCTAAATCAATACGCTACGATGCAAACTAGCTACCCAACGACATTTTGGACGACACCGTCGTTTTACACGGGAAAAAATAGCCGAAAAACGTGTGCAATACGTCGCTAAAGTGTGGCATAATGGGGGATTGGTCGAGCGCTCAGGTTTTGACGCGGCCGCGCGACAGGCAGGCAGACCCATAATCTGCGATCGCGCGCTCAGTCGCTATCAAAATGGTGGCGGCGGCCATCTTGGTTGCTGATGCCAACGTTACGCGAGGGCGCTTGGGTTTCGGGCACCTAACAACAACGCACAGAAGCCTACAATCACATAACTAACCATTAAACACTATACGACAACGCACAGCACTCGTATAAATGCGTTTTAGTTACCTAGTTACTTAGCAGTTTGTAATAAGAGTGATTTCGCGGGCTATTTCGTCAGGTAAGTAGGTATAGGTACTTCTGTAGAGAGCGTTTGGCGGCGTTTTTGGGCAGGATTGGAATTGAGTGTTTTTTTTCGTCTCGTGTTGTTGTAAAGAGCTGGCAGAGGTCGGTAGGCAGGACAGGGGGGCTCTGCAGCGGTGTGAAGGGAAAAGAAGCGGGCGGACGCACATGGTGTCTCGGTCCGGGGATAGGGCATAATTTACCAAAGCGGAGACGAAACAAGATCTGTTTAAACTTTTCATACATTTGAAACCTAGGTCAACTCGGCTCGAAATGCCAAATGTGTGATAACACAATTCCACCAAAAAGATACCTAACTAAATGTTTAAAGCGTTTTTTTTTATGGGTTCTTACTTGTTTAGCTATAAAACCGGATAAGTGCGAGTTAAACTCGCATGGAGACGGTTCCGTACATCTGAAGTTCATTTACGCACAAATGTTGAGAAACCATACCGAACGTAGTACGAAAAGTGGGTTATGGATGGAGGTCAAAAGAATGTGTTGTGGTGTTAATCTGACCAAACATGTGCTTATAGAGTGGATAGTGAGTCAGAGCGTGAGTTAAAGTTCTTGAAAAGTGCCATCGCTGTCAATAAAATGGCAATGAATGGGGCAAATAAGCCGCGCGAAACGTTCCATTTTGTTTGAAAATGACCAAACGCTAAGACTTTGGTCATTTTCAAACTAAACTGATTTTTGCGCGGCTCATAACTCTAAGGGGAAATTTCATACTTTAGTGATTTTCACATGATTCGATGCGTTTAGGTGTACTAAGCGATGTGCGATAAAAAAGTTAGTTTCCTAAAAATGATGACTTTGGTCGTTTTCAAATTAATCGATTCAATTATAGCAAAACATATTATAGTCCTAATTCTTTTTGCAGGGTGTAACCTACTGGTCCACAGTACCACATTTCTGTAAAAAAAAGTTGAAATCACAATTTATATTTTTTAACCTCAAAATTGAAAAATGTCCAAACGTTTTTTGTTTTAGGAATTGGTTCAAATTCAAACACATGATTGTGTTTATAGGTGCATTGGCATAATTTTAGGCTGATAAAACAAGTCAATGATAACCATAATTTGCACAATCTCCTGCCACAGCCCTCACATTTTATTAATTTAAATTTAAAATCAACGAAACGCGATAGAGCAAAAAAAAATGGGATGTGATCCCTATCACCGGGTGCTATTACCCTCTAAAAGAGTAAGGACCTTTTTAACACCCTGTATAAAAAAATACTAGGTAAGTTGATTGTGATTTAAAATATATAAACCTGAAAATAAATTCAAAAATTTTGTTTCTCTTGTGAAAAAGTGGGAGAATCATCAAAATTACCGTTTCTTTCATGATGGTCATCTTCAGACAGCGTCTTAAGTCAGTCAACTTTGTTAAATGATCCTCTTGATTGATGTACGGTCAGCCACAGACACAGATACCCCATGGCAGTTCTTACCGCGCGCGGGATAAGGGCGACAATCGAACAAAAAGGGGAATCCTAGTAGTGTAAAACATCATCAGTTTTTCGTGTCATTTGATTTACGCTCCTTCAATGAGGGCTACAATTTTAGTGCTTACTAGTTGGCGCCACTGTTGAGTAACGCCATGAAATATAGGTAGCACTTAAAGTTAGTAAATACGTAAAAAAGTTTACTTACATTATTAAAATAATATTATTGAACGGGACTAAAACTATTTGCCATTTTAATCACAGGTATTCCAAAATATTCACAACCTTATTCTAATTAGAAATAAACCCCCGTACGTAGCCCATACAAACATTGACATTTTACCCCACCCCTAGCGGCAAATCTGAGGGCGGTAGCCCTAATTACCTTGCTTTTGAAATGTTAAAATAAATAAATAAAAAAAGAAATATCCCCGCGATCCGTCCAGCCTTTCTAGGCCCGTGTGCGGCGCGAACCTATCTTTCATTGCACGTACACGCGGGGCGCAGGGCGGGGGGGCGCGCACACGCTCACAGAGTCTCGCTCGAGTCTCGGAGCCATCTTGTCGGCCGGCCGCGCGTCCTGCCGCAAATCAAATAAAAAACCCACTAATTACCGCCCAAAAACGCGAAAAAACTATCGCAAATCGCCTCTGGATTGCCTGTGAGTGAACGGATTGTGTTTCGTGTGGTGGCAACAGTGTTTTTCCCCGTGTTTTGGACGTCGGATGCCAGCTACAGCCGAGGTAAGTCTTTGTTGCTCGCGACAATTATCATTTGTGATCGATTCTGTGTTGCGGGGGGTGCAGGCTCGGTCGTCTTTTGTTTTGTCAAAACGTACGGACGGACTCTGCCTGTGAATCAATAGTTTTGTTGGCCCAGCGTTGTTGTATGGACGCGCTTGAATGTGCGGTGTTCACGGTTTTACGGCTCTACGGCCGATTTTGGTGTTAAAATAACGTAAGAGTGCCTATTTGGGATGGTTAGTTCATTCGCTTCGCTGCAGCGTCGACGGTTATCGACTATCAAGGCAGGTAAGTACATAACCACCTAAGTACTTCACGTATGTAAAGAACGCTTGCATTGTAATAGGCAATTAAATGCAATGTTGATTAAATAGTAGGTACCTGCCTACACTCACCTCCAAGTGAATAGCGATCGGTGCATTTTTTGTTGTACATTTTCGACAAAACTGTTGAATGATTCAGTCTATTTTACATTATTTGTGTCCATGTTCATCGTAATTCCTTTTAATGCAGACCGGTTCTTGGTGTACACTTCGATGCGAATGTAGCTCTTATGTTTAGCTCATTAAGAACTAACGCCAGATACCTAGATTAGCTTATTAGTAGTTAATATATTAGAGGTAGACACTCTCTAGTTAGAGCAAGAGGTTCTAAAAGACAATGTAGGTAATGGCTAGGTATTATTATGTGTACAGGTGTTACAGGTAAATAGGCTTTCAGGTATAATAACATCCTAAGTACAAAGCCGTAGATACCTACCTACTAACATAACCTAAGACTAGATTTAATCACCTTAGAAATGTAGCCCTAGACTGTATATCTACAGAAAAACGAGAAGAAGCGTAAAGAAGAGCCAAGTGATTGAATGGATGCAAATATTTGAATGCTGATCCAGGAAGAACAACAAAAAAAAAAAACTCAAGGTAAAAGAATCGAATTTGGACTTACCTACCTAAACGAATTCTTTAAAAAAGACTCCATACCAAAAACAGACCGAAAAAAATGCAAGGCAGTGAGGTTTCACTGAAGTTTGAACCTCTTTTGATAGCCAAATTGATACAGGAAGAAAAACTAAAAGTGAAGGTCAAAGAATCTGATTTGGAGGACATTAACTCAATGAATTGTTTAAAAAAAAAACAAAAACACCCCGAAAAGAATGCAAGGCGGTGAGGTTTCATTCAAGTTTGAACCTCTTTAGATAGCCAAATCGATTTTATGACTGCTTTTATCCAAGCCAACCCAAGCCGAAATCGTAAGAGCCAGTCTCTAAAAAAATACCTCGAAAAGAAGGAACACTGCTCAGAATCTGGACTAAATGGCATAAGTACTACCTAAATACAAAAATCCATAAAAAAAATATTAACAAAAAAATTGGGACCGGATTGGTTGTAAGTTTGTAACACCCTAACTGGAATAACCATCCAAAAAGACGTCGGAAATACTCCAAATCCAAGGAGTTTGAGCAAATAACCATGCAGGCAGGAGTGTTCAATTTTAGGCAGTGGAATTCTTCCATCTACATTTAGACGACGTTAACCCCATTACTCTGTGCGAGCGACACAAAATTGTGTTGTTATTTACCGCTCACTTCACAGAAGGCAAAGCAAGCAATATCAATAATAAAGCACTGATTAGAAAGCGGTCTTGCCTTGCGCGTAGAATTTCACATTTGAACTGTGGAAGGGACATTCGACGTCGGAAAATATGGGGTTTTGTTCGAAACTCGCACCTATGTTGGACGCTGTAAGAGTTTCGTACACTGCAGGGTGTTGAGGGATACCTGAGTGGCCAGGTAATATCGAAAAGTAATACCCATTTAGGTTCGCGTGCGCGACAAGATTGTGGTTTCAGTACAAGGACCGTGCGTCAATTTTGTGTTTGGGATATTTGCTGGAACATTCTCCCAGAAGATGCGTGGTGTTTCACTTGCCGCTTGGGCTGTACCATTGCACAAAGAACGTCGCATTTCTACGCCTGTCCTGGAAATGATTTCTAGAGGCGACACCAAGCACGATTGAGCTTCTGGTAGCGAGAAGTACCTAGAACGAAGATCTGAACGCTTTTGAGAAGAATCCACACGTAAAATCCGAAGTCATCGTTCATAAGTCAAATCGACATCGCGACCTATAAAAAGTCTTGTACATCGAAGACATCAACTTTAGTTGAATTCGGCTCTTATGTTGCGGCGTTTTAGAGCTAGAGACTAGTTGCCGCATGTGCTTTCCACTGTACATTAGATTGACCCACTTAGTCAGCGTTTGATGAATGATCAAACGTTAATAAGCGAATGCGATGGCAGATAGTCTAGTTTGCGAATGGTTATGAAGATCGCGGCATGGGGGAAAGAGACGGATCGAGTTGGATGAGCTATGGGAAAACCGATGCGGTCCTAAGCCATCGAAGATAGACGGTTTTTAATACGTGACATTAGGTAGCTGAATCAGCGTCGAGAATTTTCGACCTAAATAAGTACACTAAAATCTTGGGCCTTTACGTGCTTTAGATGTAATGGCACGCATTTACAGCCAGACGAAGCGTCTTGTAGCAAACATTACTAACAGCAATAGATGGTTGAAGTGACACAGAGAGTAGCTTACACTGGTCAGCACTTAAGAGCGTATACTAGTCGAGAGAATAGAGTTTACTTAACATAGTACGCAGGAAGGTAATTTGTAAAAGTGAGCAGTAAGCGAATTAGTATCTTGACACTAGACCTCACCAAAGAAAAGACAAAGTAAAGCAATCCTTATGGAAGCAATAAAGACAACTAAAATTGGGACACACAATGCTCCTCTACAGGGGAGGCAATAGAGGATTATTTCTGTAAAGAAGTAGTATCTAAAAATAAACTCGTTAAAGACGATAACAGACACAAATACTGAAAGACTCGTGCATAGCTAGCTATGCCAGACAAAATAGCTCTGCTTTGCATAAAGCAACAGCCGTTACATCACTTTTGCCAGTCCTCAAACAATCAGATGATTGTTGTCAACGAAAAGAATCGATAAACGAATGAAATGAGCTGATTTCTAAGAAATCAATGTCGCATAATAAAGTGTGCTTCAGCTAAGTACTGTCGTCGCTACACCGATAATTACCGATGTAGCGTATAATGTATCGCTATTTATTATAACCTTGACACTTTCTAAGCTTCGACACCGCAAAATCAGCAATGAATCTTTATGCCTGTCCTGCACTCCACACAGGGGCTGGATCTCTTAGGGTTGCATTAATAGTCGTCAGCTCAGGCTCGAGCTCAAGTAGGTGATCTCAGAAAACCAAATCACCGACTTGAGACCTTGGCTATTACCATGTCAAGCTCAAGCTATTGTATATTTAATATGCTAACAGCTACTCAAGCTCTTGTTGTTGTTCGGTGATTTTGTTTTCTGAGATCACCTACTTTAATTCGAACTTGAGCTGACGATGCCTCCCTTAGATTAGAAGCGTCAATCACCCAGTTTAGTTAGAGATGTTTTGGGCCCGCTACTTATGAAGGAGGCGATGATGTATCCGACACGGAATTAACAGAAACACTAAAAGGGTTCTGGGTTTCTGCGTTTTCTTTGCTATTGTATTCATAATCAAATGCATTGTTGGAAATTCGAATCGATGAGCAGTATAAAGATCAAGGCTGTAGATTTCTCGTGTCTCAGAAGTGTCCAACGCAAATTCGCATTTCTTGCTGATGGTATGGAAATTGGCACTGTGAGAGCGACAATACCTACGCATTTGAAGTTCACAAGCCAGCACGTCGACGCCACGCTAGCACTGTACTCGTTTACGTTACGGGCGACTTTCCAACAAAAGTGTTCACTCTTACGTGCTGTCGTGTGTACACAGAGTCAAACTAACTCAAACTCTAAAGTTCTAACAGACCGTCTGTTTAGAACGCCACAATCGGAAATCATGGCGGATGCGTGAACGAGGCGTTCCGTACATGAAATAATTGCAGTGGCTCACGACCGCGCCTCGAGAGCGGCCTTCTTTGGTGGCCGGTTTACATTCGACCCACTGCCTCTGGAGTGGGCAGGGAAGTGAGAGAAGTGCGTGAATTTACTCCCTCATAATTTTCCCTGCAGCGTCCGAGTGGTCCCTTTACCCATCTAGTGTGAGTTAAGGTGCTACTGGACGCTGTATAAATCATCTCATTACGTAGCTGCAAAGGCCTAAGTCAAGTCATTGACTAAACTCTTGGGCATTATGCTTCTCCTCATTGTGAATATTTTGCTTAGTTGGTTCCTTGCGCATTGACCTTGTGTTGTTGACTAGCCCGAGTAAGCGAAAAGAGTTATCTATCTTAGCTGAGAGGATGTAGGTGTGTGTGGGTAAGCCAATACATTTTCAGTTAAAATAATGAAAAACATTCGCCGTGATATCAGTTGCTAGAGCCGTTTGTTTCAGGCAGGGTGAAATGAGGTCAGCAGTTATTTATTACCCTGCCCTTAATATCGTCAAAAGGAACAACAGTTATCTATTGGTGTAAGCGTGGGAGCTCATTTCGGAGAATTGGTAATCAGCCATTGTACCTACGTCAAAGAGACTCATAATAAGATGTAGCCTGTAAAATTGTACATGTCTCACTAGCTGGGCAAAGGCCTTCTCTCAGAGAGAGAGAGAGTTCGAGCTTAGAAAGAGACTCCTAAACTATGGTTGTTATTTATCCTATTGGGAAAGTGCGACCAGTAGCGCGAGAAGCGAAGCCGAAGCAAGTAAATGTACGATTACGTTTTCATGTGAACAGACTGAGCATCGCATACTTTTGTGCCTATCGCCTACTACCCGAACGCGTTCAGATTAAGCCGCCATCTTTGGTCCTTCGAGCCGGGCGCTATCATCTCGAATCTGTCGCGTTGCACGCCGCAGACGCGACGGGTCATTGGTTTTTTTCTTCGTCTTGCGGCGCTGGACAACTCGGTATTATGCGACCGTTCGAGCGAGAGCGTGGGCCTCCATTAAGTGTTGCCAGGTCCGCGTGCAAAATTGGACAGACTGATAAAAAAATCGGGATTTTGGTTTCGAAAAAGTTACTTATTGGCTGTTATCTCTAAAAACTCTGACACCAGGGGTGGCCACTAACTCAGATTATTACCTACCTACTGTGTCTATTAGAGATGGACGGGCATTTCACTGATCAGACACAAGCTGTAAGTACTTAACGGCTTAAATATACCTTTTTCTGGCGCAGTCTGGCAAAAAGTTAACCCTTGTAATGACCTAACTAAAAATCTGAATGTTTCTCCCTGAAAATCGGGAGATCCTTACAAAGCGGGACACCTGGCAACACTATCCTTCATTCGTGTAATTATGGATCTGCCACGTGAAGTGAATGGTTTCGTTGTAATGCTGATTCATTGGTCATTACTTGCCGGTCTGTAAGATATTATCGCGGCTAAGGTTTTTTGACAATGACTGATTGTTTGTTTACTGCGGACGCCGCGGAATTCTCAGATATTAGATATGCAGGTTTCTTCACGACCTTATTCTTCTATGTAGTCGGTGCTTCATGTCTGAAGATCGTGATCAATGCTCGTCAAATTCCGGGAATGGATGAATCTTCTTCATTGATTTCTATCAGTGGCCACTCTCGCCACCGTCTGGAATTTTGTGGTTTTGTCCTCTTTAAGATGGTCGGTCCTGGTCGCTTTAAGCTTCACGACCTTATAAAAGTAAGATTAATGCTGTTCAAGTGTACCTGTACCCCTAGCTGGGCAAAGGCCTTCTCTCAAGAGAGAGAGAGAGAGAGAAAAACAGTTCGGACTTAATCATCACGCGTGCCCACATTTAATTTGGCCACGTAAAGTTCGTAAACTCAATGGTTCAAGGAACATCAAAGACTGTGACGAAACCCACGCTATAAATTAATGTCCTTAGTATGTCGTGAGGATTTAGGCTAGCTACAATATCGGGAACTCCAAAGAAAAAAAAATCGTGGTAAGAATCCCGTTTTCTTACAATAAATTATAGCTACATACGCTGTAATTATTAAGAAAATCCACGCTTCAGATTTGCCTTTCCTGTGGATTTAGACAGCATTATATTTAAATCTTATCACGACTACATTGCTGCTGCGTGGTCACTTCACTCACCTAATCGAGGAACTGGCAACAAAGCGCCGACCTGCCCACACGCGTAAATAAACTTGAAATCCGCCATGTTGTTGCAAGAACAAGAACACGATCGTTAGAAGAAATGGCATCTCAAACGGCTTTGTTTAACCAGTCCGTCTCTCCGTTGCCATAAGTGTGGGAACAAGAAGTGAATGCCGTAATGACGGTAGGCGATGGGGTATTGTCGTCAGACTGAGGAACAGATTGACACTTAGGCATTTCTTCATTTCCGTAGAGTCACGCAAATGTGGAATTTCTGCGACGACGCGACGCGTCAGTCGTTCCGAGAACTCATGTTGATCGTAAGAAAAAAAAAATACCTACCTAGCTTTCCATGGAGTCACGCAAATGTGGAAGTTCTACGACGACGCGTCGCATCAGTCGTTCCCGAGAACTCATGTTGGCCGCAAACAAGAAGAAGATAAGCTACCTAGGACATGTGCTTCACCACGACAGGTACCAACTTCTTCAAGTGATCATTATGGGCAAGATTGAGGGGAAGAGGCGTGCTGGTAGAAGAAGAAAGTCGTGGCTCAGATACATCTAGGAATGGACGGAGATAGCCAGCGTCGAATTTCGCTTGGCAAAGAACAGAAAATAATATGTAGAGCTGACGGCCAACCTCAAGTAGTTCAGAGGCACGCCAAGAAGAAGGCATTTCTTCTTCTTTGCCTGCCGTCTCCTAACGGAGGTTGGCGATCAGTTTGGCTATCTCGTCCTTCGGAACCAAACAATGAGCCGGTACTTTGCTGGAAGTGGAACCATTCGCGCAGGTTTTTTAGCCAGGATATCTTGGGTCTTCCAGTTCTCCTTCCTTCCAGGACTAAGCCCTCTGCATCTACGTAATGAGATGATTTATGCAGCGTCCAGTGGCACCTTCACTCACACTAGATGGGTCAAGTGATAATTGGTAATTGGTTTAGATGGAGTAGGCTTGCCCAGCATCAATACCATCCTGTCAGCTTAGTCTACACTGGTCTAGGACAATCTTTTAAGGCAAATTATGGATTGGATCCGAAAGGGCACTTCTTTGTTTAGTGGAGCAAGACTCACTCACCTCCGATTTCTGAATTGAGAATTTCACTAATCTCAAAAACTTAAGTATCGTTCTGTCTCTACTCTAACGATGTCACAGAAAATAACGTGACAGAATGATACTGAAGTATGAACTTAACGAATTTCTCAATACAGAAACCGGCAGTTAGACATGTAAGGAATTACAACCAATTAAAGGTCATGTCGAACCCGAAGTCAAATCTGAATCGGGGTGATGTGCTTCTGGTAAAATTACAGTCATGGTAATGAAACAACTGACAAACTTAAAGCCGCGATTTCACAGGCAAAGTACGACGAAGAGCACAATAATGTACTCTGTGAAGAGCACCGTCCATGTAAGCTAAAGTTTCTTATTGGTCTGTTTTTCTGATTTGTTGTCTATGGGCACAATAAAGTCAACTAGGACGGAGCTCTATTCGTAAAAGTTGATTTGGATGGAAATAAATCAAAATGGCCGACCAATCAGAAGCTTTAGCTTACTTGGCTCTTCGTTCGACTGTGAAAAAGTGGCCTAAGGCCCGGTTTCTGAATTGAGAATTTTGCTAAGCAAATGGGTAAGTATCAAAAGAGCGTGACAGAACGATACTTACCCATTTGCTTAGCGAATTTCTCAACTCAGAAACCGGCAGTTAGTGTCATTGTAGGAAGACAACACCGTGCGGCCTGCATTGACCCCTTCCGTAGAGCGAGATCCCAACAGAGTTGCAATTGCAATCGGAATACCTACGGCATGTCAGCGCATTTTTAGCTCTCATTTCTCACGTACAGAGAATGGCTGCACACGGCGAATAACACAGAAGTATAAGCTGTGTTGCAATAAAGCCTATCATATCATAGAAATAACTACACTGTGAAGCGAGAAATTAGTGACTGAGGAGGCAAAGAAGGTGCATTTCTGTCACGTTTTTGTGATATTTTCTGAATAGAATTGCAATACTTAATTATTGATGCAGCAGAATATGGTTTTACTGTAAATTAGGTCATCAAAGATCATGAACGAAAGATAGTTACATACTTAGATCCCTCTAATTAATATTGGTTTACAGTAAATTAGGGCTTTCGTTGACTATCTTTGATGACCTTATTGACTGTAAAACAATATTCTGCTGAGGCAGAATGGAGGAAGGTTACGGAGAAGCTATTTCGACCAAATTAAAGAGAAGGAATACGTACCAGGATGTGAAGGAACTGGCCTGTGACCGGAGTGCGTGGAGAGTGCTCCTCCGACCAGAGTCTAACTCCTATGACGATGAGGTCATCAATTGAATTAATTGAAAATAGGGAAAACATTAGTTGTGATGTGATGTGTAATGTCGCAGTCCAACTTTCTGCCCGTACTTGTGTTGTGCCAAGAGAACGGCTTTAGCATGCAAAGTGGTTTCGTTATTAAATTGCATCTTTCTTTGATGCAGTTCTTTGTGGAGTGAGATTTTCTACCCGCAGTGGCGTCTTGGAGCTTCCTATGGCATGCCTAGTGCATCATCAGCTGCAGATAATTCGTCTACACGTCTATTTTCGCAATTCTACCCTACTTATTTGGGTGGGTAGGAGGTAGTGGCCACCCCTGGTGTCAGTATTTTTAGGCCTCCCAAAGGGCCTCTGACATGGCTTAACGATTGTTATTAATCAACGACAACCGGAAGCAACGGTTTTAAAGTGCATTCCGAAGCACGAAAGCGCTCAGATATTGCCACTAGCGGTTACCCATCCATGGACTGACCGCGCTCGATGTTGCCAGAACTTCGCCAATCGATTAAGAATGGCTAGTCCAACTGGTAAATTTTACTACACAAGCCATAGGCCCCTCTTTAACTTTCTGGATGTGATTAGTGGGAATACCTAGCCATGAAAACTAAGGTCGGAATACTTACCACCGTATTCGCTTAGGCCGACTAGGTGCTGGGCAAGCCTACTCCATCTAAAACAATTTCCCAGGCACTGTATTGTGTGTGACACACTGACACACACTGCCGAGTGGTCTCTTCACCCGTCTAGTGTGTGTTAAGGTGCCACTGGACACCTTCGTTTTTTTATTCGCTTAGAATGATTGGTCCTTCGAGCGTTACGTTCTCGAGAATGTAACTTATTTTCTCCTTAGTTCTTTAACTAATTTACTGTCTACAACATCAAGCGAAGACCACATTCGAATAAAGCTGCCATGTTAGGCGTAAATCAATAATCAAAATAAAACCATGTTCAATGTCCAACAGAACTGAATTGAACCACCGTTCGAAAGTGTAAAAACGAACATCGTTTATAACATAAGTAGCTAGCCGTGCGGGCCTTGTGCCACATTGTCCTATGACATCAGTGTCGGACGCTTCGCCCCACTCGGTGTAAAGAAAGATCGATAGATTATTTCAACCGTCACCTATTCTTAGGGTGGTATTAATAGTCTGAGATCACCTACTTGAACCCGATCTCAAGTAGGTGAACACAGCAAAGTCAAATGCTAATGTCAAGCCTTGACTAATGTCAAACTTGAGTAGCTGTCAGCATATTAATAGACACTATCTTGAGATTGACATTGACATTACCCGAGGCTTGACATAAGCATTTGACTTTACTGAGATCAGCTACTTGAGTTCGATCTTGAGTCGACGACTATTAATGCAACCCCTAAATAACCAGTTGAACAGTGAGTTTTTCCCCTTGCTTTTACCCCCAAATCTCCGAGAAGGTTCGCAATGGTACCAACTCAATGGAACGGGCCTGCGTTTTGCTCGATATTTCGAGTCCGGACCTACTCAGAAAAGTTTTTGAACCATGCGTCCTGTAGCCAGGCTGAAATGTTGCAAAATTGCTTTTTGCCCACTCAGAGCGGTCGGGGTGCATGCATTCCGCACCAGGTATGCGCCAAAATGGCCTGCGAACCTCTTGGGAACCTAACTGAGGTCTCTGAAGAAGGTTTTTGAACACATTTGGAGTTTGGCGACGGTTTTTGCAACATAAAGTTGAGATTCCTGCTGCAATTCTTCGTGCCGGCTGAATCCAACCAATGGTAGTTTGTTTGATGGTACCTATAAGCCGTGTTATTAAAGAAAACTTAGGATGGTCTTCAAAAGTAACGTTGTCTCGCTTTGATTGTATCAATTGGAGTGAGAGGGCGAGTGTTTTGAAGTTCATCCTAAATGTTTTCTTTAATGACACTGGTTACAGCTGAGCGTATAAACCTTCTTGTTCGTGGCTTCTGAAGACTTGAGTTTGATTTGATGATTGATAACTTAATTGATTTCCATGTTGGGTACATTTGTGTTGTGACCTACTGGAATGTCACGTTACCTGCCTAGACTAGTCTATTGTCTAAACGTCTGACTAAAGCCTAATCAATGACAGCTTGGATATCTCTCTCTTTCTTCTGCTTGGAAAGAAGATAGGTTTTTTACTTCTGGTGCTTTCGAGACCTCAGTTTTTGGCCCAAGGTCCATTTCCATATCTCACCTACCTAACACATCATAGTCGAAAGGAAATAACCCTCTTTTGAGCTTCGCCCTTCGCCGAAAGCTTGCCAAATGCACCATCATTAAGCCGCCATGCATTGTATTGTAGCTATTGTAGATACGCTTAAAAATCGTGAACCCATTCACTAACCGTATCTAGACATTGCAATAACGAGACATGAAGTGCTAGCTGCGCTCTTGTACACGCATTACAGGTATTCTACTTCGGGACCTTTGAATGGCCCTTTTCTTTTGCAGTTTTGTGAACCACTTTGAGTTTTATGCAA
This sequence comes from Zelleria hepariella, assembly GCA_949319315.1. Lineage (NCBI taxonomy): Eukaryota > Metazoa > Arthropoda > Insecta > Lepidoptera > Yponomeutidae > Zelleria > Zelleria hepariella. The sequence continues at coordinate 3,302,750 of OX439385.1, read as the reverse complement.
GCTGTGTGGGTGAGGGCCTTTGCTCCTTTCTCTTTATGTTTGATCACTCAGTAAACTGTGTGAGGAGCCTTTGCAGCGTGATAATAATGTGATTTATCTTCACTTTTAATGATTCGCGATATTTAAACATTATTGTATTCGAAACGGGTCGAATCGTATTTATCCCGACGTTTCGGCCGCGTTACAGCTGCCGTGGTCGCGGGTAGACTGGAGCGGAGAGTGTTTTAATTATTGTGGTGACAGTTAGTGACAGTGCTTTATCTTGCCGTGGATAATATTGACCACTCTGTTCCTTAGTACTGTCGGCAACAGTCACAGATACCCCATGGAAGCTCTTACCGCGCACGGCATAAGGGCGCCAATCGAACAAAAAGGGGTATCCTAGCGTGTGGCCGACTGTATCTATGCATTTTCGTGTTTGGACGTTTTCTTTTCAAAAGAAGTGACTCTGAGAGAAAAAGTCTACCATTTCGTACAAATTAAACAGGATAGATATTGTCTTTAAGTTTGCGCGATCTCTTTTTTTTCCGATTTTTAAGCTTTGCTCTGCCTCTGCGTTTTGCAACGGTCTCTTATAATTGCTCGTTGGTTTTTTTTAAGAATCATAAACAACTAGCTACAAATTCGATAAGAAAGTGTTGGCGTAAGCCGGTCTACTAACCTACAAGTACATACCTGACACTTTACAGGAAGGGAAACCCCAGGTTATCTCTCTCTTGAAGTGAGCCAAGCTGAATGCATGTGACCTAGATCTCGAACGAGAGCGGCGTTTAGGACGGCCTCACATGTAGGGTGACCCTTCGTTTGAAGTCCTGATAAAATATGTCCGGATTTTTGCAAACCAGTCCGGAGTTCCGGACATTTTTGTAGTAAAACTCTTTATGATACATAGACTTTGGCCCGGTTTTTGAATTGAGAATTTTACTAAGTAAATACTTAAGTTTCGTTCTGTGAGAAATCGGCAGAGACGGATCGATACTTAAGTGCTTGCTTAGCAAATTTCTCAATTCAGACATCGGCAGTAACAATGCCTAGTCTACTATAATTACGCCATTCATAGTCCAGCTAATTCGACAAACCATTCTTTTGCAAAGTTGAGTGTCATTGAATGGGTGACCGGTACCTAGTGGCAATATCATCCTAATGAGTGTTTCTGTGCTTCAGAAAGAATGCGAAGCCGTTGGTCCCGGTTATTGTTGATTGATAAAACTCGATATACCTACATTGTACCTACAAGAGGCCCTAGGAGAAGAACTGAGCGGCCTTTATAAACGCCACGGTTCTCTACTTCTTACGATTATCATCATCTGTGCACCTCTGCCTTCAGCTCTGGGGGTCTACCGGCTAAGACGAAGCCAATTACCATTGGCGAAAATCGAAGTTCGATTCATGAAAAATAAACTGGGGGGCAGCAAAATTAATTGGGTGGCAGTACATTTTTCAAAAAACGAACTTCGATTTTCGCCAATGGTAATCGGCTTCGTCATAGCCGGTAGAACCCCAGGGTATAGACCTTTTTCCCATCGCACCACCTCACGATCTTCTTACGATTATAAAAAAAAAAACCTGAAAATGCCCCCCTAATCATCGAAAAGTCCGGACAAATGTAAAGTCCTGAATCCTGACCTGACAAAGAGCAAAATGCCGATCTAATCCGGACGAATGGTAGCCCTATTCACACGGCACCGTTATACAAGCACTATGGAAGAGTATTTTGGGCTAATCCTATGCCTTTGTTCACATAGAGCAGTTCCATATTGAACATAGGTTTTGGTCGGATTTTACTGCCATCATTTGCCCGTACCGAAGACAAATGCACTTTCGATAGCAAATAGTCGAGTTTAAACTCATATTTTACTTCCAAAAACAATTTCCATTCATCATAAGTGGGAGGCGACAATAACATCTGATACTTACAATACAACACAAGCTCGACAACCCAAGCTAAAGCTACAGCAATGAAGATTTAACACAATTTGCGCAGCGGTGAGATAACAAAGGATTTCTGCCTGAAAGGGATTCAAAAAGGGCGGCAAAGTCAGTATTTTTTCGTCTTTACGAGGAACTACATCCGGCGGACTAACTAAAGCTTTTTGTTCTGCAATACAGTCGATGCTACGTCTATGCAAAATCAAAAACAAATGAACGCTTGAGTTCACTAAGATGTTAGACCCCGCCCCACATCGTGCGTGACGTATCAGGCTGCCAAGGAACTGGCCTCTGATCGATGTGCATGGAGAATGCTGCACCGACAAGAGGATAACACTTAAATAATCGGACCCCATTTCACCCTCTTACTGCCGATTTCTGAATTGAGAAATTCGTTAAGCAAGCACTTAAGTATCGTTCTATCTCAGTAATTCTCTCACATAAGAACGTGACAGAACGGTGTAAATTCTTAATTCAGAAACCGGGCCTTAGGGGGTGATTGTTGAGGACTTGAGGAGCAATAAATGTGTGCAAAAGCGAATCATTCGTTTCTGTTGTGGACTAATTAAACTTGATAAGCGAGGTCTTATTGCGTTGTAATACGGTCTATGCGAACATTCTAAACGGAGATGAATGCTTGAGTTCTGTATTATGGCCCTTATAAAGCCCTCGCCCACGGCGACTTTTTGTAGCGATAGTAGCGAACAGCATCGCTACGGTAACGCGCTTTAGTCGCATTTGCAACGCGCTACAGAGCCTACAGAACAGAAGCGATGCCAACGCGCTACTAACGCGCTACAGCATCGCGACTGTATCGATGCAAATGCGCGACCGTGTCGGACGTCATCGGGGAGAGAACGGAGCAGGGCTGCCAGGTGTAAAAATGGCGCGATCGTACGTCAGTCACGTAAAAATCGTATGCCGGGGAAAATTTGAAATGAAAAGATGGTTCGAATATTAAAGCTTTATTTATTAAAAATATACAAAAGAGATGGCCTTTTTTCATCGCTTTCATCACAAATTTTTGCTGATTAAAAGTTCAATAGTATAGTAAAGACAAAAACACTCAAGAGAAAAATTTATTAAATTCCGTGGAAATGCAAACAAATTTCGTCTATATGATTGCCAAAGAAAAAAAAATGGTGTGTTGCCAACTATTTGCAGATTATTATCAAAATGTGGCTAGGTTATGAAAAATCTGTAAAAGTCGTACGTTTCACGTACGATCTCAGTCTAGTGATCGTACAACAGTAAAACGGCCAAAAAATCGTAGGATTACGATTTAAATCGTACATCTGGCAGCCCTGGAACGGAGGAAGGGTGGCGCGCGAATCGCGTTTGCATCGCGACAGAGGCGCGACCGTATGGCGTTTACGGTGGGCGAGGGGAGGGCACACCAGTGACACAGCTAGCGACCACATCGCGTCGCGAGTCGCGACTGTATCGATACGAACGCGCGACAGTATCGCTACAAAAAGTCGCCGTGGGCGACGGCTCTTAGACCCCGCCCTACAGCCTGCATCTACTAAGTGTAGAGTTGCAAATGCCATCTGTCTGTCACGTTTTTATGCAGCGAACGCAGTCCGCAGCGCTGACCTAAGCACTCGGCAAGGTGCTGGCGAGGCCAACTGGGTCAATAAACAACTGGGTGGCCAGAAGTCGCATTTGATGGAAACGCCTAACCATTTTCATCGTCATCAAGTGCTTTTTACATTCTTCGTCGATCTCTTGTTTGGAGATTGTGATCAAATACCTGGGGGTCTACCGGCTAAGACGAAGCCGATTACCATTGGCGAAAATCGAAGTTCGATTTATAAAAATATGAACTAGGTGGCAGTAAAATGAACTGGGTGGCAGTGGCAGTACATTTTTCAAAAATCGAACTTCGATTTTCGCCAATGGTAATCGGCTTCGTCTTAGCCGGTAGACCCCCTGTTGTTAACTTATGGAATTCTTTTCCATTGCATTGATTTGTCAGTATTTATGTCCACAATTAAAAGTATGGTTGCTATGGTTCCGCCATTGTTCGTTTTTTCAAAACCATTTTAATACCAGTAAAAAGAAGACGTTGAAATAGAATTTAGTTGCAATTCAATTCTATTCAAGTTGAATAATTCGCCATTGAATAATTTCCTCACATAATTTCGGTTAAAACGGGTTTGCGTACTTTGAGATTAGAGATGCTGCATGCGGCTCTCGTCCGCAAAAACAAAAGTCGCAAAGTTACAAAGAAGTTGTCTTTCTGTATTTTTCCAGTTCACACCCAGGTAGAGAGAAAAAGGCATGACGAGAAGAAAAAAAATGGATCGACAGTAACAATTGGCCCATAAAAGGTTTGAGTGCGGTTACATGCAAAACGAACTGCAGAATGGGCCTGGCATTTGCAGAGGGGAACTGGGGCAACACTATACTATACAGGGTGTTGTTTTGGTTGGTGTCACCCAGGGAAGATAATTTTAGCCAAAAACTCCGCTTAAGGCGCCGTGCATAGTGAATCGCCCGCGCGCAAAGAAAAATGCACAAAATCGATTCCTGTATCAAATACACTAAACAAATTGAAAATGTTCACATATCAAACCCTAGAATTAGGTGAGACCTATTTAAAACAGCCAGTTTCGTGTTGACGTTCATAAACGTTTTGAAGATATTTTGCTTGAAAAAAAATAGGCGGCGCACTTTTTTTCAAGCAAAATATCTTGCAATCTGTTATGGATATCAACATGAAACTAGCTGGGTTAGATAGGTGGAAAGATAGCGACGTGGTGGAAAATTCAAAATTTTCACTGTTTTTTACATTTTGTACCTAAACTGAGCTATTTTTGTTCAGCGATTTTTCGTTCGCGGCAATAACATAGTATTATTTTCATTATTCTAAACAACAGAACAAAAATAATTCAGCCGATTATGTGTTCTGGTCTACGAAGCAGTGGTATTGCCAAAAAAACTTGTCGTAGACCAGAACACATAATCGGCAGAATTATTGTTGTTCTGATGTTTAAAAATAATGAAAAAATACTGTTTTATTGCCGCGAACGAAAAATCGCTGAGCAAAAATAGCTCAGTTTAGCTACAAAATGTAAAGAACTGTGAAAATTTTGAATTTCCCGCCACGTTGCTATCGTCTACCCTTAAACCAGTCGGGTAGACTTCGGCTCGTAGACGCCCGCTACGTATCGATTCGCAAATTCCGTGGATTGAGTGGCCAATTTTGTTTTCTGAGTTTACCTCAGAGTAGAGGTGTGTAGTTCGCGAATGAATGCTTCGATTGAATGCATTCGTTATATGAAACCATTCATTCATTAATTCACTACCAATCTTTACATATCACATTCACTCTAGTCCACGTAGTTCATTCTTCAAGAAAAATTCTTAAATCTACCACACTAAGAACCAAAATTGTGTAACTGATGTGTCTCGCCTTTGTCACCTTTGTCATTCGCGGACTACCGTAAGTCAAAAGATACGTGAACGAACTACTGAGCTATGAACTATGAATGAGCTGTGAACTATGAATGAACTGTGAACTATGAATGAACTGTGAATGAACTATGAATGAACTATGAATAAGCTATGAACTGTGAACTAAAAGAGTGAACTAGTTCAGTGAAGGAAATGAACTATATCATTCTTTTCTTTTCACTGAAGCGTTTCGCGCACCTCTACCTCAGAGCTCGAGCTTGAGATGACGACTATTAATGCCACCCCTAGAGCTCTGATGTTCAGACTTTTGGTAGAGATCTGATGAAAACATTTTTATCATTGATTTTCCGACCATAGCTGCACAATAAAATACGAAAGGGAATCTTTGCATTCAGTTCACGACTGACTAATCGACTATTCCGCCAAAAGTCACGTTTGTGACAAGTCTGCTGTTATTCGTGACTTCTAACGAGACCATGTTTGGTCAAAAGATCACGGTACGTGTGAACTGTCCGATTCAATGATATAATTACTAAGCAAGCTCGTAGCTTATAAGGAAATGTCCAATCCAGCAAGTTGTGGTACTGTTGGCTGAGACCTAAAACACACGTTTGTATTAGATTGAGTAACACTGACACGCGCTAGGTTGTTTGGAAATTGTTAGATTGAAAGAGCTCACAAATGGTGGTACACAATTTTTGATTTTGATTTTTGTTGTAAAGTCGCCCGTAACGTAACCGAGTAGAGTGCTAGCGTGTAAGGGTCGTCGTGCTGTCGTGTGTACATACTATCGCTAAAAGCAGTCTATGCCAGACAACTTGAGTTGCAAATACCTTAGTTTCTAAGCATTTTGGAAACAACTAGCTTTTTTTTTTACTATTAGTTGACAACATGTATTATTTACAGCCATAGACTTACTACACCTAGACGGAGTCCGTCCATTCAAAACGCCGCCCGAAATTGAGGCGCCTCGCTTTGTATGTGTGCGTAAAGCTGCTGACTGTGACAATCGCCTACACAACACATGCACCCTAATAATGCTGCCAGCGTAATAAGCTTTTCACAATATTGTGACTTTCCTTCTGGTTGGTAAGGTGATAAACATATTAAATTATGTTTGCGGACAAGAAGTCCATGTTATTTACAGTAACATTTCTCAATATTTGTGCGTATGAACTTTAAATCTAGGATCTGCAATCTAAACAAAAAAAGTTATGTTGTACGGTTGTACCCGACTGCCCTAGATTCAGATTCAAATTTTTTATTCAATATGCAATAAATAAATTATTTACATTGAACGTCAAAATATTATCTACAGTAAAAAATGTATATAAATCAGATACTTATTACTATCTAATACTAAGTATCTAGCTACTTTTTTTTCTCCAGCTTCACTAGCTCTGATCGTTCTTGGAGAAGAAGCATGGTAAAGAAACTCCAAGGATCTCGTGCTTAAAAAAATAATACATTTTCTGCCGGTTTCTGATTTGAGAAATTCGCTAAGCAAGTACTTAAACATCATTCTGCCTCTGCAGATTTCTCGCAAAAGAACGTGACAGAACGATAATTAAGCACCTACTTAGTAATATTCTCAATTCAGAAACCGGGCCTTTGTAATGCAGGTAGGTACTTAAAAAATAACACATTGGTAAGTGTGGTGATCGTGCGCTGAACTGGTTTAGTGCCAGACTTCTTTGTCATTTAGATAATCATCTATTCTGTAATAGGCCTTTTGGCACAGGGTGTGCCTTACACATTTTTTGAATCGGGCCTCTGGTAAACTTAGTATATCTGTTGGGATCTTATTATAGAAGCGTATACAGTTGCCGAGAAATGAGCTTCTAGCCTTCTTAAGCCTAAGAGTTGGAATTGTAGGCTTGTGCTTATTCCTAGTATTTATATTATGATGGCTACCTAATGTATCGAACTCTGCAATATGCTTCTTAGCATAAACAATGTTGGCGTAGATGTATTGACTTGCAACTGTCAGGATGTCAATTTCTTTGAAAAGTTCTCTTAACGACACTCTACTACCTAGTCTATAGATAAATCGGATGGCTCTCTTCTGCAAGATGAAGATGCTCTCAATATCTGCTGCCCGACCCCATAGTAGTAAGCCATATGACATAATACTATGGAAGTAACTAAAGTAGACAAGCCTAGCAGTTGCGACGTCAGTCAATTCCCTGATTCTTTTTACAGCATAAGCTGCAGAACTGAGCCTATGAGATAATTTCACAATATGAGGGCCCCATTGAAGCTTTGCATCAATAGTGATGCCTAGAAATACAGTTTCTTCTACCAGCTCTAATTTATCTTTTCCTAGTATAATATTGTTTTCTACCTGTATCACATTCGGAAGGGTAAACTTTATACATTTTGTTTTTTTAGAATTTAACAGTAAATTATTGGCTGTGAACCAATCTAATACACGTGAGAGAGCAGTATTTGCATCACTTAGGTCATCTTCTTGTCTCCTTATTTTAAAAATAAGTGATGTGTCATCAGCAAATAGTACTATCTCAGACATGTTCTCCACCATATGTGGCAGATCATTAATGTAAATAAGGAATAGAAACGGTCCTAAGATGGATCCTTGCGGAACTCCTATCTTCACCTGCGAACCTGCAGACTGTGTACGATTTATGTCAGCTTTTTGAACCCTCCCTTCCAAGTATGATCTCATTAGTTTTAAGCCTTTACCCTTTACCCCGTAGTATTTTAATTTTATGAGAAGTGTTTCATGGTCTACACAGTCAAATGCCTTTGAAAGGTCACAGAATACGCCTATAGCATCTTTCCTATCCCCCCATGCGCTATAAATGTGCCTAACTAACATCACTCCCGCATCCGTCGTTGAGCGTCCTTTTGTGAAACCAAACTGTTGGTCGTGGAGAAGTTTATGTTTATCAAAGTATGATAGTAACTGAGCGAGCACGACTTTCTCAAATATTTTACTTAATACTGGTAGGACTGAAACTGGTCTAAAATTTGTAGGATCTTGCCTATCGCCATTTTTAAATAATGGTACAAGCCTACTATATTTCATGAGGTCCGGAAATAGACCTTCATCTATACATTTGTTGAAAATACTAGCTAAGTGTGGTGCTAACACATGTATTACTGAGCTGACAATTTTTACTGACAAACCCCATAAATCTTCAGTTTTTTTTAGGTTCAACAATTTAAATGTTTTTACTACTATTTGGGGATTTATGTGAGAAAATGAGAATTTTTGATCACAAGGTCGAACATTTTCTCTTAATATATTAGCTGCAAGATCCGGAGACGAGGCTAGATGAGCTGTTGTTTCTAATGGAATATTTGTAAAAAACTTTTCGAATGCCGTGGCTATATCTTCATTTGATGTTATTACCTTATTATTGATATTCAGTGAAAATTCGCGCTCGCCTGTTTTAGTTTTACCTGTTTCCCTATTTATAATAGTCCAAATTGTTTTAGATTTATTTGCTGATTTGTCTATAGTGTTCTTTATGTGTGCGCATTTAGCTTTGTGGCAGACTGCCCTAAATATTTTTTGATATTTTTTAACATATTCTAGAAAACGGGGATCGTATGTGTAAGTTTTCTTCTCATATAGTGAATAAAGTGTATTCCTACTATTTCGGATGCCCTTTGTTGCCCACTCACTAAATCCTGTTTTATTACCTGTGCCTACTTTTTTCAGCTTAAACACTTTTCCAAAGCTATCTGAAACGACTTGAAAGAAGTCTCTGTAGTGATTATTTGCAATTTGTAAACTATTCGGACTAGGCAAATTACATTGTAGGTCTAGTTTAAAAGCATCTAACATTTTAATGGTTATGGGCCTACAAATAATGGATTGCTCAGGTTTTTTTGAATCTATTGGAAAGTAAACTATTTGACCACTATGGTCCGATTTCAAACAATTTACAGTTAATGAGTCTAAATAATCACAATCGCAGAAAAAATTATCTAAGCAAGTGGCCGTGGTTTCTGTAATTCTACTTGGCTCCAAAAAAACAGTAGTTAAATTAAATGACTTAAGGAATATTGATAGTTTAGAGTGCAGAGTACAATCTGCAAGCAAGTCTATATTAAAGTCACCACAGACCACAATTTTTTTATTACAACTGGAGGCCATTTTTAACACATCCTCCATTACATCTTGAAATGTACTGAAATCGCTTTTGCCTCGTCTGTATACGCCTACAATAATATGTTTGTCCAGTTCGACACACGAAAGTTCCACCACCATTTCAATAGAAAGTTTGCAAATGTCCTTGCGTTCTTTGAATTTAAGGCCATTTTTAATTATAAGTAAGGATCCCCCGTGTATTGCAAAGTTTCTATTGAAACAACTGGCTATTTGATAGTTATGTATAGCTAAATTCATTTGAGGCTCTAGTAGCCAGTGCTCTGTGATGCAAAGTACATCTAAATTAAATGTCTGCAGGAACAGCTCAATTTCAAGTAACTTTACAGAAAAACCCCCCTGTAGATTTTGGTTCGCTATAACCAGTTTCCTTACGGGGGGCACCTCTGTGGTCGGCGCTGACAGTTTAAATTAGCCGCTAAAACCCTACCCACATTAGGACTACGGGGTTTCTTTGCAACCTCCGAGTATGATACCTTATTTACTACAGGTCCCTGATTTATTGTCTTAACAATAATGGGGTCATAAATATTAAATGCCAACAATGTGGCAAGCTGTTTTTTTGAAGAAAGAGGTACATACATAGTATCCCTAGTCAGTACAAAGTTGCGAATAAACTTATTCGTATCGAAAAAATGTACTTGGTCACGGTGTCCAAAGGTCAAGTTGAACATGAGTGTGTTTAACTCATGTACCCGGTAATTTTCTTGTTCAGAAAGCGTCCTTGAATAGGGAAAAGCACATAAAATGATTTTCTTTACTTGAAGAGCTAAAATGGAGTCAAAATGATTTATTAAATCATCAGGCTTGACGCCTGCGCTGTCCCCCATCAACAACACTATCGTACAGTTTTGGTCATAATTTCTATTAAGCATGCTGTTTACTAAGTGCATGTATGAGGCATTAGGTATACATATATTCACTACCTGTTGGTTTAATTTATTTTGTAATTTACTGCCTAACCCTACACCTAACTCATCTGAGTAAATTAAAGTCCTAAATTTAATTTCTTCTGCGCAGGTTATACCGCATCCTTCTTCTTGTTTCTCTGTGACCGGGGAGGGTGTTGTACTGCGTCCCTTTGTCATGCTTGGTGTAGTGGGCAGTCCGCTTGTTTCGGTGTCGGGCAGTAGTACCGGATCCAGCTGTACAGGGGCCGGTGTCTCTGGAACACTGCACGGTTCACGGCGACGACGGAGTCGACGGCGGCGGCTGCGGCGGCGAGATCGTCCACACAGCTCCATGCCTTGTGTCTCGACGGGGTCCAGCTGTAGAGAGGCTGGACCTCCAGACAGCTCGCACGTTGGTGGCAGGGACGACAGTGATGATTGGTCCTCGGAGGCATCATTGTTGAGATTCAAGTTGGACTCAACCAGTTGCAGGTTGTCCTTACTTAATGCAATCAACCCGTTCATCGATGAGATGCAGTGTAATCTATTTGTACATTTGAGTACTTACATGTTATTTCTAGTAGTTGATGTTCAAAGTACTCTACTTGCGCTTTTAACTCTGCGATTTGCAGTTCATAGTCCACTTTGCTATTATACAGCTCCTTCTGGTAGTCAGCTACTTGTGTAGCTAGCTGCATTTTTTGCCGATGGACTGGAACATTGTTGAGACTCTTCCTATTTTTCTTAACTAGTTTTATGTTTTTTGAGTATATGTATGTATGTATGTACATTTCCTTGACACGCTCTGCAGCCTAAGCGACTTGATGGATGCGAAGTGTCGTTAGATTCATCTTGATTGTAAGAGTGACACTGGGTAGATCAAAAAAACAAAAATAGCCGATTTTTAGCCCCAAACAAAGGTATTTTTTATTTTTTTAAACCTATCGAGTGGAGAATCAAAATGAAGGGTTTTACAATGGCTTACAAAAATATATAGGTACAACTTATGTTTAAATGTAATTTGAAATGAGAAATGCTACTCAACTTTGCTTTCGGGGGAGTTTATTTAGGTGCAGATATCTCCTAAATATCTCATAAACGGCTGAACCGATTTTGATGAAATATGTTGCTGAACCATTGCTAGGAAACCTTAGTTCATATAAAACAAAACTCTTCCAAATCGGTTCACTCGCTTAAGAGTTACGCTGCCACAGACACACACACATTCACACAGACACAGCGTTCATACTTATAACATCCCTCTTTTTGGATCAATGGTTAAAAAAAAAATCAAAATCGGTCCGAAAGGTAAAAAGTTATTGTTATAAAAAAGCTACACAAATTGGAAACCTCCTACTTTTTTGAAGTCGGTTCATAAGTCGTTCATTGTTAAAGGAAAACTAAAACAAAGCTCTCTAGATTGATATTTCTAAAATTGTTTTTTTGTGTATTGTGATTTTTGACATTCTACCTACTGGCAACCCCATAAAACATGTTGAATGTCATACGGAAGAAAATTTTTGAATCTAAATACGATCTTTTTCGACATAATATAAAGTGGAATCGTTGTTATTACTGGTGTAAAGTGATCCTCGTGCCTTCATCTTTCTTATCCGTGCTGTTTCTGCAGCCAAACACAGCAAAAACCCGTCATTTTGAATAAAATTGCAGGAGCTCCGTTCGCTAGAAAGTGACCTTGAACACTGACATGCCGTTTTAGAAAGCGTACCAATTTGGTATGCATTTATTTGCTTCACTTTGCGAGCACTGATTGCGATTCTAGTTGTCCTAATTCTATGTTTACAGCAAACCCATGCTTGAAATATTTGAGTTAAAATGCTGATAAAGCCGATCGTAATCGACAAGAGCCACACAGTACTCTTCTCCCTAAGAAGAAGAAGAATCGATAAGTAGATAGGTACAAGTCCCAATAAAATATGTAAACAAAAACGGAAATGACAACAGCAGACGACTTCAAAAAGATTACTTTTTTTTAATCAATTTGCGAAGTGCCTGGCGACTTTCCAACACTGCTGTCACTCAACAGCAATGAATGAAAGAATCAACCAGCCATGGAGCCATATTCCATATTATGGCTCCATGGCTATCCCACTTACCCGGGCACTCCACTACTCTCTCAGTTTATTCATCTTCTTCTTGTAGTGCCGTCTCCTATCGGAGGTTGGCAATCATCTTGGCTATTTCTTCCTCTTCCTTCTTCCTACATTGACGAAAAAAAAAGGCCTTTGCATCTACGTAATATTTGCGAACCTCCGTATTGGTCATCTACTGATATAAACGAAGTTTCAGCAAAATCCAGCCTGTAGTTTAGAAATTAAACCTGAACTACGTTTGTATGGGAAAATGGTGCTCTAGCGCCCTCTTAACTCAGCTACAGCTATACTCGGAAACGTCCGACAATGTCATGCGTTGTTGATGAATCTATTGACACAAGGAAACCGTTTACCAGGAAATATGCATCTCCGATTATAGCATACGCCTTTGTAGAACGATACGCTCTTGTCATGGCCTTAGGGGGCTAATTCTCGGGAATATCGCATTCGACACATCTCGAAACAAAAATATTTTGCTGCTAATGTCACATCTCCTATTCTCACTAAGTCATCCTCGACATAAGACACGAGATTTCTGCGAGATGTTTGCCTTTTTCGCTCGACATGACTCGAGTGGTCGGGGGCAGTCGAGATCGAAAAGACATGAGATTTTTCCTTCGAGATGTGTCGAATGCCAGATTCACGAAAATTAGCCCCCTGTTGTTGTTGTGATGAAAGTTGTGCGGAAAAGGCTGTTTTCATTACGTCAATTTACGTCTAAGTGTACTAATAACCTGTGTCAATCGGCCACTCTCGCGCCCTCTCGCTTCAATCATAATATCTCCGTCTATACTCTCACGTAGCGTTAGCAAAGTCATTTTAGGCAGTCTTGATTAATCACCTACGCTGAGCTAAGAAACGCGCCAAAATACGTTCGCCTCTCAATGATGTTTTTATTTAAATTATTTTATTATTGTTGTTTTCGTTAAGTACTTTTATTTGTTGAGGTTTGTATTTATTTATTACTTATTTTTCATAAATATTGTTGTTTATTCACAAACCAAAAATTCTCCAAAAACGAGTCTCAATTACGAAAAATACAGATCGTGCCGATTCGTGCCAAATAAACGCGGTTTAACGTTCGTTAACGTCTTTCAATGTCAAATGGAAAGTGATCGATCGTGATTATTGATGTTCAAGTTAGACAATTAGACTCCAGTTTACCAACTGAAGCCGAATTAAAATAAACGTTTAGGTAGCGATAGTTCGAGCACGTAAACTACATTATGTAGGCATATTTAGTAAAGCAGAGTCCGTGGTTCTCAAAATTGGTACTGTATATCATGCAAATAAAAATTTGGGGAGAGCATTGTACGGAGCGCTATCTAGGTCGTCATGGTGGTGATGCTATACTTAAGGCTGGAAGCGATTTTTCGTTCGCGGCAATTACATAGTATTCTTTTCATTATTGTTAACAACAGAACAACAATAATTCAGCCGATTATGTGTTCTGGTCTACGACAAGTTTTTTGGCCAGTGCCACTGCTTCGTAGACCAGAACACACAATCGGCTGAATTATTGTTATTCTGTTGTTTACAATAATGAAAAGAATACTATGTTAATGCCGCAAACGAAAAATCGCTAAACAAAAATAGCTCAATTTAGCTACAAAATGTAAAAATATGTGAACATTTTGAATTTCCCGCCACGTTGCTATCGTCCATCCTTAAATCAACAAATCCGGAGTGTCGTTTGACAGACGACTGTAAAATTCTAGAAAAGGGCAACATTATTCTAGAATTTGACAGTTATGTCTGTCAAACGATACCCTGGATTTGTGGATCTAAGTATAGGCAGCGCCGTGGTGGGGTATATCCAGCTAAGGGAGCACAATGTCACGATAAAAATGTTATCCCATTATCGGCTATCGCCATCTTGCTTAATTTCACCGCGTGAAGCGAGATGCCGCTACCCGATAGTGGGGAAAAACTTTTATCTTTAAGTTGTGCTCCCCTACCACGGGCTTCAGTCTGTAACGCAATGGGGCGGCGGGTACCTATGGTAAGGTCGGAAAAAGAGGTCACGAAAATACGAATTTGGTTCATAGCTAAAAGTTAAAACTTTCTTACATTTTTGGTGAGGAAATACACGGACCTGTATATAACTGTTGTCTTTTGTCACTTTTGTGTGGCTTCTTATTATAACGTTCATAAGTATAAACTTAGCGAATTCCTCAATTCCGAAACCGGCCCTTGCCCAACCAAACCATGCTCACTCATCTCATACTGAAGTTTGAGAATCGGTGTAGCATTGCGAGCTGGCTGTACTAATTTGCTCATTCGCACGTCACGCTAGATGCTAATTGATAAACATTGAATTAATAACAGATTAGTAAACTTGCATTGCATCTGCCTGCATTTGTCTGTTATGTTTTGTTGCAAAACATTGCATGATTTTTCAAAATACAGGGTGTTAAAAGACCGCCAACAGACCCGAAAGCCACGCATACTAGACACCAAAACAAAGTACTTTATCGATAAATTATTGCTGGGAAATGATTTTGGTTTTTTAGGTTATAATTTTGAAAAATAATTTATCACGCAATGGACGTGTAACGCACAGAAGTCTTATTGCGCAAGCGTAGGTATAAGTTTATGTTACTTAAGCTTGAAGTGCTGATGTTTGGAATACATTGCGGATTGCAATTTTAACGTCGTTTTTTGTAAGAAATATTCATAATTTTGATATGGTTTCTTGAGAAGATATGTTAAGACTTAGATACTGAATACATTCCTGCAAAAAAAAGTTTTGAAAAGTCCGACTTTGAACCTCATTATCTCGGAAACCGTTGATTTCCCAGGCGTAGTTTCTTGGGCAAAAATGTTCAGTATGATGAGGACAATACGTGGTTTCCCGCTTTGTTGGCGGTCTTTTAACACCCTGTATAGGTTCTTGTTTTTGTCAGTGACACCCGACTCAGAGACGATAGATTAAGGCCCGGTTTCCGAGTTGAGAAATTTACTAAGCAAATACTTAACTATCGCTCTGTCACTCTCTATTGTCAGAAATCTGCAGAGACAGGACGATACTTAACCATTTGCTTAGCGAAATTCTCAACTCAGAAACCGGGCCTTAGGGTGGTATTCTAGAACGCTACTTAAACTCAGTTTAAACAGAGTTCAGACTGTCGATAAAACAGAGCATATTTTGATATGAAGGGAGGGATATTCAAATCAAAACATGCACTGTTTTATCGACAGTCGACACGACTAAACTCTACTTAAACTGAGTTTAAACAGAGTTCAAGGAGCGTTCTAGTTTGAACTGAGTTTAAACAGAGTTTAAGTAGCGTTCTAGTTTGAACTGAGTTTAAGAAGCGTTCTAGTTTGAACTGAGTTTAAGTAGCGTTCTAGAATACCACCCTTAGTAAATCTTATTTTTTTCAAAAATACCCCTTTTTGTTCGATTGGCGCCCTTATGCCGCGCGCAAAAAGAGCTGCCATGTATCTGTGACTGCGGCCAACCGTACTACTACATGCACTATATGTAATAGTTGATACATACGTCGATACTAGTCTTCTAACCATTCTAAAGTAGGCACACCAATGCAAAATGCCTGCAAATCAAACAAAACGACACAACAGCTAGAGCCAAGCGAAATCCAGTTCACGGGTTGCCAACGTCACATTTTTTGTCACTGTCAGACCCTTTGCAGCCGTCCCTTTCACTCGCCCTGGAGGGAGAGAGACGCAGCATCGGCAGGACAATGACTGCGTTTAATTTTTTTCCCTCGTAAACCTCTCGCATGCTGATTTTATCCGCATGAGGCTGCGAAGTTCGTCTCGATTCAATGTTCCGTTCGAGTAAGCAAAGAACGATTCTGCAAACTTGATTGAATGTAATAACTACTTTTAAAATTTAAAATACCCCCAAACTTTACCTTCAAATAAGCATTCTCATAAAACGGCTGAACAGATTTTGATAAAACATATCTAAGAAAACTCCGCGAATAGGCTCAAAGCATTATGGATATTATACATTGAACAAGGTAATTTGGAAATCAAAATCAAAACCTATTTTTAGTTTCAAGCGTTACTAAAACTATCGTCCCTGGGTGTCACTAACCAAAATAACACCCTGTATAGAGAAGATGTAAATGTGAGGACAGTACAAGTTAAATTCGCAGGTCGCCATTACGCGGTGCCATTACCATACTGCTGAACGGAAGCGGCGCGGGCACGGAACGGGCAACAACTTAGCGACTTTCTACTGCTTGTGACGTCACGTCAGTTCACGTCACACCACACACAACATGGCTCGAGTGTACAGTCGAGTGGCAGGAGAGCTGGTGACCAGACCATTCGACTTATTGAACTAGCGAGCGATGTTCTCCAAGTCTACTGGAACAATCCGCCGAGTCGATTTTTTCCAACTTGAGTATTTCGGTAAACAACAATGGCGTGTCTATAAAATTTGACATTCATAGGGTTGGGAGTTTCGGACTAACTGAATGAACGAGTTGTGATTAGCTATCTTATGACTGAATGACTAAATCGGGTCTAATAAAATTACTTTAGAAATGCTCTCGCATGGGGTGATTGTTGCTAAGAGACGTATCATAAAATGCAATTTTCCACTGAGCGTGCTGAGTAATTGTGTTTCTAATTTCTATGGAACAAACACTCTGCCTCCATTGAATTATTTGCTTTACTTAGCCAGCATACATAATTGCTTCCCTTGTTTTACTGCACACAAGCCACAACCCCCCTTATTCCGACTTGACAAGAGCTACGCCAGTTGCAGAGTTGTTTGAGCCATACCAAAGTTGCAGCAAGGAATTAAAACCTTTGTAGTACATTAGTACTAGTTCTTAGGGGAATGTAGTTAAGGTCTCGTTTCGAGTAGAAATGACGGTAGTTCGCTGCCAAATGCACTGTTTGTTCGAATCTTATCCCATATATCGCCATCTGAGCTATTGTGTGTAGGGTTTGTTTAGTTCAGTAAGGTCCCATCCCATGGGGTCAAGTCCAGGTCTGAATATTTCTAAGTTATTTTGGATGTACGCCAAAATCGAATTGGGACATTGCATACGAACCAATGCACAAAAAGCAGGCTCGGTTATGTTTTTGACATTGGCCCCATTTAATTATTATCACACTTCCATTATAGTAAACCTACTTCGAATTGTCATAATAATCACGAAATCATCCTCGACATAGGTATAGGCACGAGATTTCTGCAAGATGTTTGCCTTTTTCGCTCGACATGACGAAATGACATGAGATTTTTCCTTCGAGATGTGTCGAATGCGAGATTTTCGAGAATTTGCCCCGAGGCCCTGCTAGGTTGTCAACTTACGAGGTAACATCTTGCTTATTGAACGAGCGAGCGAAGCGAGAGAAGTTCTCCGAGTCTACGTTATACTTGAACAATGCCGCGTTTGTATGTTTGTATGTATGGATGGTCGTTCGACGATAACTTGAGTAAATTTAGTCGGAACTTCAAGAAATTTGGCAGTAGGGTAAATGAGACAAAGATAATTTTTAAATTCGAACATGAGCCAAATCGGTCGAGGGGTTGCTGAGATATGGCGTCGCGAGTTCACAGTTCGGAGCGAACCACTAGTACTGCTAATGTCATTTGTAAATAGGCAGAACAGAATGTATGGCCCGGTTTCTGAATTGAGAATTTCTCTAACCAAATGCTTAAGTATCGTTCTGTCACATTCTTTTGAGTGACATCTGCAGCTAGACAGAACGATACTTAAGCATTTGGTTAGTGAAATTCTCAATTCAGAAATCGGCGGTACGTCCCTTTACGAAGCCTTTACCTACGAGCTACGAGGGCCTAATCCCGCAGTCCGCCCGGCCGGCCGGTTCCATCGGTCGGACGGAGCGAAGTCCTAAGGGCGTTGCCGCTTCCCGGTGTTTAATCTACTATTCACTACATCTCTCTAGGCATCTCGCCGCATCCGCTTAGGTGCCAAGACGGAACACCACCTGTCCCCGTCCCTCGCGCCATTCCGGGCACGGCTAGAAAGGGACACGAGTCGAATGGCCGCGGAATCAATATCCACATGACAAGCGCTGTTTTATTTCGTTGGAGACATCTTTGTGCTAATGTGTGCGTGGTGCGCCTGTGTGTGTAAGTCGGGCTACTCGGGTCGGATTCGAAAATGGAATGGAAGAGTTATCATTTTGTTGCGTATTGATTGGTTTGGTTTGTTTGCGGCGGCGGCGGCGGCGGCGTTCGTCTGGGCTTGGGGTGGTTCGAATGTTTGGGTGCCTGAGTTTGATGTCGGTGTCGCCTTGTACTGTACGTATAATTAGGGTCATTTTCATCAGAGAAATTATTAACTAATTCTGGTGGCACTTTTTATTTATGGTTTTTAGCTAAGTTGATGTTCTTACTGTGTACAGTAGTTATGTATGTAGTGGAGTAATCAACACGTAACTGTATTGCATTAAGTGAGTGAGTGTTCGGACGTTATTTTGATAGTGAACTTGCCCTTTTTTTCAGGCTTGTAAGAGCCCTTATGACAATTATAATGAGCTATTTCAAAGTGTAAAGAAAAATACAACAATAATAATGGGTTAACACAGTGATATTTAATGTCCAAAATACATGAAAAGTGTCACTTCCACCAAATACAGGAGAGCACTGATAGTTTCCATTAATAATATTTTATTTTTCTATCGATTGTACATCAGACTCATTTAATTAAATATACAAAAAATTATGACGAATATTATCAACCCTATACAACACAATGGGCGCCAAACCAAACCAACACATCTACTGGTTAATAACAGGGTGCAAACGTCACTTTGGGACCCCTCTAGGTGTATCAACCCTCCTAGACTGTAACAGACTAGGTATAATGCAATATACATATTACATGCACAAATAATATACGCCCTCTATTTCCTATCAGCTAGCTAGGTATTACCCATCTAGTAACAGTGATGGTGCCACTGGACGCTGCACAAATCGTCATGAAAATGCCCAAAAATGTTCACAGCTATTTCCTATTTATTTATTTTCCGTATGGCTCATTATGCACCGAATGTCCATTTCTTCACTTTTCTATACCTGACCACGATAGCTCCAACGGCAACTTCACTCGCATCGCACTTGATGATTAAGTGACCACCCGGACACCAATAGTATATCAAAGTAAAAATGGCTGCGTTAGGAGTGAGCGCTGACAAATTTCTTGGAGCGACCTCTATTTCAAGTAGCTATTTCCATGTGAATTCTCGTTAAGGGGAAAATAATGTTTGTACGTTTAGATCGTTCTTTGTACATAGTTCGTACAGTCCGATTATTAAAAGGGACCAACAGATTAAAAAGCATAACCCTCCTTTTGGGCAGTCGGGCAAAACAAATAAAAAGAACTTTATTCAAAAAACAAAAATAATACATGCAGTTTCCATCGATGACGAAGCAGTAGCCAGAGGGCTGCGTACTACCCTTTCAGGAAAAGGGTTTTAAATTCCATTCAAAACATAACCCAGATCGATTAATCAAACTTAAAATTAAAACGCGCTTCGAATGCAAGAATGAGACCGATAAATAATAGAAGTTGAGGGGGCATTTTATCGTAATTTGCCAAACTATCCGGTTCTCACTTCTTGCGCGAGGGGTGCAGAAATGCAGAGCTGGTATAAAGCGACAGAGTATTCTACTTATACCGTTTCCAGAAATTACAGTTTTTTTTTACAACGTGTTATGTTACAAAAGGTACTTACTCTTTTTGCAGGGCGGAACCGTGGAACCTACTGGTCAACAGCAACAGGATGAAATTTCTCAAAAAAAGTTGAAATGAAAACAAATTTATTACTGTAATAATAATGTGTGAAGAATAAATACAATATTGTGTGAATATCGTGAGTAATTAAAAGTGAATATGCAATAGTTTATACCAATGCACAAAATAGCCGACTAGTTTTGACTTGTTCGAAACTGTTATTAGCAGAAAAGACTGAGCTCGCGCCGCTGACCGTGTTTCTAAAGTCATGCAGTTTTTTTACCATATCCCAAAAGCCAACAAATATGTTGTATGGATTGACTAATCAAGCGTGTTACGTACTGTTTCATACAAAACAAGGTTGAAGTTCAACAATGGTTGCCAAAAAGCGCTTGACCAAAAATTACGCCACGATTTCATGGCAGGGGGCCGCACGAATAGGGGACGCTCGGGGGACAAAAATGGGTATTCTATTCCGAGTCTTTATGACACAAATTAACTTTATATGTTAGCAAGTTAGCCTAGCTAGAAGTTTGCTTCATTCAGGGTCTTTAAATTGAAAGATGAAGACACATGAGTGAATTCATTTTCCTGCTCTCAAATGATAAGTGACCGGTTTTACACATACTCTTCCTTTTCACACCAACCCTCTCGATCTATTGCCAATCTCGTCCATTGCCCTCCCGCTGTTTTGACAATGCCATTGACCCATCGAGCTTTCAGTCTACACACTGACCGTCGTCGCCTCAAATTCCACTTCAGTCATAAACTTGCCTATGCAAAGCCCAGCCCTCGAGCTTAACAATAGTGCGCGCGCGATGCATTATGCTTTCAACTCTGTGAAACTACCAACTACCAAGAAACACCTTTTTACATACGGAGCAGCCGATCTTCACGTTTCATTCACATTTCAACCATTCCAAGTTTCAACAGTTCTAGAATGATAATTCTTGAGAAAAAGCTGTTTATCCCGCTGTTTATCAACTTGTAGGTAGAGGGCAGGAGGGAGTGAGAGAGATGTTTCGCTTGAGTTCGACCTTGTGCAGACCCGACTGCACGCAACCTTATACCTACTAATTGCGTCGTAGACGGCATAGACCAGGGGTTCCCAACCTTTTTTTGTCTACTGCCCACTTTAAGAATACATTATTTTTTAACGCCCCCCTTTTTAAACATACTTAAAAACCGCTAAGTACTTATAACTGATTATTGAAACGCAACTTTATAGTATTCGGACAGAGTATCTTTTTTTTTTTTCAGGGTCTCTTACCGCCCCCCTTTAGGCCTGCAGCGCCCACAAGGGGGCGTTATCGCCCACGTTGGGAAAGACTGGCATAGAGGAGTGCTTAAAAGTTTAGTGTCAATTTCGGAAGAACACACCAAGCATTGCTCGACCTAGAGGGGAGGACTCAACACAAGGGGTGCCTGTAAACGCTCTCTTACGTTGTCATGACGGTAATTCCTCTGATTCACTATTTTTATTGTGTGCTAGGGGGACGGCAGATTTGGCCCTTATTTATTTATCGCAGTGGCGTTAGTGTCCCTAATTTGGTGCTGTGTTTTGTTAGAATTGCACCGTTATTTATATGTGAATATGGTGTTTCTTGTAAGTCTCCGGTGCATTGATTGTTGATTTTGTATCATGCAATTAGTACGCAAAAAGATAGCAGACTGTTGTATTTGACTATCACTGTCTTACTTATAAATGGGCCTTGCCTCTCTTCGAGTTTAAAAATCATACATATAAGCATAAATAATACACCGTGGAATTTTAGTAGTTTTAAAGCCGAAGGTATTTAGTTGCACTCGTGATTCTGAGCCAAATTCCAAAATTTTACTTCAAAACGAGCGAAAAAAAAAACACTTCACAATACAAACGGCTATCGCCAATCGACACCATTTGTATGGAGAAGTGAATGTTTTTTTCGCGCGTTATGGAATGAAATTTTATATTTTGGCTCAGAATCACCAGTGCAACAAAATACCCTCGGCTTTAAAACCACTAAAATTCCACGGTGTTTAATATGACCTACTTACGCATGGAACTTCGATAAAGGGGATTTAGTTCGGTGGTATGGAACAATGCGACAATGGATTTAACACTTGTTTTAATAGGTTTTTACATTTGCCCCAACGTTCCGAGACCTTTGCAGGGCTCATGGTCCACGAATTCTGATTGGTTTGGTTTCAGTTTCAGAAATCTAAAATGTTATTTCAAACTGAACCTAATAAGAAATTTCCCTTGTTACAGATTACCACCGAAAGCCATGGAATACGTCGTGAGCTAAGGCATGTGAAATTGTGAAGTGTTTCTTGTGCAAGTGAAAGTGTTCCGAAGTGAAGTGTTTCCGGATAAAGTGTTCTAGTGACCTACCCGATGACTCCAAGGAACCGGTGGTCTGAATGATAGCTAAGGAATTAGGTGAGTTAATTGTTTTTATTTTTTTTGAGATCGGTTATCAGCCCACCAGCCAGATGGTCCGACGACATAGCCAAAGTCGCCGGAAAACAGTGGTTGCGCCTGGCGCAGGATCGAGATGGCGTGAGCATGAAGAGGCCTTTACTCAGCAGTGGGTGTTAACAGGCTGATGGTGATAATATTTTTTTTACTGCCCAAGTGCCCATAGTTTCTTTCATTTCATTATGCGTAGTTTCATGCTTTTCAGCCCGTTTTTGACCATAGTGGTGGTGACTCGCTGGGGTACACCGTTTTGTTTGATAGACGCACTTTTGCCGCTTACTATCATGCGGTATTATACCGTGTCGTTGACTGTGCACACGACAGCACGTCGACCCTTACACGCTAGCACTCTACTCGGTTACGTTACGGGCGACTTTACAACACAAGTGTACACTCTCACGTGCTGTTGTGTGTACACACGACAGCATGTCAGACTGTACACTTTTGTTATAAAGTCGCCCGTAACGTAACCGAGTAGAGTGCTAGCATGTAAGGGTCGACGTGCTGTCGTGTGTACATTGCGTAGCCGAGTAGCAAATATGATAGATAGCCAAAAGATTCACCGAAGATTTTTTTTTTTCATAGGCAGCGCTAGTGTACCTTAACCATTTTCTTTTGACAGTTCATAATGATTAGATACACACAGTGTATTATTGCCGAATAGGCCAGTTGGTGCTGCCACCGAATACCTACCTTTCACCAGCTAACTGTAAAGTTACGCTAAATATAAATACCAATTAAGTAAAGAGCAATATTTATAAGCGTTACATCATTATTGAGTTCCTTTTTACGTGCTCCTGCGCCGGTGAAGCGTTACACGCGTGGTACGCACCACTGACTACGGTCGTCGGCCATAAGTTTGATAGGGGTGTCATGGCGACTTTGACTCCCTTCACATTTTGACGCATGTTGCGAAGACTTTGCTTTTTGAGGTGGATCCACAAGAACGCTGACTCTAAAGCCTTATAGCCGAACTCAAATTTTCCAGCAAAAAAAAAACATATTTTGATGGTTGAAAACGAGAATAGAACCTTTGGGCCCTCCGGACTCCGGTCCGTACCGTAATGGGTGGTACACACGACAGCACGTCGACCCTACTCGGTTACGATACGGGTGACTTTACAACAAAAGTGTACACTCTGACATGCTGTCGTGTGTACCAATCTCCCTTGTTATGACTGTAACTGCATAGCACAGGTACACCAATGAGTTTAAGATAAGTGTAAACAATACCGACCTAGTTAAGTAGGTTTTGTTCTAAGTGCTACTCGTAGCTACTTTGTGATTAGTTGAAATGGCGAAAAAAGTGATGAAACATCAATGATTGACGGACAACGTAATTTGCTACTTATTGATGAGTTGTTCGAATGTATACATAGAGTGTTGTTTTTTGGCCTTGTTATATTCGTCAACACAACACGGTTAATGTAATTGTCAAGTCAAGACTTAGTGTGAGTGAAGGTACGGTCGGCCACAGTCACAGATACCGAGATACCCCATAGCAGCTCTTATCGCGCGCGGCATAAGGGCGCCAATCGAACAAAAAGGGGTATCCTAGCGTGTGACCAACTGTACCACTGGACGCTGTATAAATCATCTCATTAAGCTTACGTAGTTGCAAAAAGGCCTCAAGTCAAGACTCAAGGCACACTAGCGCCCGTCAGTGAAAAAAAAAACATCTTTTGGATCCGTTTTTTTTGCTAAAAACGAAATATGTTTTTTTTTTCATTGGCGGCGCTAATTGACTGGGTACCCTTAAACACAGATTGTACACAAGACAGCACTTTGACCCTTACACGCTAGCATTCTACTTTGTTACGTTACGGGCGACTTTACAACAAAAGTGTACACTCTGACGTGCTGTCGTGTGTACAGTACAGTCGGCGACACCCTAGAATGTACAATTTTTTCTTCGTTTGACGCCACTAATGCAGCGCGTTATAAGAGCTATGAGTTAAGTAATATGGGGTATCCTATTGTGTAGCTGAACTTACGACCCGTGCCTGACCTAAGACGAGTCGACAACCAGTATTCCACATTGGCCCCCTCTCTCAGCTGAGAGGGGGTAATGACACCCCCCTATACGCACATGAAAGGGAGCGACTAGAAGAACCGCGGAATACGGCTGTCAAAATTAACCTGTGCTAAGCGAAATTTGACAGCCGTTTTCCGGTTCTTCTTTGCCCACGCCTGTAGGCGCCATCTATGAAATACTTTGTGAATTCGTGCTGACAACGGCTCATTATTAGCTTGCGTGTCGCAGATCGCGTGGTTCTAATTTAGCCTCAGCCTTACTATTGGTTATGGGTCCAAAACATAAATCAGCTGATGTACAACCTTTGGTTGGACGGACCTAATACATAGAGGCACTGGCAGTACACCACAATGTATAAAAATACCTACAAAAAAAAATCATCATTCATACTCCCCACCCCCCACGCCCCCCTTTTCATTCACATCGCTCCCTAAAAAGGGGGTGGCGCCCCCTCACCCACGATATCGCCCCCCTAATACCCCACGCAAGTGCGATGGCTAGTATGGCTACCTCCAGATTTTATAATAATAAAAGTAAATAATAAAATTACATTGTTCCTAAACACAGCATCAAGAGTCAAATGAGCTCCTCTTATGTGTATTTTTTTTTTATTGGTTAAGTATTTACAAGAACGATAAATTAAATGCCCTTGGTGTCCAGGATTTATTCTTTGCGCGACGTCTCCTATCAGAGGTTGGCGATCAGCTATGTATGCTATCTCACCCTTCTAAGCTGCCAAACGAAACTATGACCGTATTTTGCTGGAACCATTTTGAAGCCAATGGGTATCTTGGTTTTTCCAGGTCTCCTCCAGCCTGCTTTGATTAGTTTGAGTATGATTAAGGCCCAGGTATAGGCACTGCTAGCGATGCTAATGAATAAAACAAAACCATATCTTCCCGCCGCCAAAAACGGCCACTTTTGGCGGCGGCATCATTTATTCGCACGTTCTAGGATCTGGAATAGACCTTAAAAAATACAAAAATGGTTATACCTAGGGATTCTCATTTAACGGTTCTTTTTTAGCAAAAAACGCATCCATAAAGAAGATTTTTTTTTATTGCCGGCTCTATTGTTGCCTTTCCCTTCGCCTTAAATAATGTTCTATCCATGCATAGGCTGAGGGTTAATTGTTTAAGGGTAGACGATAGGAAAGTGGCGGGAAATTCAAAATTTTTACAGTTTTTTACATTTTGTAGCTAAACTGAGCTATTTTTGTTCAGCGATTTTTCGTTCGCGGAAATAACAAAGTATTCTTTTCATTATTGTAAACAACAGAACAACAATAATTCAGCCGATTGTGTGTTCTGGTCTACGAAGCAGTGTCACTGCCCAAAAAACTTGTCGTAGACCAGAATACATAATCGGCTGAATTATTGTTGTTCTGTTGTTTACAATAATGAAAAGAATACTTTGTTATTTCCGCGAACGAAAAATCGCCGAACAAAAATATCTCAGTTTAGCTACAAAATGTAAAAAACTGTGAAAAATTTGAATTTCCCGCCACGTTGCTATCGTCCCACCTTAAAGTCAACAGTTATCGGCGCCTATGTGTCGGAAATGGTCGGAAACAATCGGTCAAAACGCCGTACAAATTTTATTATAAGAACGAGGAGTTTATTTTCTTGCACAACCTGAATAGTGCGCAAAGATCAGCCCTTTTTTGAATTTTGACCTACTTTTTAGGGTTCCGTACCAAAGGGTAAAACGGGGCCCTATTACTAAGACTCTGCTATCCGTCTCTCTGTCTGTCCGTCAGTCCGTCTTTCACCAGGCTGTATCTCATCATGAACCGTGTTTCACAGATGATGTATTTCTGTTGCCGCTATAACAACAAATACTAAATAAAAATAGGTAAAAAAACTTTTTAAGTTAAACGGTTTTATGTTAAACATACATTGCAATGTTTAAGATAAATGTACTAAAAACCAAAAAATAATAAAATAGATACAGTCGTGGGAATTATAAACATATGCATAGACTAGACTAAAATAAAACCGTGGGGCACGTCAATTGTCTACAATCGTTGATTAAAATGTTTGTTTTGTAATGTTACACTATAATTAGGCAGTTGACGTGCCCCACGGTTTTATTTTAGTCTAGTCTATGCATATGTTTATAATTCCCACGACTGTATCTATTTTATTATTTTTTGGTTTTTAGTACATTTATCTTAAACATTGCAATGTATGTTTAACATAAAACCGTTTAACTTAAAAAGTTTTTTTACCTATTTTTATTTTCTAGTTTTTAGTTTTTATTTCGCATTGTATTATACTGGTTGAGCACTTTCATTTGATACCCATATTGATGGGATCGATAAAACCTACGTTATCCGCCATTTTGTAGCGGCCGCCATCTTGTATTTCATTTTTTTATAGTATACTAGTTGTGCCCGCGACTTCGTATGCGTTTTTACACATTTGACATTTAATTTAAATTCGACTGTGGAGGAAAACTCAAAAGGAAGGTTTTTTTTAACCCCCGACCAACAAAGAGGGGTGTCATAAGTTTGATAGCTTTGTGTGTGTGTCTGTTTATGTGTTTATGAGGGTGTGCCTGTCTGTGTGTCTGTCTGTGTGTGTGTGCCCTAATCTAAACAATACATTTATGATAAAATATGTTTTGTTTAGATTAGGTATCGCCCGTGTAACATACCAGGAAGCTTAGCATAAGAATTGCCTGGGAAGTATGGGGGTTTATTATGTATCTCCCTCGACGTAGAGTGGGATAGATAAAGTTATAAGCCCATAGATAAGGTCTTACCCATTCTCATGCTAAGCCAGCAAGCAAAGCATAAGGTTGGGTTAGAGCGTATCTACCGCAAATAACTTTGTCTATCCCGCTCTACGGCAAACAAAATATATTTTTTAATATCAAGTTGGGCTCAGTAGAGTAAATATTTAAAAAAAGGCACAAAAAAAAATTTCAACCTCGCGTGGGTTCAAACCCAGAACATTTCGACCGCGACGCAACAGTACTACATTTCTAACATCGATAAACTTTGTCCGACCTCCACCGAAAACCACTCACAATTCCCTCCAGCAAGCATCATAAGGCTGGGTTAGAGCGTATCTATGGCTCTGTCCATCCCGCTCTACGTCAAACAAAAGAGTGAGATACCTATTGTTTTAAACCCATAGATACGCTCTAACCCGGCCTTATGCTACGCTTGTAGAACTAACATTTTCCGCCAAAATAAAATAAAAACAAATGCCGATTCATCATTTACAATATGCGCCCTAAATGCCAAAAGTCGTAGCGTGCTATGATACAGAGTGTTAAAAGACCGCCAACAAAGCGGGAGACCACGTATACGTACATATACGTATAGTCCTCATCATAACGAACATTTTTGCCCAAGGAACTATGCCTGGGAAATCAACGGTTTCCGAGATAATAAAATCGGACTTTAATTTTTTTTTTTTCAGAAATGTGTTCAGTATCACGTTCTTAACATACCTTCTCAAGAAGCCATATCAAAATTATGGATATTTCTTACAAAAAATCAAGTTAAAATTGCAACCCGCAATGTAGGTTTTCGAGAGAATGTCGTTCAAAGTCGGACTTAATTTTTTTTTTTTGCAGAAATATGTTCAGTATCACGTTCTTAACATACCTTCTCAAGAAGCCATATCCAAATTATGAATATTTCTTACAAAAAACGAAGTTAAAATTGCAACCCGCAATGTATTCTAAACATCGGATAGCCTAAGTTACTCCCAGAAACGTGAGTTACGACCATGTTAAGTTTGGTTGAAAACTATTCAGCGGTGTTCGCGTTTATCGTGTTCATACAGACAGACAGACAGACAGACAGACAGACAGACAGACAGACAGACAGACATGAACCGTTTTTTTTGCATTTTTGGATTCAGTATAGTTTGCTTAGTAACCCCTGCTAGTTTTTTTCTAAAAATATTCAATGTACAGAATTGACTTCGCTAGAGTTTTATTATAAGTATAGAAGATTGTATTCTGCTTGTTGAGCCCTTTCATTTGATTTGATACCCATATTGATGGGATTGATAAAACCTACGTTATCCGCCATTTTGTAGCGGCCGCCATCTTGGATTTTAATTTTTTATAGTATATTGTATTTTGCTTGTTGAGCCCTTTCATTTGATACCCATATTGATGGGATTAATAAAACATAAATTATCCGCCATTTTGTAGCGGCAGCCATCTTGAATTTATAATGATAATGAATAAACATAATTGTATTGTCACCAAAATCCAAAGTGTATACAAAATTTCAGATTAATCGGTTGACAGGGTGAAATTTGAATTACTAAATTTGACCCAAGAATAAATAAAACAAACGGGGTGAGCTAAATAAAACCGTTTAAAAACAGAATGAATAAATATTTAAAGGGGGCCCCCATACAATAAACGTGATTTTTTTGCCGTTTATAGAGATAATGGTAACGAACCCTTCGTGCGCGAGTCCGACTTGCACTTGGCCGGTTTTTTGTCTCTCTGGTGACCTTGACCTACATTGCCAGTCAGTTTTAGGTCAGGAAGTTCTAGGCCATGATCCAAATGATCCAGACTTCGAGAGTGACTAGTCTTTGATCAGGACAATCGCCAACGAAAATAATTGCCCACGAAAATACCGACTTCAAAAAAGGTCGACCCGTGTGTTTTTTTTTATTATTTTTATCTTTGTAACCTAAGAACATTTTTCTATGTGGACCAATTTTGATGATTTATTATTTTTGTCCGATGACTTTCCAAAATGTCATTGGTGTGGTCCCATAAGAAAGATTTGTTTATGGTTTTTAGCTAAGTTGATGTTCTTACTGTGGAGTGATCAACACGTAATACTGCAGTAAGAACATCATTTTCTCTAAAATAAAACCCCACAAATAAAAAAGAGCCACCTTAGGTAATAATTTCTCTGCTGAAATTGACCCGGTGCCAACATATCGCGTGGTTTTTTTAGGCTAGTCACGGGTTTGTTGGTTCCTCCATCTTAGAAAAAAAATCGGTTTTCCGAACGATGTGGTGCCACTGCTTACCTCTTATTGAAAACGCCGTAATGTTGGATGATTTCATATTATCTATCATACTCGTACAATGAGTCGTTTTCAAATCACAAATTCAAAGCAATTCATAGATGGCGCTTACAGGCGTGGCTATAGAAATACCGGAAAGCGACTGTAACATTTACCTCTTTTTTCTTTTTGCACAATTTAACTTGCCTCCTTGTGTATTTTTAGTCTGTACTGTGTGTCTATTTGTGAATAAAGTTTTTACTTACTTACTGTCAAAATTAATCTGTGCTAAGCGAAAGACAGTCGCGCCCTTGTTCTTGTATGGACACGCCTATAAGCGCCATCTATGAAGTGCATTGAATTTGTGCTTTGAAAACGGGCCATTCATACATAATAATTACTTTGGCCCACATTTTAGCCAGTTTCTTTGTGGTGGCCTTGACCCACATAGTGGCATGTGGGTCAGGAAGGCCAGTTCATGGCCAAGGCGAGGCCGCTGATGCCATTGGCCTCATTCCAGGGTCATGATCGTTCATGTTGATTCTCTATATTTCTATGGATTAGAGGGATTTTGGGCGAAATATTAGACATTTTGATGTTTTCGGAATTAAGCATCGTGGTGATATTTCCTAGCTGGCTTAGCATGAGTGCCATAATATCTATACAGGTGGGTACGATATCGACGAAACTTTTTGGATCTACAATAAATTCGAGGTCCTGATAATCTTATTAAATGTTCGTAAATGGAACAAAAGCGCCCAGAAAACGGCTTTATAACATGTAAGGAGATAAGTTAGTTAGAAGAAATCTAGACATCGGTGCATTTTTTCATGAAGTTCATGCAGTTTGCCACGGATTTGACGATTGTTAGCTGCTATCTTCATATTTTTTTGATAATTTGAGATTTAGTTAAGAAGGTATGTAATCTATCTTCTCTTTCGTCACATACACTATTTGCAATACCATGACTGACTCTTCGGATAATTTGAACTAAATTGTAATTTATTTTGAATTTACGAGTTGCTGTTTTGCGCCCCTCTTGAAATGGCGCCCCACGTGCCCTGCCTGCCCCACCCTAGTTACGCCAGTGACGTCAAATCCGCTAAACACCCCTCTCTCTCTCTCTTTCCAGCAGAGGAATGGAGAAGGAGAATGGCGACGGCAGCGACGCCGCCGGCAAGCAGCCTCCTGATGGATTGCTGGACGCAGCCGGGCTCTTCGGAGGTAAGTCATTCACACTTAAGGGTGGTATTAATAGTCGTCTGAGATCACCTACTTGAGCTCGATCTTAAGTAGGTGAACTCAGAAAAGTCAAATGCTAATGTCAAGCCTTGGCTAATGTCAAACTTGAGTAGCTGTCAGCATATTAATAAACACTATCTTGAGATTGACATTGACATTAGCCAAGGCGTGAAATTAGCATTTGACTTTTCTGAGATCACCTACTTGAGTTCGATCTTGAGTCGACGACTATTAATGCCACCATAACAAACGACACACTAACGTAAACAGAGGAAATTACAATATTATGGCCAAATTATGCAGAACAACAATCACAACCGCTAACAGAACGAATAAGTCAAAACGCCATACAAATTGAATGATATTGAGTGAAGGATTTGCTATTTTCTTCTCTCAATATCCTTCAAATCGAGTCGCAGTCCCTATCCCTATCTCAGTCGCTTTCAATGACAGTTTGTGTCAAATAAATGCAGTGTGAAGTTCGTCAGCACAGCATCCTTCAAACGTCAAATTGAAAGGGATCGCGTTAGATTCAAAAGTTAGACAATTAATTCCCAGAGTTCTGCGTTCCGCGTTCTTTCTAATGTATGGGGTTTCTTGGAAAAGTTCACACTGAAGCGGTCAGAACGCGGGGTTCTCTTGAAGCAAATCTGAGAACTCTGAACTCGGAACGTGGAACTCCGAGGCAGTGTGTCCGGCGCCTAAACAATTTCCCGTTGAAAGAAAAGTAGGTACCTCGTGAACAAGCGTAGATAAAAGTTGAGTCGCGGCTTGCCATCTTAACCCGCGATTCCTTTACTTTATGCTCAAAGAACACGTATAGTTGGTGAAATCGGGCATTAGGCCCGTAAGATCAATCAGAATAAAAAAAAAAGGCTAGTTTAAACCTGTCGATTAATTTTCATACAAAATGCGAGGTTTAATCTAAGGTCTGAGTTTAAACTGTCATTGATCTTACGGGCCTTAGGCGGACTTGTGTCAGTCAGGGTTAGCCAACTAACTCTGAGTTAATTTAATTAAACATTACAATACAAATTATTGACGTTAAGGGTAGACGATAGCAACGTGGCGGGAAATTTAAAATGTTCACAGTCTTTTACATTTTGTAGCTAAACTGAGCTATTTTTGTTCAGCGATTTTTCGTTCGCAGCCAATGACATTTTCGCAGCAATAAAACAGTATTTTTTATTATTGTAAACAACAGAACAACAATAAAATAATTCAGCCGATTATGTGTTCTGGTCTACGACAAGTTTTTTGGGCAATACCACTGCTTCGTAGACCAGAACACATAATCGGCTGAATTATTCTTGTTCTGTTGTTTACAATAATGAAAAGAATACTGTTTTATTGCCGCGAACGAAAAATCGCTGAACAAAAATAGCTCAGTTTAGCTACAAAATGTAAAAAACTGTGAAAATTTTGAATTTCCCGCCTCGCTGCTATCTTCCAGCCTTAACTCAGAGGTAACTGGCTAACCCTGTTTGACGCAAGTGGACAACACGATGAGCTAATTTTAGCACAAACACCAAAGAGAGATAAGCGTCCGCCTATAAGTCTTTAAAGCGAACGTCTTGTAAGTTGTTCCTATTCGCATCGCATCGCAGTCACAATTCCGCCAATCATGTAAATACCGTGTAGGCATTCGTGTTAACATACCTGTCAGACGCGCCTTGGTAGGCCGAAGTGGTCCTTGTGGCGTGGGAATAGGGTCTAAGTGGAGCGCGCCGCTAATGTTGTAGCGCCAAGTGTAAGTGGGTGCCACGGACGCAGCGGGCGCGAGTAGAACGTTAAACAGATATTCATATAGGTACAATTATTATTGTCATTCATATAAATTATCTGTGTTTATAGCTTTCGTTAATTATTTATTGCGAGATCCTCTGACGTAGGTAGAAATGCATAAATAATTAAATGATTTGTTATTTGAGTTAAAGACCGTGACCTACCCCGCTGTTGATTACATAACTCGTGTTGTAACAGTACGACTCATTCAAGTTTGCGATACTATCAACATGTTCGTTCGAGGTCATTGCCATGCCAGTGAAGGTCAATGGTCTCAATGCCAATAAACAAACTGATAACGCTACACATTGTATTTATAATACATATTTTCACCTTTTGCGGTTTGGTCGCAAAGGCTTTAGATTTTTTAGAGGAATGAATTATTTTCTAGACGTGTTAATGAACTATTCTTAACGTAACGTGAAATAATGATTAATTCATGTGTAAATTAAACACTATAAAGGTAAAACGAAGAAGTGGTTTACCTTGTGTTGACACAGGAGAAAGAAACGTTGATAAACACCGCTTATCGCTCCGCTATAACGCCCGCTAGTTGCGTGGCGCCCGCAGTGATGGCACTGGCTGCGGGGCAGTGACCTCGTCTCGAGTTTGTTTACGTATTATGTGTTGCGGAATAATAATTAATCCCATCCAAAACATAAATATGTGGAAAAGGTGGCAAGTTCCATACAAAAAACAACCGATTCGCCGATTAAAAAAATAATAATAATGCGTGCCATTTCTTTGGCAAGAAGTTTTTTTGGAAATAATAGCTAAATGTTTAACGTTCTAAATAGCTTGAATTGAACATGTGTTATCATTATCCTAACTCGTAAATATCTGGGTTGCACTGACGCCATCTATCACACAGCAATAGAACTAGCTAGACAGCTAGACTGATATAATTCGGTAGCGTGATTCGCTCAGCTCGCCGCTCCGCTCGTCGCCCGCTAGGCCCGTGGCCTCACCGATGGCAGTGGGTGCGGGGCAGTAACCTCGCCTCGGGTTTACGTATATGGTGCAATCTCACGGAGTGGCCCGGTGCCTTCACAATGGTGACTGGCTGGCCGTTATAAGGTTTTGTTGTGCCTCTTAGGTTTGCTGGTACATCCTTCGTGGTCGTACACACGACAGCACGTCAGACTGTACACTTTTGTTGTAAAGTCGCCCGTCACGTCACCGAGTAGAGTGCTAGCGTGTAAGGGTCGACGTGCTGTCGTGTGTACATCATTCAATAATTAACTAGGCTTTCACATCACTTAAAATCTATTCGAGTAGATTTTACACCTCCAATCACATCGGTAAAGTGACCACTCATAATGCCACATGTAATGTGTGGTTAAAATAGTAGATTATTACCCGAGGGACTAAAACACATTTTTGTTTCTTTGAATCCAGAGCGGAGCGGTTGATTGCAAAAAATACAAATACAAATTCTTCATTTATTGAAAAAAAGCTGTACATTTAAACAAAAGATATACTTATCCTAAAGTAGGTTCGTTACGTCTTAATGGAAGACAAAAAAAAATCATGACTCATTATTACATGTCTTAAGGCTGGAAGATAGCAGCGTGGCGGGAAATTCAAAAATTTCACAGTTTTTTACATTTTGTAGCTAATCTGAGCTATTTTTGTTCAGCGATTTTTCGTTCGCGGCAATAAAACAGTATTCTTTTCATTATTGTAAACAACAGAACTACAATAATTCAGCCGATTGTGTTCTGGTCTACGGAGCAGTGGCACTGCCCAAAAAACTTGTCGTAGACCAGAACACATAATCGGCTGAATTATTGTTTTTCTGTTGTTTACAATAATGAAAAGAATACTGTTTTATTCCCGCGAACGAAAAATAAATACAAAATGTAAAAAACTGTGAAAATTTTGAATTTCCCGCCACGTTGCTATCATCCATGCGACATTACGTGCGGAGGAAGTGAACTAAAGCGGGTTTTCCCACGATGTTTTGCTTCGCAGTTGGCGAGTGGCATTGCTACGACATTTCCATTGAGAGTCCCAATTTTCTACCCAATGCGTTTCTACCGCTACGAGTATAATTTGGAAGAACTTACCAAATCAGGTACGTACGGTCAGCCACACTGAAGGATACCCCATGGCAGCTCTCGCCGCGCGCGACAAGGTCGTGAATCGTACATAAATGTGTATTCTAGCGTGTGGCCGACTGTACAAAGCGCAGTGGGGCGTACAAGAAGTAACGGTCAGTAACATGACAACACCATTAGTAGGTATAGCTTGGTATCCAGGGCAAGGATATCTTTCGCATGTGACACTACATCATCGCCTCAAGTTATAAAGTTTTTTTTTTGTGTATACTACATATAAAACACATTCTACCTAATTACCTCTTTCTTTCCTGAAAATTAGCCCAAAGCTTTTTTACAAAGCACCTGTTAGGTAACGGAAGGGGGAGGGGTCCTTTACGGTCCTGTTACTACTTGGGTCAATTTTTTTTATTATTTTGCGTTTCGTAATTAGGTACCTACTTCACATCCACAAGCTATGGTAGTGTCAAATATTGTGAAGTTCAGTGTTCCCCGGAAGAGACGACGCTGTTTAGGCGACGCCATCGAAGCAACTGTTCGGTGGTTCGGTCCATCCGTCCATGTCACAGATAGGTTGAGAGCTGGTGACCAATCCAGATATTTTTTCGTACAAGGCTGGGAGTTGGTAGGCTGATAGAGTAGACTTCGCCGAGTCTGGCAAAAATATTTTTTTGGTCCGGTCGCGGTTGAAAGTTACATTTTTTCGACTTTGAAAGTGTAAATGAATGGGTTAATTTTTTTTGTCGTACAAGGCTGGTAACTTCTAGGTTAGTTGTCGAGACTCCGTTGATCGAGATGATAATTTTTTTGGCCGAGCGTGGTTGAAAGTTCGTTTTGTTTAAACCAAAAAATTCACACTTTCTAGGTTATAAAAAACGAACTTTCAACCACGCTCGGCCAAAAAAATGTATTTTCTTGATCAACAAGTTCCCAGCCTTGTACGACAAAAAAAAAAAAATTGAACCCATACCATACATTTACACTTTCGAAGTCGAAACGATCTAACTTTCAACCGCGACCGGGCCATAAAAATATTATTCCCAGACTCAACGAAGTGTACTCTATCAGCCTACCAACTCCAAGCCTTGTGCGAAAAAATATCTCCATTGGTCACTAGCTCTCGTCAGAGGGAAACGGTCGGAATAAACCGTGACTCATTTGGGAAGGCATGCGAACTCTCTCCGCCTCAACATTGATCATTGTTTGTGTAAGACCATTAAGGCTGTGGTAAGACCGTTTTTATTGACGCCGAAAAACGATACGTCAGTGATCGATCAGTGTGCTTATTCTGTTGAAAAAAAAACGGCATTACCGCACCGTTGCTATAGTGAGTTTTACGAAAGAGTTCCCTTGACGAAACTCTTATTACAATTTGATAGGGACTATTTTTGTTCAACCCAGGGGAATTATTTCGTGAAACGCACTGTAGTCTCAAAACCGACTATAAATAAAAATCTTTTTTTTCGACCATTAACAAATGACAAATAGCACGTATTATTTGTCGAAAAAATGTTGTTTTATTTCGATAAAAGCTATTTTCCCGCAAATGAATCGGTTTTGAGTTACTGTAAGGGTTTTTTTTTACAGAATAAGCATACCTACTTACAGAACTACTGAATTTTAATTTTCAATACATTGTAGTTTCCTCTTCGTTGCTATACGCTTTTATACTCGCGAAAAACCAGCGAAAAACACAGAACGGTGCAAAGAACTGACTGCCAACCTCGAATGATGGAGGCTTTTGACAAGAAGAATGGTCATTTTATCTGTCAAAGAAAAATAGCCATCGCAATGACTAAAATATGCCATCGCTACGCTAGCTTTCTGGATCGATGCTCCAAGTGAATTACTGGTCTTCATCCCGCAAGTGGGGAGGATTCTGGGAGAGACATCGGCCAATAAAGAAGCTAAGAGCACAGGTCGCTTTTCTTAGGTGTCAAGACTACATTCTAACCTAAGAGCCTAAAATATGCCTCTCACACCTTCCAGCGTACTGGGGTCGCGACGGGGGCGCGGGGGGCAACGCGGCGGCCCAGGCGCAGGCGCAAGCTGCGCAGGCGGCGCTCTTCGGCTTCGGCGGGTCCCGCTACCCCCCGCCCACCACCCTCGGCGTCGCCGCCAACCAGGCCGCGCAGCTGGGGCTACATCCCGCAGCCAGTAAGTACAGAATCCTGCATCGCGCCAGCAAAATGTTTTCGGTGTTAGTATAAATACCACGCCCAACCATCTTCATGACTTCTGTCTACTCTCTCGCGCCCCCTCCAGATACCGTCAAGACACCGTTAGCTTTCTGGATCGATGCTGCAAGTGAATCACTGGGAGAGACCCTGTCTCTACTCTCTCGCGCCTCCTCCAGATACCGTCAAGACACCGGTAGCTTTCTGGATCGATGCTGCAAGTGAATCACTGGGAGAGACCCTGTCTCTAGCAGTAAGATCGGCCATTAAAGAAGCAATAACACAGGGCGCTGTTTCATAGGCGCCAAGATAGAGAATCCTGCATCGCGCCAGCAAAATGTTTTCCGGAGTTAGTATAAATACTCACCGGCACGCGTGGCGCTTAAGTCTTTCTGTGATGAGGCTTGTTTCCAGCTCATGGGACTACATCCCGCAGCCAGTAAGTGGAACAACCTAATTGAAATTAGCGTCCTCTGTTGGTGGAACAGATAGACAACTATCTCTCTGAGCTCACTATAATAGGGCTTGTCGTCTCAAGCTCGCTTTGCCCGCTCTCGAGCGAATCCTGCATAGCGCTTTAGTATAAGTACTCGTACCTACAACGCCCACAAATATCTTCATGTATGAAATCTGCTGACTCATCCTTAGGATGATCACTGCTAAAAAGTTGTAATCTAGCGTGCGTGGAGGAAATGGAGAGTGGGCACCATGTTCGATTGCGTTTACAGTCGACGGCACGACGGCAGATTACTAAGTTATTTTACGAGCGTCTACAATAAAAAGGCAGGTGTAAAACCTACACTAAACCTGGTTTGCTCATTTCTAACATCCCCCTCTCCCACTTCCAGGTGCGGCGTGGTGGTCGATGGCTTCCCACCTAGCGGCGCAGGATTACCTGGCGCGCCTCCAGGCTTCCGGCTTGAACTTCCCACCGCTAGGGGATCCCTACTCCGCGCTGTCAGCCCTCTCAGGCGTCGGGATGGGAAAGCAACCACAAAAAGGGAGCAAACAGCAGAAAGGGAATGATAGGTAAGATGACAGACTCGACTTTTGTCTAAAATTTGTTTACTTTTTCTTATTTATTTATACATTTTTGGAAGGCTAAGTTTAGAAACTCACAAGTAGGAAAAACAGAGAGCCAATTATGCCCGATTTCACCAACTATACTTAATTTTTAAGAACATTTTTAGGAAGTCCTTAGCGTAATGTTGGAAACAAAAATTACGCTAAGGACTTCTTAAAAAGGATAATGAAGTTCTTAAAAATAAAGTATAGTTGGTGAAATCAGGCATTAGAAGCCTTCACGAGTAGGAGAATCAGGGAGCCAATTAGAAGCCTTCACAAGTAGGGATATGATATCTCTCTCTATTTCTACTCTCTCCCGCGTTGTCAACGTTCTCAGGCGTCGGGATAGGCAAGCAGCCGCAAAAAGGGAGCAAACAGCAGAAAGGGAATTATAGGTAAGATATTAGGAATGTTAGGAGGGAATCAACCTACAGTGATAAGTTGCCAGGAATAATTTATACGCCACAAACAAAAGAAAGATAAAATAATCCGTTAGGTAAGTCGTGCCAGCTTATTGGTTATTTATCTCTATTTATTCGACAAAGCCCTGTTTCCCCGTGAATCCACTATTCAACGGTAGTTGGTTAATCGTATGAGGCAATGGCCACCCCTGGTGTCGAGAGTTTTTAGGCCGCCCAAAGGGCCTCTGACATGGCTTAACGATTGTTAATCAACAACAACCGGGACTAACGGTGTAACGTGCCTTCCAAAGCACGGAAGCGCTCAGATATTATTGCCACTAGCGGTCACCCATCCATGGACTGACCGCGGCCGTTGTTGCTTAACTTCGCCAATCGATTAAGAACGGCTAGTACAACTAGGCTGCGAGCCACGGTAGTTTAAGAACGCCCTGAAGCAGCGATTTCCCATACAAACGTAGTTCCGGTTTAATTTCTAAACTACAGGCTAGTTTTTACTGAAACTTGGTTTATATCAGTAAATGACCAATACGGAGGTTTGCAAATAGTATTTATACAGCGAGCGGAAGATAACAGTTCGCTGTATTTATACAAAAAAATAGCTTGAAAGAAATTAAAGCGATGCGTTTTAGCGCCGAAAAAGGTGTTACTTTCAGCTGTTATTTACTTACATTATTACACTTTCTATTGGAGTCGAACTACCTTGGGAACATCAATAATGTATTGTACTTGTCAGAAAAAAAAAGATGTTTGAAATAGCTAATAAAATGTAGAAATGGCAGCGGAACTACGAAAACATTTGGGAAAATAGATCTATTACGTTATAACTACAACTAAATACTCGCGAAAGGACACGAATACACGTAGACTCATACAGCCGCATTGCCTCTCACTTTTCCCGCGCCCCGTCTCGCTCTGGGTGAAAAAGCTATAGAAAACAGTGTATCACGCGCTCGGCCATCGCCGAGTTCCCACGGTCCTGAAGGGGGCTCTTAATTTGCTAGATTTGTTCCCGGATTCTTGAATTCGGTCCGAGTATTTTCCTCGGATTTGGATGAGACACAGTGTGGAGTAGTTCTCAGTGTATCACGATATCATTTTCGAGATACGGGATTGTTTACATACACAGTTTGTTTATTTCCTTCTGTTTCGTTTTCAGGTCCGGCAGAAGTAGCTCGACGGCCAGCAGTGGGTCACAAAAGGACAAACCTCCCTCCACCAGCACGGCGAGCTCACAGCCTAGCATGAGTGAGTAAACCAATCATCATCTTTTTCTTCTGGTGCCTCCACTAGTGTGGAGGTTGGCCGTCGCAGTCATAAGCGGTGTTTTACTCATAAACTGCCACTGCTGTCTTTTCATTTGCCGATTTGCCGTACATTTTGATACCATTCTTGCACAATTGTCTATGTAGGTAATTTAATTTTAGCAATATTTTAGATTCTTCTGGACTTTTAGTATGTCATACAGGGAATAGCAAGGAACTAAAAAAATCAAACCCTTTTTGAATTAGTTCCATGGTACCGACACCCATTTTTTGCGTAGATCGCCTCTACAAATACGTGTAAAGCTCGGTATGCTGTCGATTTCGACTGTAAGGTAAGTAAGTAAGTAAATCTTTATACTCCCTTTTTCTCTGTACTTGCTCGATAGCTCTGAGAGTACCCAAATGTCAAAAAGTAGTGATTTGAACAACAGCAGAGCATGACCAAAAGAAGTTCTTCTGCCCCTGTATTCACTTAAATGTCAACCGTCAAAATAACCGTTTTTAATTGTAAAAAAAAAATATTGTTCTGTTAAATAAGGGCTATTTTCGAGTGTTTTGACGCTCGGAGGTTGAGTAAATTTTTTAGAGAATAGAGGCGCTGTTCTCAATAAGTTAATTAGTGTCATGATGGCGTTATGTTATGCTGGTGTTGTCATGACATCAACTTCCCAACTTCTTCTAAGCCCTGTACTAATCTCACCACCTTCCGCCGCCAGGATCCTCATACGGCTTCCCGAAGACCTCATCGCCGTCGACGCACCAGTCCCAACCCTCGCTCTCCAGTCTGGCCTCGCTGAACAGTCTGGTCTCCGCGTCACACCAGAGCCAGAGCAAGCAGAGCCAGAGCAAGCAAAGCTCCGCGCACCACTCGCAATCCCAGTCACGTATGTATCTTCTTCTTCATCATCATCAGAAGCACTCAAAGCCTAGTTGGACTAGCCGTTCTTAATCGATTGGCAAAGTACATACAATATGAAATGCGTTCTTGGCAGCGAGCAGAAGAAAACATGGCGATCTCAATAGCCTGATTTCCTAATGCATAGTCTCCATATTCTACAGATGGTTCCTTTAACGATTTTAGTGGTTCGATACTACGAATAAATAGGTTTGATAGAAGTGATTTAGAGAAGACGTCAGTTTGACGCTGTCAGTATAATATGTCCAATAACATCAATAGCTCGAAAACTATCCACCAATGACCAGCTTTTTGTTTTCTTACATTGGTTTAGACTATTTTTAACAAAGCTGTCTGCGCGAGTAGATGCGTGTGCCGATTTTAGAGGATGGGTTAGCTTGAAGAAATGCTTCCATGTTTTTTCGTTCGCCGGTTCTTGGCTTTAACCATCAACAATATTGAATTGAACCTGACTGGCCGAGCGTTATCGCGAGGCAAGCGCTCGTCTGGTGTTACAGTCCCCGTAAATCTTCTTGGCGGTTGTGTGAAGTTCGCTCATTTCTGCGCAGTAAACGATTTTAGGTGTCAGAGGGGAGCTGCGCGGAGGGTCGGTAGGGATGTGACACTTTTTCTTAGTAGCATATTTTTTACTTTTTAAAGCAAAGAAACACTCTTATACAGCCAAGTGCATTCTATAATGAAAAGGTAAATTATTATTTGATGGGATTTTATTTGTAATATTGAAGGGAAAAAGTTTCGAAATTAATTTTTTTTTAGCTGTCAGAAAATCCCTTATTGCAAAATGTGTTTAAATGCTATAAATAATCAAGAATTTCTATTCTGTGGTTTTATACCGCACGCGGTAGCGTAAAAGAGGTTATCTCGGCTGTTGTTCACCTTAAATTATTAACTTACATAACAATCGCAATCCACCTACTACTACTTTAATCGAGCTATTACCAATCGATCGATTGTACAGTTGCCCATCTCTACGGATCACACTACCTCAATTTACGCACACATGCATTGTAAGTGTATAAGCGGTGCACAAATAACTTGTGACTACATTCACGTAACCGCCAAGAAGATTTACGGGGACTGTACCAGGCTCGCGTCTGCCTCGTGACAAGGCGTGACGGTAGATCTGTTTACGTTGGACGAACGTCTGCCTCGCGAGGCGGCTCGCCCATTTCCTCCAACACTTCTATTTTTTTTTAATTATAGTGGCCTATAAAAAGGGCGCATAAATCCAGAAAACGATCGAAACCGAGTGCCAGGACCTATCTGCGGTAGGTCTTGCCGCCTTAGCTTGTGCTTCGGTACTCTGCGAGTGGCTCGTGGATGCGTTTCCACGTTCCACCACCCAGTCAGGCGGCTCGCCCAGTCAGTACCCAGCTTAAGATTTTACTAACTCCTCACTCTCTCTCCGACAGGCAACAAGTCCTCCTCCTCATCATCAACGTCGTCGAGCCAGAAGGGCATGAAGGAGCGAGACCTTGCCCTGTTAAGGGGAGACCTCATGCTGGCCCAGGCCGCTGCGCAGGGCGCCTACCACGCGGCGGTCGCTGCTGCGCACAAGGGGAAGGTAAACACGACGTTATAGTCTCCCAATTACCAAGTTCCAAGACCTAAATGAAGAATGTCCGTGGGTCTGTTAAATCACTTGAAACTTTATGACCGTGTAGCCTAAACGTTTAGAAATACACCTGTTTTTGTTTCTTTCAAATCGAGCCAGTAGTTTTAAAGTTACGACAGTTTTAGTTTGCGTGTTTTTGGAGTTTTTCGCGCGAGCGCGGCAAACTCGCGTGACGTCACAACTCAACACGCACCCGACACATACACCGTAACACTCATTCAAAGGGCTGTATCTTTGGAACCGTACTAGGTAGCCAGTTGAAATTTTCAGAGATTATGTTTTATTATAGTAGATTACACAAGAATTAATAAAAATAAAAAAATATTAAAAAATAAGAGGGGTCCCCATACAAAAAACTTTGTTTTATACTTTTTGCTCTATAGAAAAAATGGTCAGTTTAACATATTTATTGCACCTAGCTTTTAAGTTAGCGCAGGACAGGGAGAGCTGGCGTCTTTTGGTTGCGGAGACCAAGATCCACTTTGGGTCGCTGAGCCAGCCAGAATGAATGAATGAATCACCATCTTGCTTTATTTCACCGCGTGAAGCGGGATGTCGCTACCCGACAGTGGGATAAAAATTTTATCTTGAAGATGTGCTCCGTTTTTCATTTCAGGTAGGAAATGAAAAGCGACATTCCTACACAAAAATAATCAAGTGATTGCCTTGTTTGTTCCAGAACATATCGTCGCTGTATCCCTTCGGTATGGGCGGGTCAGACAAGGATGGAAGGCATGGTGGCATCGACTCCCTCACGGGACTGCCTCATACCATACTTAGGTAAGAATGAGCTGTAGACCCGGTTTCTGTTTTGAGAATTTTACTAAGTAAATACTTAAGTATCGTTCTGTCACGTTCTTTTGTGAGAAATCTGCAGAGACAGAACGATACTTAAGTGCTTGCTTAGCTAATAATACTTAGGTATCGTTCAAAATACTGATATAAATCATTTATTGAATCCAGACTTTGGCCGTGCAGTCGAAAAAAATCGCGGATTGCGTTTACCCACGCTTATTGCTCTTTCTATAGCCCTAACACTAATCTACTGTATTTTTTCTCTGTCAGTGCTGCATTGGAAGGAGGGTAAGTAGAACTGCCATAGCATCAAAACCTCTCTTACACTGTAGGTGATCTCCATACTAAACTAACCCAATGTATTTTTGTCCACAGTGATCCTGCGTCAGTGTTGGGTGGAGTGAGGCTTCCGCCTGACACGGAGATCATAAAGTACACTTCGTCTTTGGCTGGACCGAAGGTAACGAGATTTTACTGCCATTTTCTTTGAACTAAGGTAACGAGATTTTACTGCCATTTTCTTTGAACTAAGGTAACGAGATTTTACTGCCATTTTCTTTGAGGTATACGGAAAAGAGGACGCCCTAAAACTACCTGGCGTCGATCAGTGCAACAGGAAGCAAACAGTCTCCGGACGAGCATATCCGAGCTTGAGACGGAGGCGCAAAATCGGCCAGAATGGAAAACTGTTTTAAGAGCCCTATGGACCTGATTAGGGATAACAGGAATTGGTGATGATGATGACCAAGAGTTAACCAAAATTTAAATGGCTTCGACGCTGCCTTTTCTCGATGCCATGACTTTATTTTTCAGTCGAAAGCTTCTTTTCCATCGATTTAAATACGTATTTAAATCGATGTTCTTTTCCCCTCAATCTTGCCTACGGTCTTGTCTTTCCTGTGGGCTAGGCTGACTAACCTGTCAGGATGGTATAGGTTCTTGGCAAGCCTACTCCATCTAAAACAATGTCCCAGGCACTGCAGCGCCGAGTGGTCGCTTCACCCATCTGGTGTGAGTGAAGGTACCACTGGTCGCTGTATAAATCATCTCATTACGGGGATGCAAAGTGTACCTAACTGGCTAAAACCCTGGTATGAGGTCGCGAAAAGTTTTACCTAAGTGGGTCGCGTTATGAAAAAGGTTGAAAAACACTGGCTTAGGGTAATATTCGCGCGCGATGAGAACGGGATGCGACCTTTTGGAACTAAGACGTGTGCGGTAAGCAAACTCGCGTCGAAGCTACATCGTCAAAGTAAAATAAAGTAAATTTTCGATTGACTTTGACACGGTTCCATTCCATTCTCATCGCGCGCGGATTATATACCCATACATGCAAAATGTTAAGTTAACCACACATCCTACATTTACAGGCGGCGCCAGGCACGACGAATCGGGGCAGGAAAAAGACCATCTCGCTGGACCCACCGCAGGTCTCTGTCCATCCGTCCACTGAAAGAGGACAGCATTTACCCAGCAAACGACAGAAAGTGGTCAGTATAACTAGTGGTTCGCCCCGAACTATGAACTCGCGACCCCATATAAACCTAATAATAATAATAACCCCCGTGTGGTAATTGGACCAACCCCTACAGTCTTTGCTCTTGATTTTCCACGCGTTTTTCAAGATTTTCAGATTTTTCTTCTAGCATTTTTAGTTTTTCGCCAAACATTCTTTGAATGTTTTCTGTAACTTGTTCGCCGCTTTTTCTTATTTCAAGTTTTTGTGCCTCTAGATCATTTTGGATTTTTTGTAGTTTATCTAGTATTTCTTCCATTTTAAGTTTTGTATAGGACTCTCTTGTAGTTTTGAAGTAAAGCGACCTCTATTGTTGAGCATAAGGACTTTTTGGTTTATAATTTTGAACACTAGATGGCTCTGATAAAAAATGTTTTGTCACGCCCGAGAGGGCTGTTAGGAAGTAGAATAACATTTTTTTTTTAAATAGATGGCGCTGTTTTGTA
This sequence comes from Zelleria hepariella, assembly GCA_949319315.1. Taxonomy (NCBI): domain Eukaryota; kingdom Metazoa; phylum Arthropoda; class Insecta; order Lepidoptera; family Yponomeutidae; genus Zelleria; species Zelleria hepariella. Next base: position 3,257,774 of record OX439385.1, on the reverse strand, counting down.
TTTTCTAATCTGGTGTACTTTGGACCTTAGCAATTAGCAAAATTTTTGGATTTATTGGATTAAAATAGAGTTCTTGTTACGGATTATTTCGCGACCCGTAAAAGTTTATGTTTATTGTTTCCACTGAGTTTTACGTCCGATATCCACAATATTGTTTCCAAACAGAATTTGTATTTATAGTTCACTTTTGTTAGTTTTTATCACTGCTTTCACTGTTTACTGATTAGATTTACGTTTTTATCACTTTTAAAATCACTGTTTAGCACTATTTTATTGTTACTGAGAGGCAGCAGTGGCGCCCTCTCTCATCCCATATAAACTTAACAACCCCATATCTCGGCAACCCCTCGACCGATTTGGCTCATGTTCGAACTTAAAAATTCTTTTAATTTCATTTACCTGCCTACCAAATTTCATGACGATCCGACAAAAAGTACTCAAGTTATCGTCGAACGAACATTCATACATACAAACATACAAACATACAAACATACAAACATACATACATACATACATACATACATACATACAAACGCCGGATTGTTCCAGTAGACTCGGAGAACTTCGCTCGCTTCGCTCGCTCGTTCAATAATAATTCATTTATTTTCAGATTGAAAACCTAAATCTAAAACCTCGTTATTTTTTTCTTTTTATTCTTGTTTTTGTTCTATCGATTATTTTTAATTCGAGTCCACGGAATGACAGTTGCTAGTATGGTACTGACAGATAAAGCCTTTGTAACAACTGTCATTCCGTGGACTCGAATTAAAAACTAGAGTTTAAATAGTTACTTGTCAACAAGTAAGCCTATCAACGTACAAGGTTTCGAAATCTGGTTTGCCTGATTTGTTCTACGGGTAGTCAGCATCTTGCAAGACAATCTGTGCCTACATATCTCGCCAGTGAAGTGTCTATCTACCCGCTATAGGTACAGCTGCAAATAATTAATTCTTACAGTCAACTATGTGCGTGCAAAGGCCAAGCATCGCGGGCGGCCGTATGCCTTCATTCCCATACCAAATGTCATTTCCACTGTCCACGAAGCGCTAACAGCCTAGTAAAGTTGGACTAGCCGTTCTTAATCGATTGGCAAAGTTAAGCAACAACGGCCGCGGTCAGTCCATGGATGGGTGACCGCTAGTGGCAGTAATATATGAGCGCTGCCGTGCTTCGCAAGGCACGTTAAACTGTTGGTCCAGGTTGTTGATTAATAACAAATGTCAGAAAAAACTCTGACACCAGGGGTGGCCACTACCTCATACGATTACCTATCCCATTTTCACTATACTAACCATCGATGTAACATTGTCAACAGGACGAGTACGGCAACTCCCGATCGGCGGTGGAGGTTATTCGGTTGCCGAACCGGCCGGACCGACAGAACTCTATGTCGGGCACGCCTCCGCCTAATCTTTCTGATTATGCTGGTAAGCTCTATTTCCAATTTTCCAACCTTTTTCATCCATCCAGCAAAATTTTTAACCCTCGACCAAAAAAAGAGGGGTGTTATAAGTTTGACCGCTGTGTGTCCGTCTGTGGCACCGTAGCTCTTAAACGGGTAAACTGATTTGGATGCGTTTTATTTTAATTGTGAGAGCAGCATTTCTAGCGAGTGTTCTTAGATATGGTTTATCAAAATCGGTTCAGCAGTTTATGAGATATGCTTATTTGAAGCTATAACCCGTGTCATTAAAGAAAACATTTAGGATGGACTGCAAAACACTCGCCCTCTCGCTCTTATTAATACAGTCAAAGCGAGACAACGCTAGGTTTGTAACTCCGTCCTAAATGTTTTCTTTAATGACATGGGTTATAAGTTTATAACTGTTAGTGGCCACCCCTCGTGTCAGAGTTTCCAGTCTAGAGCGATAACATCGTGTAATTCTTTACAAAAAAAATGTCTTTATCCTTGCAGGTATATCGCGGGAGCTGCTGCAAACAATCGCTAGTCAGAGCGGCGTGAGCTTGGCTGCGCTGGAGAAACAGTTGGCTGGCACCGCCGCCGCGGCCGCTAGTGCTGGCGGTGAGTGTTTATAGTACACCGCTCTTATTAGCATCTTATTAGCTGCTGCAGACAATCGCTAGTCAGAGCGGCGTGAGCTTGGCTGCGCTGGAGAAACAGTTGGCTGGCACCGCCGCCGCGGCCGCCAGCGCTGGCGGTGAGTGTTTATAGGACACCGCTCTTAGTAGCATCTTATTAGCTGCTGCAGACAATCGCTAGTCAGAGCGGCGTGAGCTTGGCTGCGCTGGAGAAACAGTTGGCTGGCACCGCCGCCGCGGCCGCCAGCGCTGGCGGTGAGTGTTTATAGGACACCGCTCTTAGTAGCATCTTATTAGCTGCTGCAGACAATCGCTAGTCAGAGCGGCGTGAGCTTGGCTGCGCTGGAGAAACAGTTGGCTGGCACCGCCGCCGCGGCCGCAAGCGCTGGCGGTGAGTGTTTCAAGGACACCGATCTTATTCAAATAGACTTGTTTGGTGAAGGAAATGGAGACTTCGAGGCATTCTTGCCTTGAAGTTGAGTTAATTCTCGCGGTTGATATCGCGTGCTATCTTTAAAAAAATAGACTTACTAGTGGTTCGCCCCGAACTGTGAACTCGCGTGATGTGTAACTTTTTGCTATCACCATTTGCGCAAGCGCGCAGCATTGAATATAAACATTACAACCCCATATCTCGGCAACCCCTCGACCGATTTGGCTCAATTTCTAACTAAAAGAATCTCATGTCTCATGACGATCCGACTAATTTACTCAAGTTATCTTCGAACGAACATTCATACATACGCCGAATTGTTCCAGTAGACTTGGAGAACTTCTCCGTCTTCGCTCGCTCGTTTAAAGATAGCTCTACTGCGTAGTACGATAAAAACGTGTGCCGTAAGCGGCGTTGATCATTGAAATAATGCATAGACAGTCTTCAAATATAGTTTCTCATGTTTTTTCCAGACCCTAGGTGATCGTATGAGGTAGTATGGTCACACCTGGTGTCAGAGTTTTTAGGCTGCCCAAGGGGCCTCTGGCGAAAATGAAATAATTCATAGACAGTCTTCAAATAATATAATTTTAATGTTTTTTCCAGACCCGGGCCTGAACCTGAGCACAAAGTCTTCAGGCTCCGCTGACGACGCACCGCTGGACCTCGGGAAGCATTCGGGAATGGACGACGACGCGCCTCTCAACCTCTCGCTCAAACCGTCGCCTCGTAAGTGCCTCTCTCTCTGTCTCTCTCACAGCCTAGGTGGACTAGCCATTCTTAATCGATTGGCAAAGTTAAGCAACATGGGGCGCGGTCAGTCTTTGGATGGGTGACCGCTAGTGGCAATAATATCTGAGCGCTTCCGTTCAAGATACGTTAAACCAATGGTCCCGGTTGTTGTTGATTAATAACAATCGTTTGGGCGGCCTAAAATCTCTGACACCAGGGGTGGCCACTACCTCATACGATTACCTACCTACCTCTGCCTCTTCTTAGCGTATCGATAAATCAGAGCGGGCTTTAGCTAGACTAGGGTTAGGGCTAGGGTTTGCCATCGTGGTGAAAAGGTTTGCCAATTAGCGTCAGGAATTCGCTGATTGTTGCCCAGGGTGCGCCAGACGTACAGCCGGCGTCACTCAAAGATACTCCTTTTTGTTCGAATGGCGCCCTTGTGCGGTGCGCGGTAAGAGCTACTATGGGGTATCCTAGACTGTGGCCGAACGTACAAGGCTCAGTAGGAACTTAGTTCGAGGAAGCTCCTTTCATGCACTCCCGTCTTCTCTGTCTTTATTGTAGCGACCCCTGTCGGGCGCACGGGAAACTGCTGATAGTTTGGTTTTTAATTGACTTCGAAAATGGAGGACGTACTCAATTTGAACCGTATTTATGTTTTTTTTTTAACATAATGTTTTAGGGTCCCGTACCCGAAGGTAAGGAACCCGTATTACTCTGCCTACACTGTCTGTCCGAACTTTAAAGGGCTGTATATTTACCGAACAGATATCTTAAATTAAATTATCTTTTGTTACAGCGAATTCCCAAGCATCAGATGCGCTATCAAGGCTGACGTCATTGAGTAGTTCACTGAACGCTTCGTCCAGTGCCGATAGGATATGTAAGTGTTTTTCTTTTGGTTTTCTTCTGCCCCATTCTGGGGCTATATTCAAAAGATTTTTGAGAAATTAAAATAATCGCTCCAGGCCAAGCCTTGAACCCATATCCTCTGTTTCTGCATGTAAACTTTTACAACCCCATATCTCGGCAATCCCTCGACCGATATTCGAACTTAAAAAAATTCGTTACAATCCTACCAAAACTCAAGTTATCGTCGAATGAACATTCATACATACACACATACATACCTACAAACGCCAGATTGTTCCAGTAGACTCGGAGAACTTCTCTCGCTTCGCTCGCTCGTTCAATTATTGTTGTTTACGTGTTATTTTTGTTGTAGCTCGTCGGAAGCCCGGTGCGAAGCCGAGGCGAGTCCTGCCCGAGCCCAACTCGCAGATACCGGAGGCGCCACGGCCTAAATCGAGCGGCAGCGAGGATAGCGAATGTAAGTCAAACATAACCATAAATCACTAAGGACTATCGTAGATGGCACCTCCAATAAGACACACTAAAAGTAGCATACGAACGCCAGTAGCATGTTTAGAATAGTTTAGATTTAGATATGACAAGGCATCAACTACTGCTTGGAGCTTGATTTCATTTAAAGAAAGCAGTATGTAGCCAATACCTGTCCCACTAACTATTTTTTTTCCTGCCTAAATCCCAATGAAGCTTTAGTTACGCAAACAAAATTAATCATAATAATATAAATTACAGACTATGTGCTCACGCAACGTGAAATTCCCAATCCGCAGTGGGCACGCGTGGTAATTAAGCCCGAACTCTCTTTAAAAGAAGACTTGCCTTTACCTAGTGCCTAGCTCACTTATATGTGCTACATCTTGTATTTTATCTACGTACTAACTACTTCCTTTCCCTCAGCAGTATCAGGCTGGCCATCGCGCGAGGGTCGCCCGCGCAACCTGGGCCGAGGCGTCAGCAAGCCCAAAAAGAATACCGTGGCTTCGTTACTGGCGCAGAGCAGAGCTCTGGGCTTACGGCCGGCGCTCGCGCAGCAACTCTTGGCTGAGACCGATCTGGTAAGGGCGATAAACAAATCTATAAATTATTGTTTTAGTATCCAACTTCTGATGTCAGTGAGGATCCCACTTCTGATATCTAGAAAAAAAAACTAAGGCCTTGAATGGTGTTGTTTTTGTTGAATTTTCTTGATGTTGTTTTTGAATGATGTTGAATGTTGAATCTAATATCTTTCACTATTTTCACAGGAGAAGCTGAAAGCCCTTTTAGGCGAGGCGGCTAGCACGGACTCTGAGTGTCCATCTGACAGCTGCCCGTCGGACTCTGACGCCAGCGAGTCGGGTCGGAGGCCTCACGACGCACAGCTAAGACTACCCTTAGCCCTGGGTGAGTTGAGACATTTACTGCCATGGACGCGTTATCGTCAGTGAATTTATTGAAAAGGATCCCACTTCTGATGACATCAGAAGTGGGATAAACATTGAGAACTACATAATTATCGTTTAGGTATAGTAAGCTGTAGTAGCAATTTCTGGACCCGTTAGCAAACTAGCTAAAGCCTTAGACTAAACCTCGAATTTTGTATGAAAATTAATCGACAGATAGGGTTTAAACTAGCCTTTTTGGTTTAAACTGTGATTGATATTACGGGCCTAAGACTGTTTTTGGCTCTCAGTGGGTTAAAGATGGCACTTATACCACTATAGGTGGCAATCGAATTCGAAAGCGGAACTTTAAGTAGGCTTTCTACTGATTACTACAAACAACTTGTACTAGGTAGTAAGAAAAAATGGAGGGAAAAAATATCCATACCTTTGGTGCAGTTCTGAGTCTACTTATGTATGGAACAGCCGATATTTTTTTCGCCACCTAGTACTTAGCTTGAACGCCATATGGACTTTGTCTGAAATAAATTATTTGAATGTAACTGAACTACGACGAATTAAGGTCATGTAGACACCGTCATGTAGACGTGACTTGTCACCGGTCGGCACACAGCTGAGCATGAGTCCATTTGCCCAACTAAAGCTTAGCTCTAAGTATTACCTACCCTACTAAATCGGAATTTTGTTACAAAATTTTTATTTTATGTGTTCTCGGCAATAAAGTTTTTTTCACTTTCACTTTCACTTTCACTTTACACCGTCTCTTTGTCACATTGTTAAAATGATAATTTCGCCGACTTTCCATAAGGTGCAGTCAGCTAATTCGTCCCATTTCTTTGCAGGTTGGAAGCGTACGACGGTGATCAAGGGTCTCTCAAGGAACTGCAACATTAAGGGCGATGTCTGCTACAACCCGCCCGAGCCGCATTCGGGGCTTAGGCTTAAGTCCTCGCAGGATATTCAAGCTGTAAGTAAACTTCAATGCAACATCTCAACTACAGGGTGCACTCTAAGTCGATAGCGGAACTTTAAGTAGGCTGTCTACTGATCATTACAAACAACTTGTACTAGGTGGCGAAAAAAATGGAACGTAAAAAATATCTGCTGTTTCATACATTTGGCGCGGTACTGAGTCGACCTTTTGTATGCGGCAGCAGATATTTTTTTCGCTCCATTTTTTTAGCCACCTAGTACAAGTTGTTTGTATTGATCAGTAGACAGCCTACTTAAAGTTTCGCTATCGACTTAGAGTGCACCCTGTAGTAATTTGTATATCTCGTCCGCGGGCCCTCTTGTGATAGGACAGCAGACCTTCTGGATTGGGACACCAGATCTTAACATTGTCATACTGTGTTGCTCAGACGTTTTTTTTTATTCTTCTCTCTTCTTCTTCAGCCTGTCGCCACCCAATGCTGAGTTTAGGCCTCTTCCATTGCATTCCATTCCTGTCGGCCTTGGGCTTTTCTCATCCAGTCTTTTCCTGCCACTTTGACCAAGTCGTCAGTCCATCTCCTTGGTTGCCTGCCCACATTTCTACGTCCCGTTCTGGGTCTCCATTCCAATTTTTACCCCATCTGTGATCTTGTCTGCGACATAATGTGGCCTGCCCGCTTCGACTTTCTACGCGCTATCACCTTGGCTATGTCAGTCAGCTTCGTTCTTAATACATCTCATTTCACCGACAGTTCCTGGACGCCAACCCGTGCCCGCCGCTCTCTGCTGACAACTTCAGCATGTCAGCACGCATCGTCCTCGGAGATTACGTGCAGCCATCGCCGGAGCCAGGCGAGCCGCGGACGCTTAGCGAGGCGGAGATCACGAAAAGGTTAGTACCAATCGTGCATCGCGCCAGCAAAATGTCTTTCAGTGAGCATATAAATACAAAGGGCAATCATGTTCAGTTGGATCTAGTTTTCCCACATAACTGTGGACAAGCTTAATAGCTCCTCTACGTGTAGCCATCGCCGGAGCCAGGCGAGCCGCGGACGCTTAACGAGGCCGAGATCACGAAGAGGTTAGTACCAATCCTGCATCGCGCCAGCAAAATTTCTTTCATCGTGCATAATACAAAGCAAGCGAGTCGCGGACGCTTAACGAGGCAGGCTGAGATCACGAAGAAGTTAGCAGAGGATCCTGCATCGCACCAGATTTTTTCAGGGTGCACAAAGTGCATAAATAAAGTCTGACTATGTCTGGTCGGGACAAGTTGACTCGCTCCTCTTATAAAGTTCACGCCCCGGTGGCACGCTACCTTTTGCTAAATGAATATTTGTCAAAACATATTGTGATCTCATACTATTATTGAATTTTTCTGTTGTTCCGGTTGCAATAAATGTTTTTGACTTCATTTATTAAGACTCGTCTTAAAACCCCCAGACTGGAAGAAGCGCGGGCGCTAGCAGCGCTAACCGGCGGGCGACCGACGCCGCCGCCCGTCGACCGACGGATCGAACTGGCGAGGAGACAACAGGCAGCCAGGGACGCAAGGAGAGACGCCACAGCCCGGTCAAGAGACCAGGTAATAGCTTGATATTTGCAGTTTGTAACTAAACGGTCCCGCGTAATCTATCCCTCCCTAGGTGATCGCATTCCTACCCTACTTGATAGTCAGTGAGCTAGTGGATCGAATGATTGAACTGGCGAGGAGACAACAGGTAGCCAGGGACGCTAGGAGGGACGCCACGGTCCGGTCAAGAGACCAGGTAATAGCTTGATATTTGCAGTTTGTAACTAAACGGCCCTGCGTAATCCATCCCTATCCTATGTGATAGTCAGTGAGCTAGTGGATCGAAGGATTGAACCGGCGAGGAGACAACCGGCAGCCAGGGACGCAAGGAGAGACACCACGGCCCGGTCAAGAGACCAGGTAATAGCTTGATATTTGCAGTTTGTAACTAAACGGCCCTGCGTAATCTATCCCTCCCTACGTGATCGCATGCCTACCCTACGTGATACTTCCCATGTGGCCCCATAAAAAAATTGTGAAGATCTGATGAAGATATTCAGTGATAGAGAACGGAACTCCTCAACGGACAGCAGCAAATCACAAGGAATCAGTGCAATAGCTTTAGAACAGTGGACTTTCTCACCAGTGAAGAAGTTTTTTTAAATACAACGTGTTACAAAAGATACTAACTCTTTTTACAGGGTGTAACCTGCTGGTCAACATAATGACAAATCTGCAAAAAAAAGTTGAAAAACACAACTTTTTTTTTATAACCTCAAAATTGTAAAATTTTCAATACTTTTTTGTTTTTGGACCTAGCTCCAATTAAAAAATATGGTTGTTTGCTTGGCTGTATTTTAATCGCTTCAGGCTGTTAAAACATAGTCAAAGTCTATGGAAACAGTATTTTAAAAATACTTTTCTCCCGTCACAGCGATTACATTTTAATTATTTAAAAATCAACGGAACGTCATAGAGCTAAAAAAATATTTTGGTTGTGATCCATATCATCAGGTACCATGACCCTGTAAAAAGAGTTAGCATCTTTTGTAACACCTTGTATTTTCTATTGAGTATCTAAACACTTTATCTCACCTTCCCAATCTGACCACCTCCCTTCCATTGCAGGCCCGTCTCGTCAGAGAGCTGGAGCGGACAGAGCGCGCGGAGCTAGCGAAGCGAGAGAAAGAAGTAAGGAGTCATCAGTTGTTAGAGGTAAATGTGTGCGCGTGGTAGCGGGCGGGCCTTCTTCATGACACTGCCGTTGAGCCTCGGTCGCTTGCGTGTAATGTTCCGTATCCCGGTACTTCTATGGCCACGCCTGCAAACGCCATCTATGAACTGCTTTGAATTAGTTCTTTGAAAACGGCTCGTTGGAGCCGGTTACACGTTATTCTATTGATTGTGATGTGAACTTATGAGGGACACTTATACCCGTTTTCACCAACGACCCCTAATTTTAAAAGGCCTTTTAACGAAAGTTATTTGCACCTCTGCAAGTCTATGGGGCATGGATGAAGGATCATACACACTCAACTCATAACGCTTGTGAGTGGAATTCGAATGGTCCTTCATCCATGACCCCTAGGCTTGCAGAGGCGCAGATAATTTTCGTTAAAAGGTCTTTATAATTAGGGGTGGTTGGTGAAAACGGGCACTAGACATACTCTTTAGTTTGGCAGGTCAAGTCACGTCTATGAGCATGAAGGTGGTGTCATAAGAAATTGATTGCCAATGACACTACCAATCATGGTGTTGTCATGGAGAAGGCACGGTAGTGTGGGGTTGCGATATGGTGTGAAGACTAGATTTCCCTTCTAAGATATATTGTCTAATTGCTAAATACCTTCTTACGGTAAAATTTACACTGAAGGTGATCTAATCTTTGTACCATTTTTTGTGTTTCACTGCAGTATAATTATTAATTGTCTATATTAAAGGGGTTTTATTTTCTATTATTTTTGTCCGCCATTTTGTACTAGATTAACCTTACTTTGTTTATTTTTATTTTATTTTTATGTGCTTGTGACTGTCGTATTTTTTTTATTATCAATTCGTTATGCTTGGCAACATTGTGCTCACGTATGTTTCAGTAGTTTTTTTCTTTTAAAAAAGCAAAAAGAACCTTTTGAACCAAGAAACTTTTTGCTTTTGTAGCCCGCATTATTAAAAAACCTCGGCTTTTTAGTTGTAGATAGTTTGTGTGTCTAAAATCGTATTTTATTTATCTGTTTCTATTCGTATTTATGTAGAATTCCGCTATATCTGGGTACTTATATTGTGTAGCTCTTCTAAAACTGAAAACGAAACGAATGGGATTCACAAACACGGGACGATTGTTTGACAATGTTGTCAAGGAACCAATTGATAAACTAAAAAAATACAACAACAATAACAAGGAACAACAAATCTAACATCAATATAATTACACAACAGCATATCAACAACAACCGAACGCAGCTGACGATTGAACCGGTAATGAAATCGGATACGGAAAGCTGGTCCAGTTTGGAGTTGTGCAGTTCTACGATCAAAAAAGACCGGCTAATGCCGCCCATAAGTCTCACTTTAATACCAGTGAAAGGCCCGAAAGACACTAGCAACATCCCTATAAAAACCATCAACTTAGACAGAAAGGACTGGCGAGAACACATCGAAGAATACTCCTACAACGCACTAGATAAAATGCGAGATTTCGCCGAAAAAGCGGCCTTCGACCTACCAAAAAGCTCCAACAGTAAACAGTTTGATTTCTCACTTACCAAAGCTAGAAAAGACAAACTGGCCGGCAAGGAAAACAGCCTTGAACGCCTAATAGAAACATACTCGAGGATAAGCGAGTTCATAAATGGTTGTGATTGGTCCAAGACGAAATCGCCGGACAAAAAAGACCCAAGATCCGTCGAGAAAACTTACTTGGATGCCAAGAACGAATTCATGTCGGAAAACTTAATGCTAATGCCTAAGACGAAGCCAGAGACTGTCCTAAAAGAAGTCATAGACCTAAGTGACGAAGACGACAATATTCTAACGGATATTATTACTAAAAAGATAGGCAAAGGCACGTTCAATGTCGGGAAAGATGGCGCCCTGTCTATTTCGGTTCATACATCTACGAACAAAGATGTAAACTTGGTACGTTGGTAGTTGTTAAAACTAAAAGAGGTCTTTTGAGAGCACTGAGTGATTCTGACGTAACATAAACTAGTCAATCTAACTGCAGCTGAACTTTAAATTCAGTGAAAGGTCAATGAAAGTAGTGTGGTGGAAAAGCCCAAATTATCACAGTTTTTTCAATTAACCTGAGATATTTTTGTTCAGTATTTTTTTATTGTTTAGATTTTTATAAAAATAATAACTCAAAATAATAACTGAAACAAAACTCTCTGAACAAAAATAGCTCAATTTAGCCACAAAATTGAAAAACTTGTGAAAATTGTGCACTTCCCCCACGCTACTTTCGTTGGACACCTTACTAGAAAGTGCTTTTAGCTTGCAGATTTTCAATATTTTCAAGCAAATCAAAGCTATGTTGCGATGTCAGAATAGCACTTAAAACAACACACTTCTCCGAAACTAACATTTCTGGTGTTGATAACTAACCTTGTACACTTACTTATTTTGATTTGGGGATAATAATTAATTATTAATAACTAATATTATGGCACTTTATTTACCATCGTTACTAAAAGTATACTTACCACATTTTTTAGCTCTCTGTCAGCATGCAAGAATGCTTGATTGAATCAAAATACAAGGAGGATTTTTCATTTATTTTAATTTTGCTTGCGAATACATTGAAAAGCTTCTTTCTATTCTCAATTTGTTTTTTTATAATGATCATGCCTGCGAATGAATACACATGCCAGCTTTTACAGGCATGTTTGCCACTTTTGTAGTGAGTGAAGTACTTTTTAACAGATTTTTTTTATACCTAATACATGACGTTAAACTACTTATTGTTACTTTTTCATTATTGAAACGACTCGTATGTTTTTGTATGGTTCTTCTAAATCTACATAACTAAACAACGGATTCGAAAGATAAAAAAAAAACGAAATTGAAAAAAAAATATTGTAAGAATCTGTTCCACTTATTATTTTTTATATTTTTTTAATTATTATTATTTAACAAAATTTGGGAGTTTTATGAGCAAGTGTACTCCACCTATATCATGGCCCAAACACTACAGCGTCCAAGTAATCACAATGACTTCACTATAAAAATGGTGGTTGAACAGCTCCTCATTTTTTTTTCTTTATTATTTTACCCTAATAGCGTTTTATTTTCCTTTTGTTCCATGTTCCACTTATAATTTTGCTTGTACGCACTTGCCCGTCCGCTTTCACTGTTGTGCTCGACTGTACCCAAGGCTAAGCGGCGGAAGCACGAAGAGTTCGAGAAGCAGAAAATCGAAGAGCAGGCCAAACGACAACAGGTTGGTGTCATATAAAAATAAAACTCTACCCGAAGCACAGCCTTCTTTATCTAGGCCTAGAGCCTTGATAATCGTATACAAATTTAAACATTATGTAAATAAAGGTAAGTAAAGTAAGCAAAGAGAGAGAGAGGAAGAGAGGGAGAGAGATAAATGACGGAGAAAAAGTGTCTGAGGGAAAGCGGGAGAGAGAGAGAGATGGAATGAGCTATTTTGCAGATGGAGAAAGACTTCGTCAGACAAGAAAAAAACGGCTACTTTTGACTTGTGTGAAATGCGCATCGATAGATAGAGCGATTTTTAAACCTTTATATAATCTTTGAATACAATGGTTTGCGGTAACTCGAGGTTTATTTCCCATTCTCACTGTTGTTACAGGAACGTGAGCTGAAGCGGCAACAGGCGATGCTGCTAAAAGAGCAGGTAGGCATAATTGTTCAACAATATGTTGGGTTTTTGTGAGTTTTGTGTTGATGTCTCTCATCCTTCTAAAATATGTTGGGTTTTGTGTTGATGTCGATCATCCTCATACAATATGTTAGGTTTTTTGTGGGTGTTGTGTTGATGTTGATCATTCTCATACAATACGTTGGGTTTTTTTGTGGGTGTTGTGTTGATGTTGATCATTCTCATACAATACGTTGGGTTTTTTTGTGGGGTGTTGTGTTGATGTTGATCATTCTCATACAATACGTTGGGTTTTTTTGTGGGTTTTGTGTTTATGTCGATCATCCTCATATAATATGTTGGGTTTATTGTGGGTTTTTGTGTTGAGTAATCGTCATGAGTTTTTTTGTTGGTTTCATGAACCTAAGAAAATTTCATGGACAGTCTTATAAAATATTTGCACGATTATTATCCCACTTGCCATTTATGTTTTCGGTTTACTTTAAAATCAAAAGAAATTGAAGTGCTATCCAGCGCCATCTATGAATAAAAAAGATTTTAAAAGGCCTTTAAATAGTGAATTTCTGAAACCTTAATCCAAAAACTTGGAGATCCAAGAACTCATGAACTTGGGATTCGATTTTTTCTTAATTTAATCCCAGGTTCTTGGTCTTGGGTGTCAGAGTCACTATAAACAAGAATCAAATTTGAGAAAAACAGAAGCAACTTTTATTTTTTCCCAATGACTGCAATAATGTGATTGTGTTGTGTGTTAATTTACTTAGTCTATTAATTTTGTGAAGCTAGCCCTGCGAGCCGTTTTCAGCACAAATTCACAAAGCACTTCATAGATGGCGCCGCCGTATTCCGGTTCTTCTATGGCCACGCCTGTAGGCACCATGGTTATGTAATGCTTTGTGAATTGGTGCTGAAAACGGCCCATTGTTCTGGTAATGATATTGCCTGGATATTGATGTGGGTTTGTTTGTTTGTTTTTTCCAAAACGCCTCCCCCCGCCGCTTTGGGTGTCACAGCAAAAGTATATAACCGAGGTATGTACATGAGTTTTGGGCATGACCGCATTGGTAGTATACTTACTACTTCATTCTTCCTGCATTGATACTTCTGTCACTAATAATAATTTGTTCGTATATTTATTTAAACGAAAAGAAAAAAGTTCTGAGGTAAGAGGTAACACACATAAAAAAACATACTGGTCGAATTAAGTAGGCACCACCTCCTTTTTGAAGCCGGTTAACAAGGTACCGCGAGTGATCCCTAACATAACAATATCTTAACAATAATTAGAGTTGTCAAAAATGCTTGGTTTGTAAATCAGGAAGGATGGGAAATTGCAAGGGGTATACGGAACGGTTAGGAACCTAAGTTAGTGGAATATAATTTTGGTGGGAACTTTTTGACTAATAAGTGGTCTGTCCTTACATTTCATGTTGTAGAATGGATTTGGTTTTTTGTAACACTTTCCTAAACCTATCACAAATTAACACTATAATTTCACATTCATCGTACATAATATTGGGTGGCAAAGAAAAATGTAAATAATCGATTCCTATATCAGATATACTAAACGCATCGAAAAAGTGCTCATACTTTATAGAACCCTAGAATTAGGTGAGAGCTATCTACTCAGCCAATTTCGTGCTGTTATTCATAAACGCTTTGAGGATATTTTCGCTAAAAAAAAAATAGGCGGCGTTCTTGTTTTCACTATGCACGGCTTAACCCTTAACCAGGCGCTCCGGCTAAAACATTTTAATTTTTTGGACTCTATTCCGAAGTGACAGTGTTACATTTAATGTGGTCTCTACCACTGTGTGGTTAAGGGTTAAGACATCGGTTTCCATTTCACTTACCCCCCCACCCCTTGCAGGAACGCGAGCGCCGACGCCAACACACCACCTTCATCCGCCAACTGGACTCGCGCCGGCGCTGGGAAGAGCGCGAGCGGCGGAAACACCAGAACTTGCTGGACCGACTGCTCGTTAAAGAGAAGAAACTGCAGTCAAGGCGGAGTGAGATGGAGCTACTGTCTGAACTCAGGTGAGAGCGAGGAAAAAAAAGATTTCTGTGAGGAATATAGCCCGCTCCCACCCAGCTTCGCTCTCCTCGGGACTCGAGTGATTACTTTAAGGGACGTAGCCGTTCCGAGCTTGGCTCTTCGTAGAACTCGGGTGATTGCTGTGAGGTACATAGCCTGCTCTAAGCTTCGCTCTCGGCGGAACTTGAGTCATTGCTGTGAGGGACATAGCCCGCTCTGAGCTTCGCTTTCCGCAGTATGCTCGTGATTCCAACTTACATACCTGCGATAGCTCGGTATTCAATACCAGCACTATACGCGCAATACGCGTGGCCGAATTCTGGTACAATATAATATGACAACGTCACTGACACGATATGAAGATGAATACCAGCACTCGCACAAAATAACAACATTTGTAGCCTTGCATAACAAACAATTATTGAACTCTTATGCGCCACGTCAGAGGCCCTATGTGCGGCCTAAAAACTCTGACAACGGGAGTGGCCACTACCATTGAACCCCTTAATTTATGCCCCCAGACGACCTCAAGAGGATTCAACCCTGTCGGAACAAAAGCCACTGCCAGCGCTCAGCCGGGTACCGGGTCTGAAGCTGCCGGGGCAGGCGATGGCGCACCTGATGCAGGTGTTCCACTTCCTCCACAACTTCGGACATACCCTGGGCTTTGGTAAGACCCTAATAATTCGGAAGGCAAAGTTTTTTGTTCGAAAGTCCGTTATTGGCTTAATCTTATCTTTAGACAATATTGAGAAACTAATTTCAATATTTTTTATTTTGGTTCAGTAGTTTGGATTTTACAACGTTTCAAAGATACGGTTTTATGACGTCACGCGACGGTCTGCATACTGTTGGTGGTCATAGGAACAAAACAGTTTAGCGCATAAAAACAAAACTACTGGACGAAAATAAAAAATATTGAAATTAGTTTCTCAATATTGTCTAGTTTCTCAATATTGTCTAAAGATAAGATTAAGCCAATAACAAACTTTCGAACAAAAAACTTTGCCTTCCGAATTGCCTATAGGGAGGAATGCTTAGGGACCCTTGTCGGGCGCAGAGTAAACCGCTTCGTACTCTAGCTGACACAGAGAGAGATCAGTTACTAATGGCCCTATGCGGCTAGACACTTAGGAAGAGAGAAAGACAGAGAGAGAGGCAAGAGGAGTGCGTGGATTAAAGTTGCCGGGGCAGGCGATGGCACACCTGATGGAGGTGTTCTATTTTCTGCACAACTTTGGACACACGCTGGGCTTTGGTAAGGAACTATTCGTATAATCTGCGCGCGATGAGAATGGGATTGAACCTTGTCGAAGTCAATCGAAAATATATTTTATTTTACTTTGACAAGGTTGCTTCAACGCGTGTTTGCTTACCGCGCGCGTCTCAGTTCGAAATATTCGTGACGGTGAAGGTTTCCACAACTCTACTACCTGATTTGCGTGAAATGCCTATTTTGCGTGAAAGCTTAGCTATGGTACTTATGCCATCCCAGCTCCTCGAGGAAGTCCAGCAACCTTCCAACGTGAACTCGCGACCCCAGATCGGCAACCCCTCGACCGATTTGGCTCATGTTCGAACTTAAAAAAGATTTTTGTCTCATTTACCCGGCTACCATATTTCTTCCGACAAACGGTACTCGTCGAACAAACATTCATACATACATACAAATACAGGGTGGATTTTTGAGATTTGCAAAAATGACTACATTTTTGTAAAAATGTACAGTCAGCGAAAAAATGCAAAAATACAAAATTTGTTATGTCTATCGATCCTATGTTTGTTCTTGTTGAATTAACCGCTTATGTTTTGGATACTTCGATCAAGGATAAAACTAGATACAACATAGAACTCTGAAATGTGTCTGGAAAAATAGATGTCCAAACTGCCTTTGGGAACTTATTTGCTCGTAGTCTATGCAATTAAAGTAAAGCTGTACACTAATGCAATAAGGTTGACATTCGAATATTAGACGTATGGTCGAAATGATGTTTCGTATTGTTCTATTGCTGATGTCATTTGTTTCTGTGGGGACAAGTTTTTATTGTGATTTTATACGTAATGCGGATTCTATGGGATTTAGTTCGGTGTTTGGATAGTAAACGTGATGTTTTACATAACTTCTTTCACAGATATGGAAGCTCTGCCCACCCTGAACACGCTTCAGAACGCGTTACTGCCAGAATGCGGGTCGGAGGCTGAAGACGAGCTGATGCAAGTCCTGACTCAGCTGCTGCTGTGTGCTATTGGTAAGATTTTGAGCTGTCCCAGACGTGGGAACTCTCACAGACATGTACGGAGTACAACGGGGTGATTTGAAACCACAATTCTAGTGGTTCGCCCCGAACTGTGAACTCGGCAACCCATCGACCGATTTGGCTCATGTTTGACCTTAAATTTTTTTTTAATCGCATTTAACCGCTTACCAAATTTCACAACGATCCGACCTTTACTCAAGTGATACTCGTACTAGTGGTTCACTCCGAAACATGAACTCGCGACCCCTTATCGAGGGGTTGCTGACAACCCCTCCATCGATTTGGCTCATGTTCGAACTTAAAAATTATCTTTGCCTCGTTTACCTGCCTACCAAATTTCATGACGATCCGACTTACCTACTCAAGTGATGGTCGAACGAACATTCATATCTACATACATACAAACATACAAACGCCGGATTGTTCCAGTAGACTCTAGTAACTTCGCTCGCTCGTTCAATTAGGTCACCAGTAATTTATTTTAAGTTCATTGGTTTCTATTCATCACCCTATTTTACGGTACCCTTAGCATGCATGCTCAAGAAAGGTCTAAAAAGATCTAAGACGTATCGAAGACTGTATTCGAGAAACTGACATTTCGTCTTCGACTACAGCCTTTCTTTATCAGCATACAAAACATTCAGGGAGGATCGGAGAAAACACGTCTATCTTCCCCTCTTAAAATTGACCATCATAAGACCAAAAACTAACGCCAAACGTCTCCAACCCACAGAGGACCCTGGGATTCCCCACCCCGGCCGCCACACCACCCTGCTCGGTCACGCCATCCGCATGGGAGACATAAACGCGGCCAACATCAGCGAAGTGCTCCGGATATACCTCTATGCCAACGCGACAGGAGAGGTCAAGGCGCTCACTGGTAAGATATCATCAAACTCCAATACCTTAGACAGAATCATACCTTTGACAGGAAAAGAGAAACAGGGTAAAATTAAGGGAATCTGAAAACCATACACTTTTAACGTCATTAAAAACTGTTTAATACGAGTATTATCGATTCAAACTATCTCTGGGCAATTTTTACACTTAAACTTTCGTAAGCACTGCACATTTTGTATTTCGTAAACGGTTAAACTTACTTGTATTTTGTCGGTGTAGCCGACTAGTTTCGGTTCTCATTCGGAGACCTTAAGCTTAAGCTTAAGCTGAGACGGCCCTCGCAGCCTGAGACTGGCCACGGCGTCGCGAGGGCCGTCTCAGCTCCATGATTAAGGTCTCCGAATGAGAACCGAAACTAGTCGGCTACACCGACATAATACAAGTAAGTTTAACCCTTTACGAAATACAAAAAATATCTCTGGGCACTGGGATCTTGCAGGCCATTTCCTAGCAATTCTAGAGGTATTCATATATTTTTGTGGATGCTGCCAAAGTTGGGATTTCACAGTCTTTGCAATCACACGTTGCGTTGGTCATTCTCTATTTTAAAGCCCCCTAACACAGGTTAGTGTATTAGAAACAATGTTATCTGTTCTATCCACAAAATTTTACCCTTGCGATTTGTAGCCTTGTAATTAGTCTTATCGAACAATGAACTTTAATTTTTCACTGACAGCGAGACAATTATTCCACAGGCTTATCGGCAGAACGCGAGCGCGAGCGCCGGGTGGCCGACCACCACCAAACCGACGCCGAGATTCAACATACATGTGCCAATACCAAGAACCTACCCTACTACGAACATCTGCATAACAACACCACTTACAAACTGTCAGGTAAGCCAGTAAGGAAGGTCTTTATCAATGTCTGTTCGATTACATCTTGATTTTAGCTGAGAAGCTAGTCACAAACCGCGTTGAGTGAAACTAATGCTCTTGCAGCTTACTTCACAGCTTTGACACTTTGATGCCTTCATGCCCACAAGAAGAAAGTGTACGTGAAACTGAATATATTAACTTATAGCAGTCAGTCACCAAAATACAGGGTGTTAAAAGACCGCCAACAAAGCGGGAAACCACGTATTGTCCTCATCATAAGGAACATTTTTGCCCAAGGAACTATGCCTGGGAAATCAACGGTTTCCGAGATAATGAGGTTCAAAGTCGGACTTTTCAAAACTTTTTTTTTTGCTGAAATGTATTCAGTATCTAGTTCTTAACATACCTTCTCAAGAAGCCATATCAAAATTATGAATATTTCTTACAAAAAACGACGTTAAAATTGCAACCCGCAATGTATTCTAAACATCGGCACTTCCAGGTTAAGTAACATAAACTTATACCTACGCTTGTGCAATATGACTTCTGTGCGTTACACGTCCATTGTGTGATTAAATATTTTTCAAAATTATAACCTAAAAAATCAAAATCATTTCCCAGCAATAATTTATCGAAAAAGTACTTTGTTTTGGTGTCTAGTATGCGTGGCTTTCGGGTCTGTTGGCTGTCTTTTAACACCCTGTATATGTAAGGCTTGCCCTAATCTGAGACCCTAGCACGCCACTGATGTCAAAAGCCCTTTTTGCGGCTTAAAAACTGACACCAGGGCTGGACACTACCGAATACGATTACCTACCTTAGTAACCTCTTTTCTTACCCTCCTTTTCTCCGCCCAACAGAAGCCCTCCGAGACAAGCCCTACCTGGCCCTCAGTCCCACAGCCAAGGCCCATGTGTTAGCATACATGTGTGACGAACTGCTGCAGAACAAGTCTGTGCTGAGACAGATCGACGCTTCGCTGGACCACCTCAATCAGCTCAAGAAGGAGAGATACTTGCTGGATATGAAGATTAGAAAGTAAGTAACTTTAGAAACCTCCTTGTGTATCATCCAGCCTATAAGCAGCTATCTAAAGAGAGCCTTACGCTGCGCCTTTGGCATTATAGCCCCTTGACTGGCCATCTTGTTTTATTTGTCTGCGTAAAGCAAGGCGTTACTTTTGTCCCAGCGTCGTGCCTTCGAGGCAACATTCTGTCTTAGGTTTATGACGAGCCAATCCCACTTCTGATGTCGTTCTTCAAAGATCACATCCCACTTCTGATGTCATATAACAAAGTCCTAGGCTCTTAGGGCCAATCCCCACGTGCTAGCGTACTTGTGTGACGAACTGCTGCAGAACCAGTCTGTGCTGAGATAGATCGATCTCAAATCTCATAGACCATCTCAACCAGCTTAAGAAGGAGAGATACTTGCTCGGTATGAAGATTAGAAAGTGAGTAACTTTAGAAACCTTGTGTCTCATCCAGCCTATACGCAGCTATCTAAAGAGAGCCTTACGCTGCGCCTTTGGCATTATAGCCCCTTGACTGGCCATCTTGTTTTATTTGTCTGCGTAAAGCAAGGCGTTACTTTTGTCCCAGCGTCGTGCCTTCGAGGCAACATTCTGTCTTAGGTTTATGACGAGCCAATCCCACTTCTGATGTCGTTCTTCAAAGATCACATCCCACTTCTGATGTCTTATAACAAAGTCCTAGGCTCTTAGGGCCAATGCCCACGTGCTAGCGTACTTGTGTGACGAACTGCTGTAGAATAAATCTGTGCTGAGATAGATCGACGCTTTGCTGGACCACCTGAACCAGCTTAAAAAGGAGAGATACTTGCTGGATATGAAGATTAGAAAGTGAGTCTTTTCTTCCCAGTGCTGTTAAAACGTCTCTTTCCTCTGGCAACTTCATCTATCTAGATACAGTGATGGGAGGGTCGCCTTAACATGCATGGTCGAGAAAGGTTTTTCGTGAGAACTTAAGCAACTGACATTTCGCGGTCATCAAAAGCGTATCTTGATGGGGCAGCTTTCTAAACTAGTGTTTTGAATGCTGATCCCACTTGTGATGGGCACTACATGATGTCATACTTCTGATGTCATACATGTATAACAAAATTCTAGGCTCCTAGGGCCAAGAAAATTGCATCTTGATGTCGAAGTTTGTTATATTTACTTGTAGGCTTTACATACAATATACCGAATAAGCCCCTTTTTTCGTCCGAAAATTCTGCTCGCTGCAAAAGAAGCAAGATTGCCACAAAAAACAAACTAATATGACCCTTATCCTCTTGGAAACAGAGTCCGAGTGCTGCACCAACGCAAGGTCCGTTCGGAACAGACGGAGAGGCAACAGGCGCTCGCGCTTGAACGGATGCAACGTTTGGTTGAAGAGAGTGCCAACAATATTAGTCAGACGGGCGAAGAAGGTAAGGCAAACGCATATTTTTGGACTTTATGTCTAGGCAGTAAGTTTCTATTTATAGAGCGAGGAAATGATTGTTAGATGCAAGAAAAACAATATACAAGTATACAACTATGTACGGTTGGCCACAATCTCAGATACCCCAAGGCAGCTCTTACCGTGCGCGGCATAAGGGCGCCAATCGAACAAAAAGGGGTATCTGAGACTGTGGCCGACTGTACATGAAGGTTAGTGAAATGAGTTTCCTTTTTCTTTGCTTTGACAGATGAGTTCAAGGAGTTCCTTTATTTATTTTTGTGCACGCTAGGGCGTCGCGTTCAAATTTCGAAGCGCACAAAAATGCAGATAGTTTAAAATAGGCTTTTCCATGATCGTATATTTATAGTAACAGCATACTTTCCGAGCCTGGGGAAAGAAATTTTTTTTTTATTTCGCAGCACCGTGCACCTTGATTGGCCTTTTTGATATTTTCTTTCATAGTATTCATTGCTCTAACGCTACATATCTTCCAGAATCAGTCCGAACCGCCGATTCCAAACCCGACGAAAAGGACGACAAACCCTCCCCTCCACCCGACGTCGAGGGCGAGAAAGAGACGCCAATACCCGACACACCTCCGTCCCCGCCGCCTGACAGCGACAAGGAACTCTCGCCCGTAAAGGAGGTCGCCAACAGTATGAAGGCCAAGGAGATGCTCAACAACAATAAGGACGAGTGTTCCCCGGCGGAGAATCTGAAGGATAAGGACAGCGTTATGGAAGATGATGCGGTATTGAGTGATTTGGAGAGCGAAGGGACGCAACCGGAAGAGGTAAGTCTTATAAGGTCCAATTGCACCAACCCGCCAGTTAACTCGCCAGTTAACTCTGAGATAACGTCAATAATTGTATGAAAATGTCAAATTAACTGAGAGTTAGTTAGCTAACCCTGACTGACGCAAGTCCGCCTAATAACTTTATAACTAGTGGTTCGCCCCGTACTATGAATTCGCGAGTGTAAATTTTTGCCAACACCATTCGCGCAGGCGCGGGCGCGTTGCATAAACTTTACAACCCCATAACTCGGCAACCTCTCGACCGATTTGGCTGACCGGTTCGGGGCGAACCACTAGTAAGGTAAAATCAGGGTAAAATAATTTAAACATTTATAATAAGTTGAAAAAATTCACTCGGGACAGGACTTGAACCCGCAACCTTCCGCATACCGCATACAGGGTAAAATACTTACCGTTATTTTATACTCTGTTACCAGGATGAAGACAAAAACCTGTCCTCCGAGGAGCTAGCCCGCAAGTTGGAGAAGCTGCTACGTCAGTCCGAGCAACAACTGCAGCAAGTTTCCGCTGGCAGCCACGCGCTGCGCGCTACGTGCTATGGACAGGACCGGTGAGTGCCCGGATACGTTCTAGGGTTGGCGTTCATCGCGTCAGTAAATATTACTTGAAAGTTAGTGTAAATAAAACGTTCGATTATGATTGAACGGAGAGCCCAGGCAAATAAATGCCAAACAAAGTCCATTTTCAAACACCGCAAACATAAAACCACACTACCGGTAGAGATGACGTGTTACCAAAGAGTAGAGTAAAATTGCAACCGAAAGCCCCGCGTCAAGCAAGATCGCGATTTAGCGTAACGATTAAATCGAAAATAGGCCGCCATACTCCACGCCATACTCGACGCCAAGTCGAGCTCAGCAGAGGCACCCCGTACCATACTTTTCTCGAAGCAACTCGCGGCACTTTTGACCCCCCTGTATCTTCGTTGTGAGTAAAGCTAGAAAGCTGAAATTTCGGTTACTAACAGTTCTCACGGAACCTACCTCGACCTCTAAATTACAAGTTTGTACTTACATTTAATAATGAAATATCTCAAGTCAAAGTTCGGTCAAAACGTGGGTGACATACTCATCACCATCATGACTTTTAATGTACTTCTAGTAGGCGTATGGAGTTGAAATTTTGCATGCGGTTATTATTAAGTGAATTATGCACTATGAATATATTCTTGATTAGTAAATTATAATATACAGAGAAATAAAAATAATGTATGCGTCTATGCAACAACTAGCGCCATCTAGGGTTGTGTCTTGACATCAAAATCACAATGGAAGATGAAATTCGCTAAAGATTAAAAATACAACTGTGAGCTAAAACTTATAACTATCGGTAATTTATGAACATACTATACCCATACAAAGACGATGACAAAAAATATTCCTACTTCATGGCGCCACTACTTGAAAATCTGCCTGCTGTCATTATAAAGTATTTAATTAATTAAATACATAATGTTCATGACGATTTCCGATTTGTAAATAATAAAATTATACTGCCATACTAAATTGATAAAAATATATTCATATTTCTTTTCACCACTGGAAGGCGCTGCTACGAGTATTAGCGTGCTGTTTAATTTAATGCAATAAAAAAAATACCCGTGACGCAATTTTTTCAATATGGCGCAATTTATAAAATTCAATATTTCACGAATAAAGACGCATTTCACATTTTTATTGCTCAAAATAGCCTGAATAAACATTACGAAGTATGTAAAATCAAAACATGACTGTGCGAATTAAAAAATAATAAATTAGAAGGTTTGACAATATGAACGCAATAGAGTCTAGAGTAACCCCCAAAACTTATTTCCGATCGGTAAATAATAAAAGTATTAATATTGCCACTTCCAACTAGATGGCGCCACTAAGTTCCTACATCGCGGTATGGTTATGTCTACAACACGCCTATAAATTCCCCAGGAATTTTCCCAACTAGTTTCTGAGAATAAAATGTCGTCTTTTACAATAATTTCTGAGCTCAGTGTTACACTAAGTTAAAAGCCACATCACTCACCGTAAAACTACGAATGAATGAATATTGCAATAGATAAGGATGGTTCCATCCATCCAGTCCCCGTAGCATGACTTTTATCGAGGCGGATTTATCCAACAAAATGGCGGTTTATCAGCATTTTTGACGTCTATAGTGGGTTATATATCGTCGAGAGCAATATACAGGGCGTCCCACGGCTATGCCACATGGAGGGAAAGTACCTTAAATATTGTAGATGGAACATTTTACTGAAAGAAGACATTATTTTAATTTTAAAAACAATTTAAACTGCATTCATAGATATTGAAATAATTACATGGTTGAACCGGGAATCGAACACGTTACATGAGAAAAATTATTACCCTGTAGTTTTATCATACCGATCGAAAGGCTACATGATAAGGATTATTTTTTGCTAAATAACATAGTGTCAGAAATAAAAAAAGACCATGAATTTTAAAAATTTTAATACAACATTAATCAATTTATCAATGAAAATCACAGTAACAAAAGATTAAAGGTATGAAAATGAAACACATTTTTGAATTATTTCTTTATAATCAGCCAGCCGCATTGCGATGGACAAAATTTTACGCGTCTGTCGGCTCAGGATACGGCTCGATTTGTTGCATACTACCAGGTAAATATTAAAATTCATGGTGTTCCTTTTATTTCTGACACTATGTTATTTAGCAAAAAATTATCCTTATCATGAAATCTTTCGATCGGTATGATAAAACTACAGGGTAATAATTTTTTCTCATGTAACGGGTTCGATTCCCGGTTCAACCATGTAATTATTTCAATATCTATGAATGCAGTTTAAGTTGTTTTTAAAATTAAAATAATGTCTTCTTTCAGTAAAATGTTCCATCTACAATATTTAAGGTAGTTTCCCTCCATGTGGCATAGCCGTGGGACGCCCTGTATAACCCACTATAGACGTCAAAAATGCGTCGAGAATATCGTCAAAAATATCGTCGAGAGCAATATATAACCCACTATAGACGTCAAAAATGCTGATAAACCGCCATTTTGTTGGATAAATCCGCCTCGATAAAAGTCATGCGCCCCCCGCCCGCAGGAAACCATAAAGTTATTCCCATACATTGAGATGGTTCGTGTTTGTTCCATTCCTTATCCATGTATGGGAACATTGATTCGTCGCATGCCATTAGGCGTGCTATTGTTGCGTACGTGGTCGCATTGGGATGAGATGCAACTTTATACGTGTGATGACGAGCCTGGAGACACTTACATGCTGACATATACTCGACGGCAATGGTGAAAACTACAACGTTAAGGCGAAGTTAAGGCGACCGTCGCTTTGTATCCGACTTAGAGGCACTTGCCGTCCAGACTTGTCCAATATTGCTACATCAAAGCCTCTGAGAAAACTAAGAGAGATAGGGAGTAGGCTTTAAGAAAATCCGTAGCTTATGTGCAAGAAATATCACCCGAGAAGAAAAATACGGAGGTCTACGTACAAAAAGAAGTGAGATCCCATCAAAAACATAAATGTACAAAAATCCAAGTCTCGCTTCCACCGTAAAAAGTTGTGAGATGACCATGTAAAGCCAAGTCATTTATTTTACTTAGTATGAAGCACGTATTCGTTTCAGTTAGTGTGAAAACACCTGTTCAACAACTTTGTCATACATTGTTTCCTAATTAGTTACCTACCAACATTTAGTGACTGTATCAATATCAAACATATTTATTTCTAAAATATAAATAGTGACTTGGCAACAGCACAAATCTGTGATAATTATAATTTGATAGATGAATGAATCATTATTAAAGTTATTGCGGTGCTATTGCCAAGTCACTATTTACATTTCAGAAATAAATATTTTTGATATTGATACAGTCACTAAATGTTGGTAGGTAACTAATTAGGAAACAATGTATGACAAAGTTGTTGAACAGGTGTTTTCACACTAACTGAAACGAATACGTGCTTCATACTAAGTAAAATAAATGACTTGGCTTTACATGGTCATCTCACAACTTTTTACGGTGGAAGCGAGACTTGGATTTTTGTACATTTATGTTTTTGATGGGATCATTTTTACAACTTAAATTTTCCTAAACACTGCACATCTTCGATCTAACAAACGGTTACACTTACTTTTATATAGTCTGAATAGCCGACTAGTTTCGACCTCGAGTTTTAAACTCGTCCGGAAGTCTAGAAACTAGTCTACTATCCCGACAGTAATAAAGTAAGTGAAACCGTTAAATTGATATGAGAAAGCGCCTCCAATGAAAAAAAACATATCTTCTTTTTCGATGCGTTTTTTTTTATCGCTAAAAGTGGCCACTTTTGGCGATAAAATATTTTATTCGGAGGTTCTAGGATCTGGAATCTAATCCTTAGGTCCTAAAAATAGTTAAGCCTCGCATTGAGTACCTGATGTTTAGTTTTTAGCAAAATTTTAGCAAAAAACGCATCCAAAAAGAAGATATGATTTTTTTTCCACTGGCGGCGCTAGTTGTGCCTAGGTGAGCACCTTAAATAAAAAAAAAATCTATTGGTACTGTTAGTTGGAGCCCTATGCCATCGAATGCTGCAAGCGAGGGCGCGGGCGCCGCGGTACCTAAACCGGTCGCGCTGGCCGCGTCACTTATCGGACACAGGCGACAACCTCACCTTTTTTATTATTGTCGTATCGACAGCTATACAGGGTGTTAAAAGACCGCCGACAGACCCGAAAGGTATGCATACTGGACACCAAAACAAAGTACTTTTTCGATAAATAACTGCTGGGAAATGATTTTGGTTTTTTAGGTTATAATTTTGAAAAATATTTTATCACGCAATGGACGTGTAACGCACAGAAGTCATATTGCGCAAGCGTAGGTATAAGTTTATGTTACTTAAGCTAGAAGTGCCGATGTTTAGAATACATTGCGGGTTGCAATTTTAGCGTCGTTTTTTGTAAGAAATATTCATAATTTTGATATGGCTTCTTGAGAAGATATGTTAAGAACTAGATACTGAATACATTTCTGCAAAAAAAAAGCTTTGAAAAGTCCAACTTTGAACCTCATTATCTCGGAAACCGTTGATTTCCCAGGCATAGTTCCTTGGGCAAAAATGTTCCTTATGATGAGGAGTATACGTGGTTTCCCGCTTTGTTGGCGGTCTTTTAACACCCTGTATTTTGACTATTTTGTTAGGTTTACCTATTCTTTTAATTAAATTCAGTCCACTGGCTCTCATTTAATTTACCCAGGAACTCAATCAGGTACAAAATGTAGCCGAAAGTCATACTCGTGATCGCGGCAGACTCTCATAAACTTGTTAAACTTATTTAACTTCCCTCCACAACAGATACTGGCGCCGCTACTGGTCGCTGGGCAAGTGCGGCGGCATCTTCGTAGAAGCCATGGAGTCGGCCCAGCCTGAGATCATGAGCTACCACCAAGCTCTGGAGAACAACAATACAGTCAAGGAAAAGAAGGACGTGGATACCAGGAAACGGAAACCCAAGAAAGGTATGAGATTGTTGCCTAAAGTTGTTTAGGCCATCATCATCATCAGCCTGTTAACACCCACTTCTGAGTAATAGTAGTTTATGCAACTGTCATATAAGAGAGATTCTTAGGATACCAGTGTGGGTTTATCATACGAGGCGAAGCCGAGTATGATAATAGTATCACACGAGTATTCTAATATCGTCTTATGTGCAGTTGCATACACTACTTTATCTTCACTCATTTATCATTTTCAACTTTGTCACGGAACCGCACAGAAAAAAATGTAAACTAATAATGGCGGCAAAACAAATCCAAACTAAAGACAAATGTCACAAATAAAGAAAAAGAAAACGAACCCTTTTTTTTTATTTGATCCATTTGGTATAGAGACAAAGAAGTCATACTTACGTACAGCCAGTGCTCGATTCACAGAATAGTTTACTGCAAGGAGAATTTTAACCGGAAGTATATCAGCAAGGAGAATTTACACCGGAAGTGTATCGTAATAACAAAAAAAGTTATTTTACGATACAGGTTGGCGGAAATTCTCATACAAAACTTGTATCGTTATTTATTTTTAAAATTTTTACAGGTATCTGTGAAATAATACTCAGTCTTATGTATCAGCTTATAAGATCATAATTCGAATCTTACGACATGAGTGTAGATAAAGGCCTTTTCATGCTCACGTCACCTTACGATCCTGTGCCAGACGCAACTACTGTTTTCCGGCTACTTGGGCTATGTCGTCGGACTATCTGGCTGGTGGTCTCCCAACCGATCTCTTCCCCTCTCGGGGTCGTCTTCCACAACGGACATTGTCCATCTGCCATCGGTGCTACTTCAAAGAAGTGATGCGTTTTCCGACGTCTCCCACTTTTGTGCGGCTTCTCATTACAACGTTCGGTATACGTATCAAAAGCTTAATACCGAGTATTGCTCGCTCCATGGCTCTTTGGGCAACGTTGACTTTGTTCATAAAGTCTTTGGTGAGAGTCCATATCTCAGAACCATAAGTAAGAGCACACACTGGTTGAAAACCTTGGTATTAAGGCATTGTGGTAGTTTGGAACATAAACCAAATCAGTTTGGTAGTTAAGACAAACAGTAATATTTCACTGCCGAGCCGTTCTCCCAGAGCTATAGGTCAATAAATCGTTAACCGACCCCGTTTTGTCAATGGTAGTATTCTTAGATACGTCTATGTATCAATACGTTCGGAGCCGACTAAGGCCCGGTTTCTGAATTGAGAATTTTGCTAAGCTAATACCTAATTGTCGTTCTGTCACGCTCTTTTGTGAGAAATCTGCAGAGACAGGACGATACTTACCCATTTGCTTAGCGAATTTCTCAATTCAGAAACCGGCTGTAAGCCACGGGTCTCCTCAAGATGTTTTCCTTGTGTTTCCTGTGGCCTAGGCCAACAAGTCTATCCATGTCTAAAACATCACAAACTTTCTCCCCATCGACCAGGTGCCAAAAAGGAGCTCACACAAGCCGAAGCAGACAAGATAGAGGCCGAGAGTGAGTCCCAGAGGACTGAGGAGGCACTCAAGAGCGAATTGGAACTCAAGAACATCAAGTCCGAGCTCAACTTGAGCGACCACACTCAGATCATCAAGTACGAGCCCAATATGAAGCATCACGGGACTGGAAAGATTTCTGGTGAGTTTAAATGTTATACAGAGTATTACAACTAACTTGTAAACCCAATAGTATCCCAAAACTTCTATTCATTTTGTGCAGTGGATTACAATGAAACATGTTCGAAATCCGAAACAGGAAAACAATATGGCCGCGGAAAATGTATGGAAAACAGTGAATTAAAACAACTTCACTGATGGAAAACAACCTTAAAAAAAATCGCTCAGGATCGGAGCCTTGCCGCTACTGATATTTTTTTATGATATTTCATAGGTCCCGTAGAATCACGGGATAGACAAAATAACGGAAGAATCGGCTAAGTTTGACAGGACCTAAAAACAATCCTGGGCTGTTGAGTTTTTTATTTGTTCTATACTTCATCCCATGACTTTGCAAAGTTTCTTATCAGATATTGTATTTGCTTACAAGTAATAGGTGCTGTTATGTATTAAAGAACCTTTTCGTAGATATCTATCTTATGTGTCCAAACAATAATGAGTACAATCCCTCCGCAGGCTCCTCGATCAAAATGGAGGAAAAATACATCCAGCACAAGCAGACTAAAGAAGAAGAAGACATGCTGGACATTGAAGACTCCATCCCCACCGCCTTCCTCGTCCAAAAGCCAACGCACAAGCCAATGTTTGCCACACAAGCCGAGAGCATGGACAAACCCCAAGAGATAGTCAAAGTCGAGAACGTGGTCAAAAACGAGACCACAGAATCCCAAGAACCCGAACCGCCTAAAGACCAATTAGTCGACAATCTCGAAGAGCTAAGAAAGATGGCGGAAGCCGTGTCATCTCAGTTAGACGCCGCGAAAAAGGCCGAAGCAGAAATCAAAGAGGAAGTCAAAGAAGAAAAACCAGATATAAAAACAGAAGTCATGGAGCCAGACTCCGCACGCGCGCTTCTCCACGCCAAAATGCTCGAAGGCAAATGGTTCTCTATCCTAACGCACGAGAGCTCATTTTTGTCCAACATCAACGATGTGAAACAAGAGGAGGCGATACCAAACTATCAGGACAACGACCAAACTTGTTCAGAGGTCATCCATTGCCAAGGGCATAAATGGGACGTGTCGAACAACCTCCATCTCTTGAATGACCCTAGTTTGTTCACGCTGAACAGTATGGTGACCAGTGTTCAGGTGCCCATGAACAGTGTCTACGCGGACTCGAGCTTGACCGTTTCGGGGCTGGATCAGGAGCTTCTAGACTCGGGGGTTAGCAAGGAAGTGAATGGGGAAGATCAAGTCATGGTGGAAAAGGATGAAGGTGAGTTTTGGATTTTTTACATATTTCGAAAACGGTTCCACCTTTTTCTTCTTTTTTACCCCCAATAGAACAGTTTTATTTAATTGCTTGTTATCACCCTTTCAAGCATAACATGACCTTTCTGTAAAAGTACAGCTGTATAGACAGTACAGAGTTATCAATTTATTTATGTAGTTTTTTTTAGCCCTATTTCCCTGATAAGGGATAAAAGGTCATCATCATCATCATTATCATCATCATCATCATCATAGACAGTACAGAGTGTATCAATTTATTTATATTGATTTCTTTTTACAAAAATTCAATCTTTCCTCGCAGGCAAAAAGGAAGAAGACAACGACCTAGAAAAAGAGCTCCAAGCCGACGCGTTGAAACACGAATCGCAGCAGCGAGCCAAGGCGTCTGGACTCATCAGTCTAGGTAACATGATCTAACTCTTTAGGCGGATTGAAGGTCCCCCACACAGGCGCGTTATTGCGTTTGCGTTATTGCTATATCTGTTATCAGTACATTTTGTATTAGGATGGCCATGGAGTTACACACTGCTGCGATAATAATGCAATGGCATTCCTACTACAAAATGTACTGAAAACAAATATAGCAATAACGCAAACGCACCTGTGCGGTGAGCCTTAAAGGTTCCCCTACACAGGCGCGTTATTGCGTTTGCGTTATTGCGTTTGCGTTATTGCGTTTGCGTTATTGCGTTTGCGTTATTGTGATATCTGTTTTCAGTCAATTTTGTATTAGGATGGCCATGGAGTTACACACTGTTGCGGTTATAACGCCGCAACGTTCCTAATACAAAAAATACTGATAACAGACATCGCAATAACGCAAGCGGTAGTACCGACCGATAAAACGCGTCTGTGTGGGGGAGCCTTTACACTTCAATAAGTACAGGAGCGAGAGTATTACAGTTAAATAAAAAAGTGTTTCGTCCTCAAGTAGTGAGAATGAAAGTATTATAATAGCCGTAAGTTTTCCTTTGAAAATAAAATAAAATAAAAATAAACTCCAGAGAAAATTTATCGGACGCTAATTATTTTTAAGTTCCACTCACTTATTTTCTCATAGATGGTGATAAAAAGTAGAGTGTTCACCTCGGGAGCAACACTTTTTTAAACTTTTCTCTAGTACTTAGAATCCCTCACTACGCTCAGGATTCTACTTTAGAAACCTTCGCTAGGTACTCTAGAATCCTTCGCCCCGCTCTGGATTCAAAGAAACACTCTCGCCCTAAAAATTGCGTTTTACTCCCTCGGGTAACAATCTACTATTTTATAGCTAACTTGTCTTTCAGGTCTTCTCAACTTCAACGCTCTGTCGACCTACGTCACGTGCGACAGTCCACCGCCGATACAGATGTCGCCAGACGAGATAGAACAGTTGGAAAACTGCAAGGTCCACGGGCTTCCAAAGAAACAGGAAGGCACCTTTGTGCCTAAGGAATTGAGGTGAGTTTCGAAATATCTAAGTTGAGCAGCACGTCATTGGTCTACTGTCTACACCTCTAAGGGTGGTATTCTAGAACGCTACTTAAACTCAGTTTAAACAGAGTTCAAACTAGAAAGCTCCTTGAACTCTGTTTAAACTCAGTTTAAGTAGAGTTTAGTAGTGTCGACTGTCGATAAAACAGTGCATGTTTTGATTTGAATATCCCTCCCTTCATATCAAAACATGCACTGCTTTATCGACAGTCGACACTACTAAACTCTACTTAAACTGAGTTTAAACAGAGTTCAAGGAGCTTTCTAGTTTGAACTGAGTTTAAACAGAGTTTAAGTATCGTTCATGAATACCACCCTTAGGGTGGTAAAAATACTACTTGGGAAGGGCCCTTACGAGTAGCCTTTCTGTCATAATAATCTTCATCAACAGCCTGTTAACACCCACTGCTTAATAAAGGCCTCTTCATGCTCACGCCACCTCTCACGATCCTGTGCCAGGCGCAACCACTGTTTTCCGGCTACTTGGGCTATGTCGTCGGATCATCTGGCTGGTGGTCTGCCAACCAATTTCTCTCAGCCTTTCTGTACTTGACTCGAAATTCCTTCCGTCCATAGACACGGCTGGTGGCGCATCACGGACCCGGAGCAGCTCAAAGAGCTGATGGAAGCTCTCCATCCGCGAGGAGTTAGAGAGCGGGAGCTACACGCCGCCTTCCTGCAACATGTGCCAACTGTTAACAATAAGGTAATGTGTCTACAAAATCTTGGACCCATCGTCGATAAACAGATTCAAGAACTCTTCATTATTGTTCTATTTTGATGACTTTCTTATATCGATGTTGACTAGTCAACAAGCGCATCGACAATCAATTTTGAAAAATGCTACTTGTGGGCTTTTATATTTATCATATTTGTGTTGGAGCCGCAAAATCACCGCTAATATTGGTTTTAAGTTTTATTTCTGTGTCTGCAATGAAGTATAGTAATATTTTTAGCTCCTATTTATAGCTGAGGAGACGTTCCGACAGTTATGTCGCTTGTACCTAGTATGTAATTAATTTTAGTGTCCATGTTTTGTTTAATTTTTATTATTATTGTATTTCCGTGGCTATTAATAAACGTCTTTCTATCTATCTATCTATCTTCTATCTATAAGATATCTCATCACTAAACCGCGAAGCAAATGCTTTAGGAAAGATGCCCATTCCTGTCAACATTATTATCTGTCAACAACGCTGTAACCATGACAACGCGACAAGTTTTTAACACAAACGTTTATCCTCCCAACAGTTCTACATAGACAAGGGCGACATCCACACGACGGAGCTGTCTCTGTCGCACCTAGACAGAGTTATAGCGCAAAATGGCGGCTTCCCGCGGCCGGATTCGCCGAACTCCTTCAGCCCAGCGACTGCTAGACGGGTCGATATGCAACTGCTAAGCATGGTGCGTCAAAAGCGCCTTTAAGGCTGGAAGATAGCAGCGTGGCGGGAAATTCAAAATTTTCACAATTTTTTACATTTTGTAGCTAAACTGAGCTATTTTTGTTCAGCGATTTTTCGTTCGCGGCAATAACATAGTATTATTTTCATAATTGTAAACAACAGAACAACAATAATTCAGCCGATTATGTGTTCTGGTCTACGATAAGTTTTTTGGGCAGTCCCACTGCTTCAAATTTCGTTCGAATACTGTTTTATTGCCGCGAACGAAAAATCACTGAACAAAAATAGCTCAGTTTAGCTACAAAATGTAAAAAACTGTGAACATTTTGAATTTCCCGCCACGTTAGGTCTCACAACTAGCGCCGCCAATGAAAAAAAAAAACATATCTTCTTTTTGGATGCGTTCATTCAAAATTCTCCTGCAAAATCTCCACGCGAGGCTTAACTATTTTAAGGACCTAAGGTTTGGATTCCAGATCGTAGAACTTCCTAGATCCTAGAACTAGCGCCGCGAATGCAATCGATTCTCGCCAAAATTGGCCACTTTTGGCGAGAATCGATTGCATTCGCGGCACTAGTTGTGCGTCCTACGGGGCCCTTAAAGTTAGTTTTTTTTATCTAATTAGTAGCGAGACACCAACTATTTGCCATAAATTAATTCAATTCAATTCAAAAGTTTTTATTTCGGACGAATCCATAGTTTTAGTTATAATGGTAACTTATTCTACAGGGTGCACTCTAAGTCGATAGCGGAACTTTAAGTAGGCTCTCTACTGATCAACACAAACAACTTGTACTAGGTGGCGAAAAAATAGGAGCGAAAAATATCAGCTGTTCCATACAAAATGTCGACTCAGTACTGCGCCAAATGTATGAAACAGCAGATATTTTTTTCGCTCCATTTTTGTCGCCACCTAGTACAAGTTGTTTGTATTGATCAGTAAAAAGCCTATTTAAAGTTCCGCTATCGACTTAGTGTTAGTATTAATGTCAGGTATTGCAAAATATTCACAACATTATTCTAATTAGAAATAAACCCGCGTAGCCCATACAAACAGTGACATTTTTGGACCTCGCGCTACACCAGCGCCCCTTGCGGCAAATCTGAGCGCGGTAGCCTTCATTGTACAGTCGGCCAGTCACTAGGATACCCCTTTTTGTTCGATTTACGCCCCTATGCTGCGCGTGGTAAGAGCTGCCATGGGGAATCCTAGACTGGCCGATCGTACATGTGACATTTAACTTTTATAAATTTCCTTATCCCCCAGGTGGAAGCCCTAGAAGAGCGCGTGAACGCGGGATCCATGCAGGTCAAAGGTTGGAGGCCGTCGCGCCTCCCCCTCCCTGATGAGGCCACCGGAGCGGAGATCGTGGCCCGGGCCAGGTGCAAACTGGCCGCCGTCGAAGCCCACATCGAGCGGAGATACCTTAAACCACCTTTGGTACAAAGGTACGCTAGGTAACTATGGCTTTTGATACAATCTTTTTGGTGCTGGGTATTTTAGAGGCCAAATTTGGATAGAAATTACGAGGAATTCTGCGTTAAAAGGGTCTAATTTCAATGCTGATGGCGAAATTCTGCGTTAGAAGGCAGAAAAAATAATGCTTGAAGCCAAATTCTGCATTAGTAGCCAAATTCTACATTAGAAGCCAAATTCTACATTAGAAGCCACTTTACATTAGAAGCCACATTTTTAATTAGAAGCCACATTCTACATGAGAAGCCAAATTCTTCATTAGAAGCCACATTCTACATTAGAAGCCAAATTCTGCATAAGAAGCCAAATTCTGCATAAGAAGCCAAATCCTGCATTAGAAGGGCCAAATTCTACATTACAAGCCAAATTCTACAGTAGAAGCAAAATTTTATATTGGAAGCCAAATTCTACATTAGAAGCCAAATTCTAGATTAGAAGCAAAATTTTACATTGGAAGCCAAATTCTACATTACAGGCCAAATTCTACATTAGAAGCAAAATTTTACATTGGAAGCCAAATTCTACATTACAGGCCAAATTCTACATTAGAAGCAAAATTTTACATTGGAAGCCAAATTCTACATTACAAGCCAAATTCTACATTAGAAGCCAAATTCAGCTTTGGCTGTATTAACTTAGCTAGAAGCTAAATTCTGCGTCAGAAGGACCAAATGACAATGCTAGTGGGTGTGGCCAAACCAGGTCAAAATAACAATGCTTGAGGTCAAATTTAGTCAATTTACTGCCTTTAATTTAATTTACACGGTTTCTGAATTGAGAAATTCGCTAAGCAAATGTGTAAGTATCGTCCTGTCTCTGCAGATTTATCACAATCTTTTGTCACGCTCTTGCATGACAGAACGATAGTTAAGTATTTGCTTAGCAAAATTCTCAATTCAGAAACCGGGCCTTAGCCTCTGTTTAGTTACAGCGGTATCAAGACCAAACTGGGTGCCCCTCTGAAGTGAGAAAAGCGAATAAACATTGCAAGAGGCCAAATTCTGCGTTCGAAGTGCAAAATAACAATCCCATATGCCATATGTTTAGCAACAGCGGTGTCAGGAGCAAATTCGGCTTCTAAGAGGCTACGGGAGTTATGATCGTGGCCCAGCCAGAGGCCTAAGTCTGTAACGCAATGGCGTGTCGATGGCGTCCCAGCAGAAGGACAAAGCTGGGGTCTCAAACTCAAACTCAAAAATTTGAGCCCCCATATTATTATTATATTTTGTACCTTTACTTATTATGACGTTGTCCACAGCTCAGCGGAGGCGGCTATAGGCGCGGCGTTACAGGCGGAGCAACACGGAAACAGCTCGGCCAACTCGCCGCAGAACACTGACAACTCGGGCGAAGTCAGAGGTAGGCCACCATTGCCTCCACTTCGAGACCTATCTATCTATTTTTAACTCTCGATGCAAAAAGAGTAAACTGTGATTGATATTACGGGCCTTAGAGGTAGACATTTATAAAATCTCGTACTACGAAAAAAAACGCACATCTGCAAAATCTTCATTGAAATTGAAAATATATTTATTTCGGGCTAAAATTTACAGCGATGGGGTTTTAATGGCGATGGGACAGAAAAATGAGCAAAAGAAAATCAACGTAGAACACTTAAAAATTAAAATAAACAATAAGCCCGAAAATTTATTTAGCTCAACTGTATGCCGTCTGAAGCGTTCTTCAGTCAGCGGCGCTGATTTTCAGCTATCCCCATGCCACTGATCAACTTTTAAAATAATATACTCTCATTTATTGTCATTTATTCATAGCTTTCGGATTATTTTATTCATATCTTTAGCGTGACATATCGGGACAAGTTATATGCAGAATATTTTGAATGTGGTTCAAAATTAGGCGTTAATAAATAACAATCTTAACTCCTTCAACAGAGAACATGAAAGGCATCGCGCGCGGGCTAGCGACATGGCGCGAGGCGGTCTCTCGCTGCAACACCTCCGCTCAGCTGGCGATGCTGGTTCAAGCGCTGGAAGCAGCGGTCGCTTGGGAGAAGAGTATTATGAAAGCGGTGAGTGAAAATTGGGCTAGTGAAAATTGTCAAGGAAGACTTTTTATCACAATTTGTGTTTCTTTCCAACAATATTGCAAAATATTCACAACATTATGTATTCTAATTAGAAATAAACCCGCGTAGCCAAAACAAACAGTGACATTTTAGACCTCGCTCTGCACTAGCGCTGCTAGCGCCCCTAGCGGCAAATCTGAGCACGCTAGCCTTCAAGCATTATTGCTGCAAGTTTACAAACTATCATAACATCAATACGGTCATTTTATTCGTCGACAGAACTGCCAATTCTGCCTGTGCGGTGACAACGAAGACGAACTGCTTTTGTGCGACGGTTGTGACAAGGGATACCACACTTACTGCTTCAAGCCGGCTATGGAGAAAATACCTGAGGGCGACTGGTGAGTTTTGGTTCAGCACTAGCTGTGCCCACGACTTTGTATGCGTTTTTAGGGTTCCGTACCTCAAAAGGCGATGCGATAAGGGCAGCGGCTGGAGGAAGCATTCACGGGGCAGTTCATATGACGGAAGACAACTCCCAATGGAAGCGAGTACAACATGGTCGCAATCCTCAGCCATGAAGAATCGATTAAGAAGAAGACCTCAAAAGGGTAAATCGGAACCATTATAGGATGACTCGAGCGTCTGTTTGTCAGTCTATCTGTCCGTCTGTCCGTCTGCTACAGCCAATTTTATTTGCTCCTTAACTACTGCGCTAGACTACGCTAGAGTTTTATTATTAGCATAGATAATAATATTTACTCAAAAAAGCTCGTAATGTGGACATTAATTCGACAACCTTCTTTGAGCAAAGTCGGACTTGCGGGCTACTTGGATTAGGCGCCAGAAAAGTTGTATGGAATTTCATTAATGTCTTGTGTTTTGCGGCCAGAAAAATATTAATGTCGAGTTTTGTTTCATAAATAGAACTCAAACATCAGGTGCAAAAAGTATTTATTTAGAATTAGGCTGTATGGGTACTGGCAGTCGACACATTGCACAGAAAAAAAAAGCGCGGCCATATTGTTTTCGACTTTTCGCGCGTTGTTCGAAGTGATTTTTTTCTGTGTTTTTGTTGAAAAAGTGAACTCTCAAAGCGACGAATCCTCGGATTTAATGTGTTTAACACCGCCGGACATTCAAAATCAAGCGAAATTAGTAATTGGAAATTTATTGCCACCGAAGTCAAAAGAAAAATACAAGCAAGCTTACCAACAAAAAGTTTGCGGAATGGAAAATCGACAAAAAGTACTTAATCTACGACAAATGGTAAGCTAATTAAATTACTATGTTAATTACTATTCTAATTAATATTTTAATTACTCGCATTGTTTGAGTAAAGCACTATACAAGCCTTGGTCTGCAATGAGTGCGCTTCTGGCCACGCTATGATTGCCTCGAGCTTAGCTTAGCTACGCTCTCGGCCCTCAAGTTTGGTCATCATTGCAGCCCTTGCTGGCCGCGCTATAAAGGCCTCGACCTTCGGTCTCGGCCTTCATTTCAGCTTGTCCATCAAGGGCTGCAATGCTGACCGCACTGTGAGGGCCTTGAGCTGCGCTACGCTGCGCTCTGTCGGCCATCAAAAGCGCGCCAGAAACGCACTCATTACAGATCGCGGCAGTAATGTACTATTAAGAGGACGGGGTAAGGCTCACTAGCGCCGCCAATGAAAAAAAAAACTTCGTTGTAGATGCGTTTTTTGCAATTATCATCTTTTTTTATTTATTTTTTTTATTTTAAAAGGTACACAAAACAGACGATAGCCATAAAATTACATTTGTTAGAAATATTCAGTTTCTTAAATAAATAAGTAACTTAGGTCCACTTGCGTCATCCACGGTTAGCCAGTTAACTCTGGGTTAACGTCATTAATTGTATGGAAATGTCGAATTAACTCAGAGTTAGTTAGCTAACCCTGGCTGACGCAAATCCGCCTATTGTTAAGAATCCAGACTAGTGTCCAAAACATGTGTACACAGCATGATAAAATTTAATGTAGCTTTAGCAAATTAGAACTAAATAAGCACCTTAAGGCGCTGTACATAGTGAATAGCCCGCGCGCCAAGAAAAATGCACAAAATCGAGTCCTGTATCAAATACACTAAAAAAATCGAAAATTTTCACATATCAAACCCTAGAATTAGGTGAGACCTATCTAATTTTTT
The DNA here is from genome assembly GCA_949319315.1 of Zelleria hepariella. Classification (NCBI taxonomy): domain Eukaryota; kingdom Metazoa; phylum Arthropoda; class Insecta; order Lepidoptera; family Yponomeutidae; genus Zelleria; species Zelleria hepariella. The sequence continues at coordinate 3,218,780 of OX439385.1, read as the reverse complement.
TTGTGTATTTGATACAGGAATCATCTTTGTGCATTTTTTTTGCGCTGGCTAATTCACTATGCCCAGCGCCTTAATTAAAAGAAAGCACTCTTGTGTGAGTATCACCGCACGGGAAATGAGTGAAAGAAATTGGAGGGTGGAGTTTTTATGTTTCGTAAATATTTTTTCTTTTTGGAGATTTAAACTTACCCAGCCGTGGGTTATAAATATCTAAAGTTTTGTTGTCTTTTGAGTCTGTTTGATACATTTTGTGCAGTGCTGAGTCTACCTTATGTATGGAATTCGCTATCGAATTCCATTGCACCCTGTAGATACGTCCTTATATTGGGCTAACTAAACCCCTCATTCCACTCACCAGGTATTGCTGGGAATGCGTGAACAAGGCGCGAGGCGAGCGCGTGTGCATCGTGTGCGGCGGTCAACAACCCGGCCGCACCATACACTGCGCGCTCTGTCCCCGCGCGTACCATCAGGACTGCCACTACCCGCCGCTTGGCAAGGTAATGGACTGCGAACAGGGGGGACATTGTCGATATGCGACAAACTGGTGAACCGTTACAGCTACGGTAAAACTGTCTTAGGAGACTGTCCTTGAATTTTAAAGAGATTTCGAGTGGCATTTATAGATTTTGAAAAAAATATACAGCTTGTGAGAAAATTAGATTTTATGAAAAAACTCTTTTTCATGCCATTTAGTTCTTGTTTTCATAGGGTTCCAAAGTCACTAACGAACCAACCGAGGTTAGAGTACTGGAATGTCCGAAATCACGAAAAAGTAGAACACCACCAAGACATTCTAACGAGTCATATAGAGCACACTATACACTGCGCGCTCTGTCCCCGCGCGTACCATCAGGACTGCCACTACCCGCCGCTTGGCAAGGTAATGGACTGCGAACAGGGGCGACATTGTCGATATGCGACAAACTGGTGAACCGTTACAGCTACGGTGAAACTGTCTTAGGAGACTGTCCTTGAATTTTAAAGAGATTTCGAATGGCATTTACAGATTTTGAAAAAAATATACAGCTTGCGAGAAAATTAGATTTTATGAAAAAACTCTTTTTAATGCCATTTAGTTCTGGTTTTCATAGGGATCAAAAGTCACTAATAGACCAACCGAGGGTAGAGTACTGGAATGTCCGAAATCGCGAAAAAGTAGAACACCACCAAGACTATACACTGCGCGCTCTGTCCCCGCGCTTACCATCAGGACTGTCACTACCCGCCGCTTGGCAAGGTAATGGACTGCGAACAGGGGGGACATTGTCGATATGCGACAAACTGGTGAACCGTTACAGCTACGGTGAAACTGTCTTAGGAGACTGTCCTTGAATTTTAAAGAGATTTCGAGTGGCATTTATAGATTTTGAAAAAAATATACAGCGTGCGAGAAAATTAGATTTTATGAAAATAGTATATTTCATTACAAGTGTGGAAAGGCTGTCATTGCAACGAGTTCCGACAAATGGCTACCCGAGCCGAGGCGCAGCCGAAGGCGAGGGTGGACAGTCGGAACAAGTTGCAATGACGGTTCCGCACGTGTACTGAACGACTATTTTTAATACAGTTGCGAAAAAATTAAGCAATTTAATAAAATAATAAAAACACAATAAACTCAACTAACATAACATTTTTGACTTTTCCGGTAAAATGTTCTCCGAAGCATTTTGTGCAATTATACTGAGTTCCGGTGGTGTTAATTTAAAAAAACTAGGGTCGAAATTACTCATTTTGTGCAACAAACAACTAAACTCGCGAAGAAAATTTCTGAAAAATCAAAATGGCGCCAACCGTAGAATATAAGCAGAGTTTTTTTTTCTTCACCCATTCTGGTAGGCAAAGGCAACTATGCCCATACAGCCAAGTCTTCAGTAGAAGTTTTTTATTGATATGAAATGAAAATGAAATTTAATGAGATGAAATGAAATGAAACCTAACCAAACTCATTCAATCAAATCATTAAATCTGATATTGAAACAAAGTAGTAGCTTCTTTTTTAGAAATATACGTATTTGCATGAATCATAAAAACTTTTTTAGTAAAAACTTCATGGTTGGTTTTACTTTTTAATAGACATTATTTTGACAGTTGGGAAAGAGAACGCACGAGTGCGGGAAAGGTAAAAAAAAAGCACGCGTGTGTAATAGCCCACATCCCGAACGCTATACGTCCCTGCAATACGCCACTTTTTGAGCAACTGTATTAAAAAACTCTTTTTCATGCCATTTAGTTCTGGTTTTCATAGGGATCAAAAGTCACTAATAGACCAACCGAGGGTAGAGTACTGGAATGTCAGAAATCGCGAAAAAGTTGAACACCACAAAGACATTCTAACGGGTCATATAGAGCACACTATACACTGCGCGCTCTGTCCCCGCGCGTACCATCAGGACTGCCACTACCCGCCGCTTGGCAAGGTAATGGACTACGAACAGGGGGGAAATTGATGATTGATTGATTAGGTTATCGTATGAGGTAGTGGCCACCCCTGGTGTCAGAGTTTTTAGGCCGCCCAAGGGCCTCTGACATGGCTTAACGATTGATTGATTGATTGATGGATGGATGGATGGAAATTGTCGATATTCGACAAACCGGTTAGCCGTTACAGCTACGGTAAAATTATCTCAGGTGACTGTCCTTGAATTTTGAAGATATTTCGAGTGGCATTTATAGATTAAAAAAAATACAGCTTGCGAGAAAATTAGATTTTATGAAAAAACTCTTTTTCATGCCATTTAGTTCTGGTTTTCATAGGGATCAAAAGTCACTATCGGACCAACCAAGAGTACTAAAAACGTCACAAATCGTACACACTATAACACGTAGTAGTGTACACTTTTGTTATAAAGTCGACCGTAACGTAACCGAGTAGAGTGCTAGCGTGTAAGGGTCGACGTGCTGTCGTGTGTACAAGGCTGGGAGTTGGTGGGCTGATATAACTAACGCTATCTTTACTTCTTTCACAGAATCCTCGAGGCAAGTGGTACTGCGCGAACTGCATTTCGCGAGCGCCACCCAAGAAGCCGCGCAACGCGAAGAAACGCGATAGCAGGAACAAGGACACTTCCAGCAACGATTTGGATCATAGCATGGTTCCCAGGTAAACTCACAAAAAGTAACGACGTGGATCATAGCATGGTTCCTAGTTAAATCCACAAAAAGTAACCATTTGGATCATAGCATGGTTCCTAGGTAATCCCACAAAAAGTAACCATTTGGATCATAGCCTGGTTCCTAGGTAAACCCACAAAAAGTAACCATTTGGATCATAGCATGGTTCCTAGGTAAACCCACAAAAAGTAACGATTTGGATCTTAGCATGGTTCCTAGGTAAACCCACAAAAAGTAACGATTTGGATCATAGCATGGTTCCTAGGTAAACCTATAAAAGGTAACGATTTGGAGCATAGCATGGTTCCTAGGTAAGCCCACAGATCTCATAAAAAATACGACACCTTAAAATGCAATGAGCTTTTTCCACAAAATAATGTGAAAACCAGTGAAGAGCAAAGTTTGTAGAATCGGTCCTTAAATCAGCTCTTTTGAACATGTAGTATTAACAGATTTAATTATATAATTTTGGGTCGAAACGGGTCGAATCGCGGTTAGTTTAGTAGCTTCTGCTCGCTGAGATAAATGAATAACCTTTATTATCCCGACGTTTCGGGTCTGATCTGATCGAAGGTCTGATCGTTTGAAATTTGGGAGGTAAATTAAATTAAAATAATTTTGCATTTCGAACATGAGCCAAATCGGTCGAGGGGTGGCCGAGCTCTAGGGTCGCGAGTTCACTGTTCGGGGCGAACTACAAGTATCTAATGTCTCCTATTATACTCAACAGCCCGGCGCCATCGCACGCGTCCACATCGACGACGGCCGAGGAGTGTTCCGCGAGCGTCACGCACACGCCGGAAAAGTGTCCGGAGCCCGAGAACGGACTTGACCACCGACGTGCAGGTAACTTATACTACCAGGGGCCTTAGCCTGTAACGCAATTCGGTACGCAAAGTTTTTTGTTCGAAAGTCTTATCTTTAGACAATATTGAGAAACTAATTTCAATATTTTTTGTTTTGGTCCAGTAGTCTTGTTTTTATGCGCTAAAATGTTTTGTTCCTATGACCGCCAACAGTATGCAGACCGTCGCGTGACGTCATAAAACCGTATCTTTGAAACGTTGTAAAATCCAAACTACTGAACCAAAATAAAAAATATTGATATTAGTTTCTCAATATTGTCTAAAGATAAGAGCCAATAACGGACTTTCGAACAAAAAACTTTGCGTTCCGAATGGTGCCAAAATGGGCTCCCGGTTGACGGTTTTAATTACGATTTATTGATGCTGTCGGTCCAGTGACGGTCCTTTTAATGTTTTTGTAGTACAGAAAATAATATTATGAGTCTAATTCTAGAGGATTAGTTCGCTGATTGTAGGAGAACAACGAAAAAATCCCGGTTTTGTCCTTCTACCTGGGACGCCATTGATACGCCATTGTGCTACAGGCTAAGGCCCCAGTAGTACAGTAGCCCGGTTTAATGAGCCGTTTTCAGCACAAATTCAAAGCATTTCATAGATGGCCATAGAAGAACTGGAATACGGCTGTCAAATTTCGTTTAGCACAGATTAATTTTGCCAGCCGTATTCCGGTTCTTCTATGGCCACGCCTGTAGGCGCCATCTATGAAATACTTTGTGAATTTGTGCTGAAAACGGCTCATTCACGAAAAAAGGCTCCCCATGTTATAAAGTACGTAATTATTTCGCGATATGAAAACCTAAGTAACCCGCCGTATCCGCTACCATAAAAAAAAAAATGTAGTTCTCCCACTATCTTATTTCAGTCTTTCTCTCTATAATTTTTGCAATAAACTGTACCAAAGTCCAATACCAAATAATATAGACTATAGACAACGTGTAAAACAATCATTGTTTGTTTCTAGCTGCACCAGCCCCAGATTTCGTCGAAGAAGACGCGCCTCCACCGGAAAAGCGACGCCGCGAAACAAGCCGCGAGGCCAGCAGAGAAACCAGCTTGCAAGCTAGCCGCGAAGCCAGTCGAGAAGCCGCAAGCTTGCAAGCCAGCCGCGAAGCCAGTCGAGACGCCGCAAGCTTGCACCCCAGCCGCGAAGCCAGCAGGGAGGCAGTGAGCTTGCAAACAAGCAGAGAGGCTAGTAGGGAAGCAGCGAGCTTGCAGACAAGCAGAGATGTTAGTAGAGAAGCCAGCGCCCAATATGTGGGGGGAAATGGAGCAATAGAGCATGAGGAGTCTGTTGATAATGACAGCAGTATGGCGGACGGTAAGTGTTAGCAATTGATAAGTTTCCAAGATAAATTATACAACGTGTTACAAAACATCCTAACTCTTTTTACAGGGACGATAGTTTGAGTAACGCTTGAAACTAAAAATAAGTTTTTTTTTGTTTTTTTAGTTCACAAATTAGCTTGTACAATTTGTTTGTAACCGCGACGTGCGGACACCCCCGCCTTCTCAAAGCGCGCGCGCGATATGGCGCCCCATACTGCGAGTGCGGTCGCAAGCGTTAGTATAGGAAGAGAGGCCACAATTTAATGATTTTTAGGTATTTTTCACAGAATTTTTTTTTGCTTCAGTATCGTATAAATAATCATCTCTGAGTCGGGTGTCACTTTACAAAACAACACCTTGTATAATACCTATTTGAGAAGGGGGTCGTAGAACTCTGACCTCTGAACTCTAGACTGCTCGCTGTAGAATCGGCGACGTATATTTCAGACGACCAAGTTAATTCGCCGTCCACTGCTCCCTCCCCAAGCACAGTTGAGTCCTATAAAGGCGGCTCCCTGCACTTTTGTTGGAAAATTGACTTATGAATAGAGCAACACTCAGAATTTTAAACCCTTTCTAACGTATTTTCGTATCCGTATCAAATATGACTACCTTTCATAGTAAATCGACGTCAAAGTTACAGGTTAGTTTCAAATACGGCTACCTGCAATAGTTCATTTTCGTATCCGTATCAAATATGGCTACCTTTCATAGTAAATCGATGAATGTTCGGGTCTTGCCACGTAAAAGTTACAGGTTAGTTTCAAATACGGCTACCTGCAATAGTTCAAAATATGATGTGAAATATAAAGATTTTTATAAGGTTAAAAAATTCGCTCGGGACAGGATTTGAACCTTATAAAAAACCTTTATAAAGTTCCCTAGCACGGGTTAGTGCTTTAGAAAATACAAAAAATGATGTGAAATAGTTTTTTGTACTTTGCCGCTAACCAGTCAAAGTACAGATAGCCGCTTTTGATTCTATAGGACTCACAGTTGTCACAGTAAAATAAGCGCCGCAGTGTATTCGTTCTCAGGCGAGGAGCACGAGGCCGAGAACGTCCCACTTCTCTCCCGCGCGAAGAAAGAGAAGACCACAGCCAAGCGACATTCCAAAGAGATGCAGGGCTGCAAGTGAGTACATACATCTAGGGCTCAAGCTCAAGGGCACCTTACTTAGCTAGTTTTAGCCTTTAACTGGTGTGGTGGGGGCCTAAATGGCCGAGCGAAAGTAACAATGTCCAATATTTCCCATATCCCGCATGCCACGAACACGGTGCAAAATTGAAAATCACTCACCACACTAGTTAAAGGTTAGTACACCAACAACAAAACCAGAAAAAAAACGAAAACTTAGAACTTTTACCCCCTACTCCTTTTTTTATAGTTCTCTACTTCTTTTTCTATCAAATTCACTAATTCACGTAACTTTGAATAAACTAGTCTAAATAAACTAGTATCAACAAAAGTCGCAGTACGAACGTGAAATCCGTTATTTTGTTTTTAAATTAGTATAAATAAGTCACGAGTTCACGACCATCAGAAATCAATGCTAGTATGTACAGTAACGGTACGTAAACCTCTACATTTTCGTTGCAAAGTCACCCGTAACATAACTGAATAGAAGTGTAAGGCCTTCTAGTGGGCACATACTCGTACATGTTATTGTATATGGGGGCACGGTAGCGCCCCCGTCAAGACGAGCAAGCGAAGCTCAAGGGTACTACCTACCTTTTCTCGAAGCGTTTCGCCGTTTTTTTGTACCCTCATAACTTGAGTTTGGATTATACCAGATATGATACATACATCTTATATCTGGGGGTACGGTAGTGCCACCGCCAAGACTAGCAATCGAAGCTCAAGGGCACTACCGACCTTTTCTCGAAGCGCTTCGCCGTTTTTTTGTACCCTCATAACTTGAGTTTGGATTATAACAGATAAACAAAATTATCGGGATATTATGATGTCAAATGTGGACTCATTCAACAAATAAACAAAATTCTCGGGATATTATGATGTCAAATGTGGACTCATTCAATTTCTTAGGGGTCGATGTTCTGTCTTCACTTCACGCTTCTGGGGAAACAGTCTTACTAACCGGGCTTCCGTATGCTCGGGGACCTTTCCGATTAACCCTGTATAACCACCGCTTTCTCCCCAGGAGCCTTCTTTGCGAGATGGAGTGCCACGAGCACGCGTGGCCCTTCCTTCTGCCGGTCAACACGAAGCAGTTTCCGCAGTACAAAAAGGTCATCAAGACCCCCATGGATCTCTCCACCATCAAGAAGAAACTACAGGATAGCAGGTGAGTTAGGTGACTAGTTTCAGTCCTCAATCCATATTCATAAGGCCTCGTTCGGAGGCCTTACGAAGGAGGAGAGACGGAGCCCGCGCTGCCTCACTGCGGTGAATCTTATACGCCAAATTAGGTATTGATCTCGAAACTAATTTTATTAAGGTGTTATAATTAAGATTTAATTTTGTTTAAGACTAGGGAATTTCTAATTTAATCATTTATTTTATTAGTGAATTTGCCAAGTACAATGTAATCTGTCGTTTTGGATGACCTGTAAAGACAGTATAAAAATGCAATAAATAATGAAAAAATTTTTTTTTTCGGTTGTCATTCAGAGGCCTTAGCAGGCGAGCCTTATAAATCAAATTAAGTGGCTACGTCGTACTCTGGCTGCTCCGAGCTATTTTCGCAAGTTCGGCCCACGGCCTTGCTAAACAGAGCGAGGGACTCGGCCTCCGGCCTAGTGCTCTCCGGCCGATCGGGGTGATTGTTGGGATCGTTCGGCCTCGTAAGACGATCACATTTGATTGCCGTCTTAAATCCACCATTATAAATTTAGTAATAGCCCTTACAAAAACTTTCACTCAGTGTTTTTTTGTCCTTCATAGTGTTTTTTATTTGTACGCGAAAACTGTCAGTACACGTCCGAAGATTTTAGCTGAAATAAAATAAGGCTAAGGACCGGGTTCTACTGAATTGAGAAATTCACGAATACTAACTGCCGATTTCTGAATTGAGAAATTCACTAAGAAAGCACTTAAGCATCTTTCTGTCTCTGCAAATTTCTCACAAAAGAACGTGACGGAACGAAACAGATACTTAAGTATTTGTGAATCTCAATTCTGAAATTCAGTCTGGAAGAGATCGCTTTTAGCGATAAGGCCGCCATTTGTACTATATTTTGTTGTAAAAGTAATCTGTAATATTCTTTCTGTTGTGCAATAAAGAGTTCTCCATCAGAAATCGGAGGTAAGTTAGCCACAGACCAATCGACTAACCCCTCTTTTCCCCCCACAGTTACAAATGCAAGGATGAGTTCGCGACCGACGTCCGCCTCATCTTCAGCAACTGTGAAGTGTTCAACGAAGACGACAGCCCGGTCGGACGCGCCGGCCACCACATGCGGCAGTTCTTCGAGCAACGGTGGACCCTTGTATGACAGCGAGATGACGGTATAAATAACTAAAACCGGAAAAATTCTAGGCTGCACAGGTAAAATCTGTGACGAAAAAAATGGCTGTAAAAAAACAATCCTAGCCCCAAAAACTACGACTAGGCTGTAAAGAAAACAATCCTAGCCCAAGGAACAAACTTGGCTGTATAGGGAACAATACTAACAAAAAAAAGAAACTAGTCTGCGTAGGGCACAATACTAACCAAAAACAGAAACCCGGTTGCACAGCAAAAATCCTCGTACAACAAAAACCTTCCAAAAAAAACTCCTATAGCCATGTATTTGTGGAACACTCTCTCATTTGCGACTGCGAAGTATTTAACCCTGGCATAAGTCTTTGGTTTTGAGCTTTATGTTAAGGCAGTAGGGTTCAAAGCAAAGCCATTGCGAAGTGTTCAACGAAGGCGACAGCCCGGTCGGCCGCGCCGGCCACCACATGCGACAGTTCTTCGAGCAACGGTGGACCCTTGTATGACAGCGAGATGACGGTATTAACAACTAAGAACGAAAAAAAAAATGTGCCTGAAAAAAACTTGGATGCATTGAAAAATACTTAGCCCAAGAAACTACAAATAGGCTGTATAGAAAAAAATCCTAGCCCAAGAAAGACACAGGGAACAATCAAGTATGTGTAGGGAACAATCGTAGCCCAAAAACTTAGCTGCACTGGGCCCTTAGCCTGTAACACAATGGTGCCAAAATGGGCTGTCAGGTGACGACTTCAATTACGATTTGCTAACGCTGTCTGTCCTTTTAATGTTTTTGTAGTACAGCAAAGAATATTTTGATTCTAATTCTAGATGATTAGTTCTCTGGTTGTAGGAGAAAAACGAGGAGAGCCCGGTTTTGTCCTTCTGCCGGGACGCCATTGACCCGCCATTGTGTTACAGGCTAAGGGCCCTGAAAATAATACTAGCCCAAGAAATAAACTGGACTGTATCTGTACAATAAATCCCAACCAAAAGAAATAAACTTGGCTGTAGTTAATGGTTATAAAAATCCTAGATCAACAAAAAAACTGTTGCTGTTCCATACTAAAATTCGATGCCCGCTGTAGCAAACGTATGGAGCAGCTGAAATTTTTTTCGAGAGTTCTCACTTGGCTCCATAGTAAAAGTAGATTTTCAGTGTCACAAGACAATCAGTACGTGCAGCATGGTAAGCCCGAGATAGGCCCTTCTCTATGCAAAACTGTCAACTTGTCGGTCGGGCTCGAGTTGGCTCTACGCCAACATAGCGATGGAGACAAAAAAACAACATTTTTATCAAAAAGGCAATATCTACTTTCTGCTCGACATGACCCTAATCTATTGCCATCTCGAGTCCCGCCTGCCATGCTCGCACAATAGACATGGCACATCTGTCACTCGAGTTCGAGAGAGTGTCAAAACGACCATGCTAAGCATACTGTAGACCAAAAGCGTGGGAGAGAGATCTCGTATCCATGTATAAATGGCCCACAATCTAAACCAGCAGTTATTTTAAAAAATCTCGTAATCGATCAAAGTTGACGTTCACTAACACATAAAATAATTTACAAAAGGAATTAAAAGGAATAAATTACAAAAGGAACAGTAAATGACACAAGTACACCGAACAAACGGCAAAAAAATATTTAAAGAACGTATATGTCAATATTAACAAACTTCGATTTGAAAATAAAAAAAAAGCATATGACCCAGCTTTTCTAGTCTCGATGTGAAATAGGCACTAAGAGCCAAAACATTCCGTACCAAAATAGACTTTGAGAGTACTTTGCAATAAGGCTCAATATTGGATGCGACTATTGTATATTGAGAATCTCTTGTAAAAAGCATGTTAGCTGGAATGTAATTCCTGTCTTTTTGAGTAAAAGCAAAAGTATTTTAGTGAAAAATGGCGAGCAACGCACATTGAATAGATGTTTGTGGTTATTCAAATGTATTTAATTTTTGTAGTTGTAAATAGTAGAAATATTAAAAAGTCGAAATAATTAAACAATTGTGTAGGAAAATAGACTATATTTAAGTAACATAGGAGATATATTTAAATGTCACTTGAAATGTAGCGTTTATAATAATTTGCGTGTGGCAACGAACAGTATTTTATTGAATTGATTTTGCGGCATTTTTTTCTTCTTATCTTAATTTCTTAAAAGAAAAATACTCCTCTTCTCTTGTGTATGTGGCCAGTTGAATTAAAAAAGTTTATAAGTGAGTTTTCTTTTTTTTAAAGAAGTGTAAAATTTGTGTGTGTAAAAAACTTAATTGAAATCAAAAGTATATTTTAAAACTTGTATTTCGTAGTTAAGGCTTTTCATAAGTAGATGATGAATAATAAAAACTAGCTTTAGTTGTTGAAATCGGAACTATGTGTATAGACTTAGGGGCATATTTCGTGAAACGGCTGACATGAATAACATTTAATCCATAAAGAAAGAAAAACACTAGAAAGTGGACTTCAAGTGTTTTAAAGTCAATATTACTTTGAGTTTTAAGTGACGATCACATGGTTAAAGTTATAAATGACAGCGTTCTGTAAAATAAGCTTTATTATTGTACGAATAAAGACCTTTTAAGGAGGCTGGCACGGTTCAGTTCGCTAACTGTGAATGTGTTATTGTGAATTTCTCGTGAAAGATAGCATTTTTCTTCTTAACTACATTTTTTTAACGTCCATAATTTGGTGGAACAATCTCCCCGCTTTTAAAACTTATTATTTGCCTTATAAAAATGTCATTGCGAATCCGCGCCTCTAGGGGCATTTGTGTAAGTTGTATAATCAAATAAGTCTTGGATTGGATTTCAGAGGCCGGCTAAATAATCTGTTAGTGACTCGATATAGTTATGAATATTTGTGTGTAAAAAAATCATACTTACTTAATAATAATTATTGTGAGAAAACGTAACATTGATTTTAAGTCTTCTCCGTTTTTTAGACGATTTTTAGTTCGAATCCGAACAGTCGAATCTTGATAGTATTTTTTATCTGTAATATAAAAAATAATGGTGATTTCTGTAACCAGACTAGTTAGTGTTTATGATTTTTGTAACAATCGTACAATGGTCTAAGGTCAGTCAACAAATGATCGGTAACCGTGTTTCATACTTATACAATTCCATATTTCAGTTACTTTAGAATGTTCATAGCAGCAGATTCTGTAGCCCTTTATAGGGCAGAGGTAGTCCAAATTTTTCATTGGTTTTGGACTCTATTCCGAAGCCATAAAGTTCGAATTATGACGGTCATTATTCAACAGAGCCCTATAAAGGGTTCAATCACATTAAATATATGGAATCCTGAGTCTCGAATATGGATCATCCTCCTTTGTGGAGTCTTCGAAAACGAGTCGGTATTATTATTAGCATTAGCATTTTGTGCTAACGAAAGTTTTTTTGTTTCTTCGGCCAATTAAGTATGTGAAGAAGCCATTGTTTTGACTTTAGACGAGTTAGAACGCTGATGTCGTCGAGTACGACTTTTCAAAAGCTAAATTAGTATTTTAGCTTCAAAGTAGGACAGATATAGATGTCTATAATATTGTGAAAGACAAAGATGGAGGAAAAAAGGTACACTTTTTTTTCTTTCAGTATATTTATCCAGCTGTGGTGTACACACGACAGGACGTCGACCCTTACACGCTAGCACTCTACTCGGTTACATTACGGGCGACTTTACAACAAAAGTGTACAGTCTGACGTGCTGTCGTGTGTACTTTATAAATTGGCAGTGCGTACATAATTTTTTTCGCAACATACTTATTAGTTTGTGTAGGTATGTACTTGAATTTCTAATTTTATGAAGAAAAGTATTATTTTGATACAGTTTGGTGAGAAGAATAATTGTGTAATTAAAATAAATAACTAACCAGACTTAAGTTGGTATTTAGTTTAAACCTTGTGCTAGGTTTGTCTGTTTAAAATTCTGTTGACGTGACTCGAATAACTTTTACTTTTAATGGAACATAAATTATTGCGTATTTATAAGTTTTTTTTTATTGTCAGTAGACATACATACATACTTAAAATGTTTATTGTAACGGCTAATGTTACAATTAAACTTAACCGTCTGTTAAACTATGCATTATAAGAGTTTAGCTTGCTTCAACCGAAAAAAGTTGGTTTACCTACTTTGGTAGATTTGCTGGCTAAATTGTCCATGCAACTGATGCAAATGTAATCACTGTTAACAACAGAATGAACGTTTATTTAAGCATGTTCGTCTCCACGTTCGTAAAAGTTGGTAAAAGTTTGATAAACCTATTTTGCTCGAGCATGCTTCAAAAAAAGATACAAAAAAAGTTTTCGCACTTGCTCGAGCTTAGTATTCGAACTCGCAATGATTTCTTATTATTAGACGGTTAAGTTTAGTGGTGAACTAATGCCACAGTATCGATTTTCGTCCGTGAAGCACAGACAATGATTGTAGAGATTGCTTCTTGCGTGCGTAACGGTTGGTTTTAATGATAAAAATAAATATATAAAATTATATATACGAATAAAATAATAAATAATTTTTGAAGCACTCCTCTTTTGTTTTCTTGTACCTACTTACCTAAATATTGCGACAAAGATTTCAAACGATGTGGCAACAGTTCACTATGTGGCTACAATAAACTTCATTTTGGCAACTACAAAAAAATTATGCTAAGCCAGGTTTTCGGAAATTCGTCGACTGTGGCTGGCGACTTGTTAATTTTGGCATTGTGTCTTCACTGAAAGTTGTTCGTATTTTTAATAGAACGCCCTCTTTGAACAAAACTGCGACACAAAAAAAAACTGCATTTAGTAACACTATTCCCATATTTATAAAGTTTTCATAATAGTCATACAGAACCGCATAGCCCAGCAGCTCGACTCCCAGCAACCACCTGAACAGGCTGGTTTTCGACCCGGTTTCTCGACCACAGACCACCTCCACACACTAAATCAAGTCATAGAGAAAGTCAACGAATTCAACAAACCACTGTATCTTGCATTCGTTGACTACTCTAAGGCTTTCGACAGCCTTTCCCACGCATCAATATTCACCGCGCTTCACAACCAAAATGTCGAACCCGCTTACATTAAACTCAGTCTATGATGACCCAAGATGACAATAGCACAGCCGACATAAAACTCCACAGGTCCGTCTTTTCAAATCGAGAAGGGAGTTAAACAAGGAGATCCATTGTCCCCCAAACTTTTCACTAGCACTCTTGAAGGAGTGTTTAGAAGCCTAGCGGTCCCATGGGTAAATAGAGGCATTGACGTCGGCGGCGCGAAGAGACTTACGAATCTTCGCTTCGCCGACGACATTGTTCTATTTGCATCTACAGCTTCAGAACTTCAAGTAATGCTACAAGATCTCAGCACTGCAAGCCTTGAGGTTGGACTGAAGATGAATAGGTCAAAGACTCAGTGTATGGGCAGTCGAGGTAGATGGGCAGGAAATACAATACGTCGACGAGTATACATACTTGGGCCAGCTAGTCTCCTTCAAAAACAGGCAAGACAAGGAGATCGATCGTCGGATCGACAACGCCTGGAAGAGCTACTGGTCCATGAAAGAGCTAATGAAGGGCAAGTTACCACTTGCCCTGAAGCGCAAACTCGTCGACATGTGCATTCTGCCCATCCTAACCTACGGCGCTCAAACCTGGTCTTTGACTGAACTTCAGAAGTCCAAACTCAAGGTTTGCCAACGGGCGATGGAGCGCAGCATGCTAAGTGTAAAGAGGACCGACAGAGTCAGAAACACTACCCTGCGCTCCAAAACCAAAATTATTGATGTTGGAGCTGCGACCGCTAGGCTCAAATGGAATTGGGCTGGCCACGTCTGCCGCATGAGCCAAGACAGGTGGGCAAAGATCGCCACCGACTGGGTCCCACATGACGGACAACGAAGGCGCGGCAGGCCTAGGCGACGATGGCGTGACGACCTAAACAAGTTCTTGCCCGGATGGCCGGAGGTGGCACATGATAGAGATGTGTGGAAGACAAGAGGGGAGGCCTTTGCCCAGCAGTGGGACACTCACATCCAGGCTAACTAAAAAAAAAAAAAAAATTTTGTTACTACTCGCTACTAGATGTCGTTTTACATTGTGAAAGACCCACTGAAAGTCCTCTGGACGAAACGGCGTCACGGAAAAAAAAAACTATGTATCTAAACTCTAATTTTTAATTCGAGTCCACGGAATGACAGTTGCTAGTATGGTACTGACAGATAAAGCCTTTGTAACAACTGTCATTCCGTGGACTCGAATTAAAAATTAGAGTTTAGTTACGCTTCTAGATGGCGTTATTTTACATTGTGAAATACACTGATACGTGTTTTGAATAGAACGCCCGCTTTGGACGAAACAGCGACACAAAAAAAAAAAACTAGGCATTAAACAGTACTGTTCCTTATTCGAAGCCTAATTAAAACATGAGAGAGTAGCATCGTTCGTTTCCTGTCTGTACCTACGTACATCCGCCCGCTTGCGCCATCCGTTTCCGCCTAAACAACATTTTTAGTTCCAGTTTCCGCCGCAGGGCGCCACCATAGGCAGTTGAGTTGTCGAACTCAAATTTCGTGTCATTGGCGTCTTGTTCCCTGTGAGTGGTGGTCGTACGAGCTCAGTTCACGAGCGCATGGCTGCCATTTTTCTGTTACCATTTTATATTGGTGAAAAGTTCGTTACAATTTTATTATTTAAAATAAAATTATTTTATTGTTGAATTTCTACTTTCTGGAGAAATCAGGTGAGTATTGAACAGTGTCCTTTTAGAGAAATCTCTAAAGTAAATTATGTTCATTTAACGTAACGGATTTTCCTCGAAATAGTTCTGCATTTTCAGCCACGTGCGGATATTTTTATTCGAAAAGAATTACTTTTGGCTTTTATAACTTTAATATTAACGGTGTTACCGTTCGGTTGCAGTTAACTATGAGTGATAATCCGCCCGCACCGGTGAAGGACGACGACGGCAAGGACGGGAGCAGTGGAAAACATCGCAAACGAAGGGCGCCGTCTTCGAGCTCTGACTCGAGCACCAGCTCGTCAGACTCCTCGAGCTCATCAAGTGGCTCGCGACGAAAGCGCCAAAGGAGGCAAAAGCGTAAGAAGTACCAAAACCGTAAGTTTGACAAATTATTTGAAGAAATAAAATCGCTTAAAAATCAAGTGGCAACTGGGCAACGTGGTAACAATAATTGCGACTACAGTGACGATATTGTAGATTTGAATGTTAGCCACGAGGACAGCAGAGAATTGTATGGGCATGAAGTTCAATTCATTCCTGCCATAAATCATGAAGCTGACCTTAACGTAGCCGTTGCCACTATTACTAAAGAACCGGTTGTGCCACGTGCTTCAGCAGAAATGCTCCAGCAGCTATCAGAGCTTCAACGCTTTGATAATGAGGATTGGATCAACGTGCGCTATGCTGAGGTCCAAAAATCATACCTTCATACCCCTGGCTTTACACATCTCGAGGCAAATGATGAAATAAGGCGTTACGATAATTCTAAAACTACGTGCAACACCGAGAAAGCTTTTGCAGGCGTAACATACGCGCTGCTAAAACAACGAGACGTTCTCCAAAAGGAGATGAGGGGTTTCTTGACATGGGCCAGTCAAGCCGAAGCTTTGTCATACGATGATATTCATTCCAAGATTTCAGATATCTTCACGACTGGCGAGTACACCAAAGCTTCTAGTGACACATTCCAGCTAGTTTGTGGTCACAGAGCGGAAATAGTACAGCATAGACGGGAAGCCATCCTAGCTGCTGTCAAGGACCCGTATTACAAGAGTACTTTGCGCAAAATACCGCCCACGTGTGCGAATTTGTTCAACGCGGAGAAATTCAGCGCCGTGCTGGAAAAAGCTGGTGGAGTCAAAGATGTCTTTTGGCCCAAAGAAAAGGATCGTGCTATGTCTTCTGCTCCGCAGAAAGATCCTGGAACTTCGTCTCAAGGCCAACCTGGCACGAGACCTGTAAAACAAGCCCAAAGCTATAAAAACGACCCGCGCCCGAAAAATCCCACCGGGCATTTTCGTGGACGCGGGGGTAAGTATCCCAGCAGCAACACCAGAGGCCGAGGTGGGCACTCAAAAAGGGGGGGCGCATCATACTCTCCCTCATCCCACCGGGATAGGAGAGCACCAACCAAACCCAGATATTGACTATGCCAGAATCTTTCGTGCCGGCCAACTGAGCAAATTTTACACAGAATGGGAACTGCTGGGGGCACCGCCCTACATTCTCAAGCTGATAAAAGGTTATCGTATACCATTCAAGAGCAAACCACCTCTATGCCTGCCAAAGTGGCACAAAAACATAACTCCTTACTCAAACGAGATGACGCAAGTTATCGACAAAATGCTATCCCAGGGTGTGTTAAAGTTGGCGGGATACTCCCCCAGTTTCATTTCAACGATATTCTTGAGACCCAAAGGCGACGGCACGCTAAGGCCAATTTTCAATCTGAAAAACTTAAACTGGTTTGTTTACACAGAAAAATTCCGTCTGATAAACATCCACCGGGTGCCAGACTTTCTGCAAGCCCGAGACTGGTTGGCGAAGATCGATCTTCACCAGGCCTATTTTCATCTACCAGTCTCGCCCAATCATCGATGCTTTTTGCGATTAATTTACCAAGACAAACTAATGGAGATGACGTGCTTACCATTCGGGCTCAGCTCAGCCCCGAAGACCTTTGCATCCATAACAAATTGGATTGCGCAATACCTCAGGGATCAAGGGGTACGACTCCTAGTGTACCTCGACGACTTACTTATAGTACATCAAGATCCCACCACATTAAAGAGACATGTCACGTTAACTGTGAACTTACTACAACGTCTCGGGTGGAACATCAACCAAGAGAAAAGTGTTTTCTCTCCGAGAAAAACTGTCGAATTCTTGGGCATCGTTTGGGACACCTGGACCAACACAAAGTACCTCCCAGAGAGATTGGCTTCCAAAATAGAATGTCAAGTATCGAATCTGATGGCGTCAGGCAAGGCCAACCTGGTCCAGTTGCAACAGCTGACAGGCCTGTTAAATTTTGCCAGCTTCGCTGTCCTGAGGGGGCGCCTACACTATCGAGCTCTACAAACGAGAGCGAACGCGCTCTTGCGCGTCAAAACAGCAAAACCCTCACCGCTGCCGTTGAATGCTCTCAACGAACTTCGATGGTGGCTTCAGCATTGCCGAATGAGCTCAACGATTCATTCGCCTGCCCCATCTCACTACTTGACGACGGACGCGAGCGATATAGGATGGGGAGCCAAGTTGGATTACGACAGCCTGATGGGCGATTGGGAAGTTACAGAGCAGAACCTTCATTGCAATCACAAAGAGATGATCGCCATCCACAACGTCTTGCGAGATCATTGTCGGCGCCTGAGCTCAAAGGCTATCCTAATTCAGTGCGACAACAAAACTGTCGTTTCATATCTCCGCAACGAAGGAGGAACCAAGTCGCCCACCCTAACAGATCTTACTTACCGGATTTTTCAAATCCTAGATCACAACAACATACACATGACCATCTATCACATTCCCGGGAATTACAACGGCCATGCCGACCGCCTTTCTCGCAAACAGAGCCAGCCGGAGTGGCACCTCCTCCCTCAAGTGACGAAGGTAGTCTTCGAGAAATGGGGTGTTCCGCACATCGACCTATTTGCGTCCCGCCATGCTCATGTAGTAGATACTTACTGCACCCTCGACAGGACCGACAAGCAAGCAAACTGCTACGATGCACTGGGGAAAGCGTGGAATTATCCGCTAGCTTGGGTGTTCCCACCACCTTATCTGATCCCAAAAATGCTGGCGCATCTGAACAATGCACAAGGGACCTTCCTGGTTGTGGTACCACGATGGGAGAAGGTTTATTGGAGGCCAGATCTGAAGAGCAGAGCTCTTGCCCCACCATTTACGATCAAAGAGCTCCCTCAAGTATTATTGGACGTGACAACAGGCCAACCACCGCCGAGAGCGTCGGAAATGACTTTAGAAATTTGGAGATGTGGGGGTGGAATAGGCACCTAGGCGATTGGACGGAGGAGCAAAAGACCTTGCTATCCTCGGGGTGGCGCAAGTCCACACTAAACACCTACAGACCGGCTTGGAATCGCTGGAAGGCTTGGGCAGACGACCACAATGTTGATACCTACAGTCCGAATGGCTCCCAACTGGCGAGATTTTTGGCTGACATTCATCAAAAAGAAGGCTTATCCCTGAGCACAATCCTAGTACACAAATCAGTGGTTTCGACCTTCTGTGACCCGAATGAAAGTCAGAAACTAAGTTCACACACCCTCGTAAAACAGGTACTAAAATCTATAGCGCTCACTAAGCCTAAAGCTAAAGCAAAGTCACCAGTTTGGGATATAGATAACCTCTCCGAGCATTTAAGTAAAAAGGATCCCAAGACATCAAGCTTTTACGAAGCGTCCAGGCACACAGCAGCATTACTGCTGCTATGCTCAGGTCGACGCGTACACGACCTCACATTGTTAAAAACATCTACTGAACACTGTACTATCTCTAGTGATAATATCGTTTTGTGGCCAGCGTTTGGATCGAAGACTGACAGCGCGACACACCGTCAGTCGGGCTGGAAATTGCTGGTAAACAATGATAACAAGGCTCTCGACCCAGTGTACTGGATTAATCGTTTGATCGAGCTGTCCCAACCAAGAAGGCTCTTGGCCAAATCCGATGACTTGTTTTTAACAGCAGTAGGAGAGCCTAGACCAGCCTCACGCACTGTCATCGGAGGTTGGGTTAAGAAATTGCTACAGGAAGCTGGCATTGAAGCTACACCAGGCAGCTTCAGATCAGCTGTGGCATCAAAGAATTGGATCGAAAATTTTCCGCTAGACGACATACTTGCAAAAGGCAATTGGAAATCTGCTAACACATTCCAAAAATTCTATCGACGAGAAATCATCTCTGAATCCCGAAAAAGATCTAATTTATCCTCACATTTTGTACCAGAACAATGATAATAATGTTGATTATTTGTATTATCGCTTAAAATATACATAATATTGTTTTTGAAATAACTCTATTATTAACTAGTTTATATCTCCTAATTACCATTGAGATATTTAGTCACATTGGCATCATTTATCTATTAATTCATTAGTTCACAGCACCACCACCAGGCGATAACAAACACGTCTCTCATGTTTTAATTAGGCTTCGAATAAGGAACAGTACTGTTTAATTACGACGTTTTACCTAAAATTAAAACGTTCATTAAACATGCTTTCCTTATTCAAAGCCTAATTACTTTTAATCCTGCCTGGTGGCATTTACAAGAGACGCAATGACACGAAATTTGAGTTCGACAACTCAACTGCCTATGGTGGCGCCCTGCGGCGGAAACTGGAACTAAAAATGTTGTTTAGGCGGAAACGGATGGCGCAAGCGGGCGGATGTACGTAGGTACAGACAGGAAACGAACGATGCTACTCTCTCATGTTTTAATTAGGCTTTGAATAAGGAAAGCATGTTTAATGAACGTTTTAATTTTAGGTAAAACGTCGTAATTTAGAATACCCTTGAGATGAACGATAATAGTCCCTGTCGCATTGTAATAAGAAAAAGTGGAGAGTTTATTAGGTGAAATGGACTCTATAAAGCTACTCCTACTAGATACCTGAATAGACCTGAGTAGACTTATATATTCGTTGTTCTCTGCCTCGTAACCAAGCCATAAAATCCAAAAAAAAAAAAAAAGTTGTTCTCTGTGGTTCTGTCAAGTATAAAAAAAAGCATCTGTCATTTCTGTCAAAGTTAATGAAAGTTAGTTGGCCAAACAACAAACAGAGCGAAATGAAATCGCAGATTTGCGTCTAAATTATAGTTGATTGGGGATGGCATATTCCTAAAACTCCTACAGTCGCGTGTAACAAGAAAACGTAAGTACCAAAGTTCTTTCGCCAAAATAACCTATCATTTAGTGCCTAAACATAACCTCAATTTGGACAAATAGTTTGGTAGTTTGGATTTACACATTAAATGTATTATTCCCATATTCTTCAGATAAATATCCCAAACACTGGCAGAATCTCCGTACCAAGCAACTAAAATAAAATATCGCTTAAAAAATCACAAATATAACCTAAAACTGTCAACTTTCAGCATGGTTCACATCGTTCAGAAACCAGACGTAGCCGCAGCCATGGGCCGAAAACGCAAATTGAAAGCCCAAGCAGCCGCCAGCGAGCCCAAAAACATCAAACTACACGGTAACAAAGGCACCGATGAGCCATTGACCGTTGACTTACACCAAAACGAGACCGCTGACAAACTTAATACTGAACTAAAAAAGAACGAAATCACTGGCATCATTTCCCCGATCAGACCCAAGTCTAGAGGCAAGAGGAAGAAGAAGAAGAAGAAGAAGAAGAAGACGGTGGCTTCAGAGGTAACGCAGAATGAAATGAGCGACAGATTCCCTATATTGAAGAACTCAGATCTGGTTTCAAAGTTTATGAAAGTCTCCATGAACAATAATCAAAAAGGTTTGTACTTATGTACGGTTGCACTATAATTTTAGTGGCCACAAACCATAGCTGTGAGCTGCCAGCCGTTGGGCTGAGCTGGAGCAAAGCCAGAAGCGTTGCTGAGGACAGGAAGGCGTGGCGTGATCTTGTAAAGGCCCTCTGTACCTCTGGGGTACTATAGGACAGCAACAACAACACAACCCATAGCTAGGATTTCTGTCTAAATTGATAAACTGCATATTTCTTTAGTGGAAATAATTTGGAATACCTTCCGGTTATGATGAAAAGATAATTTATTTTCTTTTTCAGGAAGGATACGTCAGTTACTAAAAGACAGCTTGAAAGGCACATCAGACGTCATAATGCCTGAAGTCATTAACACCAAAATCCTCAACATTCTTAAGTCTGCAAGTAAGTGACTGTATTTTTTGGCTCTGCACTTTTGTAACGGTGAAATCAGTGGGGTTCAGCCAATTTTTTAGCTTACATTGACTAATTAGTTGTTGTATTGTTGTTTTGTGGCCAATTTTCAAAAGGTTTCTGCAACTCAGCATAAAATGAACAGTCAGCAACATAATAGGATACCCCTTTTACGGCTGGCGTCCACTAGAGGCGGATCGGGCCAGGGCGCATCGCAAGATCACAACGCAAAAATCCGCCTGCCTGTATTTATATGAAACAGCGTCCACTAGCGGCGGACTATATTGCGCTGTGGCCCGCCCCGCCCCGATCCGCCGCTAGTGGACGCTGTTTCATATAAATACAGGCAGGCGGATTTTTAAGTTGCGGGCGGGTCGGCCCGATCCGCCGTTAATGGACGGCTAGCTTTAGAATATTTATCACAATCTCCCACAGACGACCTCACAGACACTGAGCTAAGAAAGATCCGCATTCTCTACAACATGTTAAAGACAGTAAGCGTAGAGCAAGAAAGCCTTGTGAGTCCCGCGGTCAAGAAGTCTCCCGAGGTGAAGATAGCTGGCGATGACACGGTGAAAAAGGGCAGCGATGAGAAGGCGGTGAAGAAGACCAGTGATGAAAAGACCAAGGTAAATATGCCTGTAAATGGGAGGCCTGGAGACCCTCAAATACAGATCTTTGATCTAATTTAGACTCCTAAAAAGATGGCAAATATTAAACCTTGACAAAATAAACTGAGAGATTATTAGTCATGCCAAATAACAGAAGATGATCAATGGAAAATCCTCTGATAATAACATATCCTGACAATAACCTCATCTAATTATGGCCAAAAGGGCCGATTGTAGATAACACAGGAAATATAAATAAAAATTTAGGCTCCAGTCTTTCCACAAATTCTTACCTATATGTGCTTTTCGGCGTATGTGTATAACTGCAATTTGTGGATTGAGAAATAAATTTATCTTTATCTTTAAGGTCCCAGAGAAGGTGAAAGGGCCTCGTAGGCATATCGTGTTCGTTGGGAATCTGCCCCACGACGTTACTAAGGAAAAGGTATGTAAGAGGTGTTTTTTACTATAATCCGTGCGGGATCAGAATGGGATAATACCTTTTGGAACTGAGAAGCTCGCGGTCCTGTAGCGTCAGCATTTCGGCAAACTCTAGTTGTCTATGGCAAACTCGCGTCGAAACTTGCTTGTGTTTTCTGTGCGCGCGGGTGTCTGCTCGAGTTTTATCACGTTTTATTCAATGAATGCAATAACATTGAATCCTTTTAGATTACAAACATTAAACATTTTTGTGTATTTCCAATTTCATAACCCTATGATAGAAGGAAGAACTAACATTTTTTTTACTACTACTACTACGCTACTCGAGAACTATCATTTTCGATTCAGTTCCAAAAGGTATTATCCCATTCTGATTCCGCACGGATTATACCTAAACTTTCGTAACAATTGCATACAATAGAAGAAGAGACTTGACGGCCCCCCCCGCACCTCTCCGCCACCCCGATGACGCCCGGTCCCGTCCCGCGCTCAGACCTCATACCGCTAAAGAGACCTGGGGCCTGCCTGTAGTATCTATGGGTTTAAAACTATATGTATCTCACTCTTTCGTTTGCCGTAGAGCGGGATGGACAGAGTTTTAAACGATATACACCGTGGAATTTTAGTGGTTTTAAAGCCGAAGGTATTTAGTTGCACTCGTGATCCTGAGCTAATTTCCAAAATTTTACTTCAAAACGAGCGAAAAAAAAAACACTTCCCAATACAAACGGCTATCGCCAATCGACACCATTTGTATGGAGAAGTGAATTTTTTTTTGCGCATTTTGAAATGAAATTTTGTAATTTGGCTCAGAATCACCAGAGCAACAAAATACCTTCGGCTTTAAAACCACTAAAATTCCACGGTGTAGATACTCTCTAACACCGCCTCATGCTACGCAAGCTGGGGCCTTAGCCTGTAACGCAATGGCGTATCGATGGCGTCCCAGCAGGAGGACAAAACCGGGGTTTCCTCGTTTTTCTCCTACAACCGGCGAACTAATCCTCTAGAATTAGAATCAGAATATTCTTTGCTGTACTACAAAAAACATTGAAAGGACCGACAGCATTAATAAATCGTAATTGAAGCCGTCAACATTGATTAGGTACTTTTTGGCACCATTGCGTTACATTTGCACCCCTGTATATCGACATGTCAAACCATGTGGTTTCTCAAGTCTCTTCTTTCGTAGAACGTATTCTACTATGCATTTGTA
Source organism: Zelleria hepariella (assembly GCA_949319315.1). NCBI lineage: Eukaryota > Metazoa > Arthropoda > Insecta > Lepidoptera > Yponomeutidae > Zelleria > Zelleria hepariella. The sequence continues at coordinate 3,194,844 of OX439385.1, read as the reverse complement.
ATAAGATTTCACATTATGTTTACTGATGTCCAATTCAAGCCCCGAATCTTCTCCTTTGTGCTATTGTGATTCTTTCTGTTCTTGCCTTGTGCAAGTCTACACTAATATTATAAAGAGGAAAAGTTTGTAAGTATGTATGTATGTAGGGGGTAATCTCCAAAACTACTCATCCGATTTACAAATTATTTGACTAATGGAAAGCTACGATACTGCTGCAAAAGCTAGTTTTTTATAAGTCTTTGGCCTTGGGTATCAGTTCTTAAATCCTAAAAATAGCTAATCCATGCCAAGCATCGCTTCAATGTCTACATACCTAAATGTTAACGCGCAAAAGGTCCTGAGAATCTTTAGGGGGCCGCCCCTAAACATTTTCTGGACCTTTCTATGAAATGGGATAAAGGCCTATGTTCTGTTTCAGCTGATGGAGCATTTCTCCGAAATATCAAAGGACATTGTGGACATCCGGTTACCGAAGCCAGAGGATGAAATGAAGAGTGCAATAGCTTATATCGAGATAAAGGATGACCACAATTATGAGGTAAGTACGAGTACCTATTCTCTAAGGCTGGGGCTACATCAGTCTGTCTGACAGCCTAACCTAATGCTAAAATACGTTTTAGATTTTTTATACTTCGTCTTTTGGAGCACATTTTCCGCGCCCATATGTCATAAAATTCATACACCTATATCCTCATATTTTCTATAAGTGTTTCATACGGTTCTTTAGCTCTTCCAATCGCATCGAAGATAGCTGTCTGTCTGGTGTAGCCACAGCCTTACCTGATATAATCCGCGCGGGATGAGAATGGGATGCGACCTTTTGGAACTGAGACGCGCGCGGTAAGCAAACTCGCGTCGAGGAAACCTTGTCAAAGTAAAATAAAGTATGTTTTCGATTGACTTCGACAAGGTTCCATCCCATTCTCATCGCGCGCGGATTATAGATACGCAATTTTTTTTTTTTGATACTTCGTCTTTCGGCACTTTTTTCTGGCACATTCTCCGCCCATATCTCGGGATAGAGGTGTGTGGAAGACCACCCATGACCTCTATCCTAGTATTTTCTATAATGTAGTGTTTTGTCAACAGTTTGCCCTATCGAAGCATCACACAATGCTGGGTAACAGAAGAATCAACGTGCTGTATACAACAGGCAAAGACAGCAAGGTTTCAAAGGCTGAGGCTAAGGTCGGTACCTAATTCTAGTCCCTATATTTTGTCTATGCTAGATACAGGTCGAAACATGGGTTTGATACCTGAAAGATTAATTTTTAACCACCAACCAAAATATAGGTGTAAAAGGTTTGTGTGTGTGTCTTTGTCTGTATGTAGCACCGTAGCTTATTAGAAAGCACGTTTTCTAGCAAGTGTTCTTAGATATTGTTTTATCAAAATCGGTTCACCCGTTATTTGAGATAGGTACCTACTTGTGCTAATTAGAATTTTTAATTTAAGGCGCTGGGCATAGTGAATTAGCCCACGCGCAAAAAAAATTCACAAAATCGATTCCTGTATCAAATACACTAATAAAATAGAAAATGTTCACATATCAAACCCTAGGTGATATTCGTGTTGACATTCATAAAAGTTTTAAAGATATTTTGATTGAAAAAAAATAGGCGGCGCACTTTTTTTCAAGCAAAATATCTTGCAATCTGTTATGGATATCAACATGAAACTGGCTGTGTTCGATAGGTCTCAACTAATTCCAGGGTTTGATATGTGAACGTTTCCGATTTTTTTTAGTGTATTTGATACAGGAATCGATTTTGTGCATTTTTCTTTGCGCGCGGGCTAATTCACTATGCCCAGCGCCTTAATCGTTTCGTCTATTAACTAATTGGTATTACTTCGGCTCATAGGCGCCCTGAGGATATTGGAAAAAAAGTATACTAACGGAGTGGTAAATGTAAAAAAACTATATTGTTCATTTCAATAAGGGCTATTTTCGAGTGTTTTGACGCTCAAAGGTTGAGTGGATTTCTTAGAGAATAGAGGCGCTGCACGCTGAGCTATATTTTTGTTGCATTGGCGCCACTAGTGTGTCTATACCGCCCTCTTAAGGCGCCGTGCATAGTGAATCGCCCGCGCGCAAAGAAAAATGCACAAAATCGATTCCTGTATCAAATACACTAAACAAATTGAAAATGTTCACATATCAAACCCTAGAATTGGGTGAGACCTATCTAAAACAGCCAGTTTCCTGTTGACATTCATAAACGTTTTGAGATATTTTGCTTGAAAAAAAAAAGACGGCGCACTTTTTTTCAAGCAAAATATCTTGCAATCTGTTATGGAAATCAACATGAAACTGGCTGTGTTAGATAGGTCTCAACTAATTCTAGGGTTTGATATGTGAACATTTTCGTTTTTTTAGTGTATTTGATACAGGAATCGATTTTGTGCATTTTTCTTTGCGCGCGGGCTAATTCACTATGCCCAGCGCCTTAAGGCAACACAAAACTGGCTGTTTTAGATAGTTCTCACCTAATTCTAGGGTTTGATATGTGAAAATTTTCGATTTTTTTAGTGTATTTGATACAGGACTCAATTTTGTGCATTTTTCTTGGCGCGCGGGCTATTCACTAATTTCACTATGTACAGCGCCTTAAGTAAAGGAAGACCCAAGAAATTTAGGCAGTGTTATCTTTGCCAACAGAGCAAGTCAGCCAAGATGATCGCCCTCCAGAAGCAAGGCAAGCTGCTGGGCAGCGTCCCCTTGATCAGAAAGAGGAGTCAGCGACGCAAGAAGATGAAGATTGCCCTGGCCAAGGCAGCTGCCGTGGAGGAGGCCAATCTTTGAGTCAATAAGTTTAGAAAAAAGTTGAGATTTGGTACTTACTGACAAGATGATTTGATTTGAAAAATATTAAAAGCCTTTGTTAAAAGTTTTCCTTTTTTTCTTTATTAATATATTTTTATCATTATTTTTATATTGGTACCAGATGTCTTATCTCACGAAAGCGGATGAGCCATACTTGTGTGTGTAAAGTACATGCACATTGTTTTTGTGTGTGTCTTTGAATTTTGGATTTTTCAGTTACGCACACAAAAGCGCGCGTCTATACTCATTACAACCACAAGTATAGCTCATCCGCTTTCGTGAGATAAAACAACTGTATACAACCTACCGTACTCAATCAATACAATGCTCTCTCCCCCAATATTCCTAGAGCGGGATAGGTATCTAACAGGTACCTACTTACGTATACATACAGTGGTGCACTAGCGGAACCCGAAGCTCATTGGGTTCAACCAAAATCCTGGATCCGGCTATACATCGGTTGTATCGGGCTATACAGTATAGTATTTTATAAAAATACCTAGGTTTTTCTTAAACACAGAATACCTTCCTTTACATCAATGCCAACCTTTTTATTATTTCAATTCCCATCTGCGATAGAAGGGCATTCATTCTTTCTTTCCCAGTAAAACTCAAATTAAATAATGTCAGTTTCAATTCATTCTTGACACAATCATCCCTAACCGGTAAAAATATACTTACCTAGTGGCATATTTAACTGCTTTGGGATTAAACGCTTGAAATGCCGGATCTAGATTGTCAAAAGCATGTGTTCCCGTGAAACTTAGTAGTCTTAATCCGGCATCGGAAAATTAATACGTCAATACGTGGTTTCCCGCTTTGTTAGCGGTCTTTTAAAACCCTGTATACGTATTAGGCATTTATCAGATTGTGAAAAAGATAAGAGCTATTTTCAGCAAATAAACTGGTTTTGAGGTAGTCCTCAAAATCTGTTTATTTACGGGTTTATTTGCTAGTGCAACGGTGCGGATTTTTTTTAAAGAATAAGTACACACGTCAGAGTCGTCGTTTGTTGTAAAGTCGCCCGTAACGTAACCGAGTAGAGTCCTAGCGTGTAAGGGTCGACGTGCTGTCGTGGTACGAGACCGGAAACTTGCATTTCCCCAATTTTCTTTTGTCGATTTTCATTCGCTGAGTATCGGATTGGCAGCTTTGTCCCTTTTTTTCTACAGAAATATAAAATACGCAACTCAGTGGCTACAAAAGGATAGAGACAAAGGAACATTTTAATCAGCCCGCGAGGCAGTCGTCCTATAAAAATATAAACATGAAATTGGCATTTCTAAGAAGGACGGAATATGAAAGCGATTATTGAAATTGTCGGAATTTTTCAATAATACGATCTGTCGGAACTCTGAGCTATGTTACCTACATTGTTGCCTATCTAATAATATTCGTAGATAGGTACGGTCGGCCACAGTCACAGATACTCCATGGCACCTCTTACTGCGCGCAGCATAAGGGCGCCAATCGAACAAAAAGGGGTATCCTAGCGTGTGGCCGACTGTACACACGACAGCACGTCGACCCTTACACGCTAGCACTCTACTCGGTTACGTTACGGGCGACTTTACAACAAAAGTGTACAGTCTGACGTGCTGTCGTGTGTACCTACTTACTTCGTATTTTGTGCAGACCTACAGGGTGCACTCGAATTCGATAGCGAAATTCCAAGTAGGCTGTCTACTCATCAATACAAACAGCTTGTACTAGGTGGCGACAAAAATGGAGCGAAACAAACATCCGCTGTTTCATACATATGGCGCAGTACTGAGTCGACCTTTTGTATGGAACAGCTGATATTTTTTTCACTCCATTTTTTTCGCCACCTAGTACAAGTTGTTTGTATTGATCAGGAGATAGCCCACTTAAAGTTCCGCTATCGACTTAGAGTGCACTCTGTAGATACATAGCTACCTGCTAGACAAGCTTACTTAGATGGTGTAAACAAGGACATAGGTAAAGTCATTTGTTACCAACTAATCGGATCATAAATCCTAACTAGGCCCTTTCATCTGTGTTCGATGACTTAAGCAGCTTTCAGCTTTCCACTCACACTAGATGAGTGAAGCCACCACTGGGACGCTTCAGCCTATCTACCAGGGACTTGTTTGGATGGAGTACGTTCGCCCAGTACACAAGGCAGCACGCCGACCCTTAGACCTTTGCTAATTTCAATGTCAAGCTCAAGGTAGTGTCTATTAATATGCTGGCAGCTACTCAAGCTCGAGGCTCAAGCTTGAGCTTGAGCTTGACACTTAGCCCAGTTTCATGGGGCGCTAAAATCATAATACCATATCGTCACATTATGGGCGAAAGGTGAAAATGTATTCACTGTTCATTACTTTTCTGTTTTTACAAGTTCTTTTAGTAGGTAAAGAAAACGGCCAAGCCACATATTTTGATTAAGGTGTAGAGTACTGTAGAGTTTGTGAAGTTAGGGCTTGTAGAGTTAAAAGCTTGGCTCTACATGAGATCTGATAGCTTTTTGACAGTGCGAGGTGTATGGTCTTGACGCTATTGCGATCAAATTGAAAAAGTTTTAAAATGAATATCTCTTTGAATAAGCATCGTAATGCTTTGATTTTGAATACTTTGTAATGTTTATTCAAAGGTTAGGCTGTATTATTCAATAAAAACACAAAATGCGTCTTAATTTGTAAAATATTAAATTTTGTAAATTTCGCCATATTGCGGCCGTATTGGAAAAATGCGTCAAGGGTAGAGGGGCTCGTCTTGGCAACATTTTTTGTATCGAGAAACAATCACGAAAAATGCGAAAAAAAACCCACGCAAACAGAGTCATCGATCTTCCCGCGGTCGCCAATAAAGACAGGACACGAAGACAAACGAAGAGAAAGCGTTTATTTATTTGTTTATTTGCGTTCGGTATTAAGATCGACGCCCGTGCGGGCTTAGGAAGAATATTAGGGCTGGTGTGTAGTGCAAGCTGTAAGATAGGCGACGACAGGAAATCAATACCTACCAAGAAATCATCATCATCATCATCAATTCCTGTTATCCCTAATCAGAGACATAGGGCCTTCGATCAAGGATAAAACTAGATACAACATAGAACTCTGAAATGTGTCTGGAAAAATAGATGCCCAAATTGTCTTTGGGAGCTCATTTGCTCGTAGTCCATGCAATTAAAGTAAAACTGTACACTAATGCAATAAGGTTGACATTCGAATATTAGACGTATGGTCGAAATGATGTTTCGTATTGTTCTATTGCTGATATCTTTTGTTTCTGTGGGGACAAGTTTTTAATGCGGATTCTATGGAATTTAGTTCGGTGCATAGGGCTCTTAAAACAGCTTTCCATTCTGGCCGATTTTGCGCCTTCATCTCAAGCTCGGATAAGCTCATCCCGAGAATGTTTGCTTCCTGTTGCACTGATCGACGCCAGGTAGTTTTAGGGCCCCTCTTCCGTGATCCAGTTGGACACCATTTAAGGGCAATTTTGGAGGGGTGGTTTTCGGGTCTTCGCATAGTATGACCTATCCAACGTTACCAAGAAAATAAAAATAAACATTCAGTTTCTGTTTGAATAAAAACTGAAGTAAATTTTCGGACGCGTTGTCCTATTTCAACAAACAATTTCGTGGGGAAGTTCCTTCCTTTGACTTGCAAAATTTTATGCTAACGTTTACGGAGTCCCTCAGAGTAAAGTTAGGGATTCTTGGTTAAGGTAGGACGATAGCAACGTGGCGGGAAATTCAAAATTTTCACAGACATTTACTGTTTTTAGCTAAACTGAGCTATTTTTGTACAGCGATTTTTCGTTCGCGGCAATAACATAGTATTCTTTTCATTATTGTAAACAACAGAACAGCCGATTATGTGTTCTGGTGTACGAAGCCGTGGCACTGCCCAAAAAACTTGTCGTAGAACAGAACACATAATCGGCTGAATTAATTGTCGTTCTGTTGTTTACAATAATGAAAAGAATACTATGTTATTGCCGCGAACGAAAAATCGCTGTACAAAAATAGCTCAGTTTAGCTAAAAAAAAGTAAATGACTGTGAAAATTTTGAATTTCCCGCCTCGTTGCTATCGTGTGAAACATCTATTTTTATTAACAGTTTATTTCTCAAATAAAACCCAGCCATAAAACGAGGGCTGTGTTTATATCTTCCAGTGTAGAGCAGTCCTAGAGGCAGATACATTAAATGTTGAGCCACCGCCGCCCTCCCGATGTCAAACTCAGTCGCTCTCCGATCGCCACCTGTGGCTCCCACCTCGGGAAAGTCCATCACGCGTTGGTTCCCTTTGTTGCCCCTAGACCTGCCGGGAAGTTCTACTAGTAGTACTTACTCGTAGGTACCAAGGGTTTCTGGTTTGTGGTTCTATTTATAGAATAAATAAGAAATCTGTGGTTATATCGGTGGTTCTATCGTACAGACATCCTGTTGACCAGTAGGTTACACCATGTAAAAAGAGTTTTGTAACACGTTGTATTTCTTCAATAAATATCTTTTTCATGTAATTAGCTTCCTACCAACATTGTTGTTCCATTGAAAATCAGAGGCACTTAAAAAGATAAGCTCTACGTAGATAAAGATACCGGTTCGATAAAACCATTTACGTTAGCGATTATTCGTTCAAGTACCTACCTAGCGAAAGCTTGCTGACCAGTCGGCGTGCTTTTATTTATTAAAAAAAACAGTGTCCAATCCTATACTAATTAAAATGTTAAAGGGGTAGCAGTATGTAGGAAGTTCCTGCCTAGGTACAGTCGGCCACACGCTAGGATACATCTTTTTGTTCGATTGGCGCACTTATGCCGCGCGTGGTAAGAGCTACCATGGAATATCGTAGACTGTGGCCGGCCGTACCTTACAATAAATTAAATCTTATAAAACTTTCATACAACAGGTACTCGCGACCCATAAATTGAACACCTACGACGCAGATCTTCAAAACAATGATTATAACAATACGCCGATGTTACTAAAAGCAGTGCATAAAATACGCAAAACAAGTGAATACCGCGATGTATCTCATAAAAATTTTAATATTTCACCTATCGCTTTTGGTCCTAATCAAAGTAACCAAATCTCACAAGCATGACATCAACAAGTGGTTTGAAAAAATCAACTCTGAATTCGTCAAGTCCAACAAGATTTCCGCCGAGATTGCCTGGGAGTCTTCCGTCCACCCTGGCAACCCTGAACTTCCGGAGAAGGCGGCGAACGAGCGGAAGAGGATAGAATGGCAACACCGGACGTGTGGCAAGATGGCTGCCTTGCAGAACAGCCATTTATTGAACAACACGCAGCGAAGACAGTCGTATTTGTTGTGCAGAGGTCCGGTTTATAATTTTGATGAAGCGAGGTAAAAATCTTGAAATAAAACATTAAGAAAATATCTTTGGCCAGTACCGCATGCCTGCGTAGCATGAATAGCATGACCACCGTATCGAGTAAATAGGCCCAAATACAATACTTCCTCTCTTACTATTTTGCTCTACATAGAGTGGAAACTACACTGTACAGACTTAGATGTAGATATCAAGCTGTAAATAAACCCCGATATGGCTGAACGTATTAAGCCAGCAGATGTACATCATAGAGGCTACACAAATATGAGTATGTAACAAGCTTGATTTTATGAGACAGTATTATGGCCCGGTTTCTGAGTTGAGAATTTTGCTAAGCAAATGGGTAAGTATCGTCCTGTCTCTGCAGATTTCTCACAAAAGAGCGTGACAGAGCGATACGTAAAGTATGTGCTTAGTAAAATTCTCAACTCTGAAAACGGGCCTAAGCCTCACAAATCTCACAGTAAGTGCTTGCTTACATTTCAGAGAAACAAGCGCTCTATACGAAGAACTACAATCAATCTACTCCAACGCAGAAGTTTGTATTCCTGCAACCGACAGAAACGTCTCTAAATCAAACGTGACGCAAGTCGGGGACGCCATTTTGAATTACCTATCAACTGTCAGAGAGTATTTGAATTTCGAAGACCAATTCGATCCCATTGAGCTGGCAGCCAAACTGGCCGTTTCTAAAGAAAAGAAAAAGGGGTTTTGCCTCAAAGGAGAGGCTGAGTTTGATGATTTATTCCAAGGGTCAAGGAATGAGAACGTACTTAGATGGTCGTGGCTCGTGTGGAGGGAAGTGGTTGGACCTCCAATGAAGAAACCTTTTAGGAGACTTGTTGACGTGGAAAATGTTGCTTCAATACGCAATGGTAAGTAAGTGTGCTTCGACGACGTGTTACAAAGTCTATGATGCGCAACGCGACTTCTTCGCGGAGCAAAAAGATTCCGACGTGAAATCGTGATTTTTAAATGTCTGAGTGACCAGGAATAAGGTTGGGGGTGACAAAAGATCCCACTGGTTTTAAAATAAGAAGGGGGCTGGTTGGTTGTTCCTTCCAGGGTACCCAAACATAGGCTCGGCCTGGCGGGATGAGCTGGAGATTCCCAACCTTCGAGGGTACTGCCGGCGACTCTACAACTCCATCGAACCGCTGTACAAGTTGCTCCACGGTGTTGCCAGGTACTACCTGAGGCGGGAGTACGGAGATGTAGTGCCCGAGAGAGGAGCTATACCGGCGCATTTACTGGGTAAATAACTTCATACTTTTTGTTATTTTAACGTTAAAGACAAGATTTATTGAGGAACCGACCTCAACCGTGCTAGTTATAAGACTGCCTCGTTGGCTCGACTGTCATCCAACTAATTCGAACCTTGACCTATATACATACAGGTCCAAGAGTCCAACTGGTCGTGACTTCTGGCAAAAGACATTCACAAAGAATTGAGAATTTTCGTATCAACAGTTTAATTACTAGAGTTCTTTTATTTAGTTTTATAATTTTCTCAGGAAATCTGTGGGCGCAGGATTGGCGGCCACTGGTAGACTTGATAGTTCCCAGTGATCTAAATATTGACCAAAGCCTAAAAAAGATGAATTGGACAGTCAATCACATGGTTAGTATATTTTTCGATGTGGAATGTAGAGCAGAACATCGATAAAAAAAATGTGTCAGAAAAATCCTATTAAATATTTGTAGTTCATCTACCTACGGATTAACTGGCTCAAACGATTTTATGGTCTTAGAGTGAAACAAGCAGCATTAGTTCCGAGGGCATACTACAGTTAAAATTGTTTTTTTTTTTTTTAAAGGTGAAAAGAGCCGAGGATTTCTACCAGTCAATGGGTCTGCCTCCAATGACAGCAACTTTTTGGCGGCAATCAGTGTTTGCGCGCCAAAACAATTCCACCCGCTGTCACGGCACCGCCGCCGACATGTTCAAAAATGGTGACTTCCGGTAAGTGTTGCCAAGATAATCGTTTATTAAGGAGACCCTTTAGTATTTGGATCAGCTGCAAATTATTTTGGCGCGTACCTAAACGTCTTTTCAGGTTACTCTATTGTGCGGGTACCTCTGCTGAGGATCTGTATGTAATACATCATGAGATGGGCCACATTCAATACTACATGGCTTACGAGAAACAACCTGGGATTTTTAGGGTAAGTGGTATCTACACTTCATCATCTTCATCATCAGCCCGCTTATACTCACTGCTGAGTGAAAGCGTCTTGAAGATTCCAACTTCCGGTTGACACCTCTATCATATTCATTCTGTATTCAATCTAAAAGGGGTTACAAAAGTACCTAACTCTTTTTACAGGGTAATAGCACCCGATGATAGAGATCACAACCTAAATATATTTTTCGCTCCATGACGTGCCGTAAATTTTTAAATTAATAAAATGTGAACGATGTGGCGGGAGAAAAGTATTTTTTAAATATTGTTTTCATTGACTTTTACAATGTTTTAACAACTCAAAGCTATGTAAATGCACCTACACGCACAAACATATTTTTAAATTTGAGCTAATAACAAAAACAAAAAAGTTATGATATTTTTTCAATTTTGAGGTTATAAAATAAAAATTGTTTTTTTCAACTTTTTTTTACAGATTTGACATCCTGTTGACCAGTAGGTTACACCCTGTAAAAAGAGTTAGGTACTTTTGTAACACCTTGTATATTATTATAATTAATCTACTTTGTTTTGCTGTAAAGGTCCCAGTACACAATGGCCCAAGCACAACCATGAAAATGATCACCAATTGCCCGCCAACATTTTCCAATTCCCCCTGTAGAGACGCACTGGTGGTGGCCTGTAGTGGACCAACATGGGCCAATGCCCCAGGGCTCCAGAGCCTGTATTGATTATGATATAATCACCCTACTTATTTCTTCGACAGCAAGGTGCAAACACCGCCTTTCACGAGAGCATAGGCGACGCGATCATGTATGGAGTGCTGTCACCACAACACCTAAACCGACTTGGCTTGGTCAACGATTCCATACTCTACACCACGGAACAATATGGCGACGAAGACGATGTTTCTGACGAAAACGAGAGTTTTGATCTTGAAATCCGGCCAGAGGATGAAAACCATCAAAGTTTTAATGAGATCGGTAGCGAAAATACTACTTACAAGAAACTACATGGAATAAATGACAAAGAAACTAATAACGAAGACCATGATGTTAAATTCACGACAGACGAAATCTTGCTTCTAAAACAAGCTCTGAATAAATTACCACAAATACCATTTTCGCTTCTCATAGATGAGTACAGATGGGAGTATTTTGAAGGCAGGATCGAAGAGGGTTCGGTCAATAAAGAGTTTTGGGCTAAGGCTTTCGAGCTACAGGGCATTGCTGCGCCTAGTCGGAGAGATGAAGAGTACTTCGATGTTGGAGCCAAGTTTCATGTCCCGGATAACACGCCTTATATTCGGTACGTTTAGCTTAATTTTGCAATCACTTCCATATTACTTAATTTGCATTAGGGTTTAGTTTCAGCAAATTACTACCAACGAGCAACAAAGAAGAAATGGTTAAGAATTCGCTCAAAATACTTATCCTACCAACAACATTTTAATGTAAAAAATTCTGCCAAGACGAGAGCATACATCTCGCATTGTCAAACAGCTATCAGATCTCAAGTAGAGCCAAGCTTCTAGCCCTGCAAGTCCTAACTCTACAAGCCCTAACTTCACAAACTCTGCATCTTAGTCAAAATATGTGGCTTGGCACTTTCACCATTTAGCTTTCTAGGACTTCAGGAAGTACCCTATGATTTTGATGACCATCAGTGGAGTCAGTTACGAAATCGGGGTTTTTTAGACATCAATTAAATCTAAAGTTTAACACTGTGTGTAAGAACTAAGGCCTTTGCATCTACGTAATGAGATGATTTATGCAGCGTCCAGTGGCACCTTCACGCACACTAGATGGGTGAAGAGACCACGCAGCGCTGCAGTGCCTGGGACATTGTTTTAGATGGAGTAGGCTTACCCAGCAGCGCCTATACCATCCTGACAGCTTAGTCGACCTAGACCACAGGAAAGACAGGACAATACGTGTGGAGCCAACAAAGCCGCGGGTTTCCTCACGATGTTTTCCTTCACAGTTAGCGAGTGGTTTTGCTACTTCAAATTCACAAATGTACGTAACTTTGAAATTAAACAAAGTCATAGATAAATGCCCGCACTGGGAATCGAACCGGGTACCTCATGCTTCAGTGTCCACTGTTCTACCCACTAGACCACCACCGCTCTGTGTGTAATGAGTCCACTATTAGACATCATATCCCGAGAATTTTGTTAATCGTGCCGCCAAGCATCGCGCTCCACCGATGCGTTATCTATGGCTCTAAAGCGATATTTATGGCTCTAAAGCGATATTTATGGCTATTCATGGCTCTAATTATATTCCAGGTACTTCCTGAGCAGCTTCCTGCAGGTCCAGCTGTTCGAGTCTCTGTGCAAGGCTGCCGTGTTCGGTCGTAGAGGGGTGCAAGAGCCCGTGCCGCCAAGCATCGCGCTCCACCGATGCGATATCTATGGCTCTAAAGCGGCTGGGAAACTTTTGAAGTGAGTCCCTTTTAGGAGCCTATTATGTATCTCTGGAAGGGATAGGGAAAATTGCTCTTATCGAAATAAACGACTTTTATAATAATTTAACGGTTTCACTTACTTTTATTAACTGTCGGAATAGCCGACAAAATGTGCAGCGCTTACGAAAGTTTAAGTTGTAAAATTGGGAAATAAAGGATCTTTATTTTTCGACTAATAATACGTATTAAAGATTTTTATTTATATTTTCCCGCAAATAAACCTGTTTTGAAGACTAGCAACTGTGCGTTTTTTTTTACAGAATAGGCAAACATGTAACTAATGAAAAAAAAAACGATTTTTTTAAAAGCGCCAAGAACTTGGCATGGTTTTCCACCATGATTGGCGATTTATGAAAAAATCTAAGCTCCTACATGATGTTTTTTTTCTTTACAGGGACATAATGTCTCGAGGCAGTTCCCAGCATTGGCGAGAGATCCTCCAAGCCACAACAGGCCAAGATGACATCTCAGCTGAACCGTTGAAGCGATACTACCGCCCCCTTTATAAAATTTTGGGGAAATTAGTTCGGAAGCATGGCATCCCCATCGGATGGTAGATTTTGCTGACATCCGCTGACTTAGCACAAGAATTAGACAACAAGGGCGATTCTGTCTAAAACTATTACTAATCTGACAGCACTAAAGTGACAGATAATGCACTAAAGTGACAGATAATGTACTAAAGATGACAGCTATCTGTCACTTTAGTACATTATCTGTCACTTTAGTGCTGTCAGATTAGTAATAGTTTTAGACAGAATCGCCCTTAACATCTATAATCCCACACCATGTAGATCAAAAGTGAGATATAGATATTAACAATTCTTGTCCTAAGCCACCATGCTTAGGATTTTCTTGACGCATAATAAAACAATGCTGTATAACAAAATAAATACACTTTATTCTTCTTATTATCAATTAAATAGTGCATTAAAATAAGATTTGTTTTTAACTAAATAAGCCTAAATTGGTTCACAACTAAATTAAAAATAATTTAGAAAAATAATTCGTAAAAGACGTATAATTTAATCGCGTTTTATCTTAATTTATATCCTTAATTTTAAATGATATTTACACTTGATTCACGATGGTAAAAAATATTGATTTAATTAAGTCACTATAAATAAATTGTAAAAATAACTGGATGGTAAGTACCTAATTAAACTGGTAAGTATTTAATATTTACAAATATTTGCAGAAAACTTATGTACAAAAATGCTAAGGCACTTAGGAATTACTATTCTTTACTTAGTAGAGTATTTTCGTCATATCCGGTAAAAAAAAAACACTTTCAGTAACTAAAAATGGCTGAAACTTCAAAATAAACATTTCGCCATTTTGAATTTACGGAAATTATTTTAGCTCCGCCCTTTTTTATAACAATAAAATGATTTAAAATAATAAAACATTAAATTGTTACAAACTTTCTCGTATCACATAATAATATCGTGGGGTCTCTAAAATAAACCCTCAAGCTTTTAAATCAATGAAGGGGTAGTCTGGGGTGCTGTTCCTTACGATACCCAATGTTTCAGGTATTTCACCCAAGCTGTCTTTTTCTTTAAAATAAGGTTCAACAAATTACGAGGTATAATACCGACCTAAATTATTAGGTAACAGTGATTATAAAGCAGTTTTGTCCCGTTAAAACACTTCTTTCCTCTGAGTCATGACAGTATCGCACCGTAGAGGTACCCAAGACAAAGTATACACAGTGAAATTTTAGTGGAAAACGTACATTTTGAACAGAGTTTTGATTATCGAATTCATATTATGGTGCATCCGCATCGCAGTTACTTTTTGCGGAGCAACATTTTGCAACATGATTACGTATTAAGTATGAAAGATATCCCCTGTAATTTCTAAAATATCCACCGTAAAAATAACCGTTTTCACAAGTTAAAAAAAAGATTGCCTATGTATTTCAATAAGGGCTATTTTCGAGTGTCAAAATGTTGCTCCACAAAAAGTGCGGTCTGCGATGTGGAAGCACCAATAGAAGTGTCGCAACAAAACTTGTTCACATCATACCCAGTTGAACAAAACCCATAGAAACCCGACCAAAATTTCACGGTGAATAGACATCGAATTTGCAATTTTAGTCGTGACGCTTGCCAGCGCTTGCCAGAGCCGCTGGGTCCCTTCATGCGTCTACGCATCCTCACTTGCTGACGCTGTCGCCTTGACAGTGTCGTCATCATGCTAGAGGGTGGTGGCGTGGCTGATCCAGTCCACCGTATGGGCCACCCGGTGGTAGATGCCCGGCTGGCCGCGGCTGGCGCAGGAGTAGCCGGCGGAGACCACGCCTATTAGGTACCTGGAGATGAAGGATAAAGGTTAGACGTCATTAAAAACGGGGTATAATCCGTGCGGAATCAGAATGGGATAATACCTTTTGGAACTGAATCGAAAATGACAGTTCTCGAGTAGGGTCAGTAAAAAAATTGTTAGTTCTACTTTCTATCATAGGGTTATGAAATTGGAAATACACAAAAATTTTAAATGGTTGTAATCTAAAAGCTAAAAGTATTCAATGTTAGTGCATTAATTGAATAAAACGTTATAAAACTCGAGCAGACACCCACGCGCACAGAAAACACAAGCAAGTTTCGACGCGAGTTTGCCATAGACAACTAGAGTTTGCCGAAATGCTGACGCTACAGGACCGCGAGCGTCTCAGTTCCAAAAGGTATCATCCCATTCTGATCCCGCACGGATTATACCTACCTATTCGTATTTACCTAAGCCTAAGTAACTTTTGGCATATTTTGGAGAGGATGGCAGGTGGACCAGGGCAGTAACGGAGTGGCGGCCAAGAACGAGACGACGGTCAGTAGGCAGACCAGCAGCCCGGCGGACAGACGACATCTCTAAGGCGACAGAGGGTCCGTGGATCCGTGCAGCTAAAGACCGAGGAGGATGGCGTGAAGTGGAAAAGGCCTATACCCAGCATTGGGCAAATGTGGGCTGAAAATGAATTACCTTTTGGTAGGGAAATACAAATACCACCTACCTGCCTGACTTTCTATGCGGAGGATGCTCTTGCTAGAAAGTCTTCATCATCATCAGTCCACCTCTGCCCTCTGCTGCGTATAGGCCTTTTTCCCCTCACGCTACCTCTCACGGTCCCTCGCCATCCGCATCCATAGACCCTCCGCCGACACAACGATGTCATCCGACCATCGGGCTGCTGGTCTGACCAACCTGGTCTGCCCACCAACCATCGTCCAATTCTCGGACGCCACTCTATTGCTGCTCTTGTTCACCGGCCATCTTCCCGCCTCGCCAGGTGTCCTGCCCATTTCTACTTAAGACTCAAGATCCTATCACCTATATCGTCAAGAAAGTTTTCTTGGGTTGCATATCGTAGATGGAAGAATAAAGTTTCTTAACCTCGAGCTTATGACCTCGGTCTTTGCACGTTCCATTCAGGCATAAGGATGAGATGACTTCGCGTTCCTGTACGGGGCCTCGGGATCGGTGGAGACAACTCGGCGGGATCCGTGGAGACATCCATCTGATCCCGGGATCGGTGGATACAACTCCCTAGTAGAGATAATGAATGAAAATTTAGACAAAGGCGACGTCTATGGCTTCTAGCTTCTTAACCCGGCTGTAAGAGTCTCTAGGGCCTAGAAACTCTAGGAACTTGTTTAGAAGTTCATCTTTCAGCGAAGCTCTTACCACCTCACAGACAGTTCTGTAAGTGTCCAGCGCCCTCTAGGATCTATTTTCTAAGTTAGTTCCACTCCAAACGAAGCTCGGAGCTTGCCTCACAGTTCCTTATACTGCCAGTGCTGCAAGTGTATAGCGCCATCTAGGGAGTAGTTCCTGAACTAACCATCTGCCGGTTCTCTCCAGCATCAGCGGGCCCCCGCTGTCTCCCTGACAGCTGTCCTTGCCGCCGCCGCGGTACCCGGCGCACAGCATCTCGGGGTAGATCACCACGTTTATGCCTGGAAAGATGGTAGAAGTTTGGGTTAGTGGAATTTATTGTCTTGCCAGGTAAGAAGGAATTAGAACCTGAATCTCAGACCAGATTTCACGATGAGGATCACGGGCTGGACCCCGTGATCCACGTCGTGAAATCTGGTCTGAGATTTTTTTTCGTGGCTTCTCCTCAAACAAAAAAACCCGGCCGTGTGCCAGTCGGATTTGCGCACTGAGGGTTCCGCACCTCCATACATTTTGAAAATATTTGGTTGTACTTACGGACTTTCGGTGCGTGAGTCCGACTCGGGCTTGAGCGTTTTTTACAGTTTTTTCGATAGAGCAAAAAATCTAAAAACACGTTTGTTGTATGGGTGTTCTTTAACCGATGAATTTCTCCTCCAAATTGTCTCCATTTAGTTTGCCGTTTAGCTTCATGTTGCTTATTTTAGTCTCTCACCATTAGCTCGGTGCCACCGCTCGCAGACTCGGTTGTCCAACACCGGGACATCGACCGCTTGTAACGTCCGGGGGCGAAGCCTCGAGCCGGGGCTGAGGGCTCCCCAGCCGGCCGCCCAGCCGTATTGGCCGAGGAAGTCGGAGCCTCGCTCAGGGAGGCAGATTGGCGCTAAAATGAGAAGAAGTTTGGGTTAATTTACTTATTGTGTGGTTGGATTATCCAGAAGGTCCGTAACACCACAGTATTGCAGAAGAAAGTAGAGATCCTGAAGACCATCCAAAAGAGGAAGCTAGAGTATTTCGGCCACATATTAAGAAAAAACAACAAGAAGTACAGCCTCCTTCAACTTATCATACAAGGCAAGATACTAGACAGAAGGAGACCTGGGCCCTTAGCCTGTAACACAATGGTGCCAAAATGGGCTTCCGGTTGACGATTTTAATTACGATTTATTTATGATGTCAGTCCAGTGTCGGTCCTTTTAATGTTATTGTAGTACAGCAAAGAATATTAAGAGTCTAATCCTAGAGGATTAGTTCGCTGGTTGTAGGAGAACAACGAAAAAATCCCGGTTTTGTCCTCCTACATAAGACGCCATTGATACGCCATTGTGTTACAGGCTAAGGGCCCTGGTAGACCCAAGATAATTATCATGGATGCAAAATCTGCGCGAATGGTTGGGGCAAAGCAACGGCTCATTGTTGCGTTTGGCGGCTTCGAAGGACGAGATAGCCGAACTGATCGCCAACTTACTCGTACTATAGATAGATAGATAGATAGAAAACTCTTTATTGTACACGAAAATAATTAACAAAGGAATTTTTTTTTTTTTTTTTTTTGTTTATTCATAAAACCAACCAGCTATTTACAGTTCTTATTAACTAGTCAAAAGATAATTTAGGAGCGAATTAAAGGTTTCCACTTAAGATAGGTATGGTAAAAATTGCTTTTTTTCTGAGCAGTGACTAATAATAATAATAGGGATCAAAACAAACTTTAACTTTAACACAATAATTTTGAATCAATGAAATATTTAGAAAATAGTACTAGATTGTGACGTCACAAGCTAGTATTTTGATACCAAACATCGTTTTAAAAGTTTTAAAAGTAAATCACTTTCAAATTGTCAACATCCATGTTAAGAGAAAATAACATACCTTATATTATTGCTTATTCTAAATCTAAGTATAAGAAATATGAAAAATACATAAATAGATATTATAATAAATAAATAAACCTAAATATATATATACATATAAATATGAACCATAAAACATATAGAAAAATATATTGTATTACATATTATTACTCTTCTTCCTTATTTAATATCGCAGTGATCGATTTTTTGAAAACAAATTTTGAATTTAAAAATGGGTCTGTATCTTCAAAATAGTGGTTGAATGTGTGGGCTAGTCTGGTGAGAACTTCATTTCTGCCGTAGTTGGTGTGATGGAAAGGTTCGTAGAATAGAGGTGTGTGTCGCGTGCGGCGTCCTGGTGTATTTAATCTGAGACCTGATAGAAGCTCGGGGCTATCCAATCTGCCGCGTACGATATCCCACAACAATCCCATATCCAGCACGACACGTCTGTTCTCTAGCGTAAGAATATTATAGTGGCGACAATCTGCTTCGTAAGTGTTGTTAGATCTACGAGTGCGATAATTGAGATAGTGGACAAACTTACTCTGAATCTTTTCAATGCGCTGCTTGTAAGTAATGTACTGAGGCGACCAGATGGAACTTGCATATTCCAGTATGCTACGCACGTACGCAAAGTAAACTATTTTTAAAGTTTCAGGTTTAGAGAAAGATTTGCATACACGCATAACAAATCCCAGGTTCCTGAAGGCTTTATTTACTATGGTTTCTATATGATTATTCATGCTCATTTCACTATCAAGGTAAACTCCCAAATCTCGAACCATATCGACCCGCTGAATCACAACGCCATTAAAATTGTAGATATAACTAATTGGTTCCTTTTTACGTGTGAAACTAATACATAAACATTTAGATATGTTTACTGAGATTCTGTTCTCTGTATAATAATTATATAATCGATCAAGATCTAGCTGAAGTCTTAAGCAGTCTTCTGTTGTTTTAATCCGAAGAAATATTTTTTTATCATCAGCGTAAAGTAGGTGTCTAGAGTAAAGGAAACAGTGATTAATGTCATGTATGTAGGCGTTATAAAATAGCGGGCCAAGATGAGATCCCTGGGGAACACCGGATGGGATAGTAACATAGTTTGATTTGAATCCTCCAACTACAACAGCCTGGGACCGGTTTGTCAAATACGAGCGCACCCATCTCAGAAGGTCGCCGTGGATTCCCAGTTTTTGCAACTTTGCCAGTAGGATCATGTGGTCCACCCGATCAAAAGCCTTTTCAAAATCGGTGTAGACCGCATCAACCTGTCCGCCATTTTCCATCTGATTAATAACGGAATTTGTAAAATTAGCCAAGTTAGAAATTGTTGAACGGTTTTTTAAAAAGCCATGTTGTGCGCTTGAGATTCCTCTTGCAATAGTAGGGTAAATAATATCAAAGACAATTTTTTCTAATACTTTACTGAGAATATTCAAAATAGATATGGGGCGATATTTTTCTATATTAGTTCTAGACCCGCCTTTATGAACTGGGACAACATGCGCCCTTTTCCATTGCTCGGGGAATATTCCTTCACTCAACGACCTATTAAATAGAAGAGTAACAGGGTGGGCGAGACTTTTAGCACAGTTTATGAGAAATATCGGAGGTATACCATCACAACCGGGTCCCTTAGAGGGATTTAAGGTTTTTAAATGCTTAAATACTAGGTTTTCGGCAATCTCAATGCAAGAAATATTATGTGATGCCTCCTCGCCACGAACCTCAATATTGTAATTAGGTACCGGGACTGCAAACACACTCTGGAAAAATCCGTTAAAAGCTTGCGTGATTTCGTAACCATCCGAAAAACTACGGTTTCCTAAGAAAAGTTGCTTGGGGTAGTTAGACCCACCTCGCTTGGATTTTACATATCGCCAGAAGTGTTTACAATTAGATTTTATTAGCTCCTCGGAACGATAGGTATATTCTTTAAAGCATTGTTGTTGCATAACGCGCTGTCGTTTACGCAAAAGGGCAAATTCATCGTAATCCCTTGGATTATTAAACTTTTTCCATTTTATATGTGCACGGCTTTTTTCTTTTACTATTTTTATAAGAGTTTTGTTAAACCAAATTGGGTATTTTTGTTTATTTTTTGTTGTCATGGGTACTAATCTCATAATGCAATCCTGAATGACGGTATAAAATTTTTTTACTGAGTTTTCAAACGAACAATGAAGCAATTCGCTTTCCCAATCTATTTTACACAATTCGCTATTAATCTCCTCGTAATTAGCCTTAAAAAATAAAGATCGTGGTTGACAATTTTCCTTCAGTGGAATAATACCAATTAGTTAGAGAGCTGGTGACCAAGCGAGATATTTTTTCGTACAAGGCTGGGAGCCTCTGAGCTGGTTATTTAGACTCCGCTGATCACGAATATACCATTTTTATAGTCCGGGCGCGGTTGAAAGTTCGTTTTTTTTAGCGTTAAAAGTGTAATTTTTTTGGTTGAGGAATATTTTTTCGTACAAGGCTAGGAGTTTCTAGGGTGCTTATTTAGACTTCGCTGATCAGGAATATACAATTTTTATAGTCCAGGCGCGGTTGAAAGTTCTATTTTTTGAGCGTAGAAAGTGTATTTTTTTTGGTTGAGGAATATTTTTTCGTACAAGGCTGGGAGTTTCTATGCTGCTTATTTAGAGTCCGCTGATCATGACTATACCATTTTTATAGTCCGGGCGCGGTTGAAACTTTGACTTTTTTAACGTTAAAATTCATAGAGAGACCCAAAATATTACCCCATTTGGATGGTCCATCAAGGCTAATATTTTGAAATTGGATATTTATATTTATAATTTGTGAATCCGGTGTTTCTCCTTTGTTGTGTTCACGAAATAGAGCACATTAAAGGGGGTCCACTGTATGACACCAGTTTTACAAACTCAACTGACAGAGACACACCCATATATATAAACTGGAGTGTAGTTTTCCGTTCCAAATAATATCAGTTTGGTAACTGATAATCATTTTCTTCCCAAGATACAGCTGAGTACAGGACCTAAACTTTTTTTTGTTCTTCTTATCTTCAAGACATTGTTGTAACAAGATAAAACGTATTTTTGTATAGAAAGAAAATATGAGTTATAAAGCTCTACGGAGACGCGTTTACAAGACAGCTCATCAAAAGGAATTCATGGCTAGATCGCATCGGCACGCCGTAGCGCCTTAGTACATGGAGGTGGATACCATAGAAATCAGTGTGGTGCAGATACAATACTGAATCAGCCAGTTAGTGGAGTGGAGAGACCTGCAGATAGAGTTGGAAGTGCGAAGGATTTTTTGACCAGGCTACAAAGATCGTTTTTTCAACAGTGATGAAAAACAGAGATAAGTGTATTGCTACGGTCTTTGGCTTTGCTTTGCTATTATTATCAGTAACGTTCAATAAAATTACTCGTGATTACTGGTTACATTCATAGTCCAGTAATCACTGTTTCTTTATTTTAAACAGTACACAGCAAAAAAATACAAGTATTTTAATGGAGTCATAAAAGAAGCAATTATCAATATTTCATTCTATGTTTGAGCCAAATCGGCCGGTATACAACAAAGTTTGACATTACCTTCGACATATTTTGCGGGTTAAATTTCAAAAAACTGAATCGCTAAAAAAAACCCTATAAATATCATACCTACTCACAAAATTTCACGAGAATTGTTCGAGAAATACGACCTGTATTAGGAGAACAGATGTCCATCCGCCGGAAAGCATTTTTGCCAAAGCTGAAACGGAGACACTCGGTCACTTCGCTCGCTCGGTCAAATTATTGTGCACTTCTTCAAGGTTTGTACTTCAAATTGGCAAGGAAAAATAAAAAGATTAAAATAAATATTTAAAAAATCAGAGTGTGTAGACTTCGGCCCTAATACAAAAATGACAAAGTCGACAATGTATAGTGCCAACATGTTAGATGTTCAGTTGTCAGAGTTGCTATCGGCAAGTTTTTGGCGATTGTGACCAAAACAGAAAAAGAGGAAAGATAACACCTAAAAATTACAAAAAAACAGTGACTCCATCGATAACAATAAAGACTGCTTCAAGAAACAAAACATTTATTACCAACAACATTTAATCAACATTTTGATCACTGAGCCATTTTCAAAAAAACTATTTAATGCAGTTCATAGATGGCGCTTACAGATGTGACCATACAAGAACCAGATTACAGGTGTCAAAATTAATATGTGCTAAGCGAAATTCTTTGCAAACGGCTTATTACATAGAAAAGCTAAATAGAAACAACATGCAAGCAAAATTGGGATTCTTTCCGTACGTTAATTTACATAACCATAATCATCACTAAAAAAGAGAAACATTTGTCGTATTAATTATTGTTGATCATTACAACACCTAATACTTACCTACTCAAGTAAAAGCTTAACATTATGAGGTACACACAGGGTCGCGGGTTGAGAAGAACAATCTGATCTCGAAGCTATCTATTGCGTTTGTTGCTCATGATCTTGTGACGTCTTATCTATTCAGATGAAATGTTTATTTAAGTTTATCTGCGTAAGCGTTATCCCTGCAAAAAAAAATGATTTAAAAAAAAAAACAATCCTTAGTGAGTACTTAGTATTTTTAATCAGCATAGAACATAGCCATTATTAAGTATGTTACTTTATTTATTTGAACTTATATAGTGGAAGAGAGAAGGACCTTTATTTTGGCAAAGTAAGACCCCTCGGCCTTTCTCCTTTATGTGTACCTACTGGTCTATGAAGATGAAGTATCTTTCACCGTCTGAACAGGTAAGATGGTGGCACTGTACACCGTACACAATCAAGTGCACGGAAGTGTATGAGCCATGATGAGCCAAACATTGTATTAAATTATGTACCTACATGTAGCTTGCGATGACGGGAAGGAAGTATTAGTGGAGGAGCTAGGTTTTTATTCTTTCCAAAACTTCTGTTTTACGATTTTGGTGAAAGCGCAAAAAAAATCCACACAATATTACGGATGTAAAGACATGCAGCGTAGGCACAGTAATACGGTCCCGTTTGGCACCCTTCGGGTACGGAACCCTAAAAAGTAAAGCAGGTAAAACAACCTTAGAAATCCTTCCATAGCTTGGACTTGGTAACTATGCATTGCAGTGCAATTTTTTTCCTGTTCTCGATTTTCAATGCAATCTTGATAATCTGAAGAGTACCTAGTGATTGCCAAAGAGTACCAAATACCTCAAACTAATAGTAATTTCTAATTTAATCACAAATTCTACTTCATACTGGCGTTCATTCAGTTACACCTTTGAAAAGCTCTATCTCCTGAACGCAACAACTGAGAACTTTCAATATAATATTTTTTCCTTTGTACGACTAAGCTTCAGCTTCAAAAATTCATTCAATGAATATTAGAAGTAAAAAAAAAAATTCGTCTTCTTTACTAAGCTATATCTCAGGAAGACGATCACTATTAGTTACCAAACTGATATCATTTGGAACGGAAAACTTCACCCCAGCTTATATAATTATGTCTGTCTCTGTCAGTCGAGTTTGAAAAACTGGTGTCATACATTGGGCCCCCATTAGTGTGCTCTATCTCATGAACACCAGCGAGGAGAAACACCGGACTGACAAAATGTAAATTAGAATATCCGATTTCAAAATATTCTCCTTGCTGGACCATCCAAATGGGGTGATATTTTGGGTCTTTCTATAAATTTTAACGTTAAAAAAGTCAAAGTTTCAACCGTGCCAGCACTATAAAAATGGTATATTCGTGATCAGCGAACTCTAAATAAGCAGCATAGAAACTCCCAGCCTTGTACGAAAAAATATTCCTCAACCAAAAAAATTACACTTTCTACGCTCAAAAAATAGGACTTTCAACCGCGCCTGGACTATAAAAATAGTATATTCCTGATCAGCAAAGTCTAAATAAGCACCCTAGAAACTCCTAGCCTTGTTCGAAAAAATATTCCTCAACCAAAAAAATTACACTTTCAACGCTAAAAAAAACGAACTTTCAACCGCGCCCGGACTATAAAAATGGTATATTCGTGATCAGCGGAGTCTAAATAACCAGCTCAGAAGCTCCCAGCCTTGTACGAAAAAATATCTCGCTTGGTCACCAGCTCTCCAACTAAATGTCCTGTATATCGACTGTAAAGGGAGGATGATAGCCGTCAATTTTAAGTAGATTAGGTGCGACATGTGTACTTAGTGGCAAATTACTAAAAGCTAGGTCTAATGTCCTATTAATTTTATTTGGGATTCGGTTGTGCTGTGAGATTCCCAATAAACTTAACTCTTCGATTAATTTTTCAGCTGCATTTTGAGTTTCAACGGAACCTGTGTGTATTAGAGTATAACCAATATCAGTCCACTGAATACAGGGCATATTAAAATCACCCATAATTAAAAAGTTGTCCTGCGGGTATCGGTCACACACTTGAGTGATGTTTTTAGAAACGGCCTCTAATCGGGTCGGTAAGTCACGATCGCCGAGTATGTAAACAATTGCTATATTCAATGGAAACTTAACATGATTGCCAAACGTGCGCGCCGGAATACTCACCCATAACACCTCGACATTAGGTACACCAATGTTGCCGGTCCACTCTTCTCGAACCACCGCTCCCAGCTCGCGACGTGCACATAACATAACACCACCTCCTGTTGATTTAACTGTTATCGAGAGGTCCCGGTCGCATCTAAATATATCATACCTATTGTCACAAAACTCCGAGCTCAAAATGTCATCTTGAAGTCATGTTTCCGTAAATAATAAGAGGTCATAGTTATTCTCAAGTATGCTTTGATATAATTGCTCGCACTTCGTCCTAGTACCGCGCACATTTTGATAATAAATGTCCAATTTAACTATAGATGTGTTGAATGTTATACCTTGTGTAATAAGTCGCCTGCGCATACATAGTACCTACGGAAGCGTAAGGGCGCGTCTCGCCAGCACACGGCCAACGCAAGTTCATCAGATACCCACACATTATTAAAAATAAGTAAACTCCAATGTCCGACCACAAAATCACTGCGATAATGTTAAATACGATAAAATAAAATATACTTATGAAATAATAAAAAAAAATATAAAGTGTTAGTATAACATTTTGTATTCTAGGATTATAGCTAAGGCCCTTCAGGCAATCTTCTTCAAATCCGCTTCGTTTTTTATACGTATTTGGGGGGTACCATCGCTCTTCCTCATAAATATTTTTCCATTCCGAACCCAGACGAACTGATACTGTTTTATCTTTGCAACTTCCTTTGTCCTCTTTTGAAGAAGCTTGTTCGTAGGAGTCAGGTGCTCGTTTACGTATAAGTTTTTTGGTTCGCCTCCGATACCTATGTCTTTTGACGTAATGCCACGATTTTTACGGACGCTATATATAATCGAATCTCGTAGAAGTGCGGTCCTCAGTTTTGCAACCACCGCTTTCGGACGGCCTGGTACTTTTTGCATGGGCTGTATTCTGCTAATGTATTCGATGTCCTCTAGTTTCATTTCTATTTGGACATGTTTAGCAACTCTTAGCAGCACATTCTTTAGGTCTTCGTTCTTAATCTCAGGCAGCCCAGTGATCTCCAGGTTTTGGGCACGATCGAATTGTTGCTTCAAGTTCAAATCTGATTCCAAAGAGCTGATGCGATTTTTCAAGGTGTTTACGACCTCACTCACAGGATCAATTTTCAGGGACATTTCATCAAAACGTTCAGTTAGTTCACGCGTTTCGGTCTGTTGAAGTACCAAAGCTGTCTCCAAAGAGTCAAAGTCCTTCTTCATTTGAGCGTACTCGGTGCGCATCGAACTGACGTCATCTTTTATTGTTCCCACAGTCTGGTTAAGAACATCAAGATCGCCTTTTATGACCGTATTGATGTTCTCGTTAATTTTGGTTAAGTTGACGTCTAGATCAGATTTCCAGGTGTTCATTTTAGAAGTTATCTCTGCACTGAACCGCTTAAATAACAACGTCATGTCATCATCATCCAGTGATTTACGCTTGCGGTTGGCTGTTGCGAGGTTTTGTTTCTCGATTGCCTCTTTAGTGGAATCGTTCCCCAGCCCAGCTGCTGGTGTAGGTAGTGAGTCACCAGCGTTCGGGTTCATGTTGAGTGGCGGGGCGACACTAGCAAACAATGCACTGATCGACGGGTAACGTGCGACAAAAGATGAAATTATCGCAGGATGTCTCTTTTACTCGAGGTGAGGTGCGGAGCCGCTCGCTTGTGATGCGCGCAAAATAATAATTTACACACACGCCTATCACACAAATATGGGTCTTGTCTACTCACTAATAGGTTCTAAAATTATATTAGTAAAACTTTTAAAGTATTTAACAAATTTTTAAAACAAGAGAACACGACTGCTCAGAGCAGCGAACACCGAGCGAAAAAAGCGAAAAAAATTCTTAAACTTCTCTCTTCTCTCTTAATTCTTAAATTCTATAGGAGACGGCACGCAAAGAAGAAGAAGTGTTGTTGGATAAGGATTCTTGGTGGTTTTGAAAAGCGTTAAAGTGGTTATTTTCTGATTAAGAGAACAGCTGTAATATCAGACGGACAGACACGAGAGTGATCTATGATGCCAATACTCCCTAATCTTATCTATCCTTCTAAGTAGCTAGCTTTCTTTAAATTTTGTTAGAGGGTTGAATCTGCGGGCTCTGACCTCATTGTTTGGTAAGCAAGAGGTCACGGAATTAGAGAGGTCTAAGTATTTGTAGACTCACCTATATGCGGCATGTAGTGCACATTTCTGTCCAGCGTCAGAACAGCCACGTCGAACCGATCTGCTTGCGGCGTGAACTGGAAATAAGAGAAAAGGTGACGATGTAGCAAACGACGGCACTTTAAGAGGGCAACGATAGTCATGAATATGTGTTATGAAAACAATTCAGTTTCAATTTCAGAATTTTTAAGTCTTTAAAGTAAGTTTTACAGCTATCGGATTCGCGCAAGTTGCTTATTGCTCGTAAGCATCTTTTTTGGGCTTTGAAGATTACTTCCCGTTGGTTTGCGCTTTTTAGTTACAAATTTCGTCCCAACAACACACTTTTGAGAGTTGAGGTATGGAGTCCCTAGCTGCTCGACTTGAAGAGTGGCATGATCTAGTGGAAATCATGGTCAACCTTTCTTCGGTCATACCTACAGCAAAGCATGCGTTCTAAACCTTATAGATTTGAAGAGTGGCATCATGATTTAGTGGTGATCTCTAACAAATCATGGTCAAACTTTCTTCGGTCATACAGCAGAGTATTCTTAACCTTATTCCGCTCCGATAACACACACAAACTTTACTCACTTTGAACAGCGGGTGAACTTTGATCGCCCTCACGCCGAAGGTATAAGCCGGCAGCGGCTCGGCGGCCGAGTTGATGACGTAGTCGCCGAGCGTGACGCGTACGTGACGCGGCTGCGCGCGCGCAACGCAGTGCCCCGCCGTCACCACGTGCCGCCGGGAGATGAGGGACCCACCGCATCTGGAAAGGGTTATTATTTAC
Organism: Zelleria hepariella; assembly: GCA_949319315.1. Taxonomy (NCBI): domain Eukaryota; kingdom Metazoa; phylum Arthropoda; class Insecta; order Lepidoptera; family Yponomeutidae; genus Zelleria; species Zelleria hepariella. The sequence continues at coordinate 3,167,068 of OX439385.1, read as the reverse complement.
TCTATGGTTTGATTAAACTTTACTTCATTTAATTTTACTATGGATTTTATAATGTTTGAATGATATTGTAATAATCTGAAATAAAAATATTTTATTTTATTTTATTTTATTTTTATTTTTTTTAAATTTATTTATATATTATTACAATAATAAAAAAGTTTACAAAATTTCGCCAAACTGCAGAGCAGTTTGTTGGCGTGACGCTCATTCTACATGCAACGAACGAACGAACGAGCGAGTGAAGCGAGCGACGTTCTCCGAGTCTACTGGAACAATCCGGCGTCTGTATGTATCTATGTATGTATGTTTGTATGTTTGGATGTATGAATGTTCGTTCGACGATAACTTGAGTAATTTTTGTCGGATCGTCATGAAATTTGGTAGGCAGGTAAATGAAATTAAAAGAATTTTTAAGTTCGAACATGAGCCAAATCGGTAGAGGGGTTGCGGAGATATGGGGTTGTTAAGTTTATATGGGATCGCGAGTTCACAGTTCGGGGTGAACCACTAGTTATTATGAGTCTACGTTACATACATTTTACGTTACGTACATTTGTGAATTTGTAGTAGCAATACCACTCGCTGACGGTGAAGGAAAAACATCGTAAGGAAACCTGAGCGTATGAGGCATATTATAACCTCAACGCAAAAATCGCCAACCCGCATTGAGCACGCGTGGTGATTAAGCTCGAACTCTCTCTCTGAGAGAAGGCCTTTGCCCAGCTAGTGGGACATGGTACGATTGTACAGGCTACATCTAACTATCTATGAGTCTTTAGAAAGAAAAAGAGGGTTCTTGGAGAAGAATTGGAAACTTCACTGGTGTCTGTAATATGTTTGTGCTCTAATAATTTATTAATTGTAAAACTAAGGCCCGGTTTCTGAGTTGAGAATTTTACTAAGCAAATACTTACGTATCGCTCTGTCACGCTCTTTTGTGAGAAATCTGCAGAGACAGGACGATACTTACCCATTTGCTTAGCAAAATTCTCCACTCAGAAACCGGGCCTACGAGCACTAGCAAGGAAGGAGAGGAATTTTTAAGATCACCAACCTCCAATTTCTGAATTGAAAACACTAACCAAATGGTTAAGGCGAAGGCGCCGTGCCGTGCATAGTGAATAGCCCGCGGGCAAAGATTCAGAAAGAAGAATCCACAAAATCGATTCCTGTATTGTATCAGATACTCTACTGTTAAGATGTTACTATACTGTTGTTAGACAGCTCTCACCAAATTCTAGTGTTTGATATGTTTACTTTTTCGATTCGTTTAGTGTATCTGATTCTGTCTTTGCTATTGCAAAGAATGTGACTCAATAGGTAGTACAGTCGGTCACACGTTAGGATACTTATGCCGCGCGCAGTAAGAGCTGCCATGGGGTATCTGTGACTGTGGCCGACCGTACCTACAACGCTTGAATCAGTCAAGTCAAGACGCGGCCACCAATCGCAGCCACTATTCTACAAGTTCCGTGAGTGCGTAGTTGCCGATAATAGAGGGTTATTAACTAGTGGTTCGCCCCGAACTTTGAACTCGCGACCATCTATCTCAGTAACCCCTCGACCGATTTGGCTCATGTTCGAAACTAAAAATTCTCTTTGCCTCATTTACCCGCCTACCAAATTTCATGACGATCCGACTACATTTACTCAAGTTATCGTCGAACGAACATTCATACATACATACATACAATCGCCGGATTGTTCCAGTAGACTCGGAGAACTTCACTCGCTCGTTAAAAAATTACATTGAATAGCACCCTAGACAGGAAAGTACTTAATAAGTAGATTTACTAGAAAGAAAAGAAGGTCCTGTGATAGAAAAAAGCTGACAAAAGCAAATCCTTGAAATTGTCTTATAGTACACACGACAGCACGTCGACGTTTACACGCTAGCACTCTATTCGGTTACGTTAGGGGCGACTTTACAACAAAAGTGTACAGTCTGACGTGCTGTTGGTCTATTGCGTGAACTTATATTTAGGCCCGGTTTCTGAGTTGAGAATTTTGCTAAGCACATACTTGCGTATCGCTCTGTCACGCTCTTTTGTGATAAATCTGCAGAGACAGGACGATACTTACCCATTTGCTTGCTTAGCAAAATTCTCAACTCAGAAACCGGGCTTTAGTATGACATACTTATAGTATAATAACAATACATTATTACATACAAATTATTCAATTATCTTCTAATTAAAACAAACGCCTCAGATGGCGGTTACAAAAACTAGTACCTCGTTACGAGGTCTTGATGGAAAGTGCGGTCGAAGTTCAAGGGTGGAATTATATACGACACGTTCAGACACAACCATACCGCGATGCAGGACCATGCAACGCCATCTAGTGCGGGGTAAATGCAAACTAGTTTTCGCAACATGTAACCGGTCTTCGCCGCGACTACGAAAAAAAAAACTACTAATAACAATAATTATATTGTGTTATGCATCTTGCTTGACTCAATAAATCCGCATAATTATTAAGACTGTTAAAATACAAAGTGTTACAAAAGGTTCCAAGATTTTTGGAGGGTATAATCTACTGGTCCACAGGGTGACTTTTTTAATTAATTAAGGCCCTGGGCATAGTGAATTAGCCCGCGCGCAAAGAAAAATGCACAAAATCGATCGAAAGTGCGCCGCCTATTTTTTTTTCTCAAGCAAAATATCTTCAAAACGTTTATGAATGTCAACACGAAACTGGCTGTTTTAGATTTGTCTCACCTAATTCTAGAGTTTGATATGTGAACATTTTCGATTTTTTTGTGTATTTGATACAGGACTCGATTTTGTGCATTTTTCATTGCGCGCGGGCTATTCTCTATGCACATAGGAATATTAGTTTTTGTAATTCGATTTAGTGCATTTACCTATGACAGTTCCTTTCTATAACACCCTATAGAGCCAAGAGACATACGCCAGACATGCTCCACATTCATGATTTATGTATGAGTCATCTCCAAAAAGGTCTGGTCTTTGCTATCAAACACATTAAACCCACCAATGGGTCAGCGTTAAATGGTCTCAATACTTAACCCAATTTTAATCGCCTTTTTCGCTTTTTAAACTAGATTGATGGATCAATCTTCCATTTCCAATTAATCTATTCGATATATTCAATAGATTTCGTAAGAATTTTGTCTCATGAATGAGAATTAATAGTTTGACATTGATAATGCTCTTGCTGAATGGTAATTTGATAAATAGATAGCTTTTTATTTAACAATTTATGTGCTTACTAGCTTTTGGCCTCGGCTTCGTCCGCACACACAGTCTTCGACAATACGCAGGCACTAACTGAAAATCAGCGCTGAGGGCTCCCACCCTCAGCACAATGCTGAGTTAGTGCCTTTTCCACTGCAAACTTTTTGTTTGTGTGCAATAAATATATTTTCTTCTTCTTCTTCATATGTTTTTCCCCTTTCCTTCAACAACATTCTCTGCGCGGACGAAGTTGCGGGCAAACGATGAGGATGTCTTTTTTAAACCACTCTCATGTCGTTTCGATCTCGACCGCTCCCGACAACTCGAGTCATGTCGAGGGAAAAAGGCAAACATCTAGCAGAAATCCCATGTTGAGGATGACTTCGTGAGAATAGAGATGTGACATTTGCCGCAAAATGTGATTTTTCCTTCGATATGTGTCGAATGCGAGATTTCCAAGAATAAGCCCCCAGCAGCCCGATGGTCGTTGTGGGTCCATGGATGCGGATGTTGTGGGTCCATGGAGGGACCGTGAGAGGTGACGTGAGGGGGAAAAGGCCTATACCTACCCAGCAGTGGGCAGAGGTAGGCTAATGAGGATGATAAATGTGGGTTCGCTCATGGTGTTTTGTTGGCCAAGCTTCGTACGCAGATGTGTGTAATCTAGGGGTCTACCGGCTAAGACGAAGCCGATTACCATTGGCGAAAATTGAAGTTCGATTTATGAAAAATGAAATGAGCTGTTGGCAACCGACACCGCCTCTCTTTTTCTCTTTGGCTTTAAGACGCCATACGTCTCACAACTAGCGCCGCCAATGGAAAAAAAATCATATCTTTTTTTTGGATGCGTTTTTAGCAAAAAACGTTCCTGCGATTCCTCAACGCGAGGCTTAACTATTTTTAGGACCTAAGGTTTAGATTCCAGGATTGGATTTCCTACGAATGCAATCGATTCTCGCCAAAAGTGGCCACTTTTGGCGAGAATCGATTGCATTCTTAAGTTCTAGGATCTGGAATCCAAACCTTAGGTCCTAAAAATAGTTAAGCCTCGCGTTGAGGAATCGCAGGAGCGTTTTTTGCTAAAAACGCATCCAAAAAAAAGATATGATTTTTTTTCCATTGGCGGCGCTAGTTGTGAGACGTATTTCACCTTAATTTGAATTTGAAATATTGGTAAAATTCTAGTGTTCTAAACGATTGTAAAATACTTCAGTCTAAAAATAAACGAGGATCAAGCTGGAGCTCGGGCTTATAATTTTCGCCATCCTTTTCAGTGGCAGTAAAATGAAGGTGGCAGTACATTTTTCATAAATCGAACTTCGATTTTCGCTAACGGTAATCGGCTTCGTCTTAGCCGGTAGGTCCCCTAGTCCGTAGGCCCGTTAAACTTGACAGTCATTTCACGGCCCAAAGCACGCAACATAACAGAAAGACACGAAAAATGTTACATCACACGTGTCGTACGGTATCCCTCACCTCCTTTTGGTGTTCTAAAAAAACCGGCTAAACGTCCTTTGAGATAAAAAAAAATGTCGATCAAAATTGCGACGTCGTCGTCGCAAAGTTTCGCAAGCACAGTGGCCGCTTTGGTATAAAACACTCGCCTAGTGTTTGGGACGGCATAATCACATCACAGCTTCTGTGTCCACTACAAGGAGAAAAAAATAATAACTTAATCAAATCACCATGAAGTTCTTTGTGAGTATTTTGGGTTTTCGAAAAGAGTAGAGAAAAGAGTAGTAGAATAGAGAAAAACAATATATTGCAGCCAATTTGGGCTTGAAAAGTTCATAAAATACTTTTGTATTCAGACAAAGTTCTCGCGATCCGAAGTTAACTTGTAAATAAGACGATTTATTCATTTGCCCTAATGACAAGATGAATTTACCATTCAAACTCCGCTTAGTGAAATGGAGTTACCTTTTAATCCGCCAAAATGTATTAATCAAAAGTAACAAACCCCTTCCCTAATTAAAAATCCAGTGGATCCCGGACCATGGTTATTTAGCTTAGCAACCCTTGTAAATTCTAGTTCGACCATTACGATTATCCACCTTTCTCCCCTAATTTAGTTAAGCCATACATTTCGTCCCCTACATCTATTCTCTAACCTTTTATTTTAACCCCAGGTGTGCGCCGTCCTTCTTGTGGCAGCCGCCAGCGCAGTCGAGTCTGATAAGCGTGACAAGCGAGGCATCTTCGGTGAGAGCCTCCACGCCTCGCCTTTGAGCTACAGCGCATCATACGCCCCATCCTACGGTTCGGCCTACGCCCCATCGGTCAGCTCCTACGCTTCCTACGCCCCGTCTTACACATCAGGACTCCACTCCGGCCTGAGCTCCTACTCCGCCCCTACGATCATCAAGAGCGCCCCCATCATCTCCACCCCTACTATTATCAAGTCAGCGCCTCTGTTGCACGCCCCTACTATCCTGTCCGCTCCTACTATTATCAAGTCAGCCCCCATCCTTGCTGACCACTCTTACTCCTCAGGACTTTACTCTGGCTACAGCTCTGGCCTCAGCCATTACTCTGCCCCTACCATCATCAAGTCCGCCCCGATCCTGGCTGACCACTCCTACTCCTCCGGTCTTTACTCCGGGTACAGCTCCGGCCTGAGCTCCTACGCCGCCCCTACCATCATCAAGACCGCCCCCACCATCATCAAGGCCGCCCCCATACTTGAGGACCACTCCTACCTCCATGAGCCCTCTTATGTCAAGGTTGTCCCCAGCTACTCATCTGGTTACTCTGGTTACTCCTCCGGTTACTCCTCTGGCTTGTGGTAAATAAGAACATTAGACTCTATTGTTATTTGCATAGAGGCTTCAATTGTTGTTGTTATTTTGTCGTTAATAATGATAAAGCTTGTATTATATAATGCTGTATAGTAAATTGTTTAGTACTTATGTATAATGTGTTGCCAAATATTGTCTGCTAAAATGAACAATAAAGTACTTTTGTATAATTTTTACTTTTGTGTTTTTTATTAATTTTATTCGACACATCACTCAGATTATTTGCTGAGAATTGAGACGCAATTCAAAGATGGGTGGATGAAATTAAATATTCAAATTGATGAAAATGCTCGGAAATTTCCTATCATCCAATTGATTAGTTTGATTAACATAAATATTTTTTTCCGTTCACTGTTGCAATTATTATAATATTTAGCTCAATATATTCCATAATTTGTCAAGGCTTAGCAGAACATTGAGTTAATTGGTCTTCAAGGATTTTAGATTAAACGTTCTTGAACTAGTTAGCTTTTGTCTGCGATTGGTCTGGATTTACAGGTATACCGAGCGGTACAGGTTCGATCCCTAGTACACATACAGCACGTCAGAGTGTACACTTTTGTTGGAAAGTCGCCCGTCAAGTAACCGAGTAGAGTGCTAGCGTGTAAGGGTCGACGTGCTGTCGTGTGTACCACCTTGTAGAATTTCATTTCTCGCGTCATGTAATGCAATGGTGCCTCGATAGGCGCCCAGTGGTAGGCTTCAATTACGATTTATTAATGCTGTCTGTCCTTTTAATGTTTTTCTAGTACTGCAAATAATATTCTGATTCTTATTCTAGCTAGAGGATTAGTTTTCTGGTTGGTTCGGGTTTTCCTCGTTTTCTCCTTCTACTGGGAACCTATCGACACGCCATTGCATTACAAGTTTACAGACTTAAGCCCCTGGTACTGACAAAAATGCAAGCTTCAGGTGGAATCGGCGATCTTATCGCTGAAAACGATCTACGCCAGAAAATCTTTAAGGCTGGAAGATAGCAGCGTGGCGGGAAATTCAAAATTTTCACAGTTTTTTTACATTTTGTAGCTAAACTGGGGTATTTTTGTTCAGCGATTTTTCGTTCGCGGCAATAACATAGTATTCACTTTTAATGATTCGCGATATTTAAACATTATTGTATTCGAATCGGGTCGAATCGCGATTGGTTTTTAGGCAAATTAATTACCTTATTTATCCCGACGTTTCGGCCGCGTTACAGCTGCCGTGGTCGCGGGTAAATAACCTTGTTAGATTTGGGTTACTCAGTCACTAACCTTTCATCTGTCAGACGACTGGAAGGCTGTATCTACTGCAACAATGCGCTTGCGACCGCAATGAGGGCTCGCAAGTCACTAATAGGTCCAATGAGGAAGGTACTGAGCGAGGGAGGAGGTGCGGATGACGGGAACATACCGAACTATGCAACGTGGAGGGTATGCGTAGTCTGAGAGACGAATGGTTAGTGATCTAGGGTTAAATACTTTTGTATTCAGACAAAGTTCTCGCGATCCGAAGTTAACTTGTAAATAAGACGATTTATTCATTTGCCCTAATGACAAGACTGAATTTACCATTCAAACTCCGCTTAGTGAAATGGAGTTACCTTTTAATCCGCCAAAATGTATTAATCAAAAGTAACAAACCCCTTCCCTAATTAAAAATCCAGTTAACATTCGTAACTGGATCCCGGACCATGCTTATTTAGCTTAGCAACCCTTGTAAAGTCTAGTCCGACCATTACGATTATCCACCTTTCTCCCCTAATTTAGTTAAGCCATACATTTCGTCCCCTACATCTATTCTCTAACCTTTTATTTTAACCCCAGGTGTGCGCCGTCCTTCTTGTGGCAGCCGCCAGCGCAGCCGAGTCCGACAAGCGTGACAAGCGAGGCATCTTCGGTGAGAGCCTCCATGCCTCGCCTTTGAGCTACAGCGCATCATACGCCCCATCCTACGGTTCGGCCTACGCCCCATCGGTCAGCTCTTACGCTTCGTACGCCCCGTCTTACACATCAGGACTCCACTCCGGCCTGAGCTCCTACTCCGCCCCTACGATCATCAAGACCGCCCCCACCATCATCAAGAGCGCCCCCATCATCTCCACCCCTACTATTATCAAGTCAGCGCCCCTGTTGCACGCCCCTACTATCCTGTCCGCTCCTACTATTATCAAGTCAGCCCCCATCCTTGCTGACCACTCTTACTCCTCAGGACTTTACTCTGGCTACAGCTCTGGCCTCAGCCATTACTCTGCCCCTACCATCATCAAGTCCGCCCCGATCCTGGCTGACCACTCCTACTCCTCCGGTCTTTACTCCGGATACAGCTCCGGCCTGAGCTCCTACGCCGCCCCTACCATCATCAAGACCGCCCCCACCATCATCAAGGCCGCCCCCATACTTGAGGACCACTCCTACCTCCATGAGCCCTCTTATGTCAAGGTTGTCCCCAGCTACTCATCTGGTTACTCTGGTTACTCCTCCGGTTACTCCTCTGGCTTGTGGTAAATAAGAACATTAGACTCTATTGTTATTTGCATAGAGGCTTCAATTGTTGTTGTTATTTTGTCGTTAATAATGATAAAGCTTGTATTATATAATGCTGTATAGTAAATTGTTTAGTACTTATGTATAATGTGTTGCCAAATATTGTCTGCTAAAATGAACAATAAAGTACTTTTGTATAATTTTTACTTTTGTGTTTTTTATTAATTTTATTCGACACATCACTCAGATTATTTGCTGAGAATTGAGACGCAATTCAAAGATGGGTGGATGAAATTAAATATTCAAATTGATGAAAATGCTCGGAAATTTCCTATCATCCAATTGATTAGTTTGATTAACATAAATATTTTTTTCCGTTCACTGTTGCAATTATTATAATATTTAGCTCAATATATTCCATAATTTGTCAAGGCTTAGCAGAACATTGAGTTAATTGGTCTTCAAGGATTTTAGATTAAACGTTCTTGAACTAGTTAGCTTTTGTCTGCGATTGGTCTGGATTTACAGGTATACCGAGCGGTACAGGTTCGATCCCTAGTACACATACAGCACGTCAGAGTGTACACTTTTGTTGGAAAGTCGCCCGTCAAGTAACCGAGTAGAGTGCTAGCGTGTAAGGGTCGACGTGCTGTCGTGTGTACCACCTTGTAGAATTTCATTTCTCGCGTCATGTAATGCAATGGTGCCTCGATAGGCGCCCAGTGGTAGGCTTCAATTACGATTTATTAATGCTGTCTGTCCTTTTAATGTTTTTCTAGTACTGCAAATAATATTCTGATTCTTATTCTAGCTAGAGGATTAGTTTTCTGGTTGGTTCGGGTTTTCCTCGTTTTCTCCTTCTACTGGGAACCTATCGACACGCCATTGCATTACAAGTTTACAGACTTAAGCCCCTGGTACTGACAAAAATGCAAGCTTCAGGTGGAATCGGCGATCTTATCGCTGAAAACGATCTACGCCAGAAAATCTTTAAGGCTGGAAGATAGCAGCGTGGCGGGAAATTCAAAATTTTCACAGTTTTTTTACATTTTGTAGCTAAACTGGGGTATTTTTGTTCAGCGATTTTTCGTTCGCGGCAATAACATAGTATTCACTTTTAATGATTCGCGATATTTAAACATTATTGTATTCGAATCGGGTCGAATCGCGATTGGTTTTTAGGCAAATTAATTACCTTATTTATCCCGACGTTTCGGCCGCGTTACGAATACAATAATAACATAGTATTCTTTTCATTATTGTAAACAACAGAACAACAATAATTCAGCCGATTATGTGTTCAGCCCCTGTATTATCTAAAATATCCACCGTGAAAATAACGGTTTTTAAATGTCTAAAAAAGGATTGTTCATTTCAATAAGGGCTATTTTCGAGTGTTTTGACGCTCGTAGGTTGAGTGGAATTTTTAGATAATAGAGGCGCTGGTCTACAACAAGTTTTTTGGGCAGTGCCACTGCTTCGTAGACCAGAACACAAAATCGGCTGAATTATTGTTGTTCTGTTGTTTACAATAAATGAAAAGAATACTGTTTTATTGCCACGAACGAAAAATCGCTGAACAAAAATAGCTCAGTTTAGCTACAACATTTAAAAAACTGTAAAAATTTTGAATTTCCCGCCACGTTGCTATCGTCCACCCTTAAGGCACAATTAGGACGCACAACTAGCGCCGCAAAAAAACTCCTTTTTGGATGCGTTTTTTGCTAAAAACTCTCCTGCCTCGGGCCTTAACAAGAATGTAGAGTAGGAAGAAAATACGAGTACCTACAAAATTAAGGTCGAATGAAGGATTCATTATCCTTCTCTCTTGCCTTAAATCTAGAAGGTATGTCGTTGTTGAATATTATGATAAATTGTAAAGGCCATAAGTTGTTTTAGTTGGAACATCGCTTGAGTCATTGCCCTCGACCAATAAAAATAGCTCTATTTTGAAGTACATGCAATGAAAATGGCTCTTTTCTTTGATCCATTGAAAATGCTCTATTTTAAGAGGAGTAAGTAAGTAAGTAAAAAGTTTATTCACAAATAGACACAGTACAATGATACTTAAATTTAAAAACACACAAGTAGGCAAGTTAAATTGTACAAAAAGAAAAGAGAGGCAAATGTCACTGTACTGCGCTTGTGAAAAGGACCCGACCGTTTATTACACCTATTAATTTATTATTAGTCTGTATTTATGTAGTGTAGGGGTATCTAAGTATTATTATTTTTAATTTTTTATTGCACATACAGACATTTGTGTACAAATGCGTACTTAATGCTAAGTAGCATTTTCTGCCAGTCAACCTTTGGTTATGCAGATAGTGTCTTGGGTAGCGCGCAAGAAAGTACACAACAACTTACTTTTATCTAGTCACTAGTCTTTTTATGTAGATAGTATTATTATACAGGGTGTCCCAAAAAATTGTGTCAAGCGGAAGTCCAGAAATAGAGCACCCCTAGGGGTACCCGAATCACCCCCATGTATGTTCAGCGATTTTTTGACGTTTAGAAGTTATGAGGCTTTTAAGGTTTTTTTGGGAAGAATTACCTAGCATTGGTTTTTATTTTTTAACTTATTTTGTATTTAACTTTTTAAATATTTTTTTCTTTATTGAGGTCTTAGATAACTAGTCTATCACTGAAAAAATTATGATCAGATTTAAACTTGCAAAAGATACCGCAATTTCGATCCAAAGTTCAAAAATGCCGAAATCAATCAAAAATCCTTCAGACCCCTACTTTTTTTCTCTCCATATTAACTAATTCGATGATGTTTTCTCTAAAACGGCATTTTTGAACTTTGGATCAAAATTGCGGTATTTTTTACTAGTTTAAAGCTGATCCTATATTTTTTTGGTCATAGACTAGTTATCTAAGGCCCCAATAAAGAAAAAAAAATATAAAGTTAAATACAAAAAAGTTAAAAAATAAAAACCTATGCTAGGTAATTCTTAAAAAAAAAACCTTAAAAGTTTCATAACTTCTAAACGTCAAAAAATCGCTGAACATACATGGGGGTGATTCGGGTACCCCTGGGGGTGCTCTATCTCTGGACTTCCGCTTGACACTATTTTTTGGGACACCCTGTATAGAGCAGCTGATTTTTCCTTAGAGATTATAGTAAAAGTTGCTTGTATTCATCAGTTAAACAATAAATAACAAAAACGTAACACTGCAAGTACCAACCTTATCTGTACCTTATCTAAATACCCTTTGTAAAGTAATTCTCTGAACTGATGCACGCTCTTAAGGTTCATCGTATAAATGAGTACCTTAAGCCTATTATATGAGGTTGTAATGCTCGTAACCATACGACTCAACAGATTAACCCTTTTGACTTATGATGCAATGGTAAGCTTATGTCCTAAATGTTGGCACATGCTTGAAGGTACCTATAGCTATAGCTCAGTTGGATTTTTTTTAATTAAAACTTGTGACGTTGTTTTCTATGAACAGCCCCTCTACCCTTGACGCATTTTTCCAATACGGCCGCAATATGGCGCAATTCACAAAATTTTATATTGTACAAATTAAGAAGCATTATGTGTTTTTATTGAATAAAACAGCCTTACCTTTGAATAAACATTACAAAGTATTTAAAATCCAAGCATTACTAAGGCCCGGTTTCTGAGTTGAGAATTTTGCTAAGCAAATGGGTAAGTATCGTCCTGTCTCTGCAGATTTCTCACAAAAGAGCGTGACAGAGCGATACGTAAGTATGTGCTTAGTAAAATTCTCAACTCAGAAACCGGGCCTATGCGAATTCAAAGAGAAATTAATTTTAAAACTTTTTCAATTTAATCGCAATAGCGTCTTGGGTAACCCCCCTGGGCCGACTGAGCTGAGAGTATGGTAAGTACAGGGTGTTACAAAAGGTCCAAACTCTTTTTGGACCTTTTGTAACACCCGTTCAGTGTTTAACGTATGGTAAAAAGGATGACATTTATATGAAAAAAGTAAAAAAATAAACATTTTTATTTTGCTCCCCTACAAATCTGTTTTGTAAAACTGTACACACAGTTTGTAAAACTGTACTCGGACACCCATTTCAGGGGCATTGAAATGGGTGTCCAAATGGAACACGGAAGAGAGGGCGCAATAACTATAAATAAAAAAAAAACAAATACCCCCGTCATTTTAGCTTCAAAATAGCATATTCCCAAAAGGATGAACCGCTTTTGATAAAAACATATCTAAAAACACTCTCTATAAAACTGCTTTCAAATAAATAAAACTGCATCCAAATCGGTTCACCCGTTTAAGAGCTACTACCGTGCCACAGACAGACAGACAGTCACACACACAGACTAACAGACAGACACACACATAGCAGTCAAACTTATAACACCCCTCTCTATAGGTCAGGGGCTTCGATCAAGGATAAAACTAGATACAACATAGAACTCTGAAATGTGTCTGGAAAAATAGATGTCCAAACTGCCTTTGGGAGCTTATTTGCTCGTAGTCTATGCAATTAAAGTAAAACTGTATACTAATGCAATAAGGTTGACATTCGAATATTAGACGTATGGTCGAAATGATGTTTCGTATTGTTCTATTGCTGATATCATTTGTTTCTGTGGGGACAAGTTTTTATTGTGATTTTATACGTAATGCGGATTCTATGGGATTTAGTTCGGTGGTCAGGGGTTAAAAACGGGCCATTGTGACCCAGGAACGAAGATGGAATGCAACTCTATCACTACTACCTAAAAGGCCTTTGCATCTACGTAATGCGATGATTTATACAGCGCCCAGTGGCACCTTCACTCACACTAGATGGGTGAAGAGACCACTCGGCGCTGCAGTGCCTGGGACATTGTTTTAGATGGACTACGTTTGCCCAGCACCTATACCATCCAGCCAGCTTAGTCGGCCTAGCCCACAGGAATGACAAGTCAATACGTGTGGAGCCAACTAAGCCGCGGGTTTCCTCACGATGTTTTCCTTCACAGTTAGAGAGTGGTATTGCTACTACAAATTCACAAATGTACGTAACTTTTAAATTAAACAAAGTCATAGATACATGCCCGCACTGGGAATCGAACCGGGGACCTCTTGCTTCAGAGTCCACTGTTCTACCCACTAGAACACCACCGCTCTTACTACCTATAACTATATTTAATAGCTATGACATTTATGTTATGCCAATTTAAATAATAATTATACACCTACTTCAGATAATGAACTAAAATATTTTATGTTTATTAGTTATTAAGTAACAAAATGTATATTGTTAATTAATTGACGTGTATTGAAAATTAACAATAAATATCTGAATCTGTATCTGTAGGTATCTAACTCCACTATTTCGACCTTTAATTATTTTATCCTACTTGCATAATTTTCCTTTTCTTATTGTGCATCTACTTGCTCCTGTTTTCTGTTTCAGTCCTGTCCATCAAACGTTGTCTGGAAGAGATCGTTTTTAGCGATAAGACCGCCATTTGTACTTTTATTAATATATTTTTTTCTTGTTCTGGTACTTGTTCTGTCACATTAGCATGGGGCAGGTATCTACGCACAATGTGGACCCGGATGAGTTGGTGCCCCTGCCCACCCCCTTGGAGGCGTGATGTGTTTGTCATGATTTGAACTTTACCCCAATGCAGTAAGAACACACTTCAGGTCAACCATGCACTCACTCACAATCCTCAGAACCGGTCATAATAAAATTTATCGGCCATAAAAATCAATTTCGCCGACATCTTTACGACGCGACCCACCCTTCGCCCATAACATCCTTTACATTATTTGACGGAGGATTCAAAAGGACGCGCCTCGATGCAAATTTACGCAAATTTTGCATCACGTATCCCTCACCTCGTTCCACATTAAGGTGTGGTTAAGGTGGTCTATAAAAAACTCGCCAAAACGTCCTTACAATAAACTCGATCATAGTTTCGCAATTCTAGAATTAATGCTGCCTTTTTGGTATAAAACCGGCGGTTAACATTGGTGACAGCATACTCACATCTGCTTCTCTTGTGATAACAACAAGAAAACAACAACAAAACCTCCTCCATCAACATGAAGACCTTTGTAAGTAGTCATTGATCCCTTAGATTATTTATTTAGGGTTTGTGTATCATTGGTTATTCAGAAGTTTGGAATGGCAATATTATGACTCTTTTTATTGCCTATTTAATTACCTGCAATAAAGCCCTATCAATTAGAAGTACTACCACATCCCTGGCATCACTACCAGGCCTAAGGGTCCAGTGATATGATACCACAACAAAGAAGATAATTTTGAACAATACATTTCAAAACTGAAAATGATTAAAACATAATTTTTATTTGCCCTTCAATAAAAAAAGAGCAATGCTCTTTTGAAAAACAGAAACAAAATTATTCAATCCCTTTATACCTACTTAATCTTATGGCTAAGAAATAAAAGGCTTTATTCAAGTACCTTAAGGTCTTTTCCCCATTTTTGGTGCCAGCCTCCTTTGCAAAAGTTAAGGCCCAATCAAGGCCAACATTGAGATATAAATAAAAAGCTCATAAACAATCCCAAAGTGCGAGTAGCTACCCTTGACATTGATCATTCCTCGACAGATTATATCGAGGCCACGAGATTTACTTTCAATTTAAATTAAAAAAGTGTGATCAGTGATCTTACTATTCTACTTTTAATTACACAAATGTCTACATTGATAAGTGTGTGTCTAAAATGTTTTTTTTTATCGGCAATTGCTCGACAGTAGCAGATGTCTATGTTGGTTTTTTGTTCTATTTATTTGCTCTATATATATTTTTATAATTTTTGTATCTGAAGTACCTGCACCTGCGCCTGCATGGTATTCAAGTGGTTGCGGGTTCAAATCCTGTCCCGAGCGAATTTTGTAACCTTATAAAAATCTTTGCTGTAGGTAACTAAAGTTTAAAATAAAAAATACTTGGTTTAAACTTTGTATCACAAGAACACTCTTTTTTTCGATTCACTTTTTAGGGCCACTGGGCGTGTGAGTGAAGGTGCCACTGGACGCTGCCCCCCCCCTAGAGATTCTAAAAAAGTTGCCAAATATAATGCAACCAAAGTCCTAAGTCTTTGAGTTAATTTGCTTGAAGTTCAAGCCTTGAACAATCATTCCCGTACGTCGAAACTCGAATGAATTCGCCAATTCCACTCCTAATATTCCGTACGCTCAACTACGCTCTGTTTGTAGATGTAGGCTCGTAGTACAAGTGAAAAGCTTCATGTGCTTCAAGTCAACTTGCTCCCCCCTGCGCCATCGGCTGGCGACGCCCTTGACTACTTGTACCCAGCTCTAACTTGCTTTACAAAAACAAAAAATGTAACGTAAAGTGTATTGTCAAAGTGTAATATTCCCCCTATTTCCAGGTGTGCACCGTCCTCCTCCTCGCCGCCTCCGCCAACGCCGGCTACCTCTCCTCCGGCTGGAGTTCTGGCTACGGATCCTCCTACAGCTCCCCCCTGAGCTACAGCTCCTACTCCCCCAGCTACAGCTCTTACTCCCCGAGCTACAGCTCATACAGCTCAGGATGGGACTCCGGCCTCAGCTCAGGATGGAGCAGCCCCATTTACAAGTCCGCTCCGGTTTACGAGAGCGCTCCCGTGATTTACAAGTCCGCTCCCGTCTATTACAAGCCCGCTCCCGTCATTTACAAGTCCGCTCCCATTGTGGTGAAGAAGTACGTGAGCACACCTATTATTAAGAAGGTCATCAAGGTTTCTGGCCCCAGGTATTCGTCTGGTTGGTGGTAAAAAGGGATTTCCGATGTTTGTTATCTCAAATCATTTGTTGTTGTTTTTCTTCTTGTCTTAAATTGTAATTGAAGCATTATGTATGTATACTAGTCAAATTATTATTATCTTGTAGTGTAATTATTATTCTGATATGTATTTGTAAATAATAATTATTAAGTACATACTTAACTATTTATTGTAATTTCAATACGACTTTTATGTATTAATAAAACATTTTTTTTTACAATTTGGTTGTTGTAATTTCTATTTTTTGTTGCATTAAGTATGTAGAGTTCAGAGTTTGCAGTTTCATAATTTATCGATAGCTTGAATGTTAAACACAATTTAAAATTAATGTTACACTGTAAAAATTCGATAAAAAGTTAATAAAACAAAAAAAATACGCTCGGGATAGGATTTGAACCCGCAACCTCTTGCGTTCCGTGCAGGCGCTCTACCAATAATAATTGAGCTACCGAGTCAGTCGATGTGAAATCTTTATAAAGTTCCCTAGCACGGGTTAGTACTTTAGAAAATACAAAAAAAAAATGTTTACTATTTTCCAAACTAGTGGTTCGCCCCGAACTACGAACTCGCGACCCCATATCTCAGCAACCCCTCGACCGATTTGGCTCATCTTCGAACTTAAAAATTCTCTTTGCCTGATTTATCCGCCTACCAAATTTCGTAATGATCCGACTAAGTTTACTCAAGTTATCGTCGAACGAACATTCATACATACAAACATACAAACATACATACATACATACAAACGCCGGATTGTTCCAGTAGACTCGGAGAACTTCGCCCGCTTCGCTCGCTCGTTCAATAAAAATTAGATAAAGCACCAAATAAAAATTATCTAAATAATCGAATCTAAAGTAAAAGTACAAAGTAGGAAAATGTACAGGTTGCTAGTGAAAATACTGATGTACCATACGTACATACATAACTATCTATCCATAGTCGGAGTTGACTGGTATATCGACCTATTACTTAAGATTTAATGTAGGTACTTATTAGAAATCAATAAATAAAGTCACCCTTTGACTCATTGAACTCGTGGTTGAACTCTACATAGATTCTTCTGGTGTAACTAATAATCACACTAGACTTTATTACATAAGGCACTTAATTACACTATTATTTTGACTTCCTAGTACAGTCGGCCACACGCTAGGATACCCCTTTTTGTTCGATTGGCGCCCTTAAGCCGCGCGCGGTAAGAGCTACCTAGGGGTGACCTAGACTGTGGCTGACCGTACATATACTGCTCATTGTGATTATGAGGTTTATTTTAAAATCTGCTCAATGAAGAATGTAGACCTCTAAAATAAACTTGTGTTTAAAGATATTTGCGCTGAAAAAAATAGGCGGCGCACTTTTTTTCAGTCAAAATATCTTGCAATCTGTTATGGATATCAACATGCAACTGGCTGTGTTAGATAGGTCTCACCTAATTCTAGTATTAATTTGATATGTGAACATTTTCGATTTGTTTAGTGTATTTGATACAGGAATTGATTTTGTGAAATTTTCATGCGCGCGGGCAATTCACTATGCACGGCGCCTTAACTTCAACTAGTAAATAAATTTAAAAAACACGGCGCTACTTTGGCTACTAAGCTACTTTGGCTTTGCTACAAGCAATTTGTCGTAACTCTGCGACACGTTGCCGCAACTTGTCTCGGCGGATTCGCCACTTGATTCCAGTACGTGCAGCATGGTAAGCCCGAGATAGGCCCTTCTCTATGCAAAACTGTCAACTTGTCGGTCGGGCTCGAGTTGGCTCTTCGCCAACATGGCGATGGAGTCAAAAATACAACATTTTTATTAAAATGGAAATAACTAGTGGTTCGCCCCGAACTATGAACTCGCGACCCCATAACTCAGCAACCCCTCGACCGATTTGGCTCATCTTCGAACTTAAAAATTATCTTTGCCTCATTTACCTGCCTACCAAATTTCATGACGATCCGACTAAATTTACTCAAGTTATCGTCGAACGAACATTCATACATACATACATACATACATACATACATACATACATACATACATACATACATACATACATACATACATACATACAAACGCCGGATTGTTCCAGTGGACTCGGAGAACTTCGCTCGCTTCGCTCGCTCGTTCAATTAACTACTTTTTGCTCGACATGACCCTAATCTATTGCCATCTCGAGTCCCACCTGCCATGCTCGCACAATAGACATGGCACGTCTGTCACTCGAGTTCGAGAGAGTGTCAAAACGACCATGCTAAGCATACTGCGAGACGACAAATTATGTTTAGCCGACTGCGCGAGCAAAGAGGGCACCGATTATTTTTGCACGTCGTGATGCAATCTCAATCTTGTGCTGTCTATCACTGGGGACAATTTCGCTGTCTATTTTTATTACCTAACATAGGAGGGCTACAGTGGTGAAGAGAAGTGGCTTGAAACATTTGATTTGAGCCGGTTTTGGCATGCATGCTTTTAGATGCACATACTTGGCATAGATCTACTTCCTAGGCCCCTGATTTTAGGTAAGTTTATAACCTAGGTCCTTTAAATTATTGACTACATGATAAGCATAATCAAACTAAACATCATGATTTAAATTAAAAGTAAATTGAAAAAAAAGAGAGGTTGCGGGTTCAAGTCCTGTCCCGACTGAATTTTTTCAACTTATTATAAATGTTTAAAAATATTCCCTAGCACGGGTTAGTGCTTTAGAAAAAACAAAAAGTGAAATAAAAAACTTTCATCACGAAACAAAACACTTCACTTGTTTCAAGAGAAATATGTTTTAATTTTAACAATACAATTGAGTTTGGAAGAATTTTAATAAATATAAGCGATTCTTGAAGTTATACATATTTAAAAAAAAGTAATAGTTATGACTTTAATAAAAAAAATAAAAAAAATTAAGGTATGTGAATGGTGCCTTTAAAAACAACCTTTTTACTTGTTTATATGTATAACCACCCCTTCAACAATGAAAGGATTTTTTTAGTAACAAGCTGCTAAATTCTATTTATAATATCATTTTTGTCACCGACAGTACCTGCTTACACACATTGTGGCATTTTATTGGAAGAAAAGAAACTGTCCCAGACAATACTCGTTTACGAAACTATTCGTTTGGAATGATGCTTCTTCCTAGTTATGCCATTGATGTTAATATTGATTACAGAATGCAATAAAGGTGATTACCTTTATTGAACGATTGTTCTGATGATCTTTTATTCAAGAGATTTATAGTCGAACTTAATTATTGATTGAATCGTTTAATTGCTAAGGTTGTATTACTAACCTTTAAGAACCTACAACAAATTCATACGTAACTTTGAGAATAAACAAAGTCATAGCATATTTATCTTTCCTGTGGGCTAAGGTCCGGTTTCTTAATTTTTTTTGAAATTTACTAAGCACATACTTACGTATCGCTCCGTCACGCTCTTTTGTGAGAAATCTGCAGAGACAGGACGATACTTACCCATTTGCTTAGCAAAATTCTCAACTCAGAAACCTGGCCTAAGCCGCCTAAGCTGTCAGGATGGTATAGGTGCTGGGCAAGCCTACTCCATCTAAAAAAATGTCCCAGGCAATGCAGCGCCGAGTGGTCTCTTCACCCATCTAGTGGGAGTGAAGGTGCCACTGGACGCTGTATAAATCATTTATTTACGTAGATACAAAGGCCTTAGTTTTTTTTATAACCTATGGGACAAAAAGTCTAAAATTAAATTAAAATACGTTTTTGTTGATAACATTATTCTAATAATGTTCGAATTCGAATAATGTTATCAACAAAATGTCGATTAATTAATGGTTTTTCGACAATGGATGTCGTGAACGGAAGTCATGTATACACACATAGCTTTTAAAGAAAAATGGAGTTGATTTCAAATCTTAAATGCTATCAATAATATCTACACTACTAAAGCCATAACTACCACTTACCTCACACGAACCACATAAGACATGAAAGTCATTGTAAGTATGTACTTATGTACCGACAGTCTTAGGGTGGCATTAATAGTCGTCAACTCAAGAATAAATGAATAAATAAAAACTCAAGATTAACATTAGCATTTGTCTTTTCTGAGTTCACCTACTTGAGATCGATCTCAAGTAGGTGATCTCAGACGACTATTAATACCACCCTAAAAACTAATTACAAAATATACAAGAAAATAAAGAAGAGGAATGTGCGAAAAAGTTTGAGAAAACCTTTGACCAAATATACTCGTACGTTATAAATATCATACAACAGATATTTTTTAAAGAAAATATTGTTGGCATAGCACAGGCAAAAACAGTAACTTTAAGTACTACATATAACATACAAGGCGTTACAAAGGTCTTTATACAGGGTGATAGGGATAACCAATTTTTTTTTGCTACATAAAGCAACGAGTCATTTAATAACGATCCGTTGATTTTTAAAGTAATATAATGTGGCGGGAAAAAAAGCATATATTTTGTAATGGTTTTCATCGATTTTGACAATGTTTTATCAACTTAAAGCAATGAAATGCATCTACGCACACAATCGTGTGTTTGAATTTTAACTACTTAAATAAAAAAAGTAAAAAAAAACCTTTGAAAATTTTAAATTTTGAGGTTATCAAATAAATTTTATTTTTTTCGACTTTTTTAAATTTTTTACCAGTAGGTTACACTCTACAAAAAGAGTTAGGACCTTTTGTAACACGTTGTATACATGGTAGATAAATAGATCAAAGTAATATGAAGAAAATATCAAAGAATAGTCACCATACATCAACTATATCTACGGGAAAAAGACACGACAGACTACATGGTGTACAGTTAAACATGCTTTATCTCTTTCGCACATTTACCTCTCGATCCAACATTGTTTCCAACCGATTAGCTCGAATATTGACATAAGCATGTTGCATCTGTAAATTAATATGATTAATCGAATTAGTTTTGTTATCAAAATGTACACACACACTATTAAAATTGGTTAGAAATGGGTGTTTAATACGTTATAATGGGGTGTTTAATACGTTATAATGGACTGATGTTAAAAATACGTTTCTTAGAGGTGATTTTTCCATCGAATTAATACACATTTGACGAATACGGATATTGCAGAATTTCTATACCAAAATAGTTGTATTTGTTTTTTTTTTTTCATGTTTATTGACTGTTAAAATAGATAGGTACCTACTTAATCACATTTTTAACATCAGTCAGTGTGGGTGAATGAATGCAGTTTGGTGAGATCAAGGTATGTGTGGTCAACTATATATTTACAAACTTATAAACATAATGAATCAACTTTTGTAGTGAAAGTATTATTCGGTGAAGTAAACTACTCTTTGTGATTTTTTTATTATCTAGACACGCGGTAGCGTGTCAAGCCAAGTTCAAGGAAAAAATAGGCTTTTGATGGTGTGTATGTTAAAAGAGTCTTTCACTTTATTGACTGTATTGTATAATAAAATAGGTATATCCTGAAGGAGCCAATGTTGATGTACGTCCGCCAGGGTATATTTAGTATTTATGTCGCTAGCCTTTTACCTAAAGGACTCACACAATAAGGGTATTTCGATTGATGGACTGTATATTAAGAGTCCTTCGCTCGATGGACTGTACATTTAAAAAAAAAAACTTTTTGGGCCTGTAGTTTTTAGGGCGGGCCTATGGTGTGTGTTGCGTGAACTTTTAGTGTGTTGCCAGGCTTTCGCTTGATGGACTGCATAATAAGACTCTTTCGCTTGATGGACTGTATATAAAGTATTTGGCGCGATGGACTGTATAATGGACTGTAATGAGAGGAAGATATAACCTGGAGGAGCCAATGCGGATGTAGGCCTGCCAAGGGAAGGTGCCGAAACCAGCGTCGTCTCCGCCGACGATCCGGCGCTGTGCTGTCTGCTTGCCCACGGCGATGCCGCAACCTGAAGAGATAAGAGATACGCTGTTAGAGGATGAAAGACAGAGAAAGAGCTGAGGCTGCTTTGAAAAAAAAAACTATATGGTCGCATTATTTCAACTGGCAAACTATTATGGTTACAAAGATACCAGCTATTTAAGGGTGGACGATGGCAACGTAACGGAAAATTCAAAATTTTCACAGTTTTTTACATTTTGTAGCTAAATTGAGCTGTTCAGCGATTTTTCGTTCGCGGCAATAAAACAGTATTTTTTTTATTATTGAACAACAATAATTCAGCCGATTATGTGTTCTGGTCTACGAAGCAGTGGCACTGCCCAAAAAACTAAGGAATCGGCATAATCGGCTGAATTATTGTTGTTCTGTTGTTTACAATAATGAAAAGAATGCTATGTCATTGCCGCGAACGAAAAATCGCTGAACAAAAATAGCTCAGTTTAGCTACAAAATGTAAAAACCTGTGAAAATTTTGAATTTCCCGCCACGTTGCTATCGTCCACCCTTAATATAAGATTTAGCAATGCGTGCATCTAAATAGGACCTCACTTGAGACGTCAATCGGTTTGGTCATATCCTGCTGAAACATCGTATGCAGGGCCTTGAAACGGCGGAAAAAGGAAAATTCGCAAGAGCGAAGCATAATTTGTTATGGAAGTAAATAACAATTATTTTTTGTGGACGTAAAGGTTGTCAGTGCATCTACTTACTCGTACGGTCGGCCACAATCTCAGATACCCCATGGCAGCTCTTATAAGGGCGCTAATCGAACAAAAAGGTGTATCTGAGACTGTGGCCGACTGTACATGCTAATACTATGAACGTGAACTGACGTTTCAAAGTCAAAGTCAAAAATGTTTATTCATTGCACATTGTACTTCATACGTGATTTATATGAAAATCAGTTGTATGACGATTTTTTTTAACAGCTACTCCAAGCAGAAAAAGTTTCGAAAAATATTTTACTAGCTTTTGCGCGCGACTTCATCCGCGGATTTTTTCCCGGTTTGAAGTAGGTAGGTATGTCAAATGACACAATCATTCAGTAGTCTTTCAATTTGTGATTGATTTTGAAGTTAGAAATGAATACAAGTAAAATTAAGTAAAGTTTTTTAAAAGCCAAAATTTTTCGTAACTGGTCTACTCCGTGAGTAGCACAGGGTTTTCGGAGTTACAAATTTTGGTATCAACTACTCTTATTTCCTATGGTGGCAGAACGACCAAATTTGGGTTAGGTAAGGTAACGGGGTACCCTAACGAGTCTGGTTAAGGGGCGCCGATACATGCGTTTTTATAATGTGGATATTGATACTTTGTAGATATTTACTTCTCTATTGGTTTATTACCAGTAGCTACACATGCCTTCTCACAGGTTGTTGAACCCTCCCTAATTCAGTTTCTTCACTGCAAGCACTAAATAGTGGGTCGATGAATTTATGTACCTTTTTATGTTGGGTTGTAAATATGTAAGATTTTCCCAACTATATTCTGCAAGGCTATAAAAAACTAGGTTAATGAGTAGTAAGCACCACTTGCTAGCACCTTGCACCTTGCTTTACCACTTGCTAACATCGAAAGAAAAACATCGTGACGAAACCCGCGGCTTAGTATTGATTGGTCTTTCCTATGGACTAGGCTGACTAACCTGAGAGGGTGGTATAGTTGCTGGGCAAGCCTACGACATCTAAACAATGTCCCAGGCACTGCAACGCCGAGTGGTCGCTTCACCCATCTAGTATGAGTGAAGGTGCCACTTGACGCAGCCTTAATGTGTCCTACACGCAAAGGCCTAAGTGAGGTAGTTAAGCACCTACCTTCGTATTTGTAGTTTTCCCAATCCAGGTGCGGCATTTTTTTTGGCGTTCTCGATAGTTTTCTAAATAATATTCTATTCTTACAATTACTTGCGTCCAGCACAAGTATAAATAGAACAACATAGATCACTAGATTTGCCATTTTTTTCACGACTTTCCAACTGTTTTTTGTTCAGCTGTATAATTTCTATTGCACTGCTACTGCTTCTATCTACTTTTTAACCAGCACATTTTTTTCGCACTTTATTATTTTGACAAAAAAACACACAAGTTAAGTACTTAGATTTTAGTTATTAACTAAACTTTTGGTCACTAACATGTTTTATCTTTCGATTTTGTTTAAAACACATCACATCCGCAACAGCACAACACTAAACTATTTATCGATATTTTTATCTTAGATGTTTTTATTTTATTTTTATTTTAAATAAAATCCTCGTGTAATTCACACGTCCAGTTAAGGATCGATATAAGACGGACTGACGGACAAACGTATTAGGCTGTATGATGTAAAATCCTTTTACGTAATTTCCGAGGCTAGCACGAATTGAATTAAATATTACGTTTAGTTGCATGCTGTAAAAAGGTACGATGTTATGCGTGTACACTCGGCCACAGTCTAGGATGCCCCACGGCAGATCTTACCGCGCGCGGCATAAGGGCGCCAATCGAACAAATAGGGGTAACCCAGCGTGTGGCTGACTGTACCTACAGTAACTGCTAACCGAATAACACAATCGGTTTTTCCAGAATTTCCATTGAAAAAATCAACATAATTATCTTACTTGGGTAACTTTATTGGAGTGGCAACGCAGATTAAAATAGTAGGTACGCGTATTTGCCACGCCCCTGCATTCTTTAAAATAAGCACCGTAATTATTCAACTTATTAAACCGTCGAAAATAAGGTAATGAATTTCCATAACAGCTATTTTCTCGCAAATAAAAAGTTTTGACAATTGATGCGTACTAAGTGGATTTTTTGTGGATATCTGTAGGTTAAGAGACATATCTGTTAAAAAAAAATCCGCACAGTTACTAGTCCTCAAAACCGGAAAACCGAAAAAATAGATACGCCATTGTGTTACAGGCTAAGGCCCCTGGTTGCTTTTATGGCGGCGCTTGCGCAGCCCCGACTAAAAGAGTTCAACGCGCATCCAGAACTTTATTTTTTGTGTGCAGAAAAAAATATTTTGGAAGGCCTCATGATTGGCACAGCGGCAAATGATTTTTTTCGTTGTTTTATTCTAACTTCTTACTTCCTTTAGCTCTACAAACTCGTACAACCTTGTTTGGGTCTTGGCCTCCTCCACACACGATTTCCATAATCATTTGTCTCTGACCCTTGCCTCTATTAACAGAATAAGCACACAGTACACTTTACAAGTATTTACGGTCGGCTACAGTCACAGATACCCCATAGTAGCTCTTACCGCGCGCGGCATAAGGGCGCCAATCGAACAAAAAGGGGTATCCTAGAGTGTGGCTATGTGTTTCTAGATCAAAAGAGTGGCAGAGATGATCTCGTAAACCTATACTCCGTGCAATTTTAGTGGTTTTAAAGCCAAAGATATTTTGTTGCACTGGTGATTTTGAGCCAAATTACAAAATTTCATACCAAAACGTGCGAAAAAAAAATTCACTTCTCCATACAAATGGTGTTGATTGCCGATAGCCGTTTGTATTGGAAAGTGTTTTTTTTTTTCGCTCGTTTTGAAGTAAAATTTTGGAATTTGGCTCAGAATCACGAGTGCAATTAAATACCTTCGGCTTTAAAACCACAAAAAATACACGGTGTATAGCCATGGCCTACTCCATTCTTTTGCCAGGCTTGTTGCAGGCGAAGCATGAGCACCATAAATTAGGTGTATCAATCTGTACACCTCGTATTAACGATATTTATTAATCGTTATTAACGATATTTTTTTTATAGCTCAATAAACGTAATTATTTTTATTTTCCCGCAATCAAACAGGTTTTGAGGACTAGCCAACTATGTGGCCGTTTTTTATTACAGAATTAGCACATACGCTAGTCGTTCTAGCCTAGCTGCAGGTCTAGCATACAATAGATAGAGTTAAACACTACCAACCAAGTTTGAAACCTAATAAAGATATAAACCTAACGAGCTAGATTTCCTGTAAAATTACCTTAAATTTCTGAATGAAAGCGCTAGCGTGCGTTTTATAACGCAATTAATTTAAATGTATTTATTTATTGTAAGTTCACGCTACGGAAACGGACACCTTCGTAGGTTACGTCTGTGTGTCTGTTTCAGCTATGCGTAACAATAGTGGGTGTAATAGTATAATTGCTAATGTCCAATGTGCCGTGAAACAAGGAGGAGGTACAGTCGGCCACACGCTGGGATACCCCTTTTTGTTCGATTGGCGCCCTTATGCCGCCGCGCGGATTAAGGATTATTAAGCTGCCATGGGGTATCTGCGACTGTGGCCGACCGTACGTCAGTGACACGGTAGGATACCCCTTTTTGTCCGATTTACTGAACTATGCTGCGCGCGATATCAGCTGGGGCTAGTCTGGGGAACTCGCATGTGACACATCTGGAAGGAATAATCCCATGTCATTGCGATCTCGACTGCTCCCGACCACTCGAGTCATGTCGAGCAAAAAAGGGAAAAATCTCGCAGCAACCTCGTGCCCTATGTCGAGGATGACTTCGTGAGAATAGGAGATGTGACTTTTGCCGCAAGATAATATTTTTCCTTCGAGATGTGTCGAATGCAAGATTCCCGAGAATAGCCCCCTGGAGCGTGATCATTCGACTTATTTTATCGAACGACACACTGCAGTATGTCGTACACTTTTGTTATAAAGTGGCCCGTAACGTTTTATTCGAGTAGAGTGCTTGCGTATAAGGGTCGACGTGCTGTCTTGTGTACAAGGCTGGGAGTTGATTGGTAGGCTGATAGAGTTGACTTCGCTGAGTCTGGGAAAAATATTTATTTTGGCCGGGCGCGGTTGAAAGTTCGAGTTTCTTTACTTTGAAAGTGTAAATATATTATTTTAGAAATGTGCAGTGCTTACGAAAGTTTAAGTTTTAATATTATTTTAGTGTTTATTTTTTTGTTTAATTCGTAGGTTCTAGCATTCGACGGCCCGTTTTTAGCAAAAAGCCCATCCAAAAAAAGACATGTTTATTTTTTCATTGACAGCACTAGTTACTGCTTAGTGGCACCTTCTCTCGCACTAAGTAGATGGGTGAAGTGGCATCTCGGGTTCTACCGGCTAAAACAAAGCCGATTTCCATTGGCGAAAATCGAAGTTCGATTTATGAAAAATTAACTGGTTGGCAGTAAAATTAACTGGGTGGCAGTGGCAGTACATTTTTCAAAAATAGAACTTCGATTTTCGCCAATGGTAATCGGCTTCGTCTTATCCGGTAGACCCCATGCTAATGAGTCCAAAAAAATGCCAGCCGCAGAAAATAGAGCCACAATTCTGAAGAAGATGCTGCTAAAGATAACTACAAAATGCAGATTTCTAAACGAGAATAATATTTTTTTATGTAAATTGCGTGTAATTGCAATGATCAATTATGACTTAATTTGATGGAGCACGGCAACACAGTGTACTGTAATGATGTAACCTCCGTTGGACTACTGGCTGATGATAATATTTGAATTAGGTAGGCTGTTTAAAATTATATGTTGGAAAGCTCTAAATAAGATTGTCAAGGAGAGACGGAGAGGAGCTCCGCCGCTAGGTGCGGATCAAAGTGTATATTTTAGCTAAATAATAAATAGGAATATCGGAAATTCGAGTTTAATTGATAGTTATAGCTAGGGATAGCACACAACTGCTACAGTGGTGGAGGCGCCTTAGATCGCGAGTTACCCCGCTAGCTTTGATAATCAGATAGAAGAAAGGTCAAACAACGAATGGCAGCAAACAATGCCGCCAAGTCCGAATGTAGAAACCGCCGGGCGTTGTGAGGATGAATTGACGTCCGTGGAGGAAGATGATGGCCCGACCGCGCAGCTGGTTGATGAGCTGGCGGAAGAAGCAAAACAAAAATCCGGTGGGTCAGATCCAGTTACTAAAGTAGATTTAGTAGAAGAAGAAAGAGAGCCGCAACGCGACGACGTGACCCGGCGCCAGGGTGTGCTGCAAGAGAATGCGGGAGTTTCATTTTCAGGGTCTCCCCTCATCAAAACAGAAAAGTGTCCGGTCACTGTTGAAGGAAGCGGACGGCTGACAAGTTGTCAGAATGAGGCATCGACAATGAAAGAGCCATTGACAACCGAAGTAAGTGACTCAGACTCCTTGTTCAAGTCCGAGGAAAACTTGAAAAAGGTGCAGTTGAAAAAGGTGATGTCAAATGTAAATGACAAATGCGATGACAGTTTAAAAAAAAAAGTTGTCATGACAAGTGTTGTCAAAAATATTGATTTTTGCACAATGCGGAAAATATTTTCTGATCGGTTCAAAGGTCGCAAAGCGCGATGGGTTAAAAGGAGGCCTAAGGTGGCAATGAAGAAGAAGAAGTCAAAGTATAAAACGCGACCGTGTTATAAATGTGAACGAGAAGAGATCGCGGGGGAAACGATCAATGGTTATCAAAGCAGGTGCTGGAAGTTCAAGGGTCCCTTAAAAATAGATAGTCAGAGATCCCTGTTGGTTGGTGAAGTGATAAAGTGGAAGGAAAAGATAATCCAGTAGTTTAAGAAAAGAAAAGACAGTATGAAGGAAAGAAAGAGACTCTTCTATGAAAGATTGTTAGGTAGATTGTTGTGGCAATGATGTATAATATAGATATTAATGCTTGTAAATATTTTCATGTGTCAATTCGACGGGAATACTACCTGAGGCGGCAAAGCATGTAGCTGCAGAGTGCAGCGAGGCTGAGGATGGTTGACGTGGATCGGAGAGCTGCCGGCAGCAGCGTGTCCGATGCGTGTCGACGGATACTCCAACAGCCATACGTTACGAGGCCGACATTTATGATGATAGGAAGGGAGACAGGGGAGACACTGGCATGAGTCGGATGGACTTACCCCTCAGATAGAAGTATAGCTTGATGGGGAAATTGGTTGCTTTTGGTGGGTCTGACTGACATAGTGCCGAGGTCCCAACTGTTAATAGCACAGGTTTTTTATATTTTATGTCGACGATTGGGTAATTATGTAAGGGCGGAATAGTATCGAATGAAGTCGAGTAATCTTTGGGCCTCGCTTGTAAATTATGATGGCTTGGAGTATCCAATTTTAACTCAGCCGGATTATTAACCAGCTTTGCCAGATTGTATTATACGAATTCAGGGTAGTATTCTCGCATTTTACGAGTAAGGAGGCAGGTATTTAGGGATGGTGATAGTGAAGTGACAGTGAAGTGTTGTACTATTATTTAATTGAAATATTTAAGTTGTTTATTGATGTATAGTTAGATAGTTAAGATTCCTGTCTAATTTTAATTTTAGAGATGTTCAAGACCGACCACAGTTGATTAAATTTTGATCACTATCAAAATTTAATGAACTAGAAGGGGGAAGATGTAATGATGTAACCTCCGTTGGACTACTGGCTGATGATAATATTTGAATTAGGTAGGCTGTTTAAAATTATATGTTGGAAAGCTCTAAATAAGATTGTCAAGGAGAGACGGAGAGGAGCTCCGCCGCTAGGTGCGGATCAAAGTGTATATTTTGACTAAGAAATAAATAGGAATATCTGAAGTTGTCTTTAATTGATAGAGTCATAGCTAGGGATAGCACGCAAGTGCTACAGTACCATACCATTTATGAAGTGGATATGTGCTTTATTTACTTCGATCAAGGATAAAACTAGATACAACATAGAACTCTGAAATGTGTCTGGAAAAATAGATGCCCAAATTACCTTTGGGAGCTTATTTGCTCGTGGTCCATGCAATTAAAGTAAAACTGTACACTAATGCAATAAGGTTGACATTCGAATATTAGACGTATGGTCGAAATGATGTTTCGTATTGTTCTATTGCTGATATCATTTGTTTCTGTGGGGACAAGTTTTTATTGTGATTTTATACGTAATGCGGATTCTATGGGATTAAGTTCGGTGTTTATTTACGTAGAATTTGTGAATTTTAAGTATGCAAACCACGCTAATTAATTGTAAAGGAAAACTTTCATAAGGTAGTGTGTAAGCGTCTTCGTGTGCTGTCTTGTGTACAGTCCACCACACGCTAGGAAACCCCTTTTTGTTCGATTGGCGCCCTTATGCCGCACGGGGCAAGAGCTACCGTCGGCCACAGTATAGGATACTATACTGTGGCCGACCGTACCTAGGACAAGATAACCAAATTGTTCACCAGCACGCAAAGCCATGCATAGAAAAACAACACATAACTGATCTCCATACTTTCATACAAAAATTGTCCTTGGAAAGCCCCTAAAGGACAAGGAGTCTTGGACATATCTGTCCTCGCAGCCATTTTTAATATACAAGGTGTTGCAAAAGTACCTAACTCTTTTTACAGGGTGTAACCTACTGGTCAACAGGATGTCAAATCTGTAAAAAAAAGTTGAAAAAATCAATTTTTATTTTATAACCCTCAAAATTGAAAAATTTTCATAACTTTTTTGTTTTTGTTATTAGGTCAAATTTAAAAATGTTTGTGCGTGTAGGTGCATTTACAAAGCTTTGAGTTGTTAAAACATTGTGAAAGTCAATGAAAACAATATTTAAAAAATACATTTCTCCCGCCACATCGTTCACATTTTATTATTTTAAAAATTAATGGAACGTCACAGAGTGAGCACCGGGTGCTATTACCCTGTAAAAAGAGTTAGGTACTTTTGTAACACCTTGTATTATTTGAAACTTCTCGGTCAATTGGTTAAAATGAGTGCACTGAAACCCATATTATTTTTGTTCTGATGGCCAATGAACGTTATGTAAATTTTACCAAATTTTCATTACAATAATAATTTCACAAACCCATAATAAAAGTAGGTCACCAACTACTCAACCCACCTTCCTGCCAACCCCACAAAAGACTTAGGCGTGAAGATATGCAGATAACACGACAATACTCAAGTATCTTCATCGTGGTTTAATGGTGTATAGAAATGAGGTGTTCTATTCCGGAGGGCACGGGACACTTTTAAAATAAACTCAATGGGGGTGATGGCTTGTCTAATATATTATAAAAGATTCAAAAAAAAAAATTTGTACATTCGACAGCACGCTGATCTATACATGTATAAGTACACTCTAATCAGTTAAGTTACGGACGCCTTTGCAACGATAGATAATGTACAGATTTACGCGCTGTCGACTATACTATAAGGGAGGTAATTTTCAAATATTACAGCCCACGCATGATAGCATTGACACTCAAAATAACGGCAAAATCACTTGTGAAAATTTGAATGTTCGTGTTGTTGGGAACAATTTTTCGCATAATCACGAGTTCATCATCCTTGTATTGAGTTTCTTTCTTTGCAGATTGCAAGTGACGATGAGTCAATTGAGCTCCTTTATTTCTTTTTATACACCATACGCCGTTAAAATTTAGAAGCGCTTAAAAATTACTTTTGCCTCATCGTATGATAACAGCATACTTTCCGAGCCGGGGAGATGAAAAATGTGCAGGCTGACGTATTAAATGTTCTGTGTTATATATAAGTGTCACTCCGGGAAGAAAATACCCGCTTTGAGCTCGACCCAAATATCAAACGTAGCAAGACCAACTACGTTCAATTAAAACTTATTTTAATTTTGTTAGTTCTAAACACTTTTGTAATGTTTTGTTACGTCATTGCGAGGGTGTGCGTGAAATGTAACGCATGTTTATTGTTTTGTTTGTAATACCGGGTTAGTGGAGGGCCGTTTTTACCATTTGGCACTATGGGCACTGACCCAGGGCCCCGTGATTTATGGGGCCCCGTTAGCCTTGGATCTAGGGGTAAGCCATATTTTTGCGCAACAGACTAGCGAATTTCCGCCCCGAAAAATATTGGACTGCGTCTAAGCCCCTTGTGCTAAATCAAATCAAATCAAATATTTTATTGTACAGTCGGCCACAGTCTCAGAATCCCCTTTTTGTTCGATTGGCGCCCTTATGCCGCGCGTGATAAGAGCTGCCATGGGGTATCTGAGATTGTGGCCGACCGTACAAGAAAAAAATATGTTAACAGTAACCTAGAGTCAACTCTGAACCCCAAACTAAAATAATTGTGTCTTGGGGAACAGTTCCGTTAAAGTCCCCAATAGGTTAAAAACGGCCCTGATGGGTGGCCTAGTTGATAGTTAGGTGGTTTTTCTAGATTACAAGGGAACAGAGCAGCTAACACGAGTGCTTACCGTCACTGTCACTGAAAGTGATAAGTTGGATTTGAGTTGGATAAATAAGCTTACTACTATAGTATTAGGATACATGACAAACGTCCGGCAGACGTCCGGCACGGCTTTTTCGCACTCGTGGTAGCTACTCTGATTAGATTCCCGGTGGGGTAATGTTCATTGTTTTGTAGCACTCGCTCACTGTGAAGAAGGAAAAAATCGCGAAGAAGCCCGAAAAAATACGTTCATAGATTTTAAATTCAGTTTTTCTAATCTTGTAACCTGTGTACACACGTCAGCACGTCGACCCTTACACGCTAGCACTCTACTCGGTTACGTTACGGGTGACTTTGGAACAAAAGTGTACACTCTGACGTGCTGTTGTGTGTACATACCAAGATACCTAAAAATCTGCAATAATAAGACAGCACGTTGACCCTTACACGCGTGTATTCCATTACGTTACGGGCGACTTTGCAACGAAAATATAAAGGTTTACGTTCTATTGACTGTACAATTGTGCATAGACTCTGGTTTGTGCTCATTTCTATACTTATCTTATATTACGAGTATATCAGTTAATTGTTTATTTGACTGTACAATGTGTGCAATGTACAATTATAGGGGCCAAAGATATACATGACTTTTCAATAAGAATCTTTTGTTCCGCCTTCTATAATCGCTATTCTTTCGTACGAAAGAACATAACCATATCGCACTATGACATTTATTAACATTGCCCTGGCTTAGCCAACTTTCTCCGAGGCCCTCTTTCACCGTCATCGAACACTGAGAATTTAAACCTGAGTTTAGTGATTTTAAATTGGGAATTTAGGCGCCGGACACACTGCCTCCGCGTTCCGAGTTCAGAGTTTACAGATTTGCTTTACGATAACTCCGCGTTCGGCCGCTTCACTGTGAACGCTTTCAAGCAACACCATACATTAGAAAGAACGCGGAACGCAGAACTCTGGGCGGTGTGTGTGGCATCTTAAAGCTACGATTTATTTCGTTAACTGGTAACTTATTTGGTTTTTACATTTTGCCAACTTTACGAGTAACGTTGACGGTTTGATTTAACGGTTTCACTTACTTTTATTAATGTCGACATAGCCGACTAGTTTCGGCCTGATGGGCTAGTCTTAGTCATGGAGAGACAAAGATGGTAAAGTCACAACAGTAAAAAGCAGGGTGCAAAGAGTTATGATAATAAGTCCTTCAAAAATGATCAGGTGCTTATTTAAAGCAAAATAATGTACTGTGTAGACTCTAGAAGTCAGATAAGTCAATGGCTTCTGTTTTTAAAACTAAACGAAAGTATTAAATTATAAGTGGTGCTCGCACTCTCTCTCTGAGAGATGGCCTTTGCCCAGCTAAAGGGATATGTACATCTTACAGGCTACATCTTACTTTTTATAAGTATAATATAACAAATGTATTCAGAGCTATGCCGGTCACTATTTCTTTTTACACCTCATTCTCACTACTTATTGAACTTCCCTCGTATAATAGAGCGAAACTCTATATTTACTTAAAGAGAGATATTTCATGATATAAGAGAGTCGTTGGTTAAAATGTTTAAATAAAGAAATAGCCTTTTTGCTAAATAGGAACAGACCGTTAAACCTGACTTAAAAATTCCGTGTTTGGTGTAAGTGGGTACGAAGAAGTTGATAGTACACGCACGCACATTTTCGCGTACTTACGCAGTCATGTTTTTGACATTTGGCTGTAAAATGTCACAATTTGTTTGAACAGTGATTTGAGATTATGCAGGGTGGGCATATTGCATCACGCGAGATAATTTAGATCTGTTTGTCTCGAATCATCCCATCACATGTTCATATTATGGATTTCATACTGTTTGTTTGTCCTATCTTAAAAGGATAGTAGATGCAGCCGCTTGAATATTTTAAATAGCCTAACTAATAAAAAAATGCAAAAGCACGGAAGCGCTCAGATATTATTGCCACTAGCGGTCACTGGACTGACCGCGGCTGTTAGCAGCAATTAGGGGGGAAAAAAAAGTTTTTTGTCATCCAATTATCCATCGATAAAAAACTCTAACAAACAATCAAAACCGGCCAAGAGCGAGTCGGAGTCCCGCACCAAGGATTTGCACTTACCTGCCTATAAAGCACCATTAAGTGGCCACTAAAGTTTTAAGACGGAACGCGGGTAGCCGGCTGCTCCATACAAAAAATACAAAAAGGGAGACCTGTTTCCTCCCTGGATGATTATTTTAGAAAAAATATGTTTATGCCATTCAATTTATATGTACCTCTGCCATGTCCCTATGTTTTCCTTTTTTTATTATTTAAATTATTTTAATAAAATTTATTTAATTAATAAAAATAGAAAAAAAAGGAAAACATAAGGACATGGCAGAGGTAAATATAGATTGAATGGCATAAACATATATTTTTTAAAGCAATTATCCAGGGAGGAAACAGGTCTCCCCTTTTGTATGGATTTGAGGTTACCCGCGTTCCCTCTTAACATCGCTCAGTGAAATCAGGCATTAACCAACCACCCAAATAAAAGAGCCAGCAAGCACATACTTACAATAAAAGTGAAATAAAATAAGTATTTACATTGCGGAATCTCCGAGGCGCATTCACCGGGGCTTAAGTCTGTAACGCAATGGCGTGTCGATAGGTTCCCAGTAGAAGGACAAAATTGCATTCTCCTCATTTTTAGGGTTCAGGACCTCGAAAGGAAAAACGGACCCATTATAGGATCACTTTATGGTCCGTCCGTCTGTCTGTCAAAGGAGGTAGCCGACGGTCAAATTATTACTGAAAAAGTAGTTCTAGACTATAATTCTGTGTTCTAGACCTCTTTCTTGAAACTTCAAGGAGGACTAAGTATGATAGATGTTTTCAGATCTGGTGTTGTATGACAGTTTCATGACAATTAACTTTGAAGTTTGTTTTCAGGGTCCCGGGCCTCAAAAGGAAAAACGGAACATTTCCTATATTCTTAAAACTTATTTTAAATTGTATGGCGGTACGGAACCCTCAGTGCGCGAGTCCGACTCGCACTTGGCCGGTTTATTCTTCCACAACCAGCGAACTAATCCTCTTTCCCAGTTAGAATAAGAATATTATTTACTGTACACTTTTTTTGTAAAGTCGCCCGTAACGTAACCGAGTAGAGTGCTAGCGTGTAAGGGTCGACGTGCTGTCGTGTGTACTAGAAAAACATTAAAAGGACATACAGCATTAATAAACCGTAATCGAAGCCCGACAGGGTGGTGGATATGGAGCCGAAAAGTCCTGACATGGAGGCCTCGTAAAAGGAACGCGCAGTGTGGGCAGACCTGGGGGGTTACCCTTGACGCTATTGCGAACCAATTGAAAAAGTTTAAAAATTAATTTCTCTTTGAATTCGCATAGTAATGCTTTGATTTTAAATACTTTGTAATGTTTATTCAAAGGTAAGGCTGTTTTATTCAATAAAAACACAAAATGCGTCTTAATTTGTAAAATATTAAATTTTGTAAATTGCTCCATATTGCGGCCGCATTGGAAACATGCGTCAAGGGTAGAGGGGCAGTTGCTCGATGGTCCGATGATATTAAAGCTACAGCAGCCTCAAACTGGACCACACTAGCCACAGACCGGCTTATATGGAAAATACATGAAGAGGCATACGTCCAGGAGGGTTACCCTCTATTATCACTATTGCATTTATATTGACAAAGTTGTTGGAGCCGAAGTAATACCAATTGGTATTACTTCGGCTCATAGACGCCTTGAGGGTACTGGAAAAATGTTTACGCCAATCAAGCGGTTAATTAATTTCTTTTTTAATTCGCAATAGTCATGCTTTGATATTTTATACTTCGTAATGTTATTCAAAGGTCCGTCTTAATTTCTGAAATATTATATTTTGTAAATTGCACCAAATTGAAAAATCTGCGTCAAGGGTAGAGGGGCAGCAGTGGACGACATAAATACCGAAGAAGAATTGAAGCCTACAATTGGGATCATATCGAGGCCCGGGGGGTCTACCGGCTAAGACGAAGCCGATCACCATTGGCGAAAATCGAAGTTCGATTTATGAAAAATGAACTGGATGGCAGTAAAATTAACTGGGTGGCAGTACATTTTTCATAAATCGAACTTCGATTTTCACCAATAATCGGCTTCGTCTTAGCCGGTAGATCCCCCGTTGTGTTACAGACTCAGGCCCCAGATCGTACGCTAAACGGTTGAAACTTGAACTTTCCCGGAACGCGGTTAAAGCTGCGGTTAAAACAAGCCACGGAACTGCCTATTTGACACTGTTACTTATGGATGTACTGTAGTCACAGGGCTTGGTATTAAACCTAACATCTACTGTACTGTAGATTTAAAAAGATATTGATAAGGTTAAAAAATCGCTCGGGGACATTTTTTGGCTTGCCCAGTAACTATATCATCCTCCTGACAGCCTAGTTAGATTTGTTTTAATATGTCTAAACGTAGGTAACGTAACTATAGTTACAGCTTTTACCTTCGTTAGGTGAATAAAAACAATATAACTAGTGGTTCGCCCCGAACTTTGAACTCGCGAACCTCTATCTCAGTAACCTCTCGACCGATTTGACTCATGTTCGAACTTAAAAATTCTTTTGGCCTCAATTACCCGCCTACCAAATTTCATGACAATCCGACTAAATTTACTCAAGTTATCGCCGAACGAACATTCATACATTCATACATACAAACGCCGGATTCTTCCAGTAGACTCGGAGAACTTGCTCGCTCGTTCAATTATGTGAATAAATGAATAGGAACACTATAAATGTGTGGGTAAACAAACACTACATACCTAAACAACAGGGGGTCTACCGGCTAAAACGAAGCCGATTACCATTGGCAAAAATCGAAGTTCGATTTTTGAAAAATGTACTGCCACCCAGTTTATTTTACTGCCACCCAGTAAATTTTTCATAAATCGAACTTCTATTTTCGCCAATGGTAATCGGCTTCGTTTTAGCCGGTAAACCCCTGTAGATTTTTATGTACTCGTAGTACGTTTAGATAGGCTTGCCCAGGGGCCTGGTCCACTTGCGTCAACCAGGATTAGCCAGTTAACTCTGAGTTAAGGCTCCGTATAAGGCTAACTAGCGCCACCAATGTTGAAAAAATCATATCTTCCTTCAGAAGAAGTTTCTGAAAAAATCCTAAGATGAGCTCATGCGCCATGCTTTTCTAGGTTTTTAAGTGTAGGTACCCAACTCAATTTCTAGTCTTAAGCTAAAAAAATTTCGATAACCGCAAAAAACGGCCGCTTTTGGCGGTTATCGAAAAATTTTTAGCTTAAAAGTAAATTTCGAAGAGGGTATCTACACTTAAAAATCTAGAAAAGCATGGCGCATAGGCTCATCTTAGGATTTTTTCAGAAACTTCTTCTAAAGGAAGATATGATTTTTTTAACATTGGTGGCGCTAGTTAGCTTTATACGGAGCCTTAACGACAATAATTGTATGGAAATGTCAAATTAACCCAGATTTAGTTAGCTAATCCTGACTGATGCAAGTCCACCTTAGTGCGTAACGGAATGGCGTGTCGATGGCGTACTAGTGGAAGGATAAAACCTGGGTTTCCTAGTTTTTCTCCTGCAACCAGCGAACTAATCCTCTAGAATTAGAATCTTATTATTCTTTGCTGTGCTACAGAAACATTAAAAGGACCGACAGCATTAATGCAACTTAATTGAAGCCGTCAACTGGATGCCATTTTGGCACCATTGCGTTACAGCCTCAGGCCCCTGTACCTTGACCTTGCCTTTATTATGGACTAGCTAGGCCGACTACGTAACAAAGGGCCCGCAGTGAGAGATTGATAGCCACGACGTGAGCTTTGCCTCTCCTCCTCCATAACTAAGACTTCAGGATGAGGTCGAAACTAGTCGGCTTACCCCCAACGTTCTAGTAAATGAAACCGTTGAATCAATATAGAGCTTACGAAAGGTAAAGTTTAAATCTTAGAAATTTCCGCTTTGCATCTTAGAAGATTTTCTCACGATGGTTTCATAAAATCAAATCAAATCAAATGAAATATTTTTATTGTGTGTTCTCATGGAACAGTGAGCCTTCATCGTCATCATCATCATCAGCCTGTTCACACCCACTGCTGAGTAAAGGCCTCTTCATGCTCACGCCTCCTCCCACGATCCTGTGCCAGACGCAACCACTGTATTCCGGCCTCTTGGGCTATGTCGTGGAACCATCTGGCTGGTGGTCTGCCAACCGATCTCTTCCCCACTAGGGGTCGCCATGTGGTTTCCGGTTTGAATCACTCGCGGATGAAAACTCTCACGATGGTTTCATTGCACGATGAGTGTTCTTCTTCAGCATTTATATCGTCCATTCCATGCTTTATGTCTTTTCCATATAAGCCGGTCTGTGGCTATAATTGTGGTCCAGTTTGAGCCTGCTGTAGTTTTGATGTCGTCGGACCATCGTGCAGCTGGTCTGCCCACACGATGAGTGCTAAGCGAGTGGTAATATGCCGAGGCTAGCGGAGCTGGACAGGAAAGCCAAATTATTGCCCTGTAGACGGATTTGGCGAGGATATTGCACACACTGCCGGATGTCTTCGCCGATCATTTTACGCTGGATGGCTATTCCACTGTTGTTTGTTGCTTTTCGTTATGGCTGGGCCTTTTTATAGGGTTCCGTAACCTGGGGCTGCCGAATGGGACCGTATTACTCTGCCTGCGCCGTCTGTCTGTTTGGCTGTTTGTCTGTCTGTCCATCTGTCTGTCTATCCATCTGATCTACCTTAAGGTCTTTGGAACTAAATTATGTAGCCAGTTGAAATTTTCATATAATATGTTCTAAAGTAGGAGACATAAAGACGTTACAGAATAAACGGCCAAGTTCCAGTAGGACTCAAGCACCGAGGGAACCAGTTTTTTTTATATATTATTAGCCCGCGAATCCGACTCGCACTTGGCCGGCTTTCAGCAGCCAGTAGGTACACGGGTGCATATTAGTACGTGGGAATAATGTGCGTATTCTGTAAAAAAAAAACCGCACAGTTACTAGTTCTCAAAACCGGTTTATTGGCGGGAAAATATTAATAAAACTCTTTTTTTCGACAAATAATACGTTTCTTTTTATTTACAATTCAAAATGCCGTAAAACTCGGGAGTTATTTGTTGGTTATTTGATTGATATCATTGTTAAATCCATTTTATACTTTTTCCGAATTTGTCTTGGACTAAGTTCGACGACTGGCACCTACTTATTTTATTTTGTATTCGCATTTTCTTTATTTTCTTTCCTGTATTTTTCTTTATTTCATTTCTGTATTTTGCAAACTCTTACTTTTTTATGTCTGGATAGCCGACTAGTTTCAGTTCTCGTTCGGAGACCTTAACAACAACAATATTATCTATTTCAAGGACATAAAGTTCAATATTTGTATGCTACGATGATTCAACGTTATCATAACAATCAGCCAAAGTTACATAACTATTCTATTTGACCCACATAATAAAATTTGTAGTCAACTGCCGTATTCTCTTCAAAAGTTCGTAACTGTGGTCACCCTTCCATTAGACAGATTTATTATGGAATCAAGGGTCAACATAGTACGTGATAGTTCAGTGGAAACCACTCGGTATTCAACCAGTGTATGTACTAATGTATTTGAGTTCGGTTTCCTGATAGGTTAGGTTAGGTGCGGTATGTGTACAAAGTACGACGTTTTATGTAATAACTGGAGGTTTAGTGTTACTGGAAGTAGTTAAACTAGGTTAGATGTTGGTAGAGCACTGACTCGATACTCTATAGGTCATGGGTTCAAATCCTGACTTGAGCGAAACTTTTACTGCCTGTTTCTGAATTGTTTTTTTTTACTAATAATGTATACTCATTTTGGCAACATCATAGTAACCGACTTCAAATAACAAAAAACTCGACTGCATCACATAGCAGGCGGTACCATTTGATGTTTGAAGCTGGGTCTGATTTGGATTGGTCCCGCCTGCTTAGATTGTGATGCAGTTGTGTTTTTTTGTTATTTAAAAGTTTTTTTTAACCGACGCCAATAAAGAGGAGGTGCCTACTCAATTAGACCCTTTTATTTTTTTATGTTGGTTACCTCAGAACATGTTTACAGGTGGACCGATTTTGATGATTATTTTTTTGTTTGAAAGGGTATAAGTACTTCAAATGTCCCATAAAAATGGCGAAGATTTGATGGAGAACTTCGGAGATGGAGAACGGAACTCTTCAACGGACAGCCAGCAGATCATTCGGAATCAGTGCAGTAGCTTAATATTAATAACAGTGTACCTTTACACAAGTAAAGTAGTTTTTTTAAATTATTTGTTTTATTTTTTTTTCTATACTGTGGCTGTCTAACTTTGTGGCGTGCGCGACTGTAATGACATGTCGTGTGAGTCGGAACCTGTCTAGGGTGACCTACTTTACAGGAACCTTAGAGGGAACTGATGTTATGCGAGGTGATGTAAGGAGAAGTCTGTAATGTGCCTTGTGGTTCATTATGATGAAGTAACTTTTGCCCGCGACTTCGTCTGAGCAGACTTGGAAATAGACAAGGTGTTACAAAAGATCCTAACTCTTTTTACAGGGTAATAGCACCCGGTGATAGTGATCACAACCTATTTTTTTTTCGTGTCGAACATGAGCCAAATCGGTTGAGGGGTTGCTGAGTTATGTTATGGGGTGGCGAGTTCATAGTTCGGGGCGAACCACTAACAGATTCTGAACCTATATTGCCAACAACATCTAGTTACACTCATGAGCTGTCAAAAAATCGCCCATTAGCATAGGATTCTCCTTCCTTGCCTAACCGCTTAATTACTAAAGCACTCCTAAACCAGGTTTAGTGATTCCGTGCCCGATTGGTGCTAGTTGAATCGCTGGCACACTTTCCGACTGTTTGTATACGTGCCTCGACTAAAGTTAACATCTTAAGTAACACTTGTTAATGCATCATGGCAGCGGATGGAATGGACAGATGTTTGGACTCGATTTTTTTTTTGAACGAGTGAGCGAAGCGAGCGAAGTTCTCCGAGTCTACTTGAACAATCCGGCGTTTGTATGTATATATGTTTGTATGTATGTATGTATGAATGTTCGTTCGACGATAACTTGAGTAAATTTTGTCGGATCGTCATGAAATTTGGTAGGCAGGTAAATGAGGCCAAGAGATTTTTTAAGTTCGAACATGATCTAAATCGGTCGAGGGGTTGCTGAGATATGGGGTCGCGAGTTCATAGTTCGGGGCGAACGACTAGTATAAATCGTCTTAAAGTAAGAATACTTCTTCTTCTTTTGTCCCTTTACTCCTCCGTGGAGTCTGGGGCAGACACAAGGCCTTTCCATCTATTTATGTTCATGGCTAGGGAGGGCAGCTCTGACCAAGTTGCTCTCTTCTCTAAAGTAAGAATTGAGAAAGAAAAAAAACTAGGTAATTGGACGAGCGAGTTCTCCGAGTCTACTGGAACAATCCGGCGTTTGTATGTATGTATGTTTGTATGTATGAATGTTTGTTCGACGATAACTTAAGTAAATCTAGTCGGATTGTCATGAAATTTCGTAGGCAGGTAAATGAGGCAAAGCTAATAAAGTTCAAACATGAGCCAAATCGGTCGAGGGGTTGCTGAGATGGGGTCGCGATCGCGAGTTCATAGTTCGGGGCGAACCACTAGAACTCAAAGAATCGGTTCCTCTACTGACCGGTCAATCGATGGTCCATCTGTTGCATTACATTTTGTGATTATGTCATAGGCGGGGAAAGTCGGTGCGGATATGCGGGCCCAGTGTTTTGTTTATGTTTTTACCTATGTATGTATGTCTGGTTATGTGTGTAACACACTTAATGCGGCGTGACCTTTGTCATTGCCAAAATAAGTGGTCGCGCCGGTGATGACTGCTTTGTATTGTCAATATTGTTTATTATTACAGGGTTGTCGTAAGGACAAATAAACAGTGATGCAAGAGGTAAAGTATAGACTATGTTTTAAGATGTGATGCGTAAATGGTAGGTACAGTCGGTTACAGTCTCAGATACCCCTTTTTGTTCGATTGGCGCCCTTATGCCGCGCGCGATAAGAGCTGCCATGGGATATCTGAGATTGTGGCTGACTATACAGTCAGCCACACGCTAGGATAGCCTTTTTTGTTCGATTGGCGCCCTTATGCCGCGTGCGGTAAGAGCTGCCATGGGGTATCCTAGACTGTGGCCAATCGTACTTGCTTAATAGGTCATCAAGGTTTTATGTAACTACTTACTTACTAGTGGTTCGCCCGAACTATGAACTCGCGACCCCATAC
This sequence comes from Zelleria hepariella, assembly GCA_949319315.1. Taxonomy (NCBI): domain Eukaryota; kingdom Metazoa; phylum Arthropoda; class Insecta; order Lepidoptera; family Yponomeutidae; genus Zelleria; species Zelleria hepariella. Next base: position 3,124,564 of record OX439385.1, on the reverse strand, counting down.
CTCAGCAACCACATACAAACATACAAAGATACATACAAACACCGGATTGTTCAAGAAGACTCGGAGAACTTCTCTCGCTTCGCTCGCTCGTTCAATTAAATATCCCATAAAAACACTACAGTGACTAAGCGGTTACTTCAGCGCTAACAAAATAAAAACATCCCATAGAGACCTAGCTTTTTTTCGTTCCACTACGGTGCCTGTGCAAATATACGTCTTCTTTCACTGACCACTCGTTCACGTGTTCACAATACAAGGTGTTACAAAAGGCCCTAACTCTTTATACATGGTAATAGCACCCGGTGATAGGGACATCCCAAATAAACGTTCCGTTGATTTTTTTCTATAAAAATGTAAGCGTTGGTGCGGGAGTAAGGTATTTTTTTTTCAAAATTAGGTTTTCATTGATTTTCTCAACGTTTTATGTACTTTAAAACTATGCAAATACATTTACATCGCTCAAATATCCCAAATATCGCTGGAAAGATGCGGTAGATAGAGTAGCTAGCTACCAGGAGTGCGAAAAAGCTGTGCCGGACGTCTGCCGGACGTCTGTCAATTGTCTCCTAATACTCAAGTAGTAAGGTTGTTTATCCAACTTGTCACTTTCAGTGACAGTGACAGTAAGCACTCGTGGTAGCTGCTCAGTGCGAGCTCCAGGTGGAGGATTGGAGGTTGGAGGGAGTTAGCGCAGGACAGGGAGAGCTGGCGTCTTTTGGTTGCGGAGGCCAAGATCCACTTTGGGTCGCTGAGCCAGCCAGAATGGATGAATGAAATGCACTTAGGCACACATCAAAAAAAAAATTATCGTTTTGACCAATTTGTTACACCTTGCAAAAAGAGTGAGGATGTCTTGTATGTATGTAACACGTTGTATGTACATGGTTGCGTCGGCGGCACGTGTGGTTGGTTGCGTATTATACAGGGTGGCGAGCGGAAGGCTCTCTGCTCGACCGAGCGAAGAGGGTACGCGTTGGGGTGTGGTCCAAATGTTGAGGGGATAGCGAGTAAGGGTGTGTTCAAGGTCATTCCGTAATTCCTTAAACATAAATTCCTTAATGATATTATCTACAATTTATATTTTGACTACATTTCACATTTAGTATCTATTTGTGAAGGCTTTAAATTGGATCTCGGTTTCTAAACTTTATAAACAGGGTTATAATTAGCTTATCATACCTATCTTTCATAGGTAATTAATTTGGTTCCCGCAAAGCATGTTACTTTTTAACTGTTTTCATGAAACTCCAAGTCTATTATGTAAGTTTATCTCATACGTTTCTGTGAACCCTATGTGAACGTTTGTTTTCTTATAAATAACTAGTGGTTCGCCCCGAACTATGAACTCGCGAACCCATATCTCATCAACCCCTCGACCGATTTGGCTCATGTTTAATTTGAACTTAAAAAATCTCTTTGCCTCATTCACCCGCCACCACATGTCGATCCGACTTACTCAAGTTATCGTCGAACGAACATACATACAAACATACAAACGCCGAATTGTTCCAGTTGACTCGCTTTGCTCGCTCAATAATCTCCAAAACTGTCCGATTTTAAAAATTTTTTCACTAATGGGAAGCTACGTTATCGCTGAGTGCTATAGGCTATTTTTTATTGTGATAACGAGAAAAAAACTATGTCTGCGCTGACGAAGTCGCGGGCAAAAGCTAGTATAAAATAAAAATATAATCGCTACCTCCCGTCCCTCGCGCCGCCCGTACAATCAGCCACCGTCTCGGGCGATCTCTTCCGGCGCTCCGTTCCTGATTCGCCGGTCAGCCTTTCACCGCGCGCTGCCTCCGCATCATGCGGTCAGCGACACGGTAGGATACACCATGCTACAGGCATAGCGCTTAACTGGGTAGGTTTTAGGACCAAAACCTTCCTACACCTACACATACAATGACGTCGGACAGCTCTACTGCGCTGCATGTGAACGGGTTTTCAAAACAAAGTTCGGCCTGTCCAGTCACATCAGAGCACGCGCTAGGAAGCAGTGACGGTCGCTGTCGTCGGATACGACGAGGAGGCCATCATCATCATCATCATCAGGTTTTAGTGTCTAACCAGGGCCCTTAGCCTGTAACACAATGGTGCCAAAATGGGCTACCGGTTGACGGTTTTAATTACGATTTATTGATGCTGTCGGTCCAGTGTCGGTCCTTTTAATGTAATTGTAGTACAGCAAAGAATATTATGAGTCTAATTCTAGAGGATTAGTTCGCTGGTTGTAGGAGAACCACGAAAAAATCCCGGTTTTGTCCTTCTACCTAGGACGCCATTGATACGCCATTGTGTTACAGGCTAAGGCCCCTGTGTCCCCATTTCACAAACGTGTCCGAATCCGGTCAGATTTTGATCGCAATAGCGTCAAGGGTAACCCCCCTGGGGGGTTACCTTTGACGCTATTGCGATCAAATTGAAAAAGTATTAATTTCTCTTTGAATTCGCATAGTAATGCTTTGATTTTAAATACTTTGTAATGTTCATTCAAAGGTAAGGCTGTTTTATTCAATAAAAACACAAAATGCGTCCTAATTTGTAAAATATTAAATTGTGTAAATTGCGCCATATTGCGGCCGTATTGGAAAAATGCGTCAAGGGTAGAGGGGCTGCTCAGTAAGCCAGGGGCCTGATTCCGTAACGCAATGGTGCCAAAAATGGGTCCCGGTTGACGGCGTCAATTACGATTTGTTCATGCTGGCGGTCCTTTTAATGTTTTTGTGGTACAGCAAAGAATATTCTGATTCAGGATCAGTTCGCTGGTTGTAGGAGAAAAACGAGGAAACCCCGGTGTTGTCCTTCTACTGGGAGATCATCGATCGACACGCCACAGACTTAAGGTGGGACGATAGCAGCGTGGCGGGAAATTCAAAATGTTCACAGTTTTTTACATTTTGTAGCTAAACTGAGCTATTTTTGTTCAGCGATTTTTCGTTCGCAGCAATAACATAGTATTCTTTTCATTATTGTAAACAAAAGAACAACAATAATTCAGCCGATTAGGTGTTCTGGTCTACGACAAGTTTTTTGGGCAGTGCCACCACTGCTTCGTAGACCAGAACACAATAATCGGCTGAATTATTGTTGTACTGTTGTTTACAATAATGAAAAGAATACTTTGTTTTTTCCGCGAACGAAAAATCGCTGAACAAAAATAGCTCAGTTTAGCTACAAAATGTAAAAAACTGTGAAAATTTTGAATTTCCCGCCACGTTGCTATCGTCCCACCTTAAGCCACAAGTTAAGGTCAATCAATCATAACTCGCAAGCAATACAAGGTACTAGTGCCACCACTTCCACTAAAATACGAATGTTCTAGTGCCTCTACTTACCCCTTCAGAGAGGGTATCGTAAAAGCTCCCTGTAGCTAAGTAGGCTACCAGTTCGCAATGTTGCGTAAACTGCGATCCGGAACGCTTTCTATGGGCTACCATCTTCCTATATATAGTAGACGATGCAATCTATGGTTCTAACACCACTGCTTGTACTGCTTATTTTGAAGCGCTTGATTCAAGACTGCTTCTGAACGCTTCTGTAGACCGACAATAAATAATCTCACATGTCACTCAACAGCGAAATATTTGAAATGGAGTAGCATTCCCCGCGATTATGACAAATGAACATTTCTCCTAAAAACCTTCATGCGGAAAAATATTCGCGATTTCTGACATTTCTAGTACTCAAACCTCAGTTGGCTCCTTAGAGTATCTTGATGTCTACATAAAATAGGATCGATAGCCATTATAATAAGGTATTTTAGCATTTTTTCGCTTTTTGTACATATTTTCCAAAATCTGTGAATGCAGTTCATAATATCTCAAAATGTTATGGATGCTCTCTTTGGAACATTTTCCTGTAACTATAACAGTTAAGGCGTACCTGCCTTTGCCGTCCCGTCCCAAAAAAACACCCTGTATACGTTCTAGAACATTGACCATTGACACTAAATAGCTCTACCCACTCCGATCACAAATTATGTTCCATTTACGTTTTCATCTGCTGTGGTTTCGGCTCGGCGTTATCTGTCTTTTTACTCAGCGCTCAAAATCGAGGAACGGAGCTAGAAGCTATGTATGGCCTGATGGGTTTTTAAATACGTCTTTCAATCGGCGATGCCGATTATATTTTTTATTATTACAGCCATGGTGACCTATGGCTTCCTGATGTCTGGTCTTGATATGAGGTCAGGAGCATTTGGTTTTCTTCGGGGCTGTGTTAGTATTGCGAAATCAAACTCTTTATGGATTCTAATGCGTCTTTCACCATTATTAGGTCATAGCGTAGGTAAATACAAGTATTTTTTTTAAACATTTATAATAAGTTGAAAAAATTCACTCGGGACAGGACTTGAACCCGCAACCTCTCGCATACCGTGCAGGCGCTCTAACAATTGGTTGCGGGTTCAAGTCCTGCCCCGAGTGAATTTTTTCAACTTATTATAAATGTTTAAATTATTCCCTAGCACGTGTTAGAGCTTTAGAAAAAACAAAAAGTTATTATTTTTTTGTCAAGACTCTTTATATTGTATGAAAAAAATTGTTTTTTTTTTAGAAATATGCACTATCAGTGTTTTTCAATAATAGTGCATATTTCCCAAAAAAAAAAGCAATTTTTCCTTCGATTATGGAAAAAAGAGAGCAATACCAGCAAATATTTTGCTATTGTAAAGTTCTATTTTGGGATTTTTTCCTTAGACTTTTTTTTTGTAATATCTGGTTTTTGCTCTAAGGATAGATTATTATTATACGTACTTTTGTGAAAATACACGTATATTTTGTAATAAATATAATGTTGATCGTGCCTATTTTGCCCCTTTGATTATTATTATTATTATTTTAAGATAAAGATAAAGATAAAATATTATTTATTGTAGGTACACCAAGAAACATATACAGACAGGAAAAAAGTTACTTAACTAAAACAAGGTACAATTGGCGGCCTTTTACTATTTTTTAATTTTTTTTATATCTCGTTAATGCATATTGCATGCATATTGCATTTGATAGTGCATATAATCCGATGACTAAGTAGTTATCTCTAAAATGAGTGTGTCACAAATCGATTGTATCTGAACTCGTAACCTCCTTCCGGTTTGGGCTCAGCTGATCGTTGTTACATAATACGCTTTCTCTTGTGAAAAAATCGGCGCCGGCGCTCCAAAATCTTCAATCCAGTCGGTTGACCCTGGATTTCTCGTTATTGGTTCGGGTGTTGAGGTCAATTGGGACTGGTTTTTGGGATGTGAAGTGTGGCGATTGGTGATGCGTGGACTGATACGGCTAGTACAGATGGTAAGGTCACCAAAAAGGTAGCCTAAGTACATCGCATTTAAAAGCGCCAATCTTCGAAGATCTGCGTTTTGTGTACATTTGAGTTCTGGTTTGTAGGTCAACAGAAAATGGTTTAGTAGTTCACAGGCTGTAGGTTATGGTGAGCTTCACGTCAGTAAAGATAATTTAAGGCCGTAGGTCCCCAAAGATACTAGTTTGCATATAGTTAAGGTGTTAAAAATGCCTTTTAAATGGTAGGGCCCTTATGTAATGCGTATAATGGCTTACATTAATTTAATTATTGTTTTGACGGCCTTAAAAGACGGATTAGCCTCAGGTAATGGTTTTTTACAAATTTTTATTAAGACACGTACCTATCACACTAAAAATACTTCGCTGCCCACTAAAAACACAAGAAAGTTTGTATTTTGTACTGGCACGTAAAGAATTGTGATTAAAAGAAAATAATTATGTGTGCTGTGTATTCATTCCTATTCTAATTTCGAATTTGGAAGTTCATGTATACTTACGATTCGACCTACAACAAGATTGTGTTTTGCTACTTGCGTTATCTAGCGTTTTTTATTTTATTTCGTATAGTCTGTTTACGACTTCGAAAGGAGGTTTTGAGAATTTCTCAGTATGTTCAAATGCATTTGAAAATTAATTTATGTTTCGAATTTTCTGGCGGTTGTCCTTGTCCATTTCCAAAAGGAGATACAAGCTCCTTTATTTGGTTGATAGAGATTGTGACAATTCAGGTTGGCGCCAAAATTATAGCTTTACTGTATTGTGAAATGTGTAATCATGAAAATAGGTGCCCCACCAATATAAGGTCTCAACCTACACAAACAAGACCCGAACTGGGCACTGTCCTCTTTTTCGTACGATAAAACTAGCTGTAAAGGCTGTATTTAAATTACGCTGGGATAGGTATGTCCTAACGAAGTAGTTTTCAACCTTTCTCATAACGCGACCCCCTACCAGGGTTTTTTCAGTTAAGTACATCTTAAGGTGGGACGACAGCAACGTGGCGGGAAATTCAAAATTTTCACAGTTTTTTACATTTTGTAGCTAAACTGAGCAATTTTGAATGGCTGAATTATTGTTGTTTTGTTGTTTAAAATAATGAAACAAATACTATGTTATTGCCGCGAACGAAAAATAGCTGAACAAAAATATCTCGATTTAGCTACAAAATGTAAAATCCTGTGAAAATTTTGAATTTCCCGCCACGTTGCTAACTTCCCACCTTAAGACCATAACCGCGGCCCCCCAAAACCCCCCTAAAGAAGCTTCGTGACCCCCTAAGGTAGCTTGGCGACCCCCCCAGGGGGACGCGACCTACTGGTTGAAAAACACTGTCCTAACGTGTCACTACACTGACTGTAAAAATATTAATTGGCGTTGTGATTGTTGGCGTGAAAATGAAAAGGAAGGTTGCTTTTATGTGGGCGCGCACGGCGGCGCTCGCGCAGCTCCGAGTAAAAGAGTTCAACGCGCGTCCAGAATTTTTTTTTTTAAGTTCAGAAATCCGTTTTTTGTCGTCTACGCGGACAGGCAAATAATTTCAGGTGACACGAAGTTCACCGGGTCAGCTAGGAAATAAATAAAAAGAAGTTTATTCAAAAGTAAAAAATAAATAATACGTGAAGTAAACATTTTGGAGTTTATTTGATTTGATTGTCAAGTAGTTTATTAAGACTACGTACGGTTGATTTTGGAGTCTAAAAATGGGCTTTACCTACTCATGGACTAGCTAGATGATAGTAAGAAACTATATTTTACTCAATAAATAAATTTATGCAACGCATCTAGGTGACTAAGGAATTTCACAAACCGAATGTGTCTCGCGCTTATATTGCATGAAATCGTAAACACACATCGAGTTGTGTAATATACAAGAAACCGGACATAGCTTGGTGATTCACAAAATATTGTATTATGGGTGTACACACGACAGCACGTCAGAGTGTACACTTTTGTTGTAAAGTCGCCCCTAACGTAACCGAGTAGAGTGCTAGCGTGAAGCGTCGGCGTGATGTCGTGTGTACCTACCTCTATAGATACTCGTATTAACGTACTTGCGTCAACCAGTTAACTCTGAGTTAACGCCAATAATTATATGGAAATGTCAAATTAACTCAGATTTAGTTGGTTAACCCTGATTCACGCTCGTCCGCTAGTGGGTGAAGTGATAAGTTGATAACTCAGACGCTGCAGTGCCTCGCCTGGGATTTTTAGATGGAGAAGACTACCTAGCACCTCTGCCATACTCTAGGACAGGGGTTCCCAACCTTTTTTTGTCTACTGCCCACTTTAAGAATAAATTATTTTTTAACGCCCCCCTTTTTAAACATACTAAAAAACCGCTAAGTACTTATAACTGATTATTGAAACGCAACTTTATAGTATTCGGACAGAGTATCTTTTTTTTCTGGGTCTCTTACCGCCCCCCTTTAGGCCTGCACCACCCACAAGGGGGCGTTATCGCCCACGTTGGGAAAGACTGCTCTAGGATTTAAAATATAATAGGTTACGTCTGCTGATAGGCTGAAAAGTTAGTAACCAAATACTTTGCTTACATTATGTAAAGATACCTTGAAATATTTATAAAATTTACATTAAAACTAGACTTACCTGCGGCCTTAAAATTAAAATCCAATGTACAAAATTATACAAGACGTGTGCTAAAGAGAAAAATATTAGTAAGCAAGAATTTTGAATGTATAATTACAAATTAATTTAAAAAAGCAGGTCAGTAAAAAGAACCTCAGAGAGATGAGTGAGAGAAGCAAGACATAGTTAGAATAAGAGCACCAAAATGTACAAAAAAAACTGTTAAGGAGAGAAAATAAATACGAAAAATGTGTACCTTGTTAAAACCACCGTCCTAAACAACGGAAAAGTACCTGGAAATTCCTAAACTATGTCTTGCCAAACGTCCCACATCCTCCGAGCTCCTTCTTATGCAACAAATCAGGATTGAAACCACCTTCAATCCGTACGAAATGCACCAAGGAGAGCACAAATTGAAGGCGGTAAAATGCCTGATAGCGTGCCGTAGACATCACTTACTTTGGTCATTGATCACTGGTCCAAAACTTATATCATTCGCGGCATAGTCAATGCTGTTCATGTCTTGTACTCCAAGAAGGCCAGATTTTGCGGTTCTGTGGCAACATCCTTTTAATAGGCCACCGCAAGTGCCTTCAAGTAGGCCTCCGACCATCCAACAGTATATGAAAAACTCACAGGTCCCCCCTTGGGAACAGTTTTCGTCATTTCTATCGCTTGTCGTGGTTGATTTGTCTGTGGTTATCTCCATTTTCGTTTCTTCAACAGTATTGTCGTTTACGACTCTACCTTTTCTTACTCTATTGTTTTTTGTACCCCTTTGTACTGGCGGTATATTTGTACTTTTGATCAGTGGTAGTTCTTTTAAAATCTCAGTTATTTTTAGCATCTGCTCGTCCGATATTGGTTTGAACTTTGGTAACACGGCGTTCCTCCCTCCGTACTCTCTCGTCATGTTCGAATACTCGTAAAAAGTATTCTTTTGCAAACTCGGCGGGAATATTTTTGTACTCTCGGTTTGTATAAACATCGGTTTCGTCTCGTAGCTGCGGTACAGCGGTATGTATTTTGTACTTTCGTATTGTACGGTCGTTTTTACGTCCATGCGTTTGTTTTGGCCCCGATGTGGAACGTTGGCATCTGTTAGGTAAATAAAAAAAAAGTTATAGTTCAAGATTGTATGGTACAGGGAGATGGTATATAAACGGTGATGGAAAACTTGTGCAGTCAAAAAACCAAGTGCAACACGCTGTGTGGTTGAAATATCGTACACAATTAAATAGAAAACAAAAACCAAGTAGAAAAAACCAAATAAGTACAAAATTTACATTGTAATGTAGACTAATAATTAATTTAATTCATAGTGCAGCTTTTAATAGGGTGGTAAAAATCTCCTGCTGAAATATTTTTATGGGTAAAAATTCTTACATACGACGTTATCGTTTTTTTTTTAATATTTAACGGCGCTTTTTTGTTTAACTTGAGCTCTCAACTTGAGCAAAAAAAAGTCCTACAGCCAATAAAAATAATGACAAAACTAAGGCCTTTGCATCTACGTAATGAGATGATTTATACAGCGTCCAGTGGCACCTTCACTCACACTAGATGGGTGAAGAGACCACTCGGCGCTGCAGTGCCTGGGACATTGTTTTTAGATGGAGTAGGCTTGCCCAGCACCTATACCATCCTGACAGCTTAGTCGACCAAGCCCACAGGAAAGACAATAATGACAAATAAGGAAATAAAAACAAAACACTCGTAAGAGTGGGATAGAAAAAAAACAGTTATCTAAACGAATAATACGTTGCCCAAACTGTTTTCTTTTTGGGATTGCCTCAAGACCGACATAGTAAATTAATAAAATTCTTTATGAAATCACAAAAATTATCCTTCGATTATCCAAACTTTCTAATGTTCATTGAAATCTAAGCTATTTCGTGGAATAAAAATTAAAAAACCGACTTCACTGGTGAAAATTTACACTGTTATTAAGTTAGTCTATTGAGGCGTTCCGTTTTCTATCTCCGAAGTTCTTCATCAGATCATCACCATTTTTTATGGAACTACACGAGAAAGGGTATACACACTTTCAAACAAAAAAAAAACATCAAAATCGGTCCACTTAGAAAAAACTTCTAGGGCAACAAACATAACGAATAAAAATAAGGGTAGAATAGAGTAACTTCTTCTGTTTTTGAAGTAGGTTATAAAAATAAGCACCAATACTATTAGTTAGAGAGCTGGTGACCAATCGAGATATTTTTTCGTACAAGGCTAGGAGTTGGTAGGCTGATAGAGTAGACTTCGCTGAGTCTGGGAAAAATATTTTTTTGCCACGGTCGCGGTTGAAAGTTAGATTTTTTCGACTTTGAAAGTTTAAATGTATGGGTTCAGTATATTTTTTTTGTCGTACAAGGCTAGAAACTTCTAGGTTAGTTGTTGAGACTCCGTTGAATAAGAAAATATTTGTTTTTTTGGCCGAGCGTGGTTGAAAGTTTGATTTTTATAACCCAAAAATTCACACTTTCTAGGTTATACAAAACAATATTTCTACCGCGTTTGGCTAGTAATAAATAGTGATTTCCTGATCAGCGGAGACTAAAAAGGCAGCCTAAAAACTCCCAGCCTTGTAGACAAAAAAGAAATGACTCAACCCATACATTTAAACTTTCAAAGTCGAAAAAATCTAACTTTCAACCGCGACCGGACCAAAAAAATATTTTTCCCAGACTCAGCGAAGTCTACTCTATCAGCCTACTAACTCCCAGCCTTGTACGAAAAAATATCTCGATTGGTCACCAGCTCTCCAACAGAGGCTATTCCTTAGTTTGTGTCTGTCAAGGAAAGCGAGGTTCGTTTTTCGGCGCCACTTTCGTTTTTACTCGACATTTTCGAGCTAATGGGGCGCGCCGCCGCGTGATGTCATCCACTCCCACGCATCAATGCCGATTCGGGACGGACGAAGGCATGCTTTTGTAGATGTATCTTTGTTACTTTTATTTTGAGAAGAAATGTTAAGTACTAAGTAAATACTGTCATCTTATTATTCTCACGCCACCTCTCACGATCCTGTGCCAGACGCAACCATTGCTTTCCGGCTACTTGCGCTAAATGCCTTTTTAAACTTTCGTTGTAATGAAACATAAACATAGAACATGCTGAACTTATATCTTTACCACCTCCATCTGTACATTATTGTAAACCATGTTTCTTGTAAATACATTATTTTATTTTTGTTCTTCTATTTGGTGTAAGAAAACGCTTAATGTATTGTAAGTAAACGAAATATCAGGAACTAATCAAATAAAATCAATCGTTGTAAGAACCCCGTTTTTTACGATATTTTTCCTTACGTTTTAAACTAGGTATTCTATCTAAGTACTTAGTTTAAAAACAAAATTGGCGAATTTGCGGATTCTGTTGCGCGGCCTTGGAACCCCACAGGGGGGCCCGCCACACACAGCATAGGAGATTTACCGCCATGTCTACACTAAAACAGATTTTTCTTCTGTTTTCACTAAATTACAGCCTTGATTGAGACAACACTCTTCACTCATCTCGATATTTACTAATAGTAAACATGCATTGTTTCATAAAAGTTCGTGACAAAAAGCAAAAAAACATACTTTTGCAAAAATCCGGTGTTTTTTGTATGCAAAAAGGTGTACCTATCTTTTAAAAGCTTGAGGGGTTATAGAACCGAAATGTCATTGAACTGGTGTGGAGAAAAGGCGTTTTTCCGCTGCAAAGTATCGAGTGCGGCGCGGCTGATGCACGCGTCAAAGAAGGCTGACGGAAATAATCTACACATTCGCTTGAAGACGTCCGGCATTTGACGTTTTATGTATCGAAGCAGTGGGTGTCCTTAAAAAAAAATCAGGCTTTTGCATCTACGTAATGAGATGATTTATACAGCGTCCAGTGGCACCTTCACTCCCATTAGATGCGTGAAGAGACCACTCGGCGTTGCGAGGAAACCTGCGGTTTCGTTGGCTCCACAAGTAAGTATTGACTTGTCTATCCTGTGGGCTGGACCGAAAAAGCTGTCAGGATGGTTTAGGTGCTGGGTGTCCTTATAAAGTCAGTATAGGCATAGGCACACTGGCGACGCCAACAAAAAAAAATCTTCTTTTTCGGTGAATTTATTAAAAAAAAAAAAATCGGGACCTATAAATCCACAGTCCCGATTTTTACTACTCGGTCGTTTAATAAATTATTTTCCCATTCAATAAAAGATAATAGACTTAGCAGGGATATATAAAAGTACCTAACTCTTTTTACAGGGTGTAACCTACTGGTCAATAGGATTTCAAATATGTAAAAAAAAAATTGAAAAAAACAATTTTTATTTCATAACCTCAAAATTGAAAAAAATTCATAACTTTTTTGTTTTTGTTATTAGCACAAATTTAAAAATATGTTTGTGCGTGTAGGTGCATATACATAGCTTTGAGTTGTTAAAACATTGTGAAAGTCAATGAAAACAATATTAAAAAAATACTTTTCTCCCGCCACATCATTCACATTTTATTAATTTAAAAATTAACGGAGTGTCATAGAGCAAAAAAATATATTTAGGTTGTGATCCCTATCACCGGGTGCTATTACCCTGTAAAAAGAGTTAGGTACTTTTGTAACATCTTGTATAATTAATTAGCTAACTGTGTGAGGATAGATCTATGCCAGTGCCGCGCGAGGCGGTTAGAAAATTAGAAACTAGGAATAAAACGTGAACATTTCGCATACAGGCGAAACACAAATTTTTAGTGCGAAATGATAAGGGTTAAAGCAATTTTTGAACGAGCGAGCGAAGTTCTCTGATTTTACTGAAACAATCCGGCGTTTTTGTATTGTATGAATTTTCGTTCGACGATAAATAGAGTACATATAGGCCCGGTTTCTGAGTTGAGAATTTGGCTAAGCAAATGGGTAAGTATCGTCCTGTCTCTGCAGATTTCTCACAAAAGAGCGTGACAGAGCGATACGTAAGTATGTGCTTAGTAAAATTCTCAACTCAGAAACCGGGCCTTAGTCGGATCTTCATGAAATTTAGTAAGCAGGTAAATGAGGCAAAGATATTTTTTTTAATTCGAACATGAGCCAAACTGGTCAAGCAAGGCGTTGCTGAGATATGGGGTCGCGAGCTCAGAGTTCGGGGCGAACCGAAAAGTTATGAAGTGGAAAACCCTGGTGTGTATTGACCTCCACTTACCACTGAAGTAAGCTAATTAACTGCGAGATAAGTATAACCATCAAACACATCGGGCCCTAAGTAGAATAGATTTGCAGCTCTATTTGCATTATGCAATGCAATTGCTGTGCTGACCGTCAATGCTTTCCATGGAGCGCTCTGTGTAGGGTCGGCAGAATAAGTAGCAAATAAAACTTTGCTAGTCCAAAATACCGGAAATGTCATATAACAATAGGAATTAAGTCAGGTTAGTCAAATGAGTTAATTTTAAAACGATATTTTGTATGGAAATACCTATTGGTGACTTTACTTAGCACTTTTGAAATGTTTTATTGATTCATGTGTCAGATTTTGAAAGACTTTTTGCGATATTTGCTATGGTAAAGCATTTTTTAACTTCAGAAAAGCTTATTGTCGTTTTGACCTTTGTTTTGTGATTATTTTGGAGAGAACTGCTTACCCTCTAATACAGATTTTACCCTCTTAGGACTTAGGAGTAACTTTAAGGTATTGTTGCATAATTTTCTCCTGAAATAAATTACTTAATATTTACTTATTATTATAGGCTTAGATTTTTGGGTCAGAACTATGTCCAGAAATGGACTAATAGAGACTGCTAATGATGAAAATGAAAAAAAGTATTTGTTCTACAAGATTTACATTAGTGAACTAAAATTATTGAAGGAGCGAGCGAAGCGAGCGAAGTTCTCCGAGTCTACTGGAACACTCCGGCGTTTGTATGTTTGTATGTATGTACGAATGTTCGTTTGACGATAACTTAAGTAAATTTAGTCGGATCGTCATGAAATTTGGTAAGCAGGTAAATGAGGCAAAGATTTTTTTTTATTCGAACATGAACCAAATCGGTCGTGGGGTTGCTGGGATATGGGGTCGCGAGTTCATAGTTCGGGGCGAACCACTAATTTGTACTTAAATTAGGTGATTTTGATGTTCTGTTATTTCACGTTGTGACCTTTTCCTCCCCCCATTCCCGCTGCTGTCCCTACCAACACTTTCGCCGTCCGTCCATTACGTTGCCATTATCGAGTCAGCGGCGTAATATTATACAATTACGACCGTTTGCAGCGCGTATTTGAGTTGTGCGATTGTTTGGCTATTTGGTCAACCGTTGGCTCGGTCGTGCGGGGCGGCGGTTTAGTTTACCCTATATAAAGCTGAGTTAAGTATAGGGTTAAGTAAAAAAACAAGGCCTTTGCACCTACGTTATGAGATGATTTACACAGCGGCCAGTGGCACCTTCACTCACACTAGATGGGTGAAGAGACCACTTGGCGCTGCAGTGCCTGGGACATTGTTTTAGGGTTGCATTAATAGTCGTCAGCTCAAGATCGAGCTCCAGTAGGTGATCTCAGAAAACAAAAATTGCTAATCTAGTCAAGCTTAAGCTAGTTTCTATTGATAATTGAACGAGCGAGCGAAGCGAGCGAAGTTCTCCGAGTCTACTTGAACAATCCGGCGTTTGTATGTATGTATGTATGTATGTATGTATGTATGTATGTATGTATGTATGTATGTATGTATGTATGAATGTTCGTTCGACGATAACTTGAGTAAATTAAGTCGGATCGTCATAAAATTCGGTAGGCAGGTAAATGAGGCAAAGATAATTTTTAAGTTCGAACATGAGCCAAATCGGTCGAGGGGTTGCCGAGATACGGGGTTGTTAAGGTTATATGGGATGAGAGAGGGCGCCACTGCTGCCTCAGTAACATTAAAATAGTGCTAAAAAGTGATTTTAACAGTGATAAAAACGTAAATCTAATCAGTAAACAGTGAAACCAGTGATAAAAACTAACAAAAGTGACCTATAAATATAAATTCTGTTTGGAAACAATATTGTGGATATCGGACGTAAAATTCAGTGGAAACAATAAAAATAAACTTTTACGGGTCGCGAAATAATCCGTAACAAGAACTCTATTTTAATCCAATAAATCCAAAAATAACCAAAAATTTTGCTAATTGCTAAGGTCCAAAGTACACCAGATTTGAAAATTCAAAACAGCGCCATCTATTTAAAAAATATATAAATATATTGTTATTCTACTTCCTCACAGAGGGCGTGACAAAAGTTTGTTTATCAGAGCCATCTAGTGTTCAAAATTATAAACCAAAAAGTCCTTCTATGCAACAATAGAGGTCGCTTTACTTCAAAACTACAAGAGATTCCTATAAATATCCTATATTAAAATGGAAGAAATACTAGATAAACTACAAAAATATCCAAAATGATCTAGAGGCACAAAAACTTGAAATAAGATAAAGCGGCGAACAAGTAACAGAAAACATTCAATGTGAAATGAAACAAAATGAAAAAATAATTGAACGAGCGAGCGAAGCGAGCGAAGTTCTCCGAGTCTACTGGAACAATCCGACGTTTGTATGTATGTATGTATGTATGTATGTATGTATGTATGAATGAATGTTCGTTCGACGATAACTTGAGTAAATTTAGTCGGATCGTCACGAAATTTGGTAGGCATGTAAATAAGATAAAGAGAATTTTTAAGTTCGAACATGAGCCAAATCGGTCGAGGGGTTGCTGAGATATGGGGTCGCGAGTTCAAAGTTCGGGGCGAACCACTAGTGTATACTGACTCTGAATTTTGTTTTCTGGGTTCAACTAGTTGAGCTCGAGCTTGAGATGACAACTATTAATGCCACCCTTAGATGGAGTAAGCTTGCCCAGCACCTATACCAGCCTGGTATAGGTACTGGGCGATACCATCATTGAAGGTGGTCAAGAGTAGAGTTCTCCATTGCGTTCTACCACTCGCGATACGGATCAGCTCAGGCAGGTGTTTTTGCGTGGCTTTGGTCATAATATCCGTCCATCTAGCGGGTGGTCTGCCTCGAGCTCTGTTGCCCGCCACCTTTCCCGTCATAATTCCGTACTTCCGCATCACCCTGAATTTCGAGAAAACTTTTCATTATCTACCTCCCGCAAGGAATCCACATCCCACATATTAAGCCACATATTTTTACTAAGGTGTAGAGTTTGTGAAGTTAGGGCTAGAGTTAGAAGCTTGGCTCTACATGAGATCTGATAGCTTTTTGACAGTGCGAGGTGTATGGTCTCGTCTTGGTAACGTTTTTTACATGAAAATGTTTTTAGTGGGATTTTCGTTAGACGTTAGCAAACGGGCCCTGTCGTGTGGCCGTAGCACTATCTAGGTACACACGACAGCACGTCGACCTTTACACGCTAGCACTCTACTCGATTACGTTACGGGCGACTTTACAACAAAAGTGTACAGTCTGACGTGCTGTCTTGTGTACATTGTATTACTAGTGGTTCGCCCCGAACTATGAACTCGCGACCCCATATAAACTTAACAACCCGATATCTCGGCAGCCCCTCGACCGATTTGGCTCATGTTCGAACTTAAAAATTCTTTTAATTTCATTTACCCGCCTACCGAATTTCATAACGATCCGACTAAATTTACTCAAGTTATCGTCGAACGAACATTCATACATACATACCTACATACAAACGCCGGATTGTTCCAGTAGACTCGGAGAACTTCGCTCGCTTCGCTCGCTCGTTCAATATTTGACATGCATTGACATAACATGGTTCGCACGATTCGATCATTTATGCAATATAATAGTAGCTCGTGCGTTTTGTTTTTGTTCGTGCAAATTGCTGTTCCATTGTAGATAATGATTCTCTATTACCTATAGCATACCATGAGGGTTCCTATGTTTTGTTATGTAAGGCAGGTGTATTGTTGAAAGTAAATTTAAACTATAGGTACCTACACGCTGCTTTTTTTACATACATAGCGCTCATACTTATAACAACCCTCTTTTTTGTCAAGGGTTAAAAAAACAAAGAAATCCACTTTAAATTCCACACACGTTCCTACGAAGCGTAGTGTGTAAGACGCTTGCATATAATTTCCTGTATACATTGGAAAAGCTACCTGCCTATTCCAGTAACTTGTCTAGGGATCATTGACACGCCGCGCTGGACAGAGAGGGAAGATCTCCGCTCGTGAAGGAGGGAGGGAGACGGCACACGGCATACGTCACCGTCGCACGCGGCTGCACCTGACAGTGAAACTCTGTGCAAAGAGTGTGGAAATACAGAAGTACCATTTGAAGACTTTTAAAAAGGCAATTAAGTCAAGAAACAAAAAAAACCGGACATGTGCGAGAATTTAATGTGATCGCTGGGGTGGGACAAAGTATTTTTTTTAAATATTTTTTTCATTTTGACAACTCAAAGCTATGCAATTGCACCTACACAAACATATTTTTAAATTTGACTTAATAACAAAAACAAAAAAGTAATGCTTTAAATTTTGATGTTATACGATAAAAATGTGTGTTTATCCTGCCTGTTCTCACCTATGGCTCCCAGACTTGGTCATTGACCGAAAAACTGAAGGAAAAGCTCAAGGTTTGCCAAAAAGCGATGGAACGGAGTATGAGGATCGACAGGGTCTGAAACACCACACTGCGATCCAAAACCCACATTGCCGATGTGGGCCTTGCGACGGCAAAATTGAAGTGGACCTCGGCTGGCCACGTTAGCCGGATGCATCCGGATAGGTGGGCTCAGCGAGCAGAGGAAAACATGGAGATCTCAATAGCCCTGAGAAATGACCTAATGGTTCTCGTATGGGCGGAGTCTACAGATGGTTCCTCTCACGAGTTTAGTGGTTCGATAAAAGTGACTCAGAGAAGACGTCAGTTTAACGAATAACATCAAAAGCGCGATAACTATATTTTTAACAAAGCTGTCTGCGCAAGTAGATGCGTGTGCCGATTATAGAGGATGGGTTAGCTTGAAGAAATGCTTCCATGTTTTTTTTGTTCACCGGGTGGGCTAGACTTGCTACCCAGTGGCCTAACGGCGGACATCGCAGACAGCGCCGGCCGAGAAGAAGATGGCGAGACAATCTCGACAAATATTTGCCGGAGTGGTCGGAGGTGGCTCAGGACCAAAAAATCTGGACTGAAATGGGGGAGGCCTTTGCAAGATAAAAATAGTTTTTAAAAGTTTTTTTACAGAATTGACATCCTGTTGACCAATAGGTTACACCCTGTAAAAATAGTTAGGATGTTTTGTTACACATTGTATACCATTTCAAACCATGAGACTTGCGGAGCATGATCAGTGATCATCCGCTCCTCTTAAAGCCTTCTGTTTTATTCATATGTTATGCTCTGAGCCTAAGTAAAGGCAGTTGCACTTAAAAACGAATAATTAGCTATTTGACTCTACCAGGGTGGTGATTATAAGATTAGTACCTAAGATACTACACTAGCTACATTTATTACTTACATAGGATTAGCTACTTATGTTTTTTTTAGTGTTATTGTCGTTAAAATTATGATTTATGGCAAATGTTTCTGAGGACCTGAGTCTGTAACGCAATGGTGCCAAAATGGGCTCCAGGGCAGCAGTTGACGGCTTCATGCTGTCGGTTCTTTTAATGTTTTTGTAGTACAGCAAAGAATATTCTGATTCTAATTCTATGTAGAGCATTAGTTATAGGTTATAGGAGAAAAGCGAGGAAACTCCGGTTTAGTCCTTCTACTGGGACGCCATCCATATGCCATTGCGTCAGACTTACAGTTACGTCAGACGCCTTCAGGCTTAAGCACCTGGAGGTCTTTACATATTCTGTTGTCAATTATACAGCAGCGGCTAGTTAACTTCCACCTCCATCCACATTATTAGAAGCTGTGTTAGAAGTGAACTGAAAACTCGGAAGCGTTATTTACCGGACATGTGATTTGATTTGGTTTGATTTGTTAAGGAAGACAAAGGCCCGGTTTCTGAATTGTATCGTTCTGTCACGCTCTTTTGTGTGAAATCTGCAGAGACAGAACGATACTTAGGCATTTGCTTCGTGAATTTCTCAATTCAGAAACCGGGCCAAACAGTAGCTATGTCGGTCACAAGCTAGGATACCCCTTTTTGTTTAATTGGCGCCTTTTTGCCGCACGCGGTAAGAGCTGCCATGGGGTATTTGTGACTGTAACCGGCCCCTCAATGGCATGTGAAGGAAAACATCGTGAGGAAACTGAAGAAACTGACTTCGACGTGGTCTTTTCTGTGGAATAGGCTGACTGAACTGAAAGTAGTACTAATAGGTGCTAGGCAAGCCTACTTCATTTTAGTTCATAAGTTAACAAATATATTTTTTTTATGTGTCAGAAAAAAATAATTTTAACAGTATATTTAACAGAGTCAACTCTGAACCCCAAACATATAACCTAATACACGAATAATCCCTAAAGGGGTAAACTAAATAGGTAGTCAGCTCTACAAATTCCTATGAAAAACCAGCCTATCCGAGTTTTATTATTCTCAAATATGTACACACGAAAGCACGTCGACCTTTACACGCTAGCACTCTACTCGGTTGCGTTACGGGCGACTTTACAACAAAAATGTACACTCTGACGTGCTGTCGTGTGTACATACCTTTCGTCACGTTTTAAATAAAATCTGGGATTCCGTTGCCGCTCCATGGGTTCCAAACGTCAATTAATTAGAATTAAACGATTACTTAACCCTCCGTTACGGCGTTACGTAAGATGTAACGGTCGGTTAAGTTTTTTAAGTAGGTAAGAAATGTCGTTGGTTCGTTTGACAGTCATTTCAAGTTTCAAGTTTCTTTAGTCTTAAAGGTCATTGGGCACATTTAGTATGGAAACCATACCCACGTATATGTATAGGTACACCCGAGTACAGAAATTAAAGGGTAGAAATTATAGATACATTTATTTTTGTATATTTTTTTTTTCTTCTAAAAATATTTTTTCAGACATCTACTGTCTATTTTCAAGCATCTCGCTGTTTAGATAAATTTCCATCATAGAAGACTGTTTATATTATTTTCAACCAATATTGATTCTTTAACATGCTGTAATTTTTTATTCCCACAGGTTAGCAAAACCAAAAACAAATCAAAAGGCAATTATCTGTATAATTTATGTGGTTTTTAAATAAATACTTTTTATCTTATCTTATGTATTTTCGAAGGTCACTGTATAACGTAAAAAATTCTTCCTTCCTATGTTATGAAACCGTAACTGCGAAAACAAATTGCTAACATGAGCTTTACGCATTTTTAGGGTTCCGTACCCGAAGGGTGCCAAAGGGGCCCATATTACTAAGACTCCGCTGTTCGTCCGTCTGTCTGTACGTCTGTCACCAGGCTGTATCTCCTGAACCGTGATAGTTAGACAGTTGAAATTTTCACGGATGATGTAATTCTGTTGCCGCTATAACAAAAAATACTAAAAAAACAAAATAAAATAAATATTTAAGGGGGCTCCCATACAACAAACGTGTTTTTTTTTACCGTTTTTATACGGAACCCTTCGTGCGCGAGTCCGACTCGCACTTGGCCGGTTTTTGTAAACAAACCGGCTGCCTAGCAACGCCTCAGACAGACGATGCATGGATGCGAGCGACCTCAATTTTATTCGGAAGTAAGTTACGCAACGACGCAAACACACATCCATAACTTGTTATTCATAAGTTAGGAGGTTACGTCTAAATAATGACAGATGTTTGTGTTGACGGTAACTTCACTTACGTGGCACACTTTGCCGATTTGATACAGTGGGTTTAGTTTGGTGGTTATTTGGACTTATAAGTAGGTAAGATTTGGAAGCGTCTATTTCAACACAACACCACACGCATTACAAAGAAAAAAAAAACGAAAACGTAGTCGGCATCATTGACAACAAACAATCACGCAGCTTCCACGTTTCTCCGTATTCCATTTAAAAGTGACGAAACCTACAACCTCCGGCCAGGGGCCTGAGTCTGTAACGTAATGGTGCCAAAATGGGCTCCCAGTTGACGGCTTCAATTACAATTTATTAATGCTGTCGGTCCTTTTAATGTTTTTGTAGTACAGCAAAGAATATTCTGATTCTAATTCCAGAGGATTCGTTCGCTGGTTGTAGGAGAAAAACGAGGAAACCCCGGTTTTGTCCTTCTCTTGGGACGCTATCGACACGCCATTGCGTTACAGACTTAAGCCCCAGTTCAATGCCCTATCCACCAATGAATTGATGTCTCCGAAAAAACATCGAGCCGTATCGAGATCCTATCTTGTCGATACCGACCACAGATTATAAAACAAAATGTTCTGTGATAGCGCCAGCTGATTGCGTAGTGACCTTGCTCGTGGACGATGAACTTGTTGCATTTCCTCTTTATTACTAGTGGTTCGCCCCGAACTGTGAACTCGCGACCCCATATTAAACTTAAATACCCCATATCTCGGCAACCCCTCGACCGATTTGGCTCATGTTCAAACTTAAAAATTCTTTTAATTTTTATTCATTTACCCGCCTACCAAATTTCATAACGACTAAATTTACTCAAATTATCGTCAAACAAACATACATACAACAAACAACGTATTCATACATACAAACATACATACATACAAACATAAAAACGCCGGATTGTTCCAGTAGACTCGGAGAACTTCGCTCGCTCGTTCAATTAGTGTGACGGTGTTTTGAGAGAGGAAATTAGGGAATATGAAACCTCGAATTTGTTAATTTTCTTCCGGTTGTCCCTTTCGCTCAGTATTTGCGCACGAGAGATAGCAACAGATTTTTCAACAAATTTGTCTGTGCTGCTACCACGCTCTTGCAACCTTGGGCCTGTGCGTTGCACTTGGACAATGACCTTAGTGCATTTCCCTTTTTTATAATTTTATAACTATATTCACACGATCTGATAAGGCTGACCATCATCGTGTATATCTGATGGAATGATTCATTATTGTATAGGTATAAGGTGTAACAAACAATAACAAAAGAAGCGGTGGTAGCTAACTGGTTAGACTGTACACTCGCAAGTGAGAGGCCGAGGTTTGATTCTCAGTGGAGCATTGTACACACGACAGCACGTCGACCTTTACACGCGAGCACTCTACTCGGTTGCATTACGGGCGACTTTACAACAAAAATGTACAGTCTGACGTGCTGTCGTGTGTACAATCAGCCACACCTTAGGATACCCCTTTTTGTTGGCGCCCTTTTGCCGCGCGCGGTAAGAGCTACCACTGTCTAGGGTATCCTAGACAGTGGCCGACCGTACTCATGACTTTATTTTGTTAACCTCCGGCGTAAAAAGGGTACAACTATTAAATCATGGGAAAAAATATGAGAAAAATATGTCTGCGGGCACGAAGTCGCGGGCAAAAGCTAGTAAAGTATTGCTATCTTCGCAAGAATAATGCCAAAAATGTTTTGTTGTTTTTTTTGTGCCGAAAGTGGAATAATTATTCTCTCATCGTGCCATGCATACCGTACACAATGCAAACTACTTAACATGAATCAGGCTTAATGAAAGCGACAGTAATAATATGTAGATGAGGAGAGAAAAAACGGCGTTTACCGACAATCAGCCTAGTAGGATGGAACTTGGTGTTAAAGACCACTCCACACGCCATCGGCGACCAAATTCTTTTGCGACCAAGATCGGAAACCTTATGAGTTATGAACTTATGACCTAGGTCTGTGCACGTACAGCGGCTCTATTCTCGAAAAATCCACTCAGACGTCGAGCATCACAACTTTCGATAATAGCCACTAATAAGATAAGATATTTAAAAAGTATTTATTAAAAAACCACATAAATTATACAGATAGTTACAGTTTCAGTTATTGTAATAATGGTAAGAGTGCAGTACAGGGGTTACCCTTGACGCTATTGCGATCAAAATGAAAAAGTTTAAAAATTTATTTCTCTTTGAATTCGCATAGTAATGCTTTGATTTTAAATACTTTGTAATGTTTATTCAAAGGTAAGGCTGTTCTATTCAATAAAAACACAAAATGCGTCTTAATTTGTAAAATTTCAAATTTTGAAAATTGCGCCATATTGCGGCTGTATTGGAAAAGTGCGTCAAGGGTTAATGATTATCCGTTGGTCTCCACGCTATATTTACATCTGCTAATGAAATGAACAATCTTTTTTTGACATTTTAAAACGGAAATATTTACGGTAGATATTTTAGAGAATACAAAGGCTTAGCAGAGGCGTGCTGATAGAAGAAGAAAGTCGTGGCTCAGAAACATCAATGAATGGACGGAGATAGCCAGCGTCGAACATCTATTTCGCCAGAAATAAAAAAGAATATGAAGGCTGACGGTCAACCTCCATTAGTGGAGAGGCACGCAAAGAAGAAGGGGCTTGGAATAAGGATGGGGGTGACACAAAAGATCCCACTGGGTCGAAGTGTCCCGAGCTCTAAGCCTGGCCCCGTACTCATAAGATAGATAATGTACAACTCGGAGAGAGCATTGGGGTAGTTCCTACCACCATACACGCAGCGAGAGACTGAGGAGAATGGCGTACACAAGACAACACCTGGACGCTTACACGCGTGCACTCTATTCACTTGCAACGGCGACGTTGCAACGGAAGTGTAAGCCTCTGTGTGCTGTCGTATGTACATCCGACAGCACGTCGACCCTTACACGCTAGCACTCTACTCAGTTACGTTACGGGCGACTTTACAACAAAAGTGTACACTCTGACGTGCTGTCGTGTGTACCTACCTAGAGGGGAAATATCCAACATTTGGCAAATGTGGGCTAAAAATGATGATGATGACTAAACTAAACATAGCAAAATGAATTCCACTAACTTCTTTTGATGTCAGAATAGCCAACTAATCTCTGAATTGTGTAGATTTGGAATTTCTTTGCCATAGTAATGGATGTGGATCGTTTACCCACTAAACTAACCAAAAAATTGTATATGTATATTGCACGGTGAATAAAAATTATTTGAGTCTGAGTGAAACCCAACAGTGGGCAGAGGAGGGCTGATGATGATGATGTTGATGATGAAGTGATAAAATCAAACCTGGCAATCTCCACATGACAACATTTTCGTGAAATAAAAAAAAGTGTTATATGGAAGTTGGATTTTGTATTGGATATTGCTATGTTTGATAGAAACTATCGTTTTTAGATTCCGTTTTATATGGGATTTTGCCGACTTTGATAATACATATTTTTGCAAGTTGATATGAAATCCATAGACAAAAACGACTGCATTCATAGTTTAAAATTGACCGTTTGTGGAGATCGTCGGGTTTGATTTTATACGCCTGCGAACACGATACATATATTTACCATTCATAAGACCTACCCCTGTTTTTTCTAAAATATCCACCGTAAAAATAACCGTTTTTAAATATTTAAAAAAATATCGATAAGGGCTTTTTTGAGTGTTCTGGCGCTCGATGGTTGCGTGTTTTTTAAAGATAATATAGAGGCGCTGATAAAATATGCAATAGCATAACACTAAAGCTATGGGCAAACCCTGATTGAGTATTGTTAAGTTTACAAGCGTCCATATAGCTCTACATTATTTCTTACACGCGACATTTTCACACGCAAACGCGGGTTGGAAAATCGAGAGTAGTATCGCTTTGCGACACCTGCCTTTCAAGGAAATATAGGCCTTCTGCCGCTTGGTAATATAGGTTATGTTTGTCTGTGGGTAAAGTTGCATTTAAGTCGTTGCATAAGAGAATTTAGTATTTTTTTCTAAGTATGACGTTGTCAGTTGTTAATGGCGATGTGTAATTGGGTATTTTAAATTGGACTCTGTTTGAATGTTTCCTAGTTATGAGTTGTTACATTCGTACATATCTTTGTTCAGGTGCGAGCGGTTGTATAATGTTTATTTACAAATTAGCTTACAAGCCGCAGCGTATTTTGCGTTAAGAGGGCGCTAGAGCACCATTTTCCCATACAAACGTAGTTCAGGTTTAATTTCCAAACTACGGGCTGGATTTTGCTGAAACTTTGTTTATATCAGTAGATGACCAATAGGTACGGAATTTTGCAAATAGTTTTTATACTAAAAAAAATTGCCTAAAAGATATTAGAGCGATGTGTTTTTCGCTGTTATTTACTTACATTATTACATTGTCTATTGGAGTCTAACTACCTTGGGAACATCAATAATGTATTGTACTTGTCAGAAATAAATTATTTTTGTAATAGCTAATAAAATGTAGAAATGGCAGCTGAACTACGAAAACATTTGGGAAAATAGATCAATTACATTACAACTAAGTACCTAAATACTCGCGAAAGGACACGGACACAGGTAGACTCATACAGCCGCATTGCCTCTCACTTTTCCCGCGCCCCGTCTCGCTCTTCTACACTAATATTTAAATAAAAAGAGGAAAAGTTCGTAAGTATGTATGTAGGTTTGTAGGGAGTAATCTCCAAAACTACTCATCCGATTTTAAAATCGATTCACTAATGGGAATCTACGTTATTGCTGAGTGCTATAGGCAATTTTTTATTGTGATATCGTTTTTTCGTACTAGTGCCAGTTTTTTTGTGGTTGACGCCCTAGCCGATATAATAATATAATGCTCTCAAAAGACAGTAGGATTTATTATTCATTATGGGTCAAATAGAGAATATGCATTACAAAATTGTATATTGCAGAACATAAATAAGTACTAACCAAAAACTGCATTTACTTTACCTACATTTCGCAACCTAAATACACAGTAATAATGTGAGCAAAAATCTAACAACGACACAACGCATTTTGTACCTACATGCGCTAGCCATAAGGTCCACTAAATTCGGCAACTGCACTTTCTTTTACCGCCTTTTTTTAAGTTGCGTAACTGACAAAGATGGCCAACTAACCACAGAACAAATACGACAGAAGCTCAATGAAAATCTGCTCATTCCTACAGTGCGTTTCACGAAAGAATTCCCTTGGGCTGAACAAAAATAGTCCCTATTACATTGTAATAAGCGTTTTGAAAAGGGAACTCTTTCGTGAAACGCACTTTAGCACGTCTAGTATGGTAAATCGTCACTTCGCTGTATATGTAGTTAAACAAACCGTCTACAAGTGTACAAGTACCTAACATGTCTTATAATAAATCTAGAACACGGGTTCCCAACCTTTTTTTGTCTACTGCCCACTTTAAGAATAAATTATTTTTTAACGCCCCCCTTTTTAAACATACTTAAAAACCGCTAAGTACTTATAACTGATTATTGAAACGCAACTTTATAGTATTCGGACAGAGTATCTTGTTTTTTCTGGGTCTCTTACCGCCCCCCTTTAGGCCTGCAGCGCCCACAAGGGGGCGTTATCGCCCACGTTGGGAAAGACTGATCTAGAAGAAACCGGAGGGGACGTCCTACATAGAGTAAAGTTCGGCTTAATACACGCTAGCATTCTACTCGGATACGTTACGGACGTCTTTACAAAAAAGTGTACACTCTGACGAGCTGTCGGGTGTAAAGTAAACACTTTTGTTGCTTTTGTTGCAAAGTCGCAAAGTTAAGCCTAAGGATTCTCATTTAACTAAGAATACTATAAATAAAGTCACCTCTAAAACAAACAAAAAAAAAAAATCAATTTACCCGTTTGGGTGCTACGATGCCACAGTTTAAATCGATTTAATTTAATTTATTTTATCTCGGTTGATAATGATAATTTTAAACTTAATTTTAATTCATAGCATGCGATTTCATCTATTGATTAGTGATAAGAATTTTATATTTTTCTATGGATTTTACTATCTGAAGTAAATTATACAATACAATTTAAACTTATAACTCCCCCTCTTTTTGCGTAGTGGGTTAAAAATTACCATCATCGGCTGAACCTTCTGTTCCCGATAGATATTAATTTTATTCTATGGCCTAACTGTCAAAACTGCCAATGATATAATACGCGGAGTGGCGTAACGCTCTCGCGTGCTCAGTGAAATTCAGACCTTATTTGTATGTCAATTGATTGGCCGATTATTTGGTTACAATGGGCGCGAATTGGGCTCGATTGGGCGTTTATTTGCTCTGACGTTATTATTATTATTTAAAAAAAAACTTTTTGTATTTTCTAAAACACTAACTCGTGCTAGGAAACTTTTTTTAATTTATTTTTTATTTTACACACCTTTAACAATGTCCCAGGCATAGAGTAGAGTTACATTTGTACGGTCGGCCACAGTCACAGATACCCCATGGCAGCTCTTACCACGCGCGGCATAAGGGCGCCAATCGAACAAAAAGGGGTATCCTAAGCATGTGGCCAACTGTACGGTGGGCCACAGTCACAGATACCCCATGGCAGCTCTTACCGCGCGCGGCATAAGGGCGCAAATCGAACAAAAAGGGGTATCCTAGCGTGTGGCCGACTGTACATACAACGTGTTACAAAATATCCTATCTCTTTTTACAGGGTGAAACCTACTGGTTAACAGGATGTCAATTCTGTAAAAAATTTAAACAAACAAAAAAAAATCATAACCGTTTTGTTTTTGTTACGAGTAGTAACTCAAATTTTAAAATAATTCTGTGTAGGTATGTAAAAAACTCTGATTTTCAATTCCGTAGAATTCTGACAGCTGCCATTTTTTGACATGTCAGAGATTACAAACCTTTTTGGCCGGGGACATTTTTCAATTTCAATACGAGTCTTAACATCTTAGTCTATACCTTTTATTTGTCAGTGATTGTACCCATTTTTATTAAGTGCAGAGCTCCAAATTAAAAGGGGATTTACGGCGAGTATTAATTACGTCCCTTTTCATCACAAAAAGTAAAAAAAAATACAAGGAAATAAAACATTTTTTTATTAAAATCTCTAATCATCATTAATACTAATATCACTATCACACTAATGAAAATCAATCAATGTGACAGCATACTTATTTTTTTAAAAGGTTTAATAAACCTGAATTCGTATGGGAGTGTTGCCAGCTAAAGATTGAAATAAAGTAATTAAAATTAATTCGATATACAAGGTGTTACAAAAGTACCTAACTCTTTTTACAGGGTAATAGCAACCGGTGATAGGGATCACAACCAAAATTTTTTTTTTGCTCTATGACGTTCCGCAATTTTTTTTATTAATAAAATGTGAACGATGTGGCGGGAGAAAAGTATTTTTTTATTATTGTTTTCATTGACCTTCACAATGTTTTAACAACTCAAAGCTATGTAAATGCACCTACACGCACAAACATATTTTTAGAGCTAATAACAAAAACAAAAAAGTTATGAAAATTTATCAATTTTGAGGTTATAAAATAAAAATTCTTCTTTTTTTTTCAACTTTTTTTTACAGATTTGACATCCTGTTGACCAGTAGGTTACACCATGTAAAAAGAGTTAGGTACTTTTGTAACACCTTGTATTGTTCGTGATATTGAACTATTTGGTACTTTTGTATTAGTTCACTCGAGTAAGTAAATATTAATTTTTATCTTTTTCTAGGTAAAATATAAAAAAAATATCTAGCATTTTATTTTTTATTGTCCTCAAATGGATCAAATTTTTCCCTTTTTTGGTAGAGTGCTTTCCTAGTAGCAACACTTATGAAATGTCAGGATTCTACGGAATAAAAAATCAGAGTTTGCATAGCTTTGAGTTGTTGAAAAATTGTGACAGGTTCAGAATTGTAGGGAGGACGTTTAGAGACTAACGACCAACCCATTCAACATCATCATCATCATCATCAGCCCACCTCTGCCCACTGTTGTTTCCCCTCGTGCCATCTCTCACCCATGAAACAAAAAATGGGTAATTCTACGGCAGAGCTGGATTATGCAATTCCCGTGGCATTTTTTATTTAAGAGATTTCAGATAATTTGATGTTCTCACATTACTTTAGAACACATTAGCAACTATTTTATTGTTACATGATTATAAAATTGTTACTAATGTGTTCTAAAGCAATGTGAGAACTACAAATTATCTGAAAACCCTTAAATAAAAAAATGCCACGGGAATTGCTCTGCCGTAGAATTACCCACATAATGAAACCAACTTTATTCAGTTGTAGACTTGTAGCACGTTAAATTTTACCTAGGTCATAATGGATTGTCTAAATGTAGCTTTTTTACCTTAACTTCGCAAACAAACAGTCAAACAGACGGACAATACACCAAGTTCTTCAGTGGGAAGAATCAATAATTGTAAAAGTTGTCAAAGGAAGGTCAAAGGTCATAAACAATGGGTCTGGTTTGTCCCACGGGCCTCTCTACTCCCATGGGCCCAGCGATGAAGCGTGAACGAACATATTTGAGCACAGTATTGCATTTGTCCTCATCTTGCCTTTGGACTAGGCCGACTAAGCTGAGAGGATGATATAGGCGCTAAGTTAAGGCGCCGTGCATAATGAATTAGCCCCCGGGCAAATATATTGCAAGCTGTAATGTTGATATCAAGAACATGATATTTTCGCTGAATAAAAGCGCGCCGCCTATTTTTTTTTCAGCAAAAATATCTTTAAATTGTTTATGAATGTAAACACGGAACTGCCCCTCTACCCTTGACGCATTTTTCCAATACGGCCGCAATATGGCGCAATTTACAAAATTCAATATTTAGCAAATTAAGACGCATTTTGTGTTTTTATTGAATAAAACAGCCTTACCTTTGAATAAACATTACAAAGTATTTAAAATCAAAGCATTACTATGCGAATTCAAAGAGAAATTAATTTTAAAACTTTTTCAGTTTGATCGCAATAGCGTCAAGGGTAACCCCCCAGGCTGTGTTAGAACGCTTTCACCTAATTCTAGTGTTATATGTTTATCTACTTTTTCGATTCGTTTAGTTAGTGTATCTGATACAGATGTTTTATCTCACGAAGGTGGATGAGCCATACTTGTGTGTGTGTAAATATACATGCACATTGTCTTTGCGTGTGTGTCTTTGAATCACCGAAATAAATCCCATAGAATCCGCATTACGTATAAAATCACAATAAAAACTTGTCCCCACAGAAACAAATGATATCAGCAATAGAACAATACGAAACATCATTTCGACCATACGTATTATATTCGAATGTCAACCTTATTTCATTAGTGTACAGTTTTACTTTAATTGCATAGACTACGAGAAAATAAGCTCCCAAAGGCAATTTGGGCATCTATTTTTCCAGACACATTTCAGAGTCCTATGTTGTATCTAGTTTTATCCTTGATCGAAGCTTTGAATTTCGAATTTTTGAGTTACGCACACAAGAGCGCGCGTCTATACGCATTACAACTACATTACAACTCTACAAGTATGGCTCATCCGCCTTCGTGGGATAAAACAACTGAAAATGTTGTACATTTTTATTTGCGCGCGGGCTATTTTCTATGCACGTTGCCATAAGGAATCGAAATTAGCTCGCAAGAAGGAATTTCGCTTGCAGCGTTCGAGTGGTCGGCCTAGTGAAGTGTGAGTGAAGGTGCAGAGAACCAGTGGTTCACATCATGTAACAAATTATGTTAAGACCTAACTTTAAAACAATAATCGTTACCAGATTGTTCTTGTTGTTAAAATTCATAGGGTAAAGTAGCATGGCCAAAAGCTTTGGAATTTGAATTTTTTTTTCTGGCTAAAATGTACAGTGTTGGCTAAGAAAAATAATCAAAAGAAAACAGTGTTTGCTTTTTAAAATTAAACTTTTTTTCTATTCAATCACGGTTTTACTCACTAGTATTTTCTCAGAAACTAGTCGGCTACACCGACAAAATACTAGAGAGTAAGATGTGACTTAATAGAAAAAAAAAAAGAGTCTTTTGCTATTGTTGTTTCGTCAATAAAGTCAAGGTCTGTCCAACTGGAAACGGAAAAATCCGCCAAATCACAACAGCATTTCACCTAAACTCCACCCGCAGATTCCCATCAACACAATGGCTCTTTAAAGAAGCCAAAAACACGAATATAATATATATTAAAATACGCAAAAAAGCGGCACAATACGCAATAATTTCTATATCCCAAGAGCGTGGGAGTACGGTTCTATGTTGAGTGAAAAGAGTTTTCACTAGTCGCTGTAACTTTGTGCTAACACCATCTTAGCACTTCTAGCGCTGTTTTTAAGCTAATCTAAATATTAGTTCAGCCTACCGTTTTAGTGCTCACTAGTTGGCGCGACTGTCGACGGCCATGAGGGATAGCTTTTAAATTTAGATATTTCTTAACATTAGTACGTAAAAAGAAGTTTACTTACTTTAAAATCATATTTAAGTAATACCTACTTTAAAACTGCACAAATCGAGCCAGCCAGGTTTTGTTAAAAAAAAAATAGAACACAATTTTCCGAAAGATAAAACTGTTTTTCGTCATATAGTAAGCTATAATCACATACTTAAAATCCAAAATTTCAAGTCTGTTGGTCATTTAGTTCCGAAGTTAAGCGAAAGCAAAGTTTCGCATTTATGACACACACTCACTCACTCACTCACTCACTCATGATCATCATAATAAAACTAGTACTTCCCATAAACTCAGAGAGCTGAAATTTGGTACAGAGTTAGGGTTTAATGGCCACATAAAGGGAAAACTATAAAAACTAGGATAATCGAAGATCTGGAGTACCTGGTGACCCTGATTAGAAAACACAAGAGCCCTAATAGAACTAGTACTTCCCATAAACTCAGAGAGCTGAAATTTGGTACAGAGTTAAGGTTTAATGGCCACATAAAGGGAAAACTATAAAAACTAGTATAATCGAAGATCTGGAGTACCTGGTGACCCTGATTAGAAACACAAGAGCCCAACCAAACTATTATAGATCGACATATACCGCCCTTACAAAAAATATTCAACTTGGTGGGCCGCTTCATTTGATTTAAAAAATCGAAGGTCTGAAGTATCTGATGAAGAACCCTCAGCTGGTCTCAGCTGTATAAGAGATTATGGTAATGCCCCCTTCTACTATTGAAATATACCCTTCAACGGCCAAGTCACACAACATTAACTATAATACTAAAGAAATCGCAGTAAGAAACCTTAGACTTGGCACGACTTTGTCTAGATTTCATTTCTTTTTAGAGATAAACAAGCAGCTCCATCGAGACCTGGCTAGTTTTTTAGAAATTGTTTTTAGTGGGATCAAGTTGTCTGCAAAGCATCAAATAATGGACGGGCAGGAGTGATCAGCGCGGGGGGGTTACAAAGTTTTAAAATTAATTTATCTTTTAATTCGCACAGTAATGCTTTGATTTTAAATACTTTTAATGTTTATTCAAGGGTAAAACTGTTTTGTTTAATAAAAACACTAAATGCTTCTTAATTCGTGAAAAATGTAATTTTGTAAATTGCGCCATATTGAAAAAATTGCGTCAAGGGTAGAGAGGCAGATCTGGGGGATTACCCTTGACGCTATTGCGATAAAATTGAACAAGATTTAAAATTAATTTCTCTTTGAATTCGCATAGTAATGCTTTGATTTTAAATACTTTGTAATGTTTATTCAATTATTAAGGCTGTTTTATTCAATAAAAACACAAAATGCGTCTTAATTTGTAAAATAGTAAATTTTGTACATCACGCCATATTGCGGCCGTATTGTAAAAATGCGTCCAGGGTAGAGAGGCAGATCTGTTTCGTCTAGCCAAGAAAAAAAACGGCATATGAAGAGCTGACGGCCAATTTCCAATAGTGGAGAGGCACCAGACCAAAAAGAAGAAGCGCTCTACAACTTACACAGAGTTGTACTCAAGAACACTGATGCGTTAGCGACGAAAAAATGTAGAGAGATAAGGCTTGGGAACAGCATTGTGAGACCAGAACGAAAGTGGTATTTGTTGAACTTTAAAACAGACAGCGATGGTAGCCGATGGATACAATGTAAAGTTGTGTCACAAACGTGAGGCCCCAGTGGGCCATTTCATAAGACTGACAATGGCAATGAAGAATACCACCAACTTTAGATTTTTACCTTACCACTCACTCTATTAAAAAAGGAAACATTGTGTAATTTTCTTTAATAGGTATGTCTAGTTTAAGAGTATTTAATTTTAAACTAACTGTGCGACGGGCTACCTAGTACGGTTCCAAAGATACAGCCGAATGAGTGTTACGGTGTGAACTGCCGGGAGCGTGTTGTGTTGTGACGTCACGCGAGTTTGCCGCGCTCGCGCCAAAAACTCAAAAAGGACGGAAATTAAAACCGTTATAAGTTTATAACTTTAAAACTACTGGCTTGATTTGAAAGAAACAAAAACAGGTGAATTTCTAAACTTTTAGGGTACACGGTCATAAAATTTCAAGTGATTTAACAGACCCACTGACATTCTTCATTTACTATGACAATTCGATGTACGGTCGGCCACAGTCTAGGATACCCCATGGTAGCTCTTCCCGCGAGCGGCATAAGAGCGCCAATTGAATATAAAAAGGGGTATCCTAGTGTGTACATTGCGACTGTACATTGCGTAGCCGATTAGGCATTAGAGAGATTACAAAAAAGGTTAGGTTACTAAGCGGCACAATCTCAGATACCCCATGGCGGTATTTATCGCGCGCGGCATAAGGGCGCCAATCGAACAAAAAGGGGTATCTGAGACTGTGGCCGACTGTACGTACATACCTGGGGGCCGATTTTCGGAAATTCTTGTTAGTGATAGGAGAAAATGTGCTTACGATATTTATTGGTTTGTTTACAGCAATAGTATTGCTGAAACCATCGAATAGTAACCCATAGAAGCTTAGTAGTACCTTTTGAGCGGGGTGTTTTGTATGAAACTATCGTTCTATACTTTATTATTCTCAGCCTAAGCATGTTGTAAATACCTGATGTGCAAATCTGCTTAGCGAGTAGCAATAACAATAATATGTTCACTATAAATTAAGATATTAACAACCTCACATTACAGATATAATACCTGGGGGTCTACCGGCTAAGACGAAGCCGATTACCATTGGCGAAAATCGAAGTTCGATTTTTGAAAAGTGTACGGCCACCCAAGTTTATTTTACTGCCATCCAGTATATTTTTCATAAATCGAACTTCGATTTTTGCCAATGGTAATCGGCTTCGTTTTAGCCGGTAGACCCCCTGTGCAGCATTGACAAGGACGATAAACTTGCAAAATTGCAGTTTTTTTTAGACACAAACTGGTTTAGTCATTAGACTAAACCAGTTTGTTAACTATTTTGTGACTATTTTGATTTTAACTTTTAACATAAAACACTGGCAACTTTTGGGAAAACCACACAGAAATAATAGAAAATATTTATACAGGGTGGCCTAAACATAGAATGTCAAGCTATAAAATCTACATGCCTGAAACAAAGGGATACCCGAATCACCCCCATGTATGTTCAGCCATTTCTGGGGGGTTACCCTTGACGCCAATGCGTTCATATTTACAAAGTTTCAAATTTTATTTCTCTTTTACATCGCATAGTCATCCTTGGATTTTATATACTTCGTAATGTTTATTCAAAGGTAAAACTATTTTGTACCATACCAATATAAAATAAGTCTTAATTCGTAAAATATTGAATTTTGTAAATTCCGCCATATTGAAAAGAATGCGTCAAGGGTAGAGGGGCTGGTCGTTTAGAAGTTATGAGTTAGGTAAAATTCCCTCAGAATTGGTTTAATTTGAAGGAAAGTTTTTAGAAGTTTTTTTTTTTTAACTTGCAATTGTTTTAATCGAGAATATGCCGCTGACAGTGCATGTATGTTTACTATGCACCTAAGTACCTACTGTATTTTATCGATAGTTTTCGTGTCCGTAAGTGCGTAAGATAGGTGTAATTAGTTGTCATTAACGTAACTACATACAATTGGCCTCTTAAAATGCGTGCTAATACAAGTAGGAACACGAACGTTGTATTGTATTGTTACAACAATGCCCTGACGCTGTTGGCAACCAGAGAGGGTAGGCCAGTCGATGGCGATGGCGTCCCAGAAGAAGGACAAAACTGGGTTGTCCTCGTTTTTCTCCTACAACAAGCGAACTAATCCTCTAGAATAAGAATCAGAATATTCTTAGCTGTATTACAAAAACATTAAAACGACCGACAGCATTAATATTTTGACGTTCAATGTAAATAATTTATTTATATTTTGACGTTCAATGTAAATAATTTATTTATGGCATATTGAATAAAACATTTGAATTTGAATCTGAATCTGAAATAAATCGTAATTGAAGACGCCAACTGGAAGCCCATTTTAGCACCATTGCGTTACAGACTCAGGCCCCAGGGGCTTAAGGCAATGGCATGATGATAGCGTCTCAGAAGAGGGACAAAACCGGGGTATCCACGTTTTTCTCCTACTATACCACCAGCGAAATAATCCTCTAGAAATAGAATCAGAATATTCTTTGCTGTACTAAAAAAACATTAAAAGGTCGGACAGCATTAATAAATCGTAATTGAAGACGTCAACTGGGAGCCCATTTTGGAACCATTGCGTTACAGACTCAGGCCCCTGTTGCCCCAAAAGCGTGAGGTCCCAGGTTTGACACTCGTTGGTGGCATGTACACAAGAGAGGGGAAGAGATCGGTTGGCAGAACACCGGCAAAAAACCCCTCTACCCTTGACGCATGTTTCCAATGCGGCCGCAATATGGCGCAATTTACAAAATTTTATATTTTACAAATTAAGACGCATTTTGTGTTTTTAATGAATAAAACAGCCTTACCTTTGAATAAACATTACAAAGTATTTAAAATCAAAGCATCACTATGCGAATTCAAAGAGAAATTGATTTTTAAACTTTTTCAATTGGATCGCAATAGCGTCAAGGGTAGAGGGGCAGATGGTCCGATGACATAGCCCAAGTAGCCGGAAAACAGTGGTTGCGCCTGGCACAGGATCGTGAGAGGTGGCGTGAGCATGAAGAGGCCTTTACTCAGCAGTGGGTGTTAACAGGCTGATGATGATGCTCTGGCCGAGGTGCGCTGCCGACTTAGAAGCCTCTTTGAACAATAGGCGCTCCCCTGAACTATATCATTTTGATCCTAAGACTTAGGGAGGTAAATTAGCTGTGTGTGTTAGCTTAGTTGGTACAGAAGTGACTTTCGAGGGGCCAGTTTCTACCTATGCGATGGCAAAACGGTGAGTCTTGTAAGGTCGCCCACAGTCTAGGATACCCCATGGTAGCTCTTGCCGCGCGCGGCATAAGGGCGCCAATCGAACAAAAAGGGGTATCCTAGCGTGTAACTGACTGTACATTCGTGAATTTGTTTATAGCAAGCAATACCTACCTAGTAGTACAGGATTGGTTTATATCATGGTCTAGAGTTTCATACTTTGACTATTGATTCTAAGGTCACCATTAAGTGTTAGCAAGAATCACGCCTCACGCAAGAAGAACTCGAAAAATTATCACACAATCGGTAAAAGTTTTCATTGTGATGCGAATTACAATTTCACGCATTCACTTGTATTTGCAGGAAAATGAGCTCTAGGGTCTTGTGTTAAGAGTGGCCTTGTGGTAGATTAGGTGCAAGAGTAAGTTGGCTTTAGGAGCATGTATGGGAATAATGGAGTGATTTGTGTGTGTGAAGTGCATTTCTTTTTTTCGTTATTTTCTACGCTTCAGTTCGATTGGTTTTATTTTAACCAACGCAGCGAATACCCTCACACCTATGTATATTAGTCAGCAGATAAAAGTCACGCATAATACAAAATTTACAAGAAAAAAACCGGCTTAACTGGTGAAAAGGTACACTGTTATTAAGCTATTGCACTGATAACAGTGTACCTTTTCACCAGTGATTTGCTGCTACCCGTTGAGGAGCTCCGTTCTCCATCTACGAAGTTCTTCATCAGATCTTCACCATTTATGGAACTACATGGAAAATATACCCTTTCAAACAAAAAAAGAATCATCAAAATCGGTTCACGTAGAAAAAAGTTCAGGGGGTCTACCGGCTAAGACGAAGCCGATTACCATTGGCGAAAATCGAAGTTCGATTTTTGAAAAATGTACTGCCAACCAGTTTATTTTACTGCCACCCCTGTTCATTTTTCATAAATCGAACTTCGATTTTCGCCAATGGTAATCGGCTTCGTCTTAGCCGGTGGATCCCCTGAGGTAGGTAGGTAGGTAATCGTATGAGGTAGTGGCCACCCCTGGTGTCAGAGTTTTTAGGCCACCCAAAGGGTCTCTGACATGGCTTAACGATTGTTATTAATCAACAACAACCGGGACCAACGGTTTAACGTGCCTTCCGAAGCACGGAAGCGCTCAGATATTATTGCCCCTGAGGTAACAAACATAAAAAAAAAATATCCTCCATTTTTAAGATGGTTGAAAAGTGGTAGGAAGATATCATGCTAGGCCGGCTGGTATACTTTAAAAGAAAGTACGAAACGAGTGATCTCACTCGAACAACGTAAGATTCAAATTATCCAAAGATAGAAATTGTAGTAGCCACAAATCACTCTAATGTAGGAACTCCATTTAGTCCCATTTGCACCAAATGATACTTTGCGGCGCACTTGCAAAACGGTTTTAAGGTTTCACAAAATCTACTCAAGTCGTCCGTTTTTAGATAGGATAAGAGTTTTTTTTTTCTTCTTTTAATTTGCATCTGCGATCGACTGTCGAGGATTGTTTGTTTAGGTGAGATTTTATTCGGGTGGCACTCCATTGAGTGCCATCTCCAATGAGGTTTCAAGGATCAGCAGCTTTCTGTGTTTATTTTCTTTCGTCAAGCGACAGGATATGCCATGTCTTTAGAGGATCAGAGTGACAAGAAGAAAGCTGTTTTCATTCCGTGCTCTTGAAAATAAAGACATTCATTGGTATATCATGGGCCTCAAGTGGAAATGGGCAGGACCCCTGGCGAGGCGAGGAGAGTTGGATGACATCGTTGTGTTTGCGGCTGAGGGTCCAGGGATGTGGATGGAGAGGGATTGCAAGAGGTTTGTAATAGTGGGCAGAGGTAGGCTGATGATGATGATGATGATGATGATTAGTCGCGGGAGCAATGACAGAGCATCTAAGGATGGTGAGACCAATATTTTTTTTGTACAAAATGCATCAAAAGAATCAACGCTCACATTGCAGTCTTTTAGGCCCTGTCAATGTAACCCTTTTTATTTCACAAGCCTTCTCTATCTTACTTAACCATGTGTGGTCAATTCACCCATCTAGTGTGAGTGAAGGTACCACAAGAGGCTGCATAAATCATCTCATTATAAATGTAGATCCAAAAGCTTTTTTTTTAAGTCGTAACCAGCCTACTTCAACTGCAATTTATCAATCTTTACTGCAGTATCTATCTTGGATGATATTTCAAAGGATTACTCCCATAGTTGAGTGTTTTATAGAACTCTATGATGTAACGATAGGTAATTGCATCATTGAGTAATAGTTCAGTGGTCACTGTGATTTTGATGGCTGATAGTATGCCAGCTGGATCACCACAGTTCGACCACATTGCCTTAGTAAAGATTACCAATGCATTACGATCATGGCGTAAGAGTTAGCGGTAAAACAATCAAGCTGTATCTGCTCAGGATGGAAAAGTTGGTCTGAAACCTCAGTTCTGTGTGCTTATTCTGTAATAAAAACCGCACTGTTACCAGTCTTCAAAACCAGTTTATTTCCGGGGAAAATATAAATAAAATTTGTTTTTCTACAAAAGATGTTTTCCTGTAAATAAACCGGTTTTTACCGCATCGACCAAATAAACCGGAACAAGTACACTGATTGTATTTTGCAAGTTTCAGCCGTTGAACAGTGTTTTCGCTTTCTAGTGGAATGGAGTAGGATTTTTTATTTTTTTTGTAGAAATAATAATAGTATGCATATTTGTACACGAGAATTACATGACACAATCGTATAAGGTAGTATTGATGTCAGCGTATTTTAGGCCGCCAGATATTTTTACAACAGGAAGTTTATGTATTTTTCCAGTTCCAAACGAAAACTTAAAACGATTGGCCACTGGCTCTTAAACTACACGTCAAGATTACCAATGCGTCCACGATTACAATGTTAGTCAACGGGCAAGTAATGAGAGCACGTGATTCATTAGGCATGGAGAAAACGAAGCTCATGTCTATCGTAACACGGAGCTGGTGCATTTGGGTACTGACTCAGAGATGGTTCGATTTCCAAAAGGTCGAAATATTCACAGTTCACACAGATTCCCGTTGAAGGGTTGAAATTAATCAACTTTATACCTACTGCACCTTTATGTAAGATCATGTATAGGTGCCCCAAAAAGGACACAGGGTGCCCCAAAAAGGACACAGGGTGCCCCAAAAAGGACAGTCCAGCGAAAGGTCTGGGATAGAGGAACTCGTGCTGCCCGAATCAGAGTATCTTCATTATACAATTTGAGTAATCGTTATTTTTGTCATTTCTAACTCAGACCTTCCGCTTGACTTTCCTTTTTGTGACACCCTGTATATTGCACCTCGATGAGTGAAGTGACCACAGTATGTAATACAAGGAAGGTAAAGTGATACAAATTCGGCTTTCGGAATGTGTATAATCTGTTTAATTCTCAAGCACCTAATTTATGATTTGAAGTTAAGGTAGTTTTTAAAGAGTCATAAACACTTTTAACATGACATGAAGATGAAAGTCATGGAGATTTATCTGTATTTGAAATGAAAATACATGATTATCGCTTTACTTTATTTTCAAAGTTGCGTGCACATGTGAATGGCCTACTCATGCGCTGGTAGAGTCCACACGACAGCACGTCGACCCTTACACGCTAGCACTCTACTTGGTTACGTTACGGGCGAATTTACACCTTTTTTTGTTAAATACATAACACATATATTTTATTGTATCGTGGCACATTCGGCAGCACGTCGACCCTTACACGCATGCACTCTATTAAGTTACGTGAGGGGTGACTTTGCAATGAAAATGTAAGAGTCTACGTGCTATTTACTGGAGAGTTCAATACAATGAACTCTGTGGTGGTACGAAACCCTTGCGTTTTTTTTTTTTTTATTTTTCCCTTTACTTTTCCACTAATTATGGGAAATTAATTAAATCACAGTGTGTTATTTTAAGGAAAACCAAAGCAATTCATCAAATTAGGGGAATTATTAATCATCATTAACGTCATGAATTAGTCATGAAAATAAGGTAAACGTTGGCTGAACCATCGTACTTATCAGTCATAATTTCTTTTCAAATTAATAATCATAACAGTCATGAAACCACATAAAATACATGCTCCTGTTGACCGTTGCAATATGGCATTATGTAATAATTTTGCGGTTTACCTGTTTACCCTGTATTTCGTCATTTCGATGACATTTCAGACTTCCTTGTATGAAGTCAAAATTATTTAGCGGTTTACCTCTATTTCGATACTGATTGGTCATACTAACGTCAAAACTCAAGAAAAGTGTAATTGTTCAGAAATTGAAAAAGTGACTCTCTAACAAAGGGTGGCATTACTAGTCGTCGACTCAAGATCGAACTCAAGTAGATGATCTCAGAAAAGTCAACTGCTAATGTCAAGCCTTGGCTAATGTCAAGCCTTGGCTAATGTCAATGTCAATCTCAAGATAGTGTCTATTAAGGCCCTG
The DNA here is from genome assembly GCA_949319315.1 of Zelleria hepariella. NCBI lineage: Eukaryota > Metazoa > Arthropoda > Insecta > Lepidoptera > Yponomeutidae > Zelleria > Zelleria hepariella. The sequence continues at coordinate 3,084,180 of OX439385.1, read as the reverse complement.
TTTCTGAGTTGAGAATTTTACTAAGCACATACTTACGTATCGCCCTGTCACGCTCTTTTGTGAAAAATTGAAATTGAAATTGAAATTGAAAAAATATTTATTTCGGGAATATCACAAAATAAAAACAAGCACAATAAGATTAAAATTAAAAATATTTACAAATTATCTTCCCGAAAATGGACCTAGCTCAGCTGTATGCCGTCTGAAATAGTCTTCAGACGGCGCTGATTTTCAGCTAGCCCCATGCCACTGATTCATTGATACACATATTAATTAACTAGGTACATACACACATTTTTACAAACAGATATTAACCCAGGTGACGCATTCACGATTCTCAAAAATCCTTCGATCAAGGATAAAACTAGATACAACATAGAACTCTGAAATGTGTCTGGAAAAATAGATGTCCAAATTGCCTTTGGGAGCTTATTTGCTCGTAGTCTATGCAATTAAAGTAAAACTGTACACTAATGCAATAAGGTTGACATTCGAATATTAGACGTATGGTCGAAATGATGTTTCGTATTGTTCTATTGCTGATATCATTTGTTTCTGTGGGGACAATTTTTAATTGTGATTTTATACGTAATGCGGATTCTATGGGATTTAGTTCGGTGGAGAAATCTGTAGAGGCAGGACGAAACTTACCCATTTGCTTAGCAAAATTCTCAACTCAGAAACCAGGCCTATGCCGTGTATAGTGAATTGCCCGTGCGCAAAGATTTACTATGCACTATGCACCGCACCTTACTGCCGGTTTCTGAATTGAGAAATTCACTAAGCAAATACATAAGTAACGTTCTATCTCTGCAGTTTTCCGACAAAAGTGCGTAATTTACTTAGTAAAATTCTCAATTCAGAAACCGGGCCATAATATGCTGACAGCTACTCAAGTTTGACATTAGCATTTGACTTTTCTGACTTCACCTACAAGCACAAGTAGGTGATCTCAGACGACTATTAATACCACCCTAACTAAATAATACAAAACTTCTGTAAGCTTGCAGCTTGTTGGTTACAAAAAGGTCCTGCATACTGAAGGGGATATATTATTACCTCTTTCTCAGTATGAATAAATATTTTTTTCATTTTCACCAATTCAAGCAACTTGACTGCGAAATCCGGAAATATCACCTGTTCCAAACATAAGGCAGACTCAATACTATACCAAATGTATGGAACAGCTGATATTTTTTTCGCTCCATTTTATTGCCGACTAGTACGGTCGGCCACAGTCGCAGACACCCCATGGCAGCTCTTACCACGTGCGGTATAAGAGCGCTAATCGAACAAAATATGGTATCCTAGCTTGTGGCCGACTGTACAAGTTGCCCCTTTGTTAACCCGTTTGTAGTGATCAGTAGACAGCCTACTTAAAGTTCCGCTATCGAATTCGATTGCACCCTATAGAGTAGGCTTTTATCTTATTTTTGTTGAGCCCATAATATGGGTTTGACGAGAAGAACTACCAATGGAAATCTATCAGACCAATCTTCCATCACATCTGAAAACAAAACATTGAAATCTAAACACTTTTTGTTTTTTCTAAAGCACTAACCCGTGCTAGGGAATAATTTAAGTTGTAGTGGCAATATCAAAATTCCAATGAGCATTTCATCTGCAAAGATGAACGCATTGGGTGTGCTTGGGTGAGATTAGTGCAAACTAATCACACCAGATGGCGCCCCACGTCCAGCTGACGGAGACTAGTTGAAGAAATTCGCATCGACAGTTACTTGACTCGGTAGCTCAATTGGTAGAGCGCCTGCACGGTATGCGAGAGGTTGCGGGTTCAAGTCCTGTCCCGAGTGAATTTTTTCAACTTATTATAAATGTTTAAATTGAAATCTAAACCTAAAAACAAAAGGGTCCACTAACCTCTCTCGGCGAACGCGTCAGCATTCCCCGTGCCAATATCTTGCAGCGCCAGATCGTCCGTCCCCACATCGTTGAGGCCAAAGTTCTGATCCCTAAACACTACATTGTCATTGAACGTGCCTGGGCCGGCGTGCGAGTTCGTGTGCTGGAGGGCATTCCCTGGCTCCTGGTAGGGGAAAACCACTCTTGGGCTCCTCGCCTTCCAGCCATTTTGGCTCGGACTGTAGAAGCTGGTCCTCATAGCAGGCGGGTAAGAGTTCCCGGGCACATAGTAAGGATCGAAGCCGAAATTTGGCGCGTACGGCCGATTGAACCTCCCCTGGTAGAATTGCGGCGCGAAATTGTTGTAGCTAGGCCTGAAACGCGGCGCATCGTAGAACCTTTCGTTCGCTGACACTAGGTCTTTCTCCTCCAAGTTGGTCTGTGTGGAGTCCTCAGGGGAGGTAAAGTCGTAGTCTGTGGCGTCGTCGAATTTGATCTTGCTGCCGTAAGGCTGTGTCAAATCTATCTCGCCACGACCTACAGGCTGACGACTCTCCTCCTCGTCTAAGAATAAGACTCTTGATTGCCGCGCTCGGTTGCGCTTGTGGTTTCTAGGTATAAACATGGGCACATTGTAGTTTTTTTGCGAATATATGCTCAGCGCGCGGCCCGGCCTCTCGATCGCGACAGCTGACGCGAATAAAAGCAAAATTACTTTCCACTCGTTCACCATTTTGCTGGCCGTGGTCACTGATCCTTGTTCACTTTCATTTTACGACAGACGCGCGCGGACGAACTGTTTCGCGTTCTATGTATGCGGAGTTAACACTTTATGACACTGGACAGTTTCGTTTTTCTAAAAGTTACATAACATATTTTTTGGAATGTTTTTTTTTGTGTTTGTTTTTGCTGTCGGTGTATCACGAACGGTCGTCCGTCGCGTCCCGCGGCCGCTCGCGGACTGAGGCCCGTGTCTGTGCGTCTGTGGCGGGCCCCCTCTTCCTCGCTGTCGGTTATGTAAAAAGACATGTCTCAAGTGACGTGATTGCGCTTGCGTAATAGAGAGGCGGCGCGCGCGGTGATAGTTTTCGGACGGTTGCTAGGTAACGGCCTTTTCGGCCTTTCCGTTTGAGCGAGGCGCTCGCGGCTGTTGACTTCCTTGCATTTTGGTGGCCGATGTTCATCTGTATCAACATTTCCACTCGTTCATCCGTGCTTCGGAAGGCACGTTAAACCGTTGGTCCCGGTTGTTGTTGATTAATAACAATTGATAAGCCATGTCAGAGGCCCTTTGGGCGGCCTAAAAACTCTGATACCTGGGGTGGCCACTACCCTGTATCAACAATGATGAAAACAACTTTGACGCATTTTGAACTAGCATGCTAAAATAAGAAAACCATAACTTGATCATAAAAATATTAACTGACCTACACTAACATTATCAGCTTCGTAGTCTTTATCGGTAAAATTGAGAATGAATTAGGTAATTGCTGAATTTACAACAAGGAAAATATTTAATACAAATACATATCTGTGATATGATACCTCGAAGAGTATAATTGGTAACGTATAGGTCAAATGCTCAATGTGCAATTTTGTCGTCAATTTGCCTTTTAGCCAATACTAAAATCCATAATTATGGAATAATAACAATTTAATTTAGTCATAGATACATCTTTACTGTGCATATCAAAGTACTTAGGAAAAATACTTCTCGTTCAATATTTGTATGACCAACTCTAACAATCGAATTTTAATTATCTGAAATAGTAAAAAAGTTTTTACATAATATGCTAATTATTTCAGGCCATAAAAAGTGCTGCCATCTCTCGCTCCTTACATCATTACTCGAACTCCTTGAAAGCCTTTCCCTGCCGCAGTGAAGAAACGACTCGTGCGCCGTTGGGCAAGAGGCTTTCACCGCTTTTACATCAAGGTAGAGCCTTCTCTTGTAAGTCGTGGTAACAACACTAGATGGAGCTGTATATAAATATCCTCAAATGGAATAACTACAAGGTGTTACAAAAGACCTTAAGTCTTTTCATAAGGTAATAGCACCCGGTGATAGGGATCACAACAACCAAAAATAATTTTTTTGCTCTATGACGTAAAGTTGATTTTTAAATTAATAAAATGTGAACGGTGTGGCTGGAGAAAAGCATTTTTTTAATATTGTTTTCATCGACTTTCACAATGTTTTAACAACTCAAAGCTATTTAAATGCATCGACACAAGTACACACACAAACATTGAGCTGATACCAAAAACAAAAATTAGTAGTAAAAATTGTATAGGAGCAATCAAGGCTATAAAGAATGTCAAAGAAGGCAAAAGCCTCTAAAACTTTGTAATTATACGTAGAATGCTTTGAAAGGATCCTTTTGTCTAAACTCGGACATGATCCCTAAATGTTATGCCGTAAAGTTATTTAGTTTAGCTTATTAAAAGTTTCATCTGCCAAACTGAACCTTTAGGTTTAATTCTTAAAATATCAGCGATTCATGTAACCATGAATATGTAATAGATTAACAAAATCCTTTATTGACTTAAAGTAAGGTAAGTATTTACGTACTTGACGTAATTTTAAATAACTAGTGGTTCGCCCCGAACTGTGAACTCGCGACCCCATATAAACTTAAAAACCCCATATCTCGGCAACCCCTCGACCGATTTGGCTCATGTTCGAATTTAAAAATTCTTTTAATTTCATTTACCCGCCTACCAAATTTACTCAAGTTATCGTCGAACGAACATTCATACATACATACATACATACATACATACATACAAACGCCGGATTGTTCAAGTAGACTCGGAGAACTTCGCTCGCTTCGCTCGCTCGTTCAACAAGTGTCGAATATTTATTTATTTGCATCCCAATAAATTCGAGCAAAACTTAATTTACTTGTAAAAACGACAACCACTTCAACGCTCTACTTTTTTGCTACCAGTACCTCATTAAGCTACAAACCTTTAAATCTCAATTGCTCTTAATGCAATTAATCAATTTAATACCTTGATTGAGCCAAAAAATTTACAAGAGGCAAAAACCGGGTCGCCACGCTGCCGAGGCAGAACTTTCTGTGCCGCGCGTTGATGTCTTTTGTATCCGCGCGTTGATTTGCGTTGCGAATCTGTGCGTTTTAATTTCGTGCGTATTTAATGAGGGCTACCGTTTACTTAGTGCTCACTAGTTGGTGCCACTGTCGAGTAAGGCCATGAGTAGGCTCTTAAAGTTAGATATTTCTTAAAGTTAGTCCGTTAAAAAAGTTGACTTACATTAAAATCATATTTAATACCTACCTTAAAAGGGTTCACTACGTCTTGCCGAATTACATTTCGCCTAGTTACACTTCACCTATGACGTATCATCCAATGTCACTTAAACTAGACTTCATTTAACCGAATGACATTACACCTTTGGTTCATTTCACCGAATGTCATTAGACCGAGAGCTTATTTCATCTAAAAATGTACGGATAAAACACATCGAGTGGCTTGCCCCATTTGTTTTATTAGTAGTCTTATTATTAGTTACTTAAATCAAAAAATGTAACTTTCAACCCTGATCGGCCAAAAAAAAAATTTTTGTGATCAGCGGCCTAGACCAGCCTGTAGAGTCTAAACAACTAGCCTGAACGCTCCCAGCCTTGTACGACAAAATAAGTCGATTGGTCACCAGCTCTCCAGCTATTAAGGGTGGATTTTTGAGACGGGGCAGTAAGGGCAGTTACCTTAACCGTTATAGTTACAAGAAAACGTTCTTAGGAGAACTTCCGTTCGAACGTTCTTAGGAGAATTTTTGAGATTTTGGGAATTTGACAGCTCAAATATGAACTGCATCCAAAAATTTTGGAAAATGTGTACGGTCAACGAAAAAAATTGTAAAATAAAAAAAAAATTTTGATGCCAATCGATCCTCTTTCATGTAGAGATCAAAAGACTGTAAAGTTTTTTTTTTCATCTTACATCTGAAATGTACCTACCACGTTCAAAGCAAATAAATATCTTGTATATTGTATCATGTATCATAGAAAATGTATGAGAAACGTTTTTGTAAATTTCTAACATTTCTAGTACTCAAACCTTAGTTGGCTCTTTAGAGTTTTTTACTACATAAACGAGGATCGATTGGCATAAAAAAAATCGTTTGGTATTTAACCATTTTTTCGCTGACCGTACATTTTTTTCCAAAGTCTGTGAATCTCAAAAAGTAATGGAAGGTCTCGTAAGAACGTTTTCTTATAACTATAACGTTTAAGGTACCTGCACTTACGCCCCGTCTCAAAAATCCACCCTGTATATAGTGGGGAAACCCGCGGCTTAGTTGGCTTCGCAGGCATTGACATTGTCTTCCTTGTGGGCTAGGCCGACTAAGGTAAGATCATTTCAAATATACAATAACGTAAAACCTATCTAATGTACGCACCAACACGCTTTGCGCCCACGGTGCTCGCCATACAAGAGCAAGTCAGCCAAGCGTGACGTCATATGGTCAGGGGCATAGAGCAACGGCAACTCTAGTGGAGGTATGCGTCAGACAGAGACAAGTGGAACAGTCTGATGATGAACTATATTTCACACAAAAAATAATTGAACAAGGTCTATTCACTTTTAATGATTCGCGATATTTAAACATTATTGTATTCGCGTTACAGCTGCCGTGGTCGCGGGTAGACTCTACCCGCGACCACGGCAGCAGTAACGCGGCCGAAACGTCGGGATAAATAAGGTAATTAATTTGCCTAAAAACCAATCGCGATTCGGCCCGTTTCGAATACAATAATGAACAAGGTCTTTCAAGTAGACATACAAAGATAGGAAAATAAATCCAGGAAATAAACTAAAAATAAAACAAAATAAGAAACGATTGAAAGAAAACCTAACCAATCACCCAGTGCAGCCAGGGGCTTAAGTCCAAATCCAAACCCAAAATTTCATGACGATCCGACTACATTTACTCAAGTTATTGTCGAACGAATATTCATACACATACATACAAACATACAAACGCCGGATTCTTCAAATCCGAAAAAAAAAAGAAAATGTATGTTGTATACCTGTAAGTTAATATGAATAAACATTTTTATTATTTATTATTTTTTTTTATTTTCAAGTAGACTCGGAGAACTTCTCTCGCTTCGCTCGCTCGTTCATCAAGTCTGTACATAGGCGCGTAACTATTCTGTGGCCGGTTTGCATGCGCCTGCGCGTCGGTGAAAGTGAGTCCGCGACCTTGCTGCTCTCTTCCCCGAAGAGTATTAATAACGCGGATTATTCGGCCTTTTCATTCGACTGAGAGAAAAAAAAATTGCTTTGCTTTGCAAGGGTTCCGCAGTGGCTTAGTTTTCACTAGTGGAAAAAAAAGTGCGCTTTAAGGTCCAACGATTGGAGCGTGGCTGGAAATTGACACTTCATTGCAGTACAGTTCATTCCGTTCATTACACCAGATGATAATATGAAGTATGACACATGGCATTTCAGCACACTTTATTACAGGGGGGTTACCCTTGACGCTATTGCGATCAAATTGAAAAAGGTTTAAAATTAATTTCTCTTTGAATTCGCATAGTAATGCTTTGATTTTAAATACTTTGTAATGTTTATTCAATGATAAGGCTGTTTTATTCAATAAAAACACAAAATGCGTCTCAATTTGTAAAATATTAAATTTTGTAAATTGCGCCATATTGCGGCTGATTGGAAAAATGCGTCAAGGGTCTACCCTAGGGGCAGTACCGTAAGTTCAAATGACGGACAACCGTTCCCAATGGAAGCGAGCACGACTTGGTCGCGAAGCTACATTAGAGGTATTAAATAAAATAAAATAAAAAATAAAATAAAAAATAAAAAAGCCTTTATTATTCCTAACATCGTTAAAAATTTAAAAATTTAAACATTTATCACGGGTTAGTGCTTTAGAAAAAACAAAAAGTGGTTAAAAATTTAAAGTAAAAGTAAAAAATTAAAAAAAAATAATAATGAAATTAGGACCCCGTAAGGGTATAGGCCTCCTCCAGTTTCTTCCAGTTGTCTCTATCTTGTGCATCTTTTACCCAGTTCTTGGTCACCTCTTCTATGTCGTCCACCCAACGAGCGGTAGGTCTTCCTCTTCTTCTTTTGCCTGTTGGGCCTTTCCACAGAGTTGCTATTTTAGTCCATTTGTCTTCGTGCATCCTAGCAATATGACCTGCCCATTGCCATTTCAATTTGTGTGTGTGTTCTATAACATCTATAATCTTCGTCTTTTTTCTTATGTTGTTGTGGTTTATTTTATCTGTTAGTTTTATTTTTAATATGCTTCTTTCTATAGCTCTTTGACATGTTGTGAGTTTTTGTTTGGCTTCATTTGTAAATTTCCAAGTTTGGCAACCATATGCTAGTGCAGGGAGTAGACAAGAGTCTATGACTTTCCGTTTAAGGTGTATGGGTAATGAGCTCTTCAGAACCTCAGCCATGCTCCAAAATTTGTTCCAGGTTTTGTTGATTCTTCTTTCTATCTCCTCAATATTGTTACTCGTCCTGAACGATATTTGCTTTCCTAGTTAGATGTACTCCTTGACATATTCTAGTTTTGTACTTTCTATAAAGATGTTATTTTCCTTGCTATTTGTCATAATTTTTGTTTTCTGTAAGTTCATTTCCAGGCCAATCTCTGTGCTTACTTTGTGTAGTGTACTGAGCATGGATTGAAGGTTTTGGGAGTTTTCTGATAGTAGTACTATGTCGTCTGCGAAAGCCAAATGGGTCAACTGTTTTTTGTTTATAACAATACCTTGAGGTATTACCTTATGTCTTTTTATTTGTTTTTTCATCCAGCTATTGTTCATTGGTTTGGCGCTTCGAAATTAACAACGTTGTACTTGTTGTAAAAAAAAAACACATCATGCCCAAAAGTTCTAAAATACAGGCTCTGCCTATAGTTTAGGAATTTGGGAGTTCAAATAGATAAAGCATATCCTGTACACTAGACCTTTAAGGGTGGTATTAATAGTCGTCTGAGATCACCTACTTGAGCTCGGTCTTAAGTAGGTGAACTCAGAAAAGTCAAATGCTAATGTGAAGCCTTGGCTTATGTCAAACTTGAGTAGCTGTCAGCATATTAATAGACATTAGACACTATCTTGAGATTGACATTGACATTCAAATTCATTTCATCTTCAATTTTTTTTTGTAATTTGTTGTTACTGAAGCAAATAAACATTTTAAATATTGTATTTAACCTTTTCCCTTCGCGCCACCTCTCACGGTCCCTAGCCATCCGCATCCATGGACCCTCCGCCGCTATGACAATGTCGTCCGACCATCGGGCTGCTGGTCTTCCGACTGATCGTCGTCCAGTTCTCGGCCGCCACTCTGTCACTGTCCTTGCCCACCGGCCATCTTCCCTCCTCGCCAGGTGTCCTGCTCATTTCCACTTGAGAATAGAGATTCGATCACCGATATCGTCAACCTTCGTTCGACGTCGGATGACGGCATTCGGTACTCGATCAACGAGTCTGAGGCCTAGCATAGCGAGGGGAAAAAGGCCTATACCCAACAGTGGGCAGAGGTGGGCTGATGATGATGATGATGATGATTATAACCTCAGTCATGTGAGGAATCGTTGAAAAAGAAGTATATGGTTTAAATATTTGCCAAAAGGAACCCCAATCCCGTGAGCAGTTTGTTTACTTCTGGCGCCGCAGCGACCGGCGCCGCGCCGTCGCAACAGTAGCCGATGAAAAGTGAAAATTAATGTCATAATAATATACAATCTGCCACAAACAATGTCCCTTACCACCTCCGGTTGAGTGGTCGAAAGTACGGAAGTTTTTGTTACGTAAGGAATTATCCTTAAGTTGGAGGACAAGATGAGGAAAGTGAGGGCACCAGTGGCTTAGTTGGCTCAGTCAGCAAAGCGAGAGAAGTTCTCTAAGTCTACTGGAACAATCCGGCGTTTGTATGTATGTATGAATGAATGTTTGTTCGACGATAACTTGAGTAATTTTGGTCAAATCGTCATGAAATTTGGTCGGCGGCTAAATTAAATTAAAATATTTTTGAGCTAAATCGGTCGAGGGGTTGCCGAGATATGGTGTTATAAAGTTTATATGCAATGCGCGCGCGCCTGCGCTAATTGTATAAGCAAAAATTTACACATCGCGAGTTCACAGTTCGAGGCGAAGTACTAGCTTAAACATCTCATGTCTGCTCACTATACACCGTGGAATTTTAGTGGCTTTAAAGCCGAAGGTATTTAGTTGCACTCGTGATTCTGAGCCAAATTCCAAAATTTTACTTTAAAACGAGCGAAATAAAAACGCTTCCCAATACAAACGGCTATCACCAATCGACACCATTAGTATGGAGAAGTGAATTTTTTTTCGCGCGTTTTGGAATGAACTTTGTAATTTGGCTCAGAATCACCAGTGCAACAAAATACCTTCGGCTTTAAAACCACTAAAATTACACGGAGTATATGGGTGAAGCGACCACTCAGACGCTGAGTAGGTATGCCCAGCACCCATACCATCCTGTCAGCTTAGTCGGCCTAGCCCGCAGAACAGACAAGCCAATACGCGTGAGGCCAACTGATCCAAAGGTAAGTTAGTAAGTCACCAAAATCATTGAGTCTTCTTCAATCATGTAGTTACCGTTCACAGTCTTTTAAAACTCGCTTCAAAGAGTCGCATTCCCAGCGCTAAATACAGAACAATAAACAGTGCTAAGTGTTGTGGTTGACACAGAACCAAATACACAATAGCAGAACGTTGACTCAGTGCTTATTTAATTTTAACTCTATGTGATAGAGCTAGACCAAATTTTTTATTGCTTATGGACTCTATTCCTAAGCAATAAAGTTCAAATTATGGTGTCAATATATTGTACATACTCGTACCGATTCTAAATTATACGTATAAGCATATTGGGCACAACAACATAATAATTCAAAATTAACAAAACTGGTGAAAAGGTACACTGCTATTGCACTGATTCCGAGTTATTTGCTGCTGCCTGTTGAGGAGTTCCGTTCTCCAACTCCGATGTTCTTCATCAGATCTTCACCATTTTATGGAACTACATGGAAAGTACCTATAGGTATACCCTTTCAAACAAAAAAAGAATCATCAAAATAGTTTTTTTTATTCAATTTTAGTATCTGAGTTTAGAGACCCCCATGACAGGACTTTTTTGTAACACCCTGTAGTATATATTGCCGTCGAGAGAAGATAAAAGATAAAGAAAAAATATTCTTTACCGTACACACCAATAAAAGTACAGACAGGAAGAAATGAGTTACTAAAACGAGGTAAAATTGGCGGCCTTATTGCTGATAGCAATTTCTTCCAGGCTACCACTGAGAAGACAGGCTGGAGTGTCTATCTCCAGCTGCACAAAGTGCGTCGGATCTCCCGCGAATTGGCGCCGCGCTGGAAACGCGGTCGCCCGTTACTTGGCGCGATTTTTTCAGACACCAACGGCCGGTGACACACCAGTCTCACACCCCGATACTGGGTGTGCCTCAGACTTTATACGCAGCTACAAAACGAAAGCCCATGGGTGGCATTAATTGTCGTCGGTTCAAACTCGAGCTCAAGTAGGAAAACTCAGAAAACAAAATCACCGAACAACAACAAGAGCTTGAGTAGCTGTCAGCATATTAATAGACACTAGCTTGAGCTTGACATTGACATTAGCCAAGGTCTCAATTCGGTGATTTTGTTTTCTGAGATCACCTAGCTCGAGCTTGAGCTGACGACTATTAATGCCAATTAATAGTCGTCAGCTCAAGCTCGAGCTAGGTGATCTCAGAAAACAAAATCACCGAATTGAGACCTTGGCTAATGTCAATGTCAAAATGACGACTATTAATTGGCATTAATAGTCGTCAGCTCAAGCTCGAGCTAGGTGATCTCAGAAAACAAAATCACCGACTTGAGACCTTGGCTAATGTCAATGTCAATATAGGGTGGCCCCTATATTTGCTTCAAAATGCTTTTGAATGCTTTGAAAAGATGTTTGTTGCACAACGAACAGCAACTGTGTTCAACTGTGTTCAACAGCAACTGTATCAAAACGCAACCAAAAAATTGTTTGCTTGTTGGACAAGTTACCTTTTGAAACGACGCTCTTCATATTCTCGCGAAAACATATGTGTAACTACGCGAGAGTATGAAGAGCATTAACTATAGGACTAAGGGTGGCATTAATAGTCGTCGACTCAAGATCGAACTCAAGTAGGTGATCTCAGAAAAGTCAAGTGCTAATGTCAAGCTTTGGCTAATGTCAATGTCAATCTCAAGATAGTGTCTATTAATATGCTGACAGCTACTCAAGTTTGACATTAGCCAAGGCTTGACATTAGCATTTGACTTTTCTCAGTATTAATAGTCGTCTGAGATCACCTACTCGAGCTGGATCTCAAGTAGGTGATCTCAGACGACTATTAATACCACCCTAAATACAACATCTCGAAAAAAATACTACCGTTCTACAAAAAAAAATAGATACCTACTCTACCAAATGCATGGAGTTTCTGATATTTTTTTCGAGATATCGCAGTTGGATCCATAGTAAGTTTCTTGTGTTAGTAACAGTTTCTTGTACCCCTTTCGATGATTTATTCACAGCCTGAAACTCCGAATAAATCTCCACTATAATATTTGTGATTTTTTCTATCTAAAAGCGATCGTCATATATTTATAAGGCCTTTCGCTAGGAGGCTGCATTCAACCTGTAAGGCTGCGGCCACACTAAAACTGGTTTGCCTTATTTTTTAAAACGAAATTAAAATAAATTAATGGATATACGCGTGCGCGAATAATTTATCAAATGTGTGAGGCTATTTTCTAAAAACCGGATGTGATATTTTGGTTGATTAATTATTATTAATATGTTTATCTTGACATTGACTTTTAAACCCACTAGCCGGGTCCACATCCCATGTCCACGGCCCGATCGCGTGTGGCAGGACAATAATATAAATAATATATAAATAAATTATAATATAAATTAAAAATAATACTTATAATGTAAGTAACTATGCTAAATATGAATACTTGTTTATTCGAAATTAAGCTATTAAATTAAATATCCATACATTTGGCTCAGGCCGCGCGTGTTGGGCAAGCGAGACAAGACTAGAAAATTTCTATATCGAGACTTTCTTCAGATAATTGAGCATCTGTGCTGGTGCTTAATAGAGTCTCGATCTTGACAGGAGAGCGAAAATCTTGTCTCGATCTTGTTTTTATGACATATTGATTTCGAGCTTTCGATTTTTCATGCCATCCATATCAATCAAAAACGGCCGGCTAAAAAGGTTTAAATAATCCCTGACATGTCAAAAAATATAGCTGTCAGAATTCTACGGAATCAAAAATCAGAGTTTTAAAATATATATTCCGAGATTCTCGCTTGATCTCGCTTGTTCGTTGACTAATTTAATCTCGAAACACGGATTGAACTTCGAATCTAACGATCGAGACAAGACCTTGCTACGCGCGCCATCAGAGCGCGCTGGATCGGATGTTGTGGACCTGGCTAATTACTTAGTAAGTATATAGAAAATATTTTTGGTATACAACGTGTTACAAAACATCCTAACTCTTTTTACAGGGTGTAACCTACTAGTCAACAGAATGTCAATTCTGTAAAAAAAAGTTGAAAAAATAAATTTTTATTTTGTAACCTCAAAACTTTTTTGTTTTTCGTATTAGCTCAAATTTAAAAATATGAGTGTGTGGGTGTAGGTGCATTTGCATAGCTTTGAGTTGTTAAAATACTGTGAAAGTCAATGAAAACAATATACTAGAAATATTTTTTTATTAGAAAATACTTTTCTCCCGCCACAACGTTTACATTTTATTAATTTAAATATCAACGGTACGTCATACAGCAAAAAAAAATATTTAGGTTGTGATCCCTATCACCGGGTGCTATTACCCTGTAAAAAGAGTTAGTATCTTTTGTAACACCTTGTATATTACAGAAAGGTCATATCAAAATTAATGGGACCTTCAATTAATTCATCCATACAATATTTAATCTGGGTACCAGTCTGAAATCTTACATCATGTATTGAGCATTTGGTTAACAATACATTTACTACAAAGTAATTAATGAACAAACATTAACATTAATTACTAAGGAAGTAAAATAGCGAGTAAAATAATGCCGTAAACACTTTCATCTGTAACTAAAAACATTAACTATTTTATGTCATTACAATAAAAACATTGTGCTGGAAATAAAAAATATGATGAAAACAATACGTTATTTGTACGTACCACTTCTGAGAAATGTGCTTCAAGCTTGAAAAGAAATCCACGGTCAAAAGTAGGCCACCATCAATGTCACAAAATCCCAACCGACAATTAAAAAGAATTTTCCACAACCAATCGTATACTTTCGACCAAACTGAAGGTGTTATTATACAACCCTACTATAACCGTGACAGCGCGACGTGCAGTGTGAAAACAGCCTTACAGCGAGCAGGTTTAACTGGCAGTACCGCTTGAGAACGCAAGCTACGCTGACGCTTACAAAAAAGAAAAAGAAAAACAACCTTGACGTTTCGAAAAACGATAATTTTCTTAAATTGGCCACTAATGGCATCTTTGTTCTTTTCAGCCAGTGTTATTGCGCGCGCCGATTAAAATAAAACTTACGGGCGCGTTCCGAAAATAAAATCGAGTGATTTAAAAACAAAGAAGTATTTTCGAAAAAAGTTTGCTCTAGTAAAGAAGTTTGTAAAGCTAAACCATTGATACCAAAACACTGATTATTATTGACAATTCAGTTAGATGTGAGTGAAAGTGTTTTAGTGAAAGGGGTACTTGATACAAGGTGGGTACAGAGGCATAGACTAAGCTCCAAGCTTAGGACAGGCTGTGTAATCGGGTTAGGTGCGGTGAAATGCGATAGCACATCGCCAACGATGGAACTGGAGTACAGTGTACCGGGTGACCTTTTTAAGGGAGAAAAAAGTAGAGAAACAATTATTGCACAGGGTGTTTCTACTTCTAGTTCGAAGCTTAATATTAAAGCTACGTTCGTGCCAAGTTTTAGATCTCCTGCCGGCATGTAACAATTACATACATTTGTTTGATTTTGTTTGATACACTTTATTGCACACAAAAATAAAAAAAAAACATAACATTATAGTGAGAGAACAGTTTTAAGTCAACAGGAATATTAGATTCAACGGAATGTTTGATACAATTTATTGAACGAGCGAGCGAAGCGAGCGAAGTTCTCCGAGTCTACTGGAACAATCCGGCGTTTGTATGTATGTATGTATGTATGTATGTATGTATGTATGTATGTATGTATGTATGTATGAATGTTCGTTCGACGATAACTTGAGTAAATGTACTCGGATCGTCATGAAATTTGGTAGGCAGGTAAATGAGGCCAAGAGAATTTTTAAGTTCGAACATGAGCCAAATCGGTCGAGGGGTTGCTGAGATATGGGGTCGCGAGTTCATAGTTCGGGGCGAACCACTAGTTTATTCTAAGTAACTAACTACGCTCATCAACGCGAGAAATCTATCTGCTCTTTTTTGACCACCCTGTTTATTATAAAAACATTTTTTAACACAGAGTGTTGAAAGCGTTTGTGCCAGCATGTAAATGCGCCCAACTCACA
This sequence comes from Zelleria hepariella, assembly GCA_949319315.1. Taxonomy (NCBI): domain Eukaryota; kingdom Metazoa; phylum Arthropoda; class Insecta; order Lepidoptera; family Yponomeutidae; genus Zelleria; species Zelleria hepariella. Next base: position 3,068,684 of record OX439385.1, on the reverse strand, counting down.
GTTTACGAAGCTTACCATGTTTAACTATGCATAGCATTTTAGCTCGTCCATTGTTCATCTACACTGGCGCGTTTCGAAGATCTCGAATTATTGTTATATCTTCATTTCTTTTGTAGATTATTAGGCGACTTGGTACCTAGCTTTTTTTTGTGCAGTGTGTGAAGAGACCACTCTACAACAGTTATTTGTTATATGAGACAGGTTGGCCACAGTCCAGGATTCCTCATGGTAGCTCTTACCGCGCGCGGCATAAGGGCGCCAATCAAACAAAAAGGGGTATCCTAGCGTATGGCTGACTGTACATACGACAGCACGTAGACGCTTACACGCGTGCACTCTATTCACTTACGTTACGGGCGACTTTGCAAAGAAAGTGTAAGGTTCTACATGCTGTCGTGTGTACAATAGACTCAGCTTAGTCGGCCGTAAAAAAAACTAAGGACTTTGCATCTACGTAATTAGATGATTTATACAGCGTCCAGTGGCACCTTCACTTACACCTAGACGGGTGAAGAGACCACTCGACGCTGCAGTACCTGGGATATTGTGGCCTGGTCACAGAAAATACAACAACAACGTCAATACTTGTGGAGCTAATAGATAGCTTTCCAAAGATTTAAAAAAAAAACAAAATTTAAAAAAAACCGGCCATTTGCGAGTCGGACTAGCGCACGAAGGATTCCGTACCATTATCAATAAAAACGGCAAAATGTCACGTTTGTTGTATGGAAGCCCCCTAAAATATTTATTTTATTCTGTTTTTTAGTATTTGTTGTTTTAGCAGCACCAGAAATCATCTGTGAAAATTTCAACTCTCTAACTATCACGGTTCATGAGATACAGCCTGGTGACAGACGGACGGACGGACAGCGGAGTCTTAGTAATAGAGGGTTCTTTACCCTTTGGGAACGGAACCCTAAAAACTACTTCACTGGTGAAAAGGTACACTGTTATTAAGTTATTGCACTGATTCCGAGAGATTTGCTGCTGTCCGTTGAGGAGTTCCGTCCTCCATCTCCGAAGTTCTTCATCAGATCTTCACCAATTTTTTCATGGGACCACACGGAAAAAATAGTTTTTCAAACAAAAAAAGAATCACCATCAATTATTGCATCCTGAGAGCATACATTTCTGGCATTTTATTGAACGAGCGAGCGAAGCGAGCGAAGTTCCCCGAGTCTACTGGAAAAATCCGGCGTTTGTATGTATGTATGTATGTATGTTTTAATCTAAGTGTGTTTGTATGTATGAATGTTCGTTCGACGATCACTTGAGTAAATTTGGTCGGATCGTTATGAAATTTGGTAGGCGGGTAAATGAAATTAAAATAATTTTTAAATTTGAACATGAGCCAAATCGGTCGAGGGGTTGCCGAGATATGGGGTTGTTAAGTTTATATGGGGTCGCGAGTTCACAGTTCTGTACAGTAGTAATAAGGTTCAATGTTCTTTTAAAGGCTTTTACCAAGAGTTGTTACATAGTTTTACTGGCTGGATAGAAACAAAAGAACTGCTTTCCAAATATTAAAAACAATTGAACGTAAGAGCGTGCCTTTGTTCGATTCTTGAAACTTTCTCGTATACTGAAAGGTTCGAAAAACCGGCCAAGTGCGAGTCAGTCTCACGCGCTGCTGGTTCCGTATCGCCGTACAAAGAAAATCTGTCTGTGCGAACCCTCGGTGCGTGTGTCCGACTCGCATTAGGGCGTTTATTCTATTATTGAACGAGCGAGCGAAGCGAGCGAAGTTCTCCGAGTCTACTTGAACAATCCGGCGTTTGTATGTATGTATGTATGTTTGTATGTTTGTATGTATGAATGTTCGTTCGACGATAACTTGAGTAAATTTAGTCGGATCGTCATGAAATTTGGTAGGTGGGTAAATGAGGCAAAGAGAATTTTTAAGTTTGAACATGAGACAAATCGGTCGAGGGGTTGCTGAGATATGGGGTCGCGAGTTCGTCGTTCGGAGCGAACCACTAGTGTAGGTATGTATTCACAATTTCACACCCAGTTTGACGCCTGTGTGTATCACCGTTTTCGCGATATCAGACAGACAAACGGACTGACGAACGGATGGATTGACGGACGGACGGAAACACGGACAGACAGCGGAAGCTGAGTAGGTGATAGGGTGCCGTTTGGCACCCTACTGTTACGGAACCCTAAAAATGCCCACTCTCTGGTGTAATAGGATTTCGACATGTTACGAACTCATTTGCTCTTGCAACATGCCACGAAAATGAATGCAAATTTTTGTGACTTTCTCAAATAATAAGACGGACAATAAAATCGATGTTTCTCCAATTTACGGAAAGATCTTGTCATTCTTCTTGGATATTTTTTTTTTTTTTTTGTACAGGGTGTATTTTTGAGACGGGGCAGTAAGGGTACGTACCTTAACCGTTGTAGCTACAGGACAACGTTCCTATGTGACAATCCATAACTTTTTGAGATATTATTAACTGCATTCACAGATCTTGGATCGATGAAAATTTAATATATATATACATTAGGATTTTTTCTCTGACTGTACTTTTAATCCAAAATCTGTGAATGCAGTTCATAATATCTCAAAAAGTTATGGATGGTCTTCTAGGAACATTTTCCTGTACTTAACTACTACGGTTATGGTACAAACGACATAAATGTAGACGTTTTCACATTCGTTGCAAAGTCACTAAATATCATACATGCGTGTAAGCGTCTACGTGCTGTAGTGTGTACTTACCCTTACAGCCCCGTCTCAAAAATCCACCCCGTATAGCCTCTGGTGTCCTACTGTTGGGCAAAGCCCCCCCAATAGTGGTAACTCTTCACAGTATTATTCTGCCAATGCAAGGTTTTCACTCGACGTTGTAGGTACGTTTCTTTGTCACTCGTTCCCGCCTCCTGTCGTCACGTCACTAAGCCAGCAATACACAATTAGTGGGGGCGAAAGCGCGGGCGCGGTCCGGTGGATTTATAGGCCGGCTGCCGGCGAAATTAGCATCTAGACATAAACAATCGGAGTGCATTAAAAATATTATATTTATTTTTTTATAACAAAGACGACTGGCCATGTCGGGGGTGTAAAACGAAATCGCTCTTCTTCTGTCATCATCATCACCATCAGCCTGTTAACACCCACTGCTGAGTAAAAGCCTCTTCATGCTCACGCCACCTCTCACGATCCTGTGCCAGGCGCAACCACCGTTTTCCGGCTGCTTGGGCTATGGCTTCTTCTGTGAAAGTGTCAAATTGTCAAACCTGCGCGCCCGACACTCCAAACTAAACACGTCTTTATTTCTTCTCCGCAGAACCAAATTTCGGACCATCTAGTCACAGCTACAGACCACGCTATGTCCGAACATAACACGCCCAGAAAACCATGTCAACGGCGATAGGAGCACAGACAAACAAACGATGGAACACACAAGAACATCCCCACATCGATAGCAAAACACCTACCCCATTCGCAGATAAGAAGTGCAAAAATGCAATCGGAAGGCGAAAAGTAGAGGTTCTAAGGGAGAGTTTCACAAAATGGCGGACAACAAGATGGCGGCCGAATCCAAGATGGCGGATCAGTTCGCGGGTGCTCATTCCGTTGATGATTTTGAATGTCACAGGGCAGGCTGTTGGACAAGAAGGTAAGCAGAAGTAGTTAAATGTAAAGTAGATGTAAATATCGACTAGAAGGACACAGAAGGACTAAAAAGTGTAGAGTCAGAGTACCAGTCAAAAGTAAGAGTAAAGAGTAACAGCAAAGAATAAAAGTAAAGAGTACCAATAAATAATAAAGGGAAAAGGTGAGAATAAAAATAAGAGCGTCTTAATATTTTATTATTTAAAGAGCTAGATAAAGAGTAAGAATAAAATGTAAGAGTAAAGAGTAAGCGATAAAAGAAAAACATAAGAGTAACCATTGCCTTTTGCGCTTCAAACCGCGTCCCTCACTTTCCAGGCCTAACCAGCCGGGTCCTGGCCTCGATCCTGGGCTACCCCTCGACCTGCTCATTCGGCAGTGAGACCCGAGCTTGCAGCCTCTCATTCAGCTGCTGGCTTCGCGGCGGGACCAGGGTACGCGGCTGCGGTGGCGGCTGGCTCTTCAGCTGCTGCCTGGAGCCGCCTGTTGAAAGTTGGCCTGTCAGAGAAAGTGAAATGGACAACAGGTGGGTTTTTGTGAGAACCAGACCTACCCCAAAGCGTGCCTTCTAGATCTCTCGCTTCCACATAAAAAAATAGCTATGAGGTTTTAGCTGAGCTAATTCTACCCCACCTGGAGGCTCGCTACTTTGTATATCTTTTTAGGATTCTTTTCCAGTCTCTTGTTGATGCAAACCTGTCTGTAGTTAGTGGGCAATTTGGTTGTTTATTCTTTGATAACCTCGATCGTCTCTGTTTCCAGTATCCCGTCGTCAGACTGGATGTACAAGGTGGCTGCGCCGCCGATGCTGCGTCAGGTGCCGCAGCGGAGCGCTCTGCCGAACAATGTGTTCCGACGGCGGGTGGATGACGACGCTACACAAGTAAGTTATTTATTTATTCACACAATTGATTCAATACAAATTCACCCAATGTTTGGTCAAAACAGGGAAGGGTACCTAAGTCAGACGTAAAAAAAAGCACAAATTAACAACAAACAAAATTACCGCCCGCGACACACCCGACACAAAGATTCCCATGACTAAACTTTGTTACCCGGCAATAGGTACAAAACAGATAAATAAAACTCCATTTCTCCATTTCTAGGTGGACTGTGGTCTCCCTTCCTCGCGGATACTGCAAAAGCGCATCATCGGAGGACGCGAGGCGCGCTTTGCAGAGTTTCCGTGGCAGGCGCATGTGCGGATATCTGAGTTCCAATGTGGAGGAGTGCTAGGTGGGTATATCACACACATAGGTATATCCAATTAACAAAAATCCCAAAAATCGCACTTTCTGAGAGAAGACCTATGCCTAGCTGGTAGGGCATGCATGTACCTACTATCTCGCAGTTTGGCGAGAACTATCTCGCCAAACATTTAGTCCGCTCTGAAGTTGGCAAGAGGTGGAGGGCAAGAGAGTTGAGGCAGAGTACCCGCTAGATGGATGGATATTATGACTAAAGCCGCGCAAAAACACCTGCACGGACTGATCCAAATCGCGAGTGATAGAGCGAAATGGAGAACTCTACTCTCCGCCACCTTCAATGATGGTCTCGATCCTCAGCATTGAGGGAACGACTGAATGGATGGGTGGATATGTCAGACCCAGATCTATTCTTCTTCTTGGCGTGCCTCTCCACTAATGGAGGTTGGCTGTCAGCTCTACATATTCTTTTCTGTTCTTTGCCAAGCGAAACAGATGTTCGACGATGGCTATCTCCTTCCATTCCTTGATGTTTCCGAGCCACGACTTTCTTCTTCTACCAGCGCGCCTCTTGCCCTCAATCTTGCCCATCATGATCACTTGAAGATCTATTTTAGTATTTTTAAATAAGGTATTTTTAAATTAAAAGCGGTGGTGCGTAGTGGTTAGAACACTGGACCCGGAAGCGAGAGACCCAGGTTCGATTTCTGGTGCGGGCATATACAGGGTGTTGTTTTGTAAAGTTACACCCGGCTCAGGGGTAATTATTTACACGACACTAAAGCCAGAAAAAATATAAAAAAAAATAAAAATATGTCAGTGAAAAATACCCAAAAATAATTAAATTGTGGCCGCCCGTACTATTACACTAACGCTAGCGGCGAGTCGGGCGCAACATCGCGCGCGCGCTTTGAGAAAGCGGGGGTGTCCGCACGTCGCGGTTAATAGAGAACAACTTGAAAAAGGTGATTTATGCAGCAAAAATTTTTTTGAAAAAAAAAGAACTTGTTTTTAGTTTCAAGCGTTGCTCAAACTATCGTCCCTGACTCGGGTGTTACTGACCAAAACAACACCCTGTATAACCTATGATTTTAATTTATTTCTGTTACGTATATTTGTGAATTTGTAGTAGCAATAGCACTCGCTGACTGTGAGGGAAAACCTCGTGAGGAAACTTGAGCGTATGAGGCTTTATACCCTCAACGCAAAAGTCGCCAATCCGCATTGAGCACGCGTGGTGATTAAGCCTGAACTCTCTCTCTCTGAGAGAAACCCTTTGCCCAGCTAGTGTGACATGTACAGGCTACATCTTACTTCTTAAATTATTTGCAGTATCCCGCTGGTATGTCGCCACGGCAGCGCACTGCGTGTCTCGCGCTCGACCGAGGGACATCGCCGTGTGGCTCGGTGCCCTGGACACCACGGCTGGCTCCAACTTGGCGAGGAAAGTTGGGTAAGTATCGTCATTACTAGTGGTTCACCCCGAACTGCGAACTCGCGATCACAGTTACAGATGTGTCACTTTTGGTCATATCGGTGTAGTGTAGATATCTTCATATCTCGGCAACCGGCAACCCCTCGACCGATTGTGCTTGACCTCATGTTTGAATTTAAAAATTCTTATAATTTCATTTACACACACTGAACTAGATCGAAGTTTACACGCCTACCAAATTTCGAGACGATCCTACTATAAACTACACTGTGGAATTTTAGTGGTTTTAAAGCCGAACGTATTTAGTTGCACTCGTGATTCTGAGCCAAATTCCTAAATTTTACTTCAAAACGAGCGAAAAAAAACACTTCCCAATATAAACGGCTATCGCCAATCGACACCATTTGTATGGAGAAGTGAATTTTTTTTCGCGCGTTTTGGAATGAAATGTTGTAATTTGGCTCAGAATCACCAGTGCAACAAAATACCTTCGGCTTTATAACCACTAAAATTGCACGGAGTATACGCAAATTATCGTCGATCGAACATTCATACATACATACAAAAATACAAACACACAAAAATACTAACAAACATAAAAACTTACTACTAAGGCCTTTGCATCTACTTAATGAGATGATTTATGCAGCGTCCAGTGGCACCTTCTCTCACACTACAGATGTAGATGGAAACATACATACACACAAACATACAAACAAACATACAAACACACAAGCGGGTCGCTCGATATTTAAGTTCTTTTCAACATTTCTTTTCCAGCGTAACCCACAAGATCCTGCACCCCCTCTTCCAATTCAGGATGACGCAGCCTGATCGTTACGACATAGCCCTGCTCAAACTCTCTCGCCCCGTCACGTACATGAGCCACATCCTGCCCATCTGTCTGCCGGAGGTGGACCTGGAGCTGCGGGGCAAGTCCGGCGTGATCGCCGGGTGGGGCAAGACGGACTCTAGCAACGGACACACTGGGACCAACTTGCTGCGGTCGGCGACCGTTCCGATTCTGAGTGAGTGTGGTGTGAAAATCTTTTTGACGTGACGATCTCGCCTGAGAAGCTGAAAGTTACAAATCCTTCTGGAGGATGCTGCCTATCGCTAGTTCTTGATTTTAAAAGGAAACTCCGTATTTTACCAAAACAGACCATTATTTTTTACTGTCTCAAAGCAATGCAAAAAGATGAAGGAGAACAACACATAGAGAAAATAAAAAGCACCTAAAAGGTTAGTATATTATCCACCTTCAGCGTCATCTGCTAACAAAGGTAATCCCAGAAGACCCTGCACCCCCTCTTTCAATTCTTGAGGACACAACCTGATCGTTACGACAAAGCCCTGCTCAAACTCTCTCGCCCCGTCACGTACATGAGCCACATCCTGCCCATCTGTCTGCCGGAGGTGGACCTGGAGCTGCGGGGCAAGTCCGGCGTGATCGCCGGGTGGGGCAAGACGGACTCTAGCAACGGACACACTGGGACCAACTTGCTGCGGTCGGCGACCGTTCCGATTCTGAGTGAGTGTGGTGTGAAAATCTTTTTGACGTGACGATCTCGCCTGAGAAGCTGAAAGTTACAAATCCTTCTGGAGGATGCTGCCTATCGCTAGTTCTTGATTTTAAAAGGAAACTCCGTATTTTACCAAAACAGACCATTATTTTTTACTGTCTCAAAGCAATGCAAAAAGATGAAGGAGAACAACACATAGAGAAAGTAAAAAGCACCTAAAAGGTTAGTATATTATCCACCTTCAGCGTCATCTGCTAACAAAGGTAATCCCAGAAGACCCTGCACCCCCTCTTTCAATTCTTGAGGACACAACCTGATCGTTACGACAAAGCCCTGCTCAAGCTCTCTCGCCCCGTCACGTACATGAGCCACATCCTGCCCATCTGTCTGCCGGAGGTGGACCTGGAGCTGCGGGGCAAGTCCGGCGTGATCGCCGGGTGGGGCAAGACGGACTCTAGCAACGGACACACTGGGACCAACTTGCTGCGGTCGGCGTCCGTTCCCATTCTGAGTAAGTTTGGTTGGTGTGAAAATCTCTTGCACGTGACAATCTCGCCTGAGTAGCTGAAAGTTACTAATCCTTTTGGAGGATGCTGCCTATCGCTAGTTCTTGATTTTAAAAGGAAACTCCGTATTTCGCCAAAACAGACCATTATTTTTTACTGTCTCAAAGCAATGCAAAAATATGAAGGAGAACAATACATAGAGAAAGTAAAAAGCACCAAAAAGGTTAGTATATTATGCAACTTCAGCGTCATCTGCTAACAAAGGTAATCCCAGAAGATCCTGCACCCCCTCCTACAATATTCCGGATGACACAACCTGATCGTTACGACATAGCCCTGCTCAAGCTCTCTCGCCCCGTCTCGTACATGAGCCACATCCTGCCCATCTGTCTGCCGGAGGTGGACCTGGAGCTGCGGGGCAAGTCCGGCGTGATCGCCGGGTGGGGCAAGACGGACTCTAACAACGGACACACTGGGACCAACTTGCTGCGCTCGGCGACCGTTCCGATTCTGAGTAAGTTTGGGTGGTGTGAAAATCTCTTGCACGTGACAATCTCGCCTGAGAAGCTGAAAGTTACTAATCCTTTTGGAGGATGCTGCCTATCGCTAGTTCTTGATTTTAAAAGGAAACTCCGTATTTTGCCAAAACAGACCATTATTTTTTACTGTCTCAAAGCAATGCAAAAAGATGAAGGAGAACAACATATAGAGAAAGTAAAAAGCACCAAAAAGGTTAGTATATTATCCATCTTCAGCGTCATCTGCTAACAAAGGTACTCGTAATCCAAGAAGATCCTGCACCCCCTCTTTCAATTTCGGATGACACAACATGATCGTTACGACATAGCCCTGCTCAAGCTCTCTCGCCCCGTCACATACATGAGCCACATCCTGCCCATCTGTCTGCCGGAGGTGGACCTGGAGCTGCGGGGCAAGTCCGGCGTGATCGCCGGGTGGGGCAAGACGGACTCTAGCAACGGACACACTGGGACCAACCTGCTGCGCTCGGCGACTGTTCCGATTCTGAGTAAGTTTGGTTGGTGTGAAAATCTCTTGCACGTCACATTCTCGCCTGAGTAGCTGAAAGTTACAAATCCTTCTGGAGGATGCTGCCTATCGCTAGTTCTTGATTTTAAAAGGAAACTCCGTATTCTGCCAAAGCAGACCATTAATTTTTACTGTCTCAAAGCAATGCAAAAAGATGAAGGAGAACAACACATAGAGAAAGTAAAAAGCACCAAAAAGGTTAGTATATTATCCATCTTCAGCGTCATCTGCTAACAAAGGTACTCGTAATCCAAGAAGATCCTGCACCCCCTCTTTCAATTCCGGATGACACAAACTGATCGTTACGACATAGCCCTGCTCAAGCTCTCTCGCCCCGTCACCTACATGAGCCACATCCTGCCCATCTCTCTGCCGGAGGTGGACCTGGAGCTGCGGGGCAAGTTCGGCGTGATCGTCAGGTCAGGTGGGGCAAGACGGACTCTAGCAACGGACACACACAGTTCCGATTCTGAAAATCTCTCTAAAGTGACGATCTCACCTGAGTAAGTAGCTGAAAGTTACAAATCCTTCAGTGAACTAAGCGTCATTTGCTAGCAAAGGTAATACCGATTTCTAATGACTGAACGACCTATGTGGTCACGATCCTATTCTTAGGATAGTTAAGTCAGAATCAAGGAATTGATTTGGAAGAAGAAGAAGAAATCTAATAGTTTGCTTCAAATAATAGGTTCCATCCCACTAATAGGTACTTATTTGAAATGTGTGAGTGAGTGTGTTCGTTACTCTTTCATGCTGAGAAGGCTTGATGAATTTGAATTGGAATGGAGAATTACTAGCTTTCTCTCGCGCCTTCATCCGCGCTGACTCTGACAACACCCCAGGTCTATTCGTAATAATTCAATGATGCGCCTGGTGCTGTCTCAAACAAATAAAACGTTTACTCCCGGATTTTCAGATTCACATTTGGCATAGAAAAAATCTCATCATCTCGTACCTTTTCCTCAGGCACGGAGCAGTGCATCGACTGGCACCAGAGCAAGCAGATATCGGTTGAGATACACTCGGAGATGATATGCGCAGGTCACTCAGATGGGCACCAGGATGCCTGCTTAGGTGAGATTGATATAGAACACTTTATTGTTATTAAAAAGTACCTTAAGGCACAATAGGACGCACAACTAGCGCCGCCAATGAAAAAAAAAACTTCTTTTTGGATGCATTTTTTGCTAAAAAAAACTCTCCTGCAAAATCTCAACGCGATTTTCTCTACAAGAACCTTTATATAAGCACGTGTTATTGAAAAAAGTTATAAAGATATCGAATCGAAATTCACAAAAAAAGCGTTTAGGCTAGGGGTCCGAAGTTCAAATATGGTCACGGCACCAATTTGTAATCAGATATCTTTCAACAGGAGATTCCGGTGGGCCCCTCATTGTTCTGGACAGTGGTCGGTACTACCTGGTCGGCATAACGTCAGCTGGCTTCGGCTGTGGGGTCGACCACCAGCCCGGGATCTATCATAACGTCAAGGTTACATCCAGCTGGATAAGGAACGTGGTGGGGGCCGCCAGTGGCGGGTTTGTAAACTTTTGAGCTGTTTCAATGAGCCGTGTTCACAGCTGTCAAATTTCGCTTTTTCTGAAGACATTATTAATCTGTGTAAGCCACATCCCGGTTCTTGTATGGCCAAGCCTATAAGCGCCATCTACCAAGGGCTTTGAATTCAGCTTTTAACTGTCAGTTTAAAACGGTTCATTATTTTCAATAGAGCTGTTTCAGTTAGTTGTAGAGACGTGTCTGCCGAAGGAAGAAATCCTAACTAATATATCTACGGGATCGCGAGTGCGCTGCCCGGCGGGGTTACCCTTGACGCTATTGCGATTAAATTGAAAAAGTTTTAAAATTAATTTCTCTTTGAATTCGCATAGTAATGCTTTGATTTTAAATACTCTTTAATGTTTATTCAAAGGTAAGGCTGTTTTATTCAATAAAAACACAAAATGCGTCTTAATTGGTAAAATATTAAATTTTGTAAATTGCGCCATATTGCGGCCGTATTGGGAAACTGCGTCAAGGGTAGAGATTTTTTTTTTAAATATGCTCTAAGAAAAAATAAATAATTGTGACTTTTTTTAATCAGTCTAAAGAGATTTTGAACAGTTTTTAATTGATGAAAGGTCTGTAGACTAGAAACAAATATTTTTCATGATCATGATTAACTTCATACCCCAATGAACATGAAATTGAAAAGTGACGTTATCTTATATGCTGCGGATGAATATTGGTTGATGATGAGAAATGACCTTCCATTTGCTGATAAATGACCGCAAAGATTATGACGAATTGTTTTTGTTAAGTTTTGGTATTTTAATGCATACAAAAACATGGTATAACCCGTGTCATTAAAGAAAACATTTAAGACGGAGTTAAAAACCTAGCGTTGTCTCGCTTTGACTGTATTAATAAGAGCGAGAGGGCGAGTGTTTTGAAGTTCATCCTAAATGTTTTCTTTAATGACACGGGTTATAGGTACATTTTATTGGCTGTTATGTTAATATTTTTTTGTTAGTCGAGTTATGTTGTGTGATGTAAGTTTTATGAACAAAATAATTATGTTTTACTTTTGTACAAAATACAATTAAAGTAACTAGTACTCGAAATAAGTACCTTCCTTCATAATCAATAAATACATTGTAGTTACGTAGGTCGTAATTTCTTAAATACATGGGTTTAATCACAGTCGTACCGTAAATATTTTTTATTGTTATTATAAGTACCTATCTGCGTAATTAGTTCAAAACACAGTCATTGCTTATAGTTATTTAATTACGTAAATTATGACTTACAATAAAATAATAAGTAAGTTTTCACTGTTATTCTTGCTTTCTACTTGCCATTTTTTTTTTCAATTATTGTAGTATCTTATTTATCTTTGTAGTATAGATTTGTGTAAAGCTAATTTGATCTCTATTTTTTATATATTTTCGTTCCATTCGTTTTAACGTTGTGCAAATTGTACAGTTTGTAATTTGTAATAAAATTTATAATTATTAAATGCCTTTTCTTATATTAACCCCCGACGACAAAAAGAGGGGTGTTATATACAACGTGTTACAAAACATCCTAACTCTTTTTACAGGGTGTAACCTACTGGTCAACAGGATGTCAATTCTGTAAAAAAAAGTTGAAAAAAACAATTTTTATTTTATAACCTAATAATTGTAAATTTTTCATAACTCTTTGGTGTTTGGTACTAGCTCAAATTTAAAAATATGTTTATGGGTGTAGGTGCATTTGCATAGCTTTGAGTTGTTAAAACATTGATAAAGTCAATGAAAACAATATTTAAAAAATACTTTTCTCCCGCCACAGCTTTCACACTTTATTAATTTAAAAATCAACGGAACGTCATAGGGCAAAAAAAAAAATTTAGGTTGTGATCCCTATCACCGGGTGCTATTACCCTGTAAAAAGAGTTAGCATCTTTTGTAACACCTTGTATGTGTGTGTGTGAGAGGGTGTGTGGAGGGTGTGAGGGTGTGTGAGAGGGTGTGTCTGGCTGTGTGTCTGTCTGTGGCACCGTACGTAGCTCTAAAATGGGTGAACTGATTTGAATGCGTTTTTTTTATATGTAAAATTTTATAGAGCTTTCTTTTAGAGTAAAATATACAGTTAAGAAACGATCACAGTGGTAGGTAAATATTTTTGAAGTCTTGCAAGCGCTAACGCAGTGCTTGCGCGATCACGGCAAAATAAGGTAGGTTTAGGTAATCAAGGCGCATGGTAACGCACAATCAGCTTTGGCATTTATTTATCTCACTGTATATTAAACAGACATAAATAATGTTATCATCATGTAATATTCACAAGCCAATATTCTTCTTTAACCCAAGAACTCTCTTATGACCCTTATTTCTACAACGCTAGAGTCGTTTTTAGCTCACGTATTGAAGAGCGATCGCAGCGAATACATACTTTCAACATAAACGGCCATACTTTTTAATTGGACCAGTTTTATTTCATTATTCAACCAAAAAAACACCTTGAATACCAATGCACAAGGCAGAAAACTCAGTCACAATCACTTTGTAACACATAAGCCTGTCTTTATTAGATATTAACGAAGTAGAGAGATTCTTATGTCTGTTGAAATAAAGTCTAAACTGCTTCGAACACAAAAGAACCGGTAACTCAAGCTCTACGTGCTTCGAAATGTCAAACCGCAGTCCAAGAATGTCGCGGTACAGTGAGAACGTATTCCAAATTCAAATTCAAAATTAAATACTTGAGTTTTCTTCCTCTGTGTCTAAAGGCATCCTTGCCAGCAAATATGGCTGCCTGTGAAAGTTTATTTTTCTTCTTGGTGCTAATGGCATCGAGTGCTCTATTGGACGGCCAGGCCTTGAGCGGTGAGTAAACTTTGCAAGTGAAAGGAGTTCGTAATATTCTTTGTTTCCTTCTTGCTTCGCTTTAGTAAATGTGTGAGACACGCTCTTTAGTTATACCCAGTACCTACAGAAACTAAAAAAATATTGCTGCAATACACTACACTACAGCAGGGTATTTACACCGACTTTCAAAAAGGGGTACCTATGCGTCTGTAGTTATGTTTTTTTTTCTGGGAGAATTTCAGGTACCTTATGTCTTGACGCGAAGTCGATTTTCATTTTGTTTATTTGTTTTTCTTCCTGGTAAGTTTTTACATTTACTTAAATCATCTTGTACGTACAAGTATTGTGGTAACTAAAGGCTCCACTTGGTTTATAAGTTCCCCCCACTGATCCATCTCACTCAACGAGCCACCCTAAGCAATACTAAGCAATAAATAGATACGAAATGTTTACAGTTATTTTACAATTGTTATATGAAATCAAATTAATTTATCGCTGCATTTTTATATTCAGTCGCGCCCCCACAGAATATTTCAAAATTTAGATACAAAATTCAAAGTTAGAGTCAAAATTTCCTCTCTGATTAGCGATTGGAGTAGGTATAGCCATGAGTAGGTAAGCTATAATGCGGTTTAAAGCAATCGATTCCAGGTACTACTAAATGCCTTATTATGCTAAGCACACTCACACACACATTCCAAGAACTTATAAGTCTGATTCACCATAAAGTTACATACCTACTTTATGAAAGCACAACGCATCGATAAAAGTTTTTATCCGCTATCGAGCAATGAAATAAACTATACACTAACAAGATAAAACGTTATTGATGAATCAGTTTTTTTTGTGATATGGAACCTTGTTTGCCGAAATAAAATAATGTATTATTATTATTACTAGTGGTTCGCCCCGAACTATGAACTCGCGACCCCATATCTCAGCAACCCCTCGACCGATTTGGCTCATGTTCGAACTTAAAAATTCTCTTTGCCTCATTTACCTGCCTACCAAATTTCATGACGATCCATGACTAAATTTACTCAAGTTATCGTCGAACGAACATTCATACATACATACATTTATGAGTGAATTTTATCTGAGAAATTATTACCTAATTTTGGTGGCACTTTTTGTGGGTTTTCAAAGAAAACGAAGTTCTTATTGCAGTCAGTACAGTTACGTGTTGATTACTCCACTACATAACAGTAAGAACATCAATTAGCTTAAAACCAATACCCAAAACCACTTTTCGACAAAAGGCAATGATCGATTCCCACAAAAATCTCTGATTACGATGATAACGAGATTCGATACGAGTGAGAACGTCGTTAAAACTGTAATTGTTGAGTTATTTTGACGGCCACATAATGATACCAAGGTAAACTGGTTCATTACATTACTTAATGTAAAATAAACCATTTTTTCGTTTCCACGGCCATATCCCCGAAGAGGTAAACACAGACACCAATTCGTCGATTTGGACAAACTGTTTGCCGTTAGTAGTTCGATGGAGAGTAAAGTTTTACTACGCAACATGCGCAGGTAAGTAAGTAAAAATCCAAAAAGCCAATTTGTAGTCCAGTACCTATTTATTATTAGCCAATCCAAACTTTGAGACAAAGATATTTAAAAGTCGTTACTTTTAAATATCTTTAGTTTTAAAGTTCTTTGCGGGCGGTGGTAAGGTCGGCCACAATCTCAGATACCCCATGGCAGCTCTTATCGCGCGCGGCATAAGGGCGCCAATCGAACAAAAAGGGGTATCTGAGACTGTGGCCGACTGTACGTACGATTAGGTATCTAAGCTAAACGATCTGCTTAGAAGATTATGAAAACGCCTCGAAGTGTTCGTGCCATTCATAAAAAGGCCCTTGAACCACAACAGCTATCAAGATCATAAAAAATCTGGTTTTCTTGACAAAAAGACGTAGGTAGGTACTACAGCACGCATGCATGACGAACAAAAGAGGTCGCGGCGTGTGACATTTTGAGAGCGTGAAATTCACCATTCGCCAAAAATACGAGTACTTCTTACGTGTACGGTCGGCCACAGTCTAGGTACCCCATGGTAGCTCTTACCCCACGCGGCATAAGGGCGCCAAACGCCAATCGAACAAAAAGGGGTATCCTAGCATCTGGCTGACTGTACGAATGCATGCATTGTTTTAAGAGGGTGCTATAGCACCAATTTCCCATACAAACGTAGTTCAGGTTTAATTTCTAAACTACAGGCTGGATTTTGCTGAAACTCGAGGTTTGCAAATAGTTTTTATGATAAAAAAATAGCCTGAAATAAATTTTCGCGCCGAAAAGGGGGTTACTTTCAGCTGTTATTTACTTACATTATTACACTGTCAAATTGGAGTCTAACTACCTTGGAAATATCAATAATGTACTGTACTTGTCACAAAAAAAAAATTGAGAAAAGCTAATAAAATGTAGAAATAGCAGCTGAACTACGAAAAAATTTGGGAAAATAGATCTAAATACATTACAACTACATACTCGCGAAAGGACACGAACACACGTAGACTCATACAGCCGCATTGCCTCTCACTTTTCCCGCGCCCCGTCTCGCTCTGGGTGAAACAGCTTTAGAAAACAGTGTTTCACGCGCTTGGCCATCGCCGAGTTCCCACGCTTGTACAGAGAATTCTTAAGTCAATGGTCATAATGTGTAGAGTCAAGTAGAGTCACACCAGAAAAGATTTTATGGGTAAGAAAAACGGGGCTAAGAAGTAGCGGGCAAAAGCTAGTACACTAGGTATCTCTAAAATAGAAAATGACACTGAAAAACAGTTATATTTTAGTCGCAACAAAGTGATTTTACGCTCGGGAGACGTCACTTGCTCTGGTACCTGTGGAAAATTGCGTTTATGGTTTGCTTAATGAGTTTGTGCAAAGGCATTGGTTGCCCTGTTGCTTAGGTTGCCTCTCAAGTGGAAGATCATTAATTCGAATCCCGTTTCTGGCATATTACAGTAGTACAGTCAGCCACACGCTCGGATACCCCTTTTTGATCGATTGGCGCCCTGTTGCCGCGCGCAGTAAGAGCTGCCATGGGGTATCCTAGACTGTGGGCTTGGAATGTCATTGGTGGCTGACCGTACCTACCTATGAATGAAACAATGGAACAACGACACTATGAACTAAACAAATATGGTGGTGCGGAGACCAAATTGATCTCATTCATGAATCAATCTACATAGATACTTTGCACACAAAAACATACATAAATCTTAGAAATCTCTTACAGTCAACTCTTTATTGTGCAACAGAAATCAATTATTTGCAAGAATATCCAGCCCATCAGTAAAGCTCACTGCTGGGCGTAAGCCTCTATCTTTTCAGACCAACCCTCTCGATCAAAACCTCCTTTCGTCCATTGTCTTAGGGTGGTATTAATAGTCGTCTGAGATCACCTAGTTGAGACCGATCTCAAATAGGTGATCTCAGAGGACTATTAATACCACCCTTACAGAACAGCCAATGCCCAATTTTAACAAATTTCTGTTTTCAGCACTGTTTAACAAGCTGCATTAGCCCCACTAATCAGTTTTTACAAAACCTTTCCATGTCCACAGTCAGTTATTCCATCGGAGGGTTTTGTCAATTTTACAAAAACCACAAATTTTTGCTTGTAGGACAATAGTTTTGGTCAAAAAGCACCAATTTTACTCTGGAGACAAAGCTTGTTCTTGTAAAAAGCGCCTTTATCATCAATCCATCGAGCTATCAACAAATAACCTACCATAAGAGATAGGTAATGTAGACTTGTACCTACACCATCCCCGTAGCATGACTTTTATCGAGGCGGATTTATCCAACAAAATGGCGGTTTATCAGCATTTTTGACGTCTATAGTGGGTTATAAATCGTCGAGAGCGATATATAACCCACTATAGACGTCAAAAATGCTGATAAACCGCCATTTTGTTGGATAAATCCGCCTCGATAAAAGTCATGCTCCCCCCGCAGCTAGGGGAGTCCAATGTCACGCACAATAAAAGTTTTATCTAAATATAAAGCGAGATGCCGCTACCCGATAGTCGGATAAAACTTGTGCTTCCCTAGCAGATTTTGTTATAATTTAAATGCCGTACTTTTTGCCAAAGGACAACCTTTGGACCTAACCTTATCTTATCTACTATGGTTTCCAGGTCCATCCCATGGCAAGGTGGTGGTCTGCTACGTGGCGTCCTGGGCGGCCTACAGACCCGAACCTGGGACCTTCGAGCTCGGACACCTGGACCCCAGCCTCTGCACCCACTTGGTCTACTCCTTCGCCGGTCTGGATGACGTTAACTCCACTATTAAGAGTTTAGGTAAGATATAACATTTTTTTAAATACCCTGTACAATTGTACATGTCCCACTAGCTGGGCAAAGGCCTTCTCTCAGAGAGAGAGTTCGAGCTAATCCCCACGCGTGCTCAATGCGGATTGGCGATTTTCACGATTAGGATATAATGCCTCATACGCTCAGGTTTCCTCACGATGTTTTCCTTTACCGTGAGCGAGCGGTGGTGGCCGAGTCCATTGTTCTACCACCCACTGGTAGAACAATGGACTCGGAAGTGAGAGACCCAGGTTCGATTCCCGGTGCGGGCATGAACCTATGACTTTAATTTATTTCAAAGTTACGTACATTTGTGAATTTGTTACTAATAAATTAATAATTAAAAAACACTTGACATTTTAGTATCTCATAAACGCTGCAAAAACGGCTTAAACGATTTTATAATACATATCTATGAATACTCGCTAAAAAACCTGCTTTCAATAATAAAAACAGCATCCAAGTCGGAGCTTCGGTGCCACAGATAGACACACAACAAACACAAAGCGGTCAATCTTATAACACCCCTATTTTCGGATCAGGGGTTAAATAAACCCCCACCTTCCGTTTATTTTATTATATCCTTGACCTCTATCCAAAGGTTGTCTGGTAGAGATTGCTTTCAGCAATAAGACCGCCCATTGTATACTAATTAGTTTTAAGAAACTCTGTAAATTATTCGTTTGGTGTACCTACAATAATGAATATTCTATCTATCTATTTTTTTTTCTCCAGACCCGTGGCAAGACCTCGAGAAGGATTACGGCAAGAACGGCTACAAGCGCATGGTGGGTCTGAAGGAGCGCTACCCCCACTTGAGGGTCACCATCGCCATCGGGGGCTGGAACGAGGGCTCCCTCAAGTACTCCATGCTGGCCGAGAGTGCGGAGAAGCGCGCTAAATTTGTGAAGAGTGTTCTGCACTTTTTGGAGTAAGTTCCCGTGTGACCAAGAGTGTGCTGCACTTTTTGGAGTAAATTCTTGAAGGTTCGATTTTTTTTTCAAAAAAATACACTTTCAAACGAACTTTCAACCGCGCTCGGCCAATAATAATGGTGATTTCGTGATCAGCGGAGTCTAAACAACCAGCCTAGAGGCCCAAACAATTAAACTTTCAAAGTACAAAAAATCTAATTTTCAACTGGGACAGGCAAAAATTTATTTCCCAGACTCAGCAAAGTCTACTCTATCAGCCTACCAACTCCCAGACTTGTACGATAAAATCAGTCGAATGGTCACCAGCTCTCCAGCTATTAGAGTCGACCTAATCCACAGGAAAGACAAGGCCAATAATACTTATAATAGTTTTTCTCGCGATGTTTTCCTCCTTAGTTATCTAAATGCCCCATGCACTGTTTCACCCGTCAGCGTGAGTTGGCGATACATAAATGGGAGCAAAGGCCTAATTAATGTTTATGGTATGTTTTTTCAGCTTATACAAGTTCGACGGCCTGGACTTGGATTGGGAGTACCCAGCCAGAAGGGATGGCAGACCTCAAGATAAGGCCAACTACGTGGCTCTAGTCAAGGTAATCGAATTTTTCAAGATGTCTTTTTTCGCATTAAGGGATTGCCTCATGTGCTCAAGTTATCTCACGATGGTTTCATCATGAATACGGTGGTATGGTAGCATAGGTAAATGACTAGTTATAACGTTTTACTGTAACACTTTAGGATTACTTACTGTGCGACATAAGCGCATAACTCTGACCTAGCACCGAAATCAATGTTATGAATGTATTTTTCTATTAAATTACGGTTTTAGTCACTAGTAATTTGTTGGTGTAGCCGACTAGTTTCGGTTCTCATTCGGAGACCTTCTTCATGGAGAACAAGACGGCCCTCGCGAGGCCAAAGTAGAGGAGAAAAAAGTTATGAATGAACATGCATCAATGGTTGACGAATCCAATTTTTGCAGTGAATGTTCGGATACATGCGTCCCACTAGCTGGGCAAGTACTTACCTTCTCTCAAAAAGAGAGTTCGGGCCCTCAAGTTTCCACACAGTAACCCTTTGTTCCCGATTCCAGGAGCTGAAAGAGGCCTTCGAGCCTCACAACTACATCCTAACGGCGGCGCTGGGAGCGGGCAAGGCGACGATGGAGGCTGCGTACGAGCTAGCCAAGCTGAGCCGCTACCTCGACCTGATCCACATGATGTGCTACGACTACCACGGGACCTGGGACGGCGTGGTGGGTGCCAACGCGCCTGTGCGGGCCATGGAGGAGGATGACGTACTTAGCATTGTGAGTGTGTGAACTTTGATGGCCTCCTCGTCGAATCGCTCCCCGACTTCAGATTGGTGCTGGTGCTGAGTAATGGAAGGGTTTCCGTAACTTGAAGCGGTGGTGGTCTAGTGGGTAGAACAGTGGACTCTGAAGCGAGAGGTACCCGGTTCGATTCCCAGTGCGGGCATGTATCTATGACTTTGTTTAATTTCAAAGTTACGTACATTTGTGAATTTGTAGTAGCAATACCACTCGCCAACGGTGAAGGAAAACATCGTAAGGAAATCCGCGGCTTAGGTGGCTCCACACGTATTGACCTTTGTCTTTCCTGTGGGCTAGGCCGACTAAGCTGTCAGGATGGTATAGGTGCTGGGCAAGCCTACTCTATCTAAAAACAATGTCCCAGGCACTGCAGCGCCGAGTGTTCTCTTCACCCATCTAGTGTGAGTGAAGGTGCCACTGGACGCTGTATAAATCATCTCACTACGCAAGATGCAAAGGCATTAGTTTTTCCGTAACGTAAATTGCAAAAAGTCACCGAAAAGGCTACCCGACCTCAGATTGGTACCGGCGCTGAATAGTGGAATAGGTGTGTCCGTAACGTAAATTGCAAAAAGTCACCGAAAAGGCTTTCCGATCCCGACTTCAGACTGGTTCCAGTGCTGATAGGGTTTCCATAAACGCGACAGCGACCGTCACTGCTTCCTAGCGTGTGCTCTGATGTGGCTGGACAGGCCGAACTTCGTTTTGAAAACCCGGTCACATTCAGCGCAGTGAAGCAGTCCGACGTCATTGTATATGTAGGTGTAGGAAGGTTTTGGTCTCGTCTTCCTTATTTGGCGTTCTTCTTTCAAGTTTTCGAGACGGCTTTTTATAAAGTTCTCAACGCTTTTATGGAATGAGTTTCGCCATTCTGGGCCCTAACTCCACACGTAGGTATTGACTTGTCTTTCCTGTGGGCTAGGCCGACTAAGCTGTCGGGATGGTATAGGTGCTATGCAAACCTACTCCATCTAAAACAATGTCCCAGGCACTGCAGCGCCGAGTTTTCTCTTAGTGTGAGCGAAGGTGCACTGGGCGCTGTATAAATCATCTCGTTACGTCGATGCAAAGGCTTTAGTTAGAACTTTAAGGCTCCCACATACAGCTGGAATGTCTCTCTGTATTCAGCAAACTGAGTCGCTGGTTTCTTCACGATGTTTACCTCATAGTAAACTAAAAAAATATATCAGTCAAATACAAGGTGTTACAAAAGATTCTATCTCTTTTTACAGGGTAATAGCACCCAGTGACAGGGATCACAACCTAAATTTTTTTTTTTGTTCTATGACGTTCCGTTGATTTTAAAATTAATAAAATGTGAACGCTGTCGCGGATGAAAAGTATTTTTAAAATATTGTTTTTATTGACTTTCACAATGTTTTAACAACTCAAACCTATGCAAATGCACCTACACCCACAAACATATTTTTAAATTTGAGCTAATACCAAAAACAAAAAAGTTATGAAAAAATTTCAATTTTGAGGTTATAAAATAAAAATGGATTTTTTCAACTTTTTTTTACAGAATTGACATCCTGTTGACCAGTAGATTACACCCTGTAAAAAGAGTTAGGATGTTTTGTAACACGTTGTATAAACGACACACTCAATCAAACCCTTACCTCCCTCAGGAGTTCACAATAAAGTACATGCTGGCGCACGGAGTGAGCCCCTACAAGATGGTGTTGGGGCTGCCGATGTACGGGAGGACGTTTATCCTCAAGGACCCGCAGACCAGGGACGTGGTCTTCGGCCGGACGCCGGTCGAGAGCATCGGCTTCAAGGGACCGCTCACGAGGGAGGCTGGCTTTATGGGGTACAATGAGGTTGGTACAAACAATGTATTGCTTATCACTACTGAATTCAGTACTTTTACTACCTACTTACTTAAGGTTTGATGATGTTGGTACTTATGTTTAAGAATTTTTAGTTTAAGTTTATTGAGCGCTACGCCACCAAACTGCTCTGCAGTTTGGCGAAATATTTTGAACTTTTATATATAAAAAATAAAATAAAATACATTCAATATAAAAAAAAATACATCCTGTTGACACCCTGTAAAAAGAGTTAGGATCTTTTGTAACACGTTGTATAATTATGAAACCATGACCTCACAAAATAGAAATGATGGAAGATATTTTATGTTTTGCAAAACGCCCTATATAGACTGACAAGGATCTAACTACTTAAATGTCTTTAACACAGATCTGCACAGAGCTGTCCAACGTATCCTCCAAATGGACCGAGCACTGGGATGAGCCAACACAGACTCCATACTTGAGAGATGGCGCCAGGATCATCTCCTACGACAACGCCAGATCCATTGCTGTTAAAGTCAAGTAAGTTGCTCGTACTTACAGTCGTCCACACGCTAGGATACCCCTTTTTGTTCGATTCGCGCCCTTATGCCGCACGCGGTAAGAGCTGCCATGGGGTATCTGTGACTGTGGCCGACCGTACCTACTTGTCACTTCTTTCCTACCGTGTAATGTAAATAAAACAGCTTGGCTGGATTTTTAATAACTTAGCTATAACATAGCTACCTCAACTTTGCCAATCGGTTAACAATGGCCCTAACCTTTTCCTCTGTGGTCCAACTAGATAGGCTGTCAAAGCCGGTACAGTGGCTTACATTGTAAACTGGCGGAAAACCCGATTGGTGGTTCGTATCCTTTCTATGAGTAAAGTCTCTTTAGAACAGAGGTCTACCGCCATATATTAGATATCGAAAGAACGTGGCCTTGAAAGTATCTTCGACTCAAGTAACTGTCGATGCGAATTTTAGTACCTCATTGTTACTCGTCTTACAGATGATCTTTGAATAAACCTCAACAAATGTCTTCCCTCCAGGCTAGCCGTAGACTACCAGCTCGGTGGACTGATGGTGTGGAGTATAGACACGGATGACTTCCGCGGGTCGTGCCGCGCGGAGCCCGACGCCTTCGTCGACTTCGCTAACCGCCTGGAGAGGATGCAGGGCGACCCTGTGCTGGATGTGGCCCTCGAAAGGCTCAACCTTCCTGATGGTAAGGGTTGTATGGTATTAAACGTCGTTATTGCAAAATTACCTATGACCCAGTAAAATATCCTTCAGAACTTGCGTTGAATCTGGTAGTTCAAATTTTTGCTGACTTTTTATGATTTTGGCGTAGTTAATAAATCCAAACAATACTATTTCGCTACAAATTGCATGCAGTTTTTGTAAGCCACATCGCGCGCGCGCTTTAAGAAGGCCGGAGGTGTCCGCACGTCGCGGTTATTACAGAACCAGTACAGAACCAATTGAACATGGTAATTTGAAAAAATATAACCTATTTTTTTGTTTCAAGCGTTACTAAAACTATCGTCCCTGAGTTGGGTGAAACTAACCAAAACTACACCCTGTATACGTATACCCTCCGTCATAACTATCATGATTCGTACTCAGTTTTACTTTCCTTTGCTCTCCAGGAAACCACCGCGAGTTCCTGAACAAGCGAACAGCCTACGTCATGGACAATGGCAAGTTGAACTTGCACTTTGCCTCGCCGCAGTACAGCAACTATCAGCTCATGAGGACCGTCGATGGGGCAACCATGCTAGCCGTTCAGGAGAAGAGGATAGAAGATGAGATGCACAGAGTGACGCAAGAGAATGAGATCGATCATGGAAAGGGTAAAATTGGATCTGCAGGGATGGTGTATGGAAGTGTGATAGGTGTTTTGTTGGGGCTGTCGAATGTTTTGTTGGTTAGGTAAGAAGTATTAGGTAGAAGGCGACAGAGGGTCCGTGGATGCGTGCCGCTAGAGACCGAGGAGGATGGCGTGAATGGGAAAAGGCCTATACCCAGCAGTGGGCAAATGTGGGCTGAAAATGATGATGATGATCAGGTAAATTCTGAGACGGTAGACGGGACTTCATTTAAAACAATGTCCCAGGCACTGCAGCACCGAGTGGTCTCTTCAACCATCTAGTGTGAGAGAAGGTACCACTAGACGATGCATAAATCATCTCATTACGTAGATCAGCCTTAATTTTATAGCCTATCTACCTTCGATCAAGGATAAAACTAGATAGTACATAGAACTCTGAAATGTGTCTGGAAAATTAGATGCCCAAACTGCCTTTGGGAGCTTATTTGCTCGTAGTCTACGCAATTAAATTAAAACTGTACACTAATGCAATAAGGTTGACATTCGAATATTAGACGTATGGTTGAAATTATGTTTCATATTATTCTATTGCTGATATCATTTGTTTCTGTAAGAACAAGTTTTATTGTGATTTTGTACGTAATGTGGATTCTATGGGATTTAGTTCAGTGCTATCTACAGATAGAACAGGTTTTTTTTGCAAAATTATGCCAGGGTCTACGAATGTAGCTAATGGAAGTATGAATCTGTAAGGATTGTTCAATTCTTCTTTATGTTACTTGTAATTGTATTTTAGTAAGTTATCATCTTGATTTTGAAAGGAAATACATTTTATACTCGTGTCCACTTTCATTTCCTAACCTTTAGGGACGCCATATTCGTCTCGTAAAAAATATATGGTGGTCCTTAAAAGATGGGGAGTTTTGGTGAAAGGGTGAGAGCTATAAAGATAGCCTCTTAAAGATGGGAAAATAAAAATACTCTGTCTTGTGATATTATATTTTTGTAACTTTATAAAAATTGAGGAATAAATACTTAAATAAACTATAATTGTATTTACTACCCTGTTTTTTTCTCTGCAATTCTTCAATTCCATGCAAAAAGTACAAAAGGCTTTTCGTTTCCCATAATCTCTATACAAAAGACATCAACGCGCGCGCTTTCGCTTACGCAGTTTCTATATGCTATAATTTTTAAATAAAGTCTTAAACTCTCGTTAAACAACCATTGATTCGACTAGTTTAAGTTTAAATAAATAAAACAAATATTTATAAATCTTCGTAGGGCGATCCACATCTCACGTTGTAGAAATGATCACAGACCTGTAAAGAAAATTATGATAAGAAACTGCGGAGGAGAGGTGTTCATATAATTGACCTAGGTAAATTCACCTGGGTAAACAAATTAAAAATATTTTATTTTTATTTTTTTCTTTAGGATACATACAGTCATGCAAAATAGATAACATTTAAAAATACAGGGTGGTCCAAATAAGGACGACAAAAATTTTTTTTTTTATTTCAACCTAAAATAATCAACTACACATCATTCTTCCTAGTTACCGAAATAAAGAGTCAAAATTATCAAATTTTAGATTCGAGGTGGACGGAGCAAACATTTTAAAAGTCTCATAAAAATACAAAATGGATGTTCCGTACTTTCAAACTCTTGCTTCGCTCGCTCGTTCAATTAATTATTCCTTCCTTCCTTCTATGATGATGATCAGTTCATTTCGGAATCAGCTCACTCACCTAGTACAGTCGGCCACAGTCTCAGACACCCCTTTTAGTTCGATTGGCGCCCTTATGCCGCGCGCGGTAAGAGCTGCCATGGGGTATCTGAGACTGTGGCCGACCGTACCTACTCAAAGGACACTCCGGTTTTTGTACATACCTGAAACTGCTCATTGAATAGCGTCCCGTTGGAGCAGAGGTCGGTGCTGACCAGATGTTGGCGCCAGCAGAAGTGGAAAGCCTGAAAAGAGAAGAAAAGAGTCGTGAGATTCCTGACTGACGGTATACTCGTATATTGTAGGTATCACAGTATACCTAATCTAGTGGTTGGGTGCAGTATAGAGGGTGTTAAAAGACCGCCAACAAAGCGGGAAACCACGTATTGTCCTCATCATAAGGAACATTTTTGCCCAAAGAACTATGCCTGGGAAATCAACGGTTTCTGAGATAATGATCTTCAAAGTCGGACTTTGCAATTTTTTTTTTTTTTGCAGAAATGTATTCAGTATCCAGTTCTTAATATACCTTCTCAAGAAGCCATATCAAAATTATGAATATTTCTTACAAAAAACGACATTAAAATTGCAACCCGCAATGTATTCTAAACATCTAAAATAAACTTATACCTACGCTTGCGCAATATGACTTTTGTGCATTACACGTCCATTGCGTGATAAAATATTTTTCAAAATTATAACCTAAAAAACCAAAATCATTTCCCAGCAATAATTTATCGAAAAAGTACTATGTTCTGTTGTCTACTATGCGTGGATTTCGGGTCTGTTGGCGGTCTTTTAACACCCTGTATAGTGTCCAGAGTGGCACCTTTACTCACACTAGATGGGTGAAGGGACCACTCCGACGCTGCAGTGCCTGGGACATTGTTCTAGATGGAACAGGCTGGCCCAGCACCTATACCAAGTGTAAGTGATGCAAATAAACGCATTACCTACCTACCAGGTTTCAGCGGTTGGCATGTAATTTATAATTTTAAGTACTTTATTATATGCAAAATAAATAAATAAAAAAAAAAAAAAAAAACCTATCTATCAAGGTTGTCTGGAAGAGATAGCTTTTCGCTATAAGGCCGCCATTTGTACTAAATTTTGTTGTGAAAGTTATCTGTATTATTCTTTCTGCTGTGTAATAAACAGTTCTCTATCTATCTATCTATCTGAAATCAAAATGCTTCTCACCTGACACCCGCTCTCGACGTCGGCATAGTACCCCCTGGGGCGGCCCTGGCAGCTGAAGGTCGTGGCCGGAGCGGTGTGGTAGTGAGGGGACAGGGGCGGATCGTGCGGGAGGTGCAGGAATTGGTAATAGTCCAGCGGTTGCGTCGTCGCTGCTGCTAGCACTGGAAAAAATGTTTCATCACACACATTGGTTTGGATTTAGTCAAACAATAGCGCGAAGAAAGTCAAAGTGGGCAGGCCACATATGTCGCAGACAAGACCACACATGGGGTAAAAAAGTATTGGACTGGAGACCCATATATGGGCAGGCAACCAATGAGATGGACTGTGACTTGGTCAAAGTGGCAGGAAAAGACTGGATGAGAAAAGCCCAAGACCGAAAGGAATGGAGTACAATGGAAGAGGCCTATAAACTAGAGCTCTTGGTAGGCGAGTTCGACTTGCTGCCGACTAGACATCGTTGTGAAAATGATGCCTAGTCGGCTGTTTTTAGAATAAATTATCAGTCCATTTTCAAGACGGTTAACTATGCACGGAGCTTATTCCCCACGCTAAAACTAAAGAAAAACACCAGGACAGAGGGGTTACCCTTGACGCTATTGCGATCAAATTGAAAAAGTTATGAAATTAATTTCTCTTTGAATTCGCATAGTAATGCTTTGATTTTAAATCCTTTGTAATGTTTATTCAAAGGTAAGGCTGTTTTATTCAATAAAAACACAAAAGGCGTCTTAATTTGTAAAATATTAAATTTTGCAAATTGCGCCATATTGCGGCCGTATTGGAAAAATGCGTCAAGGTAGAGGGCCAGGACTTGAACCCACAACCTCTTGCACACCGTTCAAACTGATCACACAAGCTGGCAACCCCCGTCCAGTAGACGGGGACCAGTTGAAGAAATTCGCATCGACAGTTACTTGACTCGGTAGCTCAATTGGTAGAGCGCCTGCACGGTATGCGAGAGGTTGCGGGTTCAAGTCCTGACCCGAGTGATTTTTTTCAACTTATTATAATAAATGTTTAGAAGACCTCAAGAAGATGGGCAAATACACCAACTGGCGAAAAGAGGCAAGGGCCAGAGACAGATGGAGATCTACTGTGGAGGAGGCAAAGACCCACAAAGGGTTGTAGCGCCAAAGGAAGAAGAAGAAGAAGAAAGAAGATAATAAATGTTTAAAATGTTCCCTAGCACGGGTTAATGGTTTATAAAAATCAAAAAGTGAAAGAAAAACATTTTTTGTAATACTAACCCACGAATATCGCCAAAAACTTCAACATGACTTCTTTTTTTAAATGGAAAAAAGATAACTAACTGATTAATAAAATAAAACAAAGGGCAGGTCAGTGGCCTGCGCACGAGTCGACGGGATTAACCAAACTAAATCAGCTGCTCTGTAATCCCATGTTTGAATTTAGAATGTGTTATTGATCCGTGGACGGCGTTATGCATACGCACACCATATGCCTTTGGAATCTATTGTAGAATATTTATACACTGGTGGCACCACTGCTCACACGAGATGAATCATTCCACTTTCCAACCAAGGGCCTGAGTCTGTAACGCACTGGTGCAAAAATGGGACTTTAAATCACCTCTTTTACATTTCCTACATGAAAGACATCAACGCGCACGAATCGGACTGACAGAACTTTCAAGTATCATTGAACGAGCGAGCGAAGCGAGCGATTAATCGGTCGAGGGGTTGCTGAGATATGGGGTAGCGAGTTCATAGTTTGGGGCGAACCTCTAGTTATTTCTATATTTAATGAACAAACTATGATGCGTAGGTATAGGTCTACCAAAAGATCTATTTTTCGAGTCTCATTGCGTATGAATGCTTAATCCCATCCGCTGTTTGATAGATCGGTATTTTCGCGCGGAAATCGAAGGTTGTATCGAGTGTGCGCGCGCGCACATGACCTTGCCAGTGCTCTACATAGTGTTGTAAACTTGTAAACTTGTAACTAACATGACGAGTCCCCAACGGCACGACACTGCGACAAGCTTTTTATTTATTTCACTACCCCTACTCCTACTATAGAAGAATGACTATAGATTATACGAAGTGACTATAGAAGAATGGTGCTAGAGCAGGGATGCACAGGCTCTAGCGGATTTATTGGGGGGCTAAGGGGCTCATGTAAAAAATGTTGCCAAGTCGAGACCATACACACCTCGCACTGTCAAAAAGCTATCAGATCTCATCTAGAGCCAAGTTTCTAACTCTACACACCCTAAAGCGTTAGGTTGTAGAGACAAACCCTACCTTCACAAACTAGCTACACCTTAGTCAAAATAATATTATGTGGCTTGCTTGGCCGTTTCGTTAAAACAACTTGTATTATCAGAAAAGTAATGAACAGTGAATAATTTTTTCACCCTTCGCCCATGTATGACCGTAGCGAAATGGCCAAGCCACATATTTTGACTAAGATGTTTGTGAAGTTAGGGTTTGTAGAGTTAGGGCGTAAACGGAACTTCGATAGTGCAAATAGAGTGAGATTAAGCAGCTGTATCGAAAGCTATCGAGCTCGGCGTGGGCTTTCATACTAGGTCAGCTGATTCTATGGTTTCTCTATCAATAGATAACCTTTGCAATCCCTAAAAGGCATACCTAGAAACAAGTAAAGGTTGCCGTCCACTAGAGGCGGATCGGGCCGGGCGCATCTCAAGATCGCAACGCAAAAATCCGCCTGCCTGTATTTATATGAAACAGCGTCCACTAGCGACGTATCGGGGCGGGGCGGGCCGCAGCGCAATCCGCCGCTAGTGGACCGCCCGCCTCTCCGATCCGCCTCTAGTGGACGCCAGCCTTAACAGGGTAAATAACTAACTGTGTAGGTGCCTAGGTAGGTCAGGTATTTACTCTACAGAGTGGTACAGAAATGTCCTGTCAAACTGAAGGGGGTAGCTTAATTCAAATACTAGTGGTTCGCCCCGAACTATGAACTCGCGACCCCATATCTCAACAACCCCTCGACCGATTTGGCTCATGTTCTTACTTAAAAATTCTCTCTGCCTCATTTACCTGCCTACCAAATTTCATGACGATCCGACCTTTACTCAACTTATCGTCGAATGAACATTCATACATACATACAAACGCCGGATTGTTCCAGTAGACTCGGAGAACTTCGATCGCTTCGCTTGCTCGCTCAACAAGCAACTTTTAGTATCGAGCCAAGTGCGAAATCACGAAAAAGTATCAGCTGTTCCATACTGAAATTCGATGCCCACTGCACCAAATGTAGGGGGTTTTTTAGGATGTCGCAGTTGGTTTCATATTAAAACCCCCTTCGGTATGACAGAGCTTTTCTTTATCACCCTGTATACAAGAACTCGCGTTGGTTTCATATCAGTGACTGCAGACATTTTAATAAGTTTCCCGTCAGTTGACCTTATTGAAACTAAAGTGGTTTTGACTGTTTCAATGTTAAGTCTGAGTGCGAAAGAATGTTGACCGATCGACCTTTGGCTTATCAAGTTAAGATTGATGGCGGAGTTTCGGCTGTAGGTAGCGCCTGCCACATTTACCAGGGTGATTAAACAGGGTGTTAAAAGACCGCCGATAGAACGGAAAGGCACGCATACTAGACACCAAAACAAATTACTTTTTCGATAAATTATTGCTGGGAAATGATTTTGGTTATAATTTTGAAAAATATTTTATCACGCAATGGACGTGTACCTAACGCACAGAAGTCATATTGCGCAAACGTTGGCATATAGGTACCTACTCTACTTAAACTTGAGATGATGTTTAGAATACATTGCGGGTTGATACTGAATACATACTTAGCTTCAAAAAAAAGTTTTGAAATATCCGACTTTGAATTTTAATATCTCGGAAACCGTTGATTTTCGAGCCATAGTTCCGTGGGCAAAAATGATCGATAACATGAGGACAATTAAAGAAGGCTGTGGGACACTACGTGCATTCCCGCTTTGTTGGCGGTCTTTTAACACCCTGCATAAAGTTTTAGCAACTGCAGCAGGATTGGCCTAAAAACACGACTAACTTACACAGAAACCTATAGGTTTGTACCCTGCCTCCCTTCCAAGTAGGAATTAGACGAAATATTAGTTTTTTTTGTGTTGTGGCGCTGGCGCTATAAAATATGGTCGGTCAGTTTTTTTGTAATCTGTGAGTTCAGCAAAACACCCACAATCCCAAGGAAAGGACTTTTTCGCATATTCAAAACGAATCGTTTCGTTGTACGCAGATTTCTATCAGTCAACAAACAAATTCAAATTAAAACCGTTTATTTACACTTAAATTAAAAACCAGTCTGGTGTTTGCATGAATTGAATTATAAAAACATAATTTTTAATAACTGGTAAATGGAGGAAAAATAAAAACTTTTATAGTAATGTAAACATAAAAAGTAAAACGAAACGTTAAAGTTGTACACATTGCTGACATTGCTGTCATTTTGACTGATTTTGACACAGCTGTTTAAAAATTCTAATTTTCTAATGTTTTCTTCGCAAAAATTGTACAAAAATGCCTCTAATAATAATTTGCGGCACCCCAGTGAGCGGCAAAACCACAAGGGCTATTGAACTCAAAGACTACTTCGAAAAAAAGCACGGAAAGAAGGTGGCTATCGTATCTGAAGAGGAAGCCATCGCAAAGTTAGGTTATGAGAAGAACGAGACGTATTTGGACTCCCAAAAGGAGAAACGCGTGAGGGGCTATCTCAAATCTGAGGTCATTAAGCTGATTGGCAAGGACAACGTGGTGATATTGGATGGGAGCAACTATATCAAAGGTAATTTTGGGTTCTTCTAGTGTCTCTCCACTATTGAACATTGGCCTTTTACTCTTCATACGACGTTCTATTCAGTACCTACTTGGCCAAACGATTCAAATTCAAAAATTCAAAATTATTTATTGCCGTAAATTACATGTAGGTACATAATGGTGTTCTTATAGTATAGTTTCAACGTAATTTTACCAATAAGGTGTGGCAAAAGTATTAATATATCGATCTACGCTTGCCAATCCAGTCTATAAATGTTTTTCAGCCAAGACTTATTTCTTCTGCCGGTGCCTCTTGCCCTCAATCTTGCCAATCATGATAATTTAAAGTAATCTGATTATTTTTCTTTTGGGTGGCTAATCTTAAGGATCACCAATTTTTTATTGTTAGTCTTTCCTGTGGGCTAGGTCGACTAAGCTGTCTGGATGGTATAGGTACTGGGCAAGCCTAGTCCATCTAAAACAATGTCCCAGACACTGCAGCGAGTGAAGGTGCCACTGGACGCTGTATAAATCATCTCATTACGTAGATACAAAGGCCTTCGTTTTTAGGGGCCTTGAGTGTTGAAGAAAAAGGGGCCCAGCAGTGGGCCACTCGAAAGGCTACTTAAAAAAAAGGCCTCAGCCTCCTCAGCAATATTTTCCCAACTAGCCTGCCCATCTGACCCATCTTTAATTAAAAAGGTTTGCCATTAACATTCTACTGTCACAGGTTACCGTTACGAACTCTACTGCGCCTCCAAAGCCTCAAAGTCTACTCAATGTACGGTCTACACAATCCGTTTCCACGACGAAGCATGGCAAGACAACGAGCGACGACTCGATACAAGATGCACGGTGGACAAAGAGAGTAATAGTGAATGCTCTACGTTAGAGAAAGGTCAAAGTAGCGTACAGGATGGGAAATATGAAACTACAGCGTATAGCCGGGAGGTTTTTGATGCCCTCACTAAGCAACGGTGAGTAGTGTTGTGCTACATATTTGTGAACTTTCAACTCTGTTTGTGTTCCTTTAATTTTATTGTGCTGTTCTTAATGCTTAATTCTTTATAAATTGCCAATCTCAGAAGTCAAAAAGCCATGGCATATCATTTATGTGATGAAAAATTGGCAAACTAGAAATTTAAAGATCTATTGTTTGAGGCTATTCGAGTGCATTAGGTTCCCAAGTTATCGAAAATCAACACATAGCAGTGGTACTTTAAAAAAAAATACAAATCATCGTGTTTCATAATGTTTTCCGTACCAGTTTTGTATATTTTCTGATTCAATCCTTATTCCTCAGGTTTGAAG
This sequence comes from Zelleria hepariella, assembly GCA_949319315.1. Taxonomy (NCBI): domain Eukaryota; kingdom Metazoa; phylum Arthropoda; class Insecta; order Lepidoptera; family Yponomeutidae; genus Zelleria; species Zelleria hepariella. The sequence continues at coordinate 3,035,769 of OX439385.1, read as the reverse complement.
AGCCAAATTCCAACAGTCGATGGGACAGCCCTCTGTTCACAGTACAACCGACCGATTCACTAGACTTGGATGCAGTGTACAGTGTTCTCTATGAGAAAAAGCCCCCTCCACCAAATATGAGTACTCAGAATGTAAGTACCCAACTGTAGCGAGAATAAATCTCGCACAAGAAAAAAAATGTTCTCTTTTGACTTATGACGGGATTTATTCATAGGTTCTAGGATCTGGACTCCAGGCCTTGGGTCCTAAAAATAGTTGAGCCTAGGGATTCTCATTTGACGGCTCGTTTTTAGCAACAACCGCATCCAAAAAAAATCCCGGACTGCATAAAAAATAAAAACAAAAAAATCCTTTTTAAGTAACAAAGGAAACCCAACTGCTTGACGGCTCGTTTTTAGCAAAAACCGCATCCATTAAAATACCCGACTGCGTAAAAAATTTAAACAAAAAATCCTTTTTAAATAACAAAGAAAACCCAACTGCATCAGTCAGAAGGCGGGACCATTATGTTTGAACCTGGATCTAAATTGGGCTTGGTACCGCCTGCTAAGACTGTGATGCATTTGTTTTTTTCTGTTTTAATTTTTGGGCGGTGGTGGCCTAGTGGGTAGAACTGTGGACTCTGAAGCGAAAGGTCCTAGGTTCGATTCCCGGTGCGGGAATGTATCTATGACTTTGTTTAATTTCAAAGTTTCGTACATTTGTGAATTTATAGTAGCAATACCACTCGCTGACTGTGAAGGAAAACATCGTGAGGAAACCTGAGCGTATGAGGCATTATACCCTCAACGCAAAAATCGCCAACCCGCATTGAGCACGCGTGGTGATTAAGCTCGAACTCTCTCTCTGAGAGAAGGCCTTTGCCCAGCTAGTGGGACATGTACAATTGTACAGGCTACATCTTACTTTCTTTTTTAACCTTTCGGGTTTAATGTTTATTTAAAAAAAAAAATTATAGCTTTTTAGTTTCCGTATTCAATAGCTTTATCATTGAAAATCATGATCATGCCTTGACCCTTAACATTACTTTGTCTTGTCTACAGCCACCACTCACTCCCACGAACTTTCTCTACGCCCTCGACCAGACAACGCAAGAAATCTGCAAGCAGATCCTGGAGGCGAAAAAACTTGAGATCGACGGCGAGATGAAGTTCCTGGACTACCCCGGCTGCCATCTGGAGACTGGGTTCCTCCACGAGGTGAATCCGCAAAAGCTGACCAGGCTACGGAGGCAGTTCCTGACCTATGCCAAAATGAACCACTCGAATGACACAGCGTACAAACTTGGCCGGTACTTCATACAGTATTTGAATAAAACTTTGACGGATTGATGTGATTCGTTTTTATTAACAAGATCCACCATCGCAAGCCTGCCCCTCTACCCTTGACGCATTTTTCCAATACGGCCGCAATATGGCGCAATTTACAAATTTATAATTTTAGAAATTAAGACACATTTTGTGTTATTATTGAATACTTACAGCCTTACCTTTGAATAAACATTACAAAGTATTTAAAATCAAAGCATTACTATGCGAATTCAAAGATAAATTAAGTTTAAAACTTTTTCAATTTGATCGCAATAGCGTCAAGGGTAACCCCCCTGAAGCTCCTACACTTTCTAGGATAGGTGCGATTTTTTAGGGTATGGAATGTTTCGACGGCAAACGTCTCGCCTGGTGGTATACGCAGACAAAGTGCAACCTTATTACTGTACCACTGTCCGTCGTTTGCGCAGGCCTTTAAAGATGTACACACGACAGCACGTCGACCCTTACACTCTACTCGGTTACGTTACGGGCGACTTTACAACAAAAGTGTACAGTCTGACGTGCTGTCGTACGACGATTTGATAGCAGGATGCCTACTATCGCACTTGTGAGTGTACACTTTTGTTGCAAAGTCGCCCGTAACGTAAGTCTACATGCTGTCGTCTTCGATCAAGGATAAAACTAGATAAAACATAGAACTCTGAAATGTGTCTGGAAAAATAGATGCCCAAATTGCCTTTGGGAGCTTATTTGCTCGTAGTCCATGCAATTAAAGTAAAACTGTACACTAATGCAATAAGGTTGAAATTCGAATATTAGACGTATGGTCGAAATGATGTTTCGTATTGTTCTATTGCTGATATCTTTTGTTTCTGTGGGAACAAGTTTTTATTGTGATTTTAAACGTAATGCGGATTCTATGGGATTTAGTTCGGTGGCTACTTTCACTTTCTCCGCGCGATACCTCGTCTCATTTGGCGGTATACGCAGACAAAGTGCAACCTTATTACTGTATTAATAAGAGCGCGGCGCGGACATTTTGTCTGCCACAGTCCGTTGTTTGCACAGGCTATTAGGAGGAGGAGGGTGATCATGCTCCAGGGAAATTTCCCGACAAGCGTTTTGCTTTGACACCTAGAATATGTAGCAGTTTCCTGTGCAGCCGACAGGGGTCGCAACAGTCTCCTACGAGCTTCGTCTCTCCTCCATGACCAAGAGTTCCGAACAAGCTCGAAACTAGGCCCAGTAGGACGCACAAAAAAATCATATCTCCTTTTTGGATGCGTTTTTTGCTAAAAACTCTCCTGCGATTTCTCAACGCGAGGCTTAACTATTTTCAGGACCTAAGGTTTGGATTCCAGATCCTAGAACCTACGAATGCAATCGATTCTCGCTAAAAGTGGCCAACTTTGGCGAGAATCGACTGCATGATAAGAAGAAGTGAAGCCACACATTTTGGAAGTACAAATCGCAACCAATAAACAAGTTTCACAACGAAGGATTCTGCAAAAAAAAACATAAATTCAGTAAAAAATCCCCTTTATTCTTAATTCCTTACAAATAACAAAATGGTACAGTTCGACGTAAGTAAATGAAAACTTAAACCTTATCAACTTTTCTTTTTTACAAAACAGTTAATAGAAAGAAGTTCCCTTCTTATCACTTAAAACAGCTATGTATCACATAAAAACATAATTCTATTTATTAATAAAGATTTAGATGCCGGACACACTGCCCCGGAGTTCTGCGTTCCGAGTTTTGAGTTCTCAGATTTCCTTTATGAGAACTCCGCGTTCTGACCGCTTCAGTGTGAACAGTTACAAGCAACCCATACATAAGAAAGAACTCAGAACGCAGAACTCTAAACGCGGACGGAACGCAGAACTCCGGGCGGCATCTTATAAAATTGTATTTATTGTAGAACTGAACTTAATTTCAGGATGTGTTTCTGGATAAACGTTAACTCCTGATAATTATTTCTATGCGGGTAATAAAATTCATTGAAATATTTTGCGATCAAAATTTACATAACATGTCATTGTCTCTAAAGAAATTCATTTCATAATCTTAAAATATATTATTTTGGAATGGACTTGCACCGTAGAAATTAAAATTGCAACAAAATATTAATCACAGTTAATCGAAATTGATCAGAAAATAACAACTAATAATAATATATTATAGCTCTTTAGTAATATTAATAAGTTTAGGTACAGAGTGCACACGTATCTTGGCCAGCAACAAAAATATTGCAAAACTGTCTTTTGTATAAGTAATAGTGTCGCCATCTTGTTTCTCTCCTCTACAGGGTGTTAAAAGACCGCCAACAGAGCGGGAGACCACGTGTTGCCCACATCGTACCAAATATTTTTGCTCTGAATGCCTGAGATTTTTTTTTTTTTTTTTCGAGATAATATGGAATAATTTATGGAAAAGTTGTTTTTGTGCTCTGTATGCGTGCATTTCGGGTACGTCAGCGGTCTTTTAACACCCTCTATAGGCCAAGAGACGTGTGTAAATCTGCAGAGATCGTCCAAACTAAAACTACGCGTCCCAACGCGCGTGGTAGCTCTTATCACAAGCGGTTATGAGCTAGAATGCGGTAGGGTAGGTAATCGTATGAGGTAGTGGCCACCCCTGGTGTCAGAGTTTTTAGGCCACCCAAAGGGTCTCTGACATGGCTTAACGATTGTTATTAATCAACAACAACCGGGACCAACGGTTTAACGTGCCTTCCGAAGCACGGAAGCGCTCAGATATTATTGCCACTAACGGTCACCCATGCGGTGAAGACGCAGTTTTCGCACAGATAATCTTTATGTAACCAATACCCAATCTATGAACCGTCCATGTCACAGTAAAATATCTACAATAGGCTAGTTGACTACGATATCTTTTGCTTGATATTACACATAACCCCAACCTAGGCGACTATAATAATGTATGATCTAAAACAGATAACTGCATTTGACGGCGATGCCTAGAAAAGCATTTAGAATTATAATCTTAGGCTTGGCGCATTTTTCATACGGACATGTGAGAGTGGCCGCCAACGACTACCGAATCCCAGAATCTATAAAAAAAGCGAATTCGCGAAAGCTGAGTTGGTAGAAACGCAGCACAGCATGTAAGCTTTGGTTCCATTCGAGTGAAGCCTTGGACCAATTTTATCTATATACGTTTTAAATCAGCACATATTTTTTTTATTTTTACACTTGAAAGTTTCAAACTTCGGATAAATCGAAAACGTGACATGGCATTTATTGCTTGAATACACTGATTTTCCCAAAAACGTAGGACGAAGGTCATTCGTCGTGGGACGATTCGTTTCCCATTTTATAAAGGAGGTTACATTACTTTAAGAAAATTGATATTACGATAAGAATCACGAACCTAACGTTTAAAAATGTATGTTTTGTGGGACAGAAAAAATATATAGCAGGAAATATTTAAAGGAATATTGTGAGAAAATTTTAAATATAAAGTAACGGTAATCATTTACTGACTTGAATAGTTTTCTATTCCACACATTTTATGTACGTGCCAGCTTGTCCAAACAATTTTTCATAACCTTTTTTGCTAATTATACCAAAGGTACAAGCCGCCATTTTTATGTTCTTCCTTTATTGTTATGCTACTGCCCCACCTGCGTCAAATAACGCGCTAAGTCAGCCAACACGCAGATGTCAATCAAGTTGGTGCGCTAAAAAATCGCTAACTCTTGGCCACATTTAGCGCGACTTAGCGCAATAGCTGACGCGTTAACATGCATATAACGGCCATTTCCTAAGCCCCCGAAATAAAAATGCTTGGTCCTAGAGCGAGAATGGTAAATCATTAAAACATAGGCCGCTGCATCTACGCAACGAGATGTTTATACAGCGTCCAGTGGCACCTTCACTCACACTAGATGGATGAAGCTACCACTCGGACGCTGCAATGTCTGGGCCATGGGATTCTCGGGAATCTCGCATTCGACACATCTCGAAGGAAATAGTGATGTCATTTCGATCTCGACCACTCGAGATATTTCGAGCGAAAAAGGCAAACATTCGCAGAAATCTCATGCCTTGTCGAGGATGACTTCGTGAGAACAGGAGATGTGACATTTGGCGCAAAATGAGATTTTTCCTTCGAGATGTGTCGAATGCGAGATTCCCGAGAATTACCCCTCTGTGTTTTAAAGCCGAAGGTATTTTGTTGCTCTGGTGATTCTGAGCCAAATTACAAAATTTCATTCCAAAATTCGCGAAATCAAAATTCACTTCTCCATATAAATGTTGTCGATTGGCGCTAGACATTTGTATTGGGAAGTTTTTTTTTTTTTTTTTCGCTCATTTTGGAGTAAAATTTCGGAATTTGGCACAGAATTACCAATGCAACAAAATCCTTTGGGCTTTAAAACCACTAAAATAGCACGGTGTATAGTTGGTTCAAAAATAAAACAAAAGTGCTTTCGTGCGCGAGTGTACCCAGCGCAAACACAACCCCTCCGCTTTCTTCTAGCGTTCTTTTTACATGGGGGCAAATTCTCGGCAATCTCGAATGTGACTTGTTTTCTTCGTAGAATCTCGAATGCGACATAGCCGAGATTTGGCCCCCGTAGCAAGTTTTGATGTGGTAAAATATTAACTAAACAACTAAATTACCTCGACCGTTTTACAATATCGGATATCGCGACCCAATATCCGATCGGTAAACCAAAGTTTGTTCCGAACAAACTGTTTCTGACACCGTCTATTTAACGTTCTTTGTTTGTCTATTTTATTATTAAATGTACCGATATAGGTGTCTTCGCCGGACTCCCCCCTTGTTTTGGTAATCACCTGCAAAAAAAGATAGTTGTTATGAAAAAACCAAGGCCTTTGCATCTACGTAATGAGATGATTTATAGGTACAGCGTCCAGTGGCACCTTCACTCACACTACAGAGTGCACCCTAAGTCGATAGCGAAACTTTAAGTAGGCTATCTACTGATCAATACAAACAACTTGTACTAGGTGGCGAAGAAAATTGAGTAAAAAAAATATCAGCTGTTCCATACAAAAGGTCGACTCAGTAGTGCGCCAAATGTATGAAACAGCTGATATTTTTTTCGCTCCATTTTTGTAGCCACCTAGTAAAAGTTGTTTGTATTGATCAGTAGACAGCCTACTTAAGTTTCGCTATCGACTTAGAGTGCACCCTGTAGATGGGTGAAGAGACCACTCGGCGCTGCAGTGTCTGGGACATTGTTTTAGATGGAGTAGGCTTGCCCAGCACCTTTAACATCCTGACAGCTTAGTCGGCCTAGCCCACAGGAAAGACAAGTCAACACGTGTGGAGCAAACTAAGCCCCGGGTTTCCTCACGATGTTTCCCTTCACGGTTAGCGAGTGGTTTTGCTACTTCAAATTCACAAAATTTACCTACGTAACGTTGTAAAAAAAGTCATAGATTCATACCTACCTACGCCCGGTAGGTATGAATCTATGAATCGAACCTGGGTTTCTCGCTTCCGAGTACAATGTTCATCCGCTAGGCCACCACAACACCGGAAGAGGTCCATACATAATTAAATTCATATTTGCTATCCTGATAGCTTAATCGACCTAGCCTACAGGAAAAACAATTCAATATGTGTGGAGCCAACTAAGCCGCGGTGAAGGAAAAACATCGCGATGGCCACTACCTCATACGATTACGTACCGTTGTTATGTGCGGCGGCGGTTCGCTATCCGGTAGGCGAGGAAGGGCCACACGACGAATACTACTAGTGGTTCGCCCCGAACTGTGAACTCGCGGCCCCAGTTACACGCGTGCTTTGTATATAAACTGCACAACTCTATATCTCGGCAAGCCCTCGACCGATTTGGCTCATGTTCGAACTTAAAAATTATTTTAATTTCGTTTACCCGTATACCAAATTTCATAACGATCCGAGAAAATTTACTCAAGTTATCGTCGAACGAACATTCATACATACAAACATATATGTATACAATCACCGGATTGTTCCAGTAGACTCGGAGAACTTCGCTCGCTCGTTCAATTACGTACCGTTGTTATGTGCGGCGGCGGTTCGCTATCCGGTACGCAAGGAAGGGCCACACGAGTAGCAGCAGCAGCGTCGGCGGGCTCAGCTCCTGCCAGGGCCAGCGCCAGCGCCGGTCCAATTGCTGAAAACAACAGCTCGGATTACTCATTTGCCAGAGGCGACGTCGGCTCAGATTTCTCATTTGCCAGAGGCGACATCGGCTCAGATTACTCATTTGCCAGAGGCGACGTCGGCTCGGATTACTCATTTGCCAGAGGCGACCACGACACAGATTACTCGTTTGCCAGAGGCGACCACGACACAGATTACTCATTTGCCAGAGGCGGCGTCGGTTCAGATTACTCATTTGCCAGAGGCGACGTCGGCTCAGATTATTCATTTGCCAGAGCGACCACGACACAAATTACTCATTTGCCAGAGGCGACGTCGGCTCGGATTACTCATTTGCCAGAGGCGACCACGACACAGATTACTCGTTTGCCAGAGGCGACGTCGGCTGAGATTATTCATTTGCCAGAGCGACCACGACACAGATTACTCATTTGCCAGAGGCGACCACGACACGACGTGACGTCAGTTTGACCCTGTCAGTATAATAAGTCCAATATATCAATAGACATCAATAGCGCGAAAACTATCCACCAATGACGGAGTTTCTTGTTTTCTTATTGGTTTAAAACAAAGCTGACTGCGCGTGTAGATTCGTGTGCCGATTTTAGAGGATAGGGTCATTAATGAACTTCCTGTGCGATCTCAAGTGGGCGAGCGCGCGCGGCACTTATGAAACACGACACGTGTTTATGTTTGAGTGGTTCCATTCGGCAAGATAAGAGTTATGTTTATGAGTAGGTGATTAATCATGCTGTTAGTATAAACATACGCTATGCCATTGAGAAGTTAGTTTTATTTTGTGCAGACGTGACAAATCGGAGGTCGAAAAATTTTACCTCGCCAAATAAAAGGGTGTTTTGCTAAAAAATAAGAACAACAAATCATATAAGCTTGATACCATCATAATCTACGATATATTTCCGTTGAAAATGAAAATGAATACAAATTTTTTTTATGGTTTTTCATATGTTTGCGTGGGGCACTTGGAAACCCGACACCAAGGCGCGCGCGCGCGGGCGAGGTTACTTTGGGGATTTAATTGGTTTTTTTTTTTCTATGTAAGGTACACAGACTTATTATTGAAAAAAATAGTTTCATTTATTCCCCTTCCGTTCGTAAAACTAGCTATTCAAAAATGCATTTATACGACATAATAATAAGGGCCAAAAAAATATCGCCCGCACGACTTCATATGAAGTCGTTGGGCATTAACGAAATGTGCGGACGACTTCATATGAATTTTATTAAAAAGCTTCCAAGTTTCTTTCGTTCGCCGACTTACATCGAGCATCCGCCGGTCGCCCTCGACCGCTTTCCTCAGCGCCGCCACATCACGCTCAAGCCGCGACAGGGTCGCCGGTAGCTCCTCTAACACCTTCAGATCTGAAACGATTCAATGGTACGTTTAGGGCGCCGTGCGTAACAAAATCGATTCCTGTATCAAATACACTAAACAAATCGAAAATGCTCACATATCAAACTCTACAGGGTGCACTCTAACCCCCTTACTAATAAACGTGGAATAAACGTTATACCGAGGATAAATATATGGTTAAACCTCGTTATAACTTTTATTCCACGTTTATTAGTAAGGGGGTAAGTCGATAGCGAAACTTTACGTAGGCTGTCTACTGATCACTACAAACAACTTGTACTAGGTGGCGACAAAAATGGAGCAAAAAAAAAATCTGCGTTTTCATACATTTGGTGCAGTACTGAGTCGACCTTTTGTATGGAACAGCTGATATTTTTTTCGCTCCATTTTTTTCGCCACCTGGTACAAGTTGTTTCTATTGATGAGTAGACAGCCTACTGGTAAAGATAAAAGATAAAACAAAACGAAAACAATACATTAAAAAAAATACTCTCAACATTAGGTTAAGTTTCGCTATTGACTTAGAGTGCACCCTGTATTATAAGGTGAGAGCTATCTAAAACAGCCAGTTTCGTGTTACGCCAACTCACGTACAAATCTTCGCTATCTGTATGCGCATTATTAATTTGGGAGTACTGTAATAGGAGGCTTAAAAAATATTAGCTTTTCCATACAAAAGGTAGTCTCGGTACTGCGCAAAATGTATGAAACAGCTGATATTTTTTCGCTCCATTTTTTCCGCCACCTAGTACAAGTGGTTTGTATTGATGAGTAGGTAGGTAGGTAATCGTATGAGGTAGTGGCCAACCCTGGTGTCAGAGTTTTTAGGCCACCCAAAGGGTCTCTGACATGGCTTAACGATTGTTATTAATCAACAACAACAGACAGCCTACTGGTAAAGATAAAAGATAAAACATAATTTATAGCCAAAACCAAAACATTACATTTTAAAAAAATACTCTTAACATTAAAGGTTATCGGTTTAGAAATTATATCTAACAATTTTGGCAAATGGGGAGAGCTCAGCTTTGTGCTGGAAATTCCGCCATCGAATTCTAGTGCACCCTGTAGTTAGAACTACAGGGTGCACTCTAAGTCGATAGCGGAACTTTAGGTAGGCTGTCTACTGATCACTGCAAACAACTTTTACCAGGTGGCGAAAAAAATGGAGCACAAAAAATATCAGCTGTTCCATACAAGAGGTCGACTCAGTACTGCGCCAAATGTATGAAACAGCTGATAATTTTTTCGCTCCATTTTTTTCGCCACCTGGTAAAAGTTGTTTGTAGTGATCAGTAGACAGCCTACTTAAAGTTTCGCTATCGACTTAGAGTGCACCCTGTATTTTACTGACGTGAACCAAAATTGAAAAAAAAAGAACCGTCCTAGTGCGATTCGGACTCGCGCACGAAGGTTTCCGAACCATTATCTATAAAAACGTTCCGCTATCGACTTAGAGTGCACCCTGTAGAAGATAGAACTCACGTGTGAGCTGCGAGGTGATCTGGTGCGCGTGGCCGTTGCTGAGCCGCGGCGCCGCGCGCTCCTGCCGCACCGGACGCTCCTCCAGGTCACTCTGAAACGGTAGCCAAGTAGAGGTGTGTAGTTCGCGAATGAATGCTTCGATTGAATGCATTCGTTATATGAAACCATTCATTCATTCATTCACTACCAATCTTTACATATCACATTCACTCTAGTCCACGTAGTTCATTCTTCAAGAAACATTCTTAAATCTACCACACTAAGGACCAAAATTCTGTAACTGATGTGTCTCGCCTTTGTCACCTTTGTCATTCGCGGACTACCGTGAGTCAAAAGATACGTGAACGAACTACTGAGCTATGAACTATGAATGAGCTGTGAACTATGAATGAACTGTGAACTGTGAATGAACTATGAATGAACTATGAACTATGAATGAGCTGTGAACTATGAATGAACTGTGAACTAAAAGAGTGAACTAGTTCAGTGAAGGAAATGAACTATATCATTCTTTTCTTTTCACTGAAGCGTTTCGCGCACCTCTATAGCCAAGTCTCTTCAGCAAAGAGCGATCACCACACTCCGAAAGTGGAAAGTTTTGTCATCAAATAGAATATTCACTAGTGGTTCGCTCCGAACTATGAACATCTCAGCAACCCCTCGACCTATTTGGCTTATGTTCGAACTTAAAAATTATCTTTGCCTCATTTACCTGCCTACCAAATTGACATGACGATCCGACTACATTTACTCAAGTTATCGTCGAACGAACATTCATACATACATACATACAAACGCCGGATTGTTCAAGTAGTCTCGGAGAACTTCTCTCGCTTCGCTCGCTCGTTCAAATATTCATAATCGCACCGACTACCCGTCTCTCATCTCTTTAGCAATTTCTCCGGCAGTGGTTGCCTGGAAGAGATTGTTAAAAGCAATAAGGTCGCCAATGTGTACCATTATTGTACCCCTCTGGTGGCGGACGACCTTTGGAGCCGGCGGAAGGTCGCTCTGCCAGTCAAGGTGTTAATACTGTCTGTCCTTAAAATGCTAGACTGGAAACCTGTCTGAGCCTAAAGGGCTAAGCTCTTTTACCCTCTAATACTAAAAGAAAAGTTTAAGAATGGTACAACCGAATCACCACCATCGTTCTATTAGAAGTAAGTTTCTTAACTCTTCTCCCGTTTCTCCAAAATTGCTCCCATCCCCCAATCGCTTGCGTCAGTGTGAAAAGGAAAGTGTTAGTAAGTAAAAAAGAGAAGTAAATAGATAGATAGCCAGTACGTACAATACTAACATCGACCGTGTCTATGAACTCGTCTTCAGAGTCGAGCCTGGAGCGCGGGGGGCGAGGGGACGCGGCACGGGGGGAGGACGCTCCGCTCACAGACCGGGAGTCTGGAAACAAAAGAGATACTTGTTACAGGAAGGAATAATGTGTTATTCTTAGTGAACAATACATTCATACATAAAAAAAACCTGATTAGTGTCATTTAATGTTACTAATCTAATCCATGCACTAAAATTGTAAAATAATAAGGCACAAAATTGTAAAATAAAAAAACATAAATAAGAATAATAGACATCACACATATAAAAACAAAAATGATTTACCTATACCGTCTTCTCAGCTTAGTCGGCCTAGTCTACACTACAGTAAATACAAGCCGAGCGAAGATGGCAGGCGTTTATAGCAAAAACGAATCCCAAAATAATCCAAAAAGTATTGTTTTTTTTTCATTGGCGGCGCTAGTGGAAAGGGGACGCTAGGAAACGTTTTTTTAATACTTTTGTTGCGCTTTATTATGTACCTTCAATAAAGAATTATTCGGTATTTATTGCACAAACAAATTACTAACAACTTAAATAACATCATGGGTTATAAGTAAGTATACTAGGACGGACTTATTACTACTAGACCTAAATATTATAAGAGCTAGTATGAATAAAGCATATAAAAAAGGTCAAAAATTATAAAAATACATTGAAAATAATAAAAATAATAACATAAATATAATACATATAAGCCGTGCCATTAAAGAAACGATATGAAAATGGCGGCGGGTACCTATGGTAAGGTCTGAAAAAGAGTATACGAAAATACGATTTCGGTTAATACCTAAAACTTTCTTACATTTTTGGTTAGGAAATATTGTTTTACGATGCTTTCTTTATTGATTAGGTAATTGTTCTAAGTTGGGTTTGTGATTAAACAACAATCTTTATGAAAATAAGATCAACAATATTAAAACGTAGTAAATAATACAAACCTCAACAAATAACAACACTTAACGTAAACTACAATATTGAAATAACTCGACTAACATTAAAAAATCAATAAAAGGCGAACGTATTTTGGCGTGTTTTATTAGCCAAGCGTAGGTGACTAATCAGGACTGCCTAAAATGACTTTGCTAACGTTACGTGTGAGTATAGACGGATATATGATTAAAGCGAGAGGGCGCGAGAGTGTCCGCCATTTATATATCGTTTCTTTAATGGCATGGGTTATACCTAACGAACGATATGAACTTAACCATACTGAACGTACTCGTATTAATTTTACAAAATAAAAAAAACTATAATAAGTACTTAATACATAAAATATATACTACATAGATTACTTATAGAAATCCCGTTAGTGCACGACTAATTGGGGATAAAGAATTCAGAAGAAAGAAAAGAATTCGGCTTAGGCAACAGCCTGATAGGAATGACCGGCTGTGTCACAATAAATTCAAAAAAATGTTTCATGAAAACAAATATCGCAAAACATCTTCTAAACTCTAACTAACACATCAGGTTTTTACAAATAAAATTCATAACTTTGAATCAATATAACATTTTAAAAGTAAATCGTACCTAGTTGTTGTAACTTCCGTAAGTTTTTTCATACAAAATGTCATTTTAAAAGGAACTCATTAATCAAATTTTGACGAACCTGCCGTCATCCCCATACTTCAGATGATCACTTACCAACAGGCGTGGTGTGCTCCGACCGGACTTTCTCCAGTATATCACCGGCGACCAGCTGCAAAGCCTGCGTTGGGAAATCCTCATCGCCACCGGCTGACAGGAAGGACGCCACGTCACTGTTGTATGACATGGTCTCCACTATCTGGAACAGATACATAAATAGAGCATTTCATTATCATCATCAGCCTGTTAACACCCACTGTTGAGTAAAGGCCTCTTCATGCTCACGCCACCTCTCACGATCCTGTGCCAATCGCAACCACTGTTTTCCGGCTACTTGAGTTATGTCGTCGGACCATCTGGCTGGTGGTCTGCCAACCGATCTCTTCCCCTCTCGGGGTCACCATTTACAATGGACTTTGTCCATCTGCCATCAGTACGTCTAACCAGGTGTCCTGCGCACTTCCACTTCAAAGACGTTATGCGTTTTCCGACGTCTGCCACTTTTGTGCGGCTCTTATTACAACGTTCGCACCATGGCTCTTTGGGCAAATGAAAGACGTTTCAAAAGAAAACACACAAAAATATCATGGACTAAACTAAAATTGTAAACGTCGTAAATTGGACGATCTCTACACCTTAGATATTTATTCGGTTCTTTGTGCAGTATACCTTGTGCAGTTCCTCCACGTATGCCTTCATAGCCTCCTCTTGCGTCATGTTGCCCAGCTTGTTCCATGACTCCCATTTAGCTCTGGAATACAATAAAGAACACGTCTCATTATCTCATTGTCTCCTTTCTTTTTTATTATGTTGTTGCCTAGTGGGAACTATCTGGCTGTTGTAATTTAAGTTTCTTTTTTTACGCCACTTATGTGTTTTTATACGTGTTGTTATAAGTTTATCAATGTTTATATTAGTCACTAGTTCTTATATGGTATACTAGATTTTTATTGCAAGACTCCCCTGGCTCAAGGGGATATGAGAGGACCAAGCAGCGAAGAGAGCATGCGACCTCCTGTTGGGAGTCGGCCGGTCGGTTGTCCCAAATATTGTAGGTAATGGGGCATTGACACGGGTCGATTTTCGCCGCACGGCTAGTCTCCAATCCAATCGAATCGCCAAGTAGTTTGTAGTGATCAGTAGACAGTTCCGCTATCGAATTCGATTGCACCCTGTAGATCTAGATTTACCTCAGAAGTCTTTTGTTATTAGCAGTTTTTTTTTTCTTTATGCCGTCTCCAGCGACCAATTTGATTCTCTCATCCTTCCAAGCTGAGACAAACATTTCCTTCTCGAGCGCTCGTAGGTATCTAGACCTTATTACAATGCAATGGAGGTACAAAACAGCCTGCAAAGGTCATCAGGTGAGTGACTGTTTATTATTATCATCGTACTTAGATGGCTACTGAACTTTGTGTACGGGTCACGCTACCATCATTAAGTCATCAGTGTTTGGTACGGTCTGCGACAGTTTTAAGTGCGCATTTCATTCGATTCTCGCACTTATGCCGTGCTCCTTAAGGGCTATGTAATATGTTGTTGAACTAAAGGTGAGCACATTAACTGTATGTATTTTCTATTACAATGAAGAATAGCATTGCTAGACAAGGAACTATAAATACATTCTTGATGTATTCTTTTTGTTGCTTTTGTAATGCAGATTTTTCTAGATTTTTATTTACTGTCATTGCTGCCTACTTAAAAATTGCCTGGAAGATATCTCGCAGCGCTACAACCGCCTTCTGGACGGCTGTTGACCACGCCCCAGAAGCCAGGCTTGGGCTTGTCGCACGGCCCCTTGGTGGCCTGTTTGAAGTAGCTATAGAACAGGAGCATGAGCTCAGTAGTTAGTACTCTAAGAAGCCCACCTGTTGACCACGTCCCGGAAGCCGGGCTTCGGCTTGTCACAAGGCCCCTCGGTGACCTGTTTGAAGTAGCTATAGAACAGGAGCATGAGCTCAGTAGTTAGTACTCTAAGAAGCCCACCTGTTGACCACATCCCAGAAGCCGGGCTTCGGCTTGTCGCACGGCCCCTTGGTGGCCTCTTTGAAGTAGCTATAGAACAGCAGCATGAGCTCAGTAGTTAGTACTCTAAGAAGCCCACCTGTTAACCACGTCCCGGAAGCCGGGCTTGGGCTTGTCGAAAGGCCCCTCGGTGGCCTGTTTGAAGTAGCTTTAAAACAGGAGCATGAGCTCAGTAGTTAGTACTCTAAGAAGCCCACCTGTTGACCACATCCCAGAAGCCGGGCTTGGGCTTGTCGCACGGCCCCTCGGTCGCCTGTTTGAAGTAGCTGTAGAACCGTAGCATCAACTCATTGCTAGGCTGGTACGAGCCTGTAATAGAACGAGACACAATGGTTAAAAAAATACTCGAAAGATCGTATTCATGCAAGATACCTCATGAGGTAGTGGCAACCCGGGTGTCAGAGCCTTTATACCGCCCACAGGGCCATGGCTTCATCATCATCATCAGCCTATTAACACCCACTGCTGAGTAACGATCTCATGCTCACGCCAACTCACACGATCCTGTGCCAGGCGCAACCACTGTTTTCCTGCTACTTGGGCTATGTCATCGGACCATCTGGCTGGTGGTCTGCCAACCGAATGGCTTAACGACTCTTATCACCTAGGTTCCAGATCCTAGAACCTACGAATAAATCCCGCACAAGAAAAAAAAAATTTTTTTCACTAGCGGCGCTAGTGTGCTTTGACCTTCACATTTGCTAGCCCAACCTAGGCTAGGCTGTGAGCGCTATATCTAGTCATGTAGGCATTAATGTATATAGCACAGAGCGTGGCGTGGTGGTACGGTCGGCCACAATCTCAGATACCCCATGGCAGGGGGGTTACCCTTGACGCTATTGCGATCAAATGGAAAAAGTTTTAAAATTAATTTCTCTTTGAATTCGCTTTGATTTTAAATACTTTGTAATGTTCATTCAAAGGTAAGGCTGATTTATTCAATAAAAACACAAAATGCGTCCTAATTTGTAAAATATTAAATTTTGAAAATTGCGCCACATTGCGGCCGTATTGGAGAAATGCGTCAAGGGTAGAGGGGCAGCTCTTACCGCGCGCGGCATAAGGGCGCCAATCGAACAAAAAGGGGTACCTATCTGAGACTGTGGCCGACTGTACCTCCACTCTTACAAGATCGTTGATGAGACAATAAGCCGTTTTCAAAGAACAAATTCAAAGCAGTTCATAGATCGCGTTTACAGGCGTGGCCATAGAAGAACCGCAATACGACTGTCAAACTCGCTTGGCACAGATTAATTCTTCCATGGCCACGCCTGTAGGCGCCTTCTATGAAATGCATTGTGATTTTTTGTGCTGAAAACGGCTCATACGGACCTGCCTCATGCCTGGCCTTAGTCTGATTACAAGTAATTTTTAAATCCCATCAAAAACAAAACTTGTAAAAAAAAACCAAGCCTCGCTGCTCAGTTCTTCTACCGTAAAAAGTTTTGAGATCCATGTAATACCAAGTCGGTTAATTTATTCAGTCCCTACTTTTTAAGGGTCCTTCTGTCTTGAGTAATTTATTACGTAATTAGCTAACCTAACAACATCTTATAGTGACCATATCAAAATTAAATATCTTTTATGTTTTAAATAATTATATTGACTTGGCAATCGCATTAAATAATCTAATTTAATATAATTTGTATTACTTGTGTTTTCATGCGATGGCCAAGTCAATCTATTTATTTAAAACATAAAAGATGTTTAATTTTGATATGGTCACTATAAGATGTTGTTAGGTTAGCTAATTACGTAATAAATTACTCAAGACAGAAGGACCCTTAAAAAGTAGGGACTGAATAAATTAACCGACTTGGTATTACATGGATCTCAAAACTTTTTACGGTAGAAGAACTGAGCAGCGAGGCTTGGTTTTTTTTTACAAGTTTTGTTTTTGATGGGATCTCATTTCTTTTTGTAGATATTCCTACTTTTTTTTGCTTTCTACTTCTGCGAGTACGTCTTCTACCTTCTACTTCTTGAATACCAACAACGGATTTTCTTGAAGCCCACTCTCTGTCATGAGCTTTTCTTATTTTTGTAGGTAGTCTTCCTCTTTTTCTTTTCCGGTTCTACTTCTTGAGCTTCAGCTACAGTTTTTCTCAAAGCCCACTCCCTGTCTCTATGGGTTTTTCTCGGAGGCTTTGATGTTATAATTTTCGATAAGTCTGGACGGTAAATGCTTCTTAGTCTATTGTATTCACAAATTGAGGACTCCTGCGCTTTAATACTTCCAAAGTCGCTGCACGGCTGCCGATCGCTCGGGCGGGGGGATTCACCTCTGCGCGCGCGGCGCTCGCTTCCATCCACCGCGAGCGCGGTCATTTACAATTTTATTACAACCTTTATACCTACCAACGTTACTTACGCACTATGAATACGCACGTACAGTGGGCCACTCGCTAGGATACCCCTTTTTGTTCTATTAGCGCCCTTATGCCGCGCGCGGTAAGAGCCGCCATGGGGTATCTGTGACTGTGGCCGACCGTACATACGACAGCACGTCGACCCTTACACGCTAGCACTCTACTCGGTTACGTTACGGGCGACTTTACAACATGAGTGTGCAACAACATAAATTTAATCCTTAGGTAAAATTGTTATCCCTCATTCACTAATTATGTAAATACCGTCAATGTACGTAATAACAGTAACAAGAACTAGTACAGCCCTCAATGTTTTTTGAAATGCATAAATATATTTTTCTATAGAATTGGATTTATATAAAGATTATTTAATTTTGTATACCTACTCATACTGACTGATAAGTACCCAAAGGTTTCCAGGGCCCTTAGCCTGTAACGCAATGGTGACAAAACGGGCTCCCAGTTGACGGCTTCAATTACGATCGGGCAACTAAACTTATAGGCCCGGTTTCTGAGTTGAGAATTTTGCTAAGCAAATGGGTAAGTATCGTCCTGTCTCTACAGATTTCTCACAAAAGAGCGTGACAGAGCGATACGTAAGTATGTGCTTAGTAAAATTCTCAACTCGGAAACCGGGCCTTACTGCCGATTTCTGAATTAAGAAATTCACTAAGCAAATGGGTAAGTATCGTCCTGTCTCTGCAGATTTCTCACAAAAGAGCATGACGGAACGATAGTTAAGTATTTGCTTAGCAAAATTCTCAATTCAGAAACCGGGCCTCTGTCGATCTACTTAATACTTTGCGGGTTTTTGGTACAACTTCAAGACATCCCATTCTGGCTTTTTCATTCCGTTGACCATTGTACAAGTTACCTTTGAACATAATAATATGTAGGTAGGTATACATATTATGTAGGTACATATCTACACCTATTGATTTCATTATAGGATTACAAACTTACATTTGCATTGTACACAAGACAGCATGTAAACCCTTACACCCTACCACTCTACTCGGTTACGTTTGTACACTCTGTCGTGCTGTCGTGGGTACATGTATGCAAATTAAACTTTGTAGGTAGGTAATCGTATGAGGTAGTGGCCACCCCTGGTGTCAGAGTTTTTAGGCCACCCAAAGGGTCTCTGACATGGTCAATTAAACTTTGTATTCCCATATACATATATAGGATTACAAAGTTACATTTGCATTGTACATGTATGCACATAAAACTTTGTAATCCCATATATTTATATGGGAATACAAAGTTATATATGCAGTTGGTGAAACCTGGACTGAAATTGCAAAATATTTTAGTTTTTCCTTGATTTATACACTAAATACTAATTATATTCTAAATTTGAAGCTTCTATGTATGCTAGAAGTGCCTTAGAGTTTTGATGATCAATCAGTGAGTGAGTGAGTGAGTGACAAAATACGAAACTTTGACTAGTTATAATTCTTAAACTACTGGTTCAAATTTAATGAAATTAGAAATATTCCGTGTTTATACAATGCTTTCTTGGTTACAGAAAATTCAGGCTTCTAGTTTTATCCGAAACGAAGTTATAGGGGGGTCGAAAATGGCCTGAACTGCTTCGAGAAAAGTATGGTACGGCCGTGCCGCTTTTTAGCTCGACTTGGTGGGGGCACTGCCGTGCCCCCAGATAGCTTCCTGAAACACGTCAACTTCTAACTGTGATTTCCAACAACTTCTGTTCTACGACTTTCCGAATAGTTCGATACTACAGGGTGCACTCTAAGTCGATAGCGGAACTTTAAGTAGGCTGTCTACTGATCACTATAAACAACTTGTACTAGGTGGCGAAAAAAAAGGAGCGAAAAAAATATCAGATGTTCCATACAAAAGGTCGACTCAGTACTGCGCCAAATGTATGAAACAGCTGATTTTTTTTTCGCTCCATTATTTTCGCCACCTAGTGCAAGTTGTTTAGTGATCAGTAGACAGGCTACTTAAAGTTCCGCTATCGACTTAGAGTGCACCCTGTATATTTTATTTATTCAATGTCAGGATCCTAACTTTGAATGTTACGAGCGACACGGTAGGATACCCCTTGTTGTTCGATTGTTACTATGGGGTATCCTAGCGTGTCACTGACCGAAAAAAGCCCAGAGAGGAAAATAAAAAGTAAATCTATGTACATTTAAACATAAGGGAAAGTACAAAGCAGCCAACCATGAACCGATCGAGTGCTTGGAGTTTTTTTTTTAGGTTTTACTAATCTACACAGTGCGGAAGCGGTGGATGGCATAGTGGTTAGATTAGTGGCATCTAAATAGCGTGCGCGGGTTCGATTCACGAATGTGCTAAAAAGTTTATTTCTCGAGTGTGAACGTGGAGTGTGACTTCATACAATTCTGTTAACATAGGCCCGGTTTCTGAGTTGAGAATTTTGCTAAGCAAATGGGTAAGTATCGTCCTGTCTCTGCAGATTTCTCACAAAAGAGCGCGACAGAGCGATATGTAAGTATGTGCTTAGTAAAATTCTTAACTCAGAAACCGGCAGTTACTGATTTATTCTGTGTTGTTGATACGTATCTAAAATATTTTCTTTTACACATAATAAGGCCGTGATAGTATAAATCCCACACAAATTAACTACAAGGTGTTGCAAAAGGTCCTAACTCTTTTTACAGGGTAATAGCACCCAGTGATAGGGATCACATGCCAAGTATTTTTTTGATCTATGCCATTCCATTCATGTTAAACTAATAAAATGTAAGCGCTACGGCAAAAAAAAATATTAAAAATTTTTTGTTTTCATTTATTTTCACAAATTTTTATCACCTTAAAACTATGCAAATGCACCTACGCACACAATCAGGTATTTGAATTGGAACTAAATAAAAAATATTTGAACAAAAAAAAACATTTTAAAGTTATAAAATAAAAATAGGTAGTTTTTTTTTACTTTTTTTTATAGATTTGTCATCCTGTAGACTAGTAGGTTACAACCTGCAAAAAGAGTTAGGACCTTTTTTTAACACGTTGTATATTGCTGCGGAATAGAGTCCAAACCAATGAAAATTCTCAAGAGACAAGGACATCGATTTAAAAAATCGATGGATAAGGAATAATCTAGTTACGATTTTTATAAACTATAGTTGATCAAGAATTTCTCAATCCGTCCTTTTTTCCCTTACATCAGCGTAAAATGCGGATATTTTACGCAGTAAAACGTACACAACGTTTTTATAGCTTTGTTATGTGTTTTTTACAAGTTATTGTAACATTAAATCAATCCGCATGGAGTATAACGAATTATGCCCATATTATTATTCCGTGGTAAATAATAAACTTTCAACGTAAAACTGCATTAAGTAACTTACGATCAATCAGTCAGTCAACCAATTCGGCATAAATTACCTAAACCACACTTTATGTACATGTAAGCATAGTACAGTCGGCCACACGCTAGGGTACCCCTTTTTGTTCGATTGGCGCCCTTATGCCGCAAGTTGTAAGAGCTGCCGTGGGGATTGGTGTATCTGTGACCGTCGCCGACCGTATACATGTAACCACACTACTCGGCAGACATAAAACCGAATGGGCGACGGTCGAGGCACACTATGAGGCACACTATAATGATAATACATTAATATGAAAAATCGTATCATCTTTTTGGATGCGTTTTTTGCTAAAAACGAGCCGTTTGGCTGAGAAACCCTACAGGGTGCACTCTAAGTCGATAGCGGAACTTTTAGTAGGTTATCTACTGATCAATACAAATAACTTGTACTAGGTGGCGAAAAAAATGGAGTGAAAAAAATATCAGCTGTTCCATACAAAAGGTCGACTCAGTACTGCGCCAAATGTATGAAACAGCTGATATTTTTTTCGCTCCATTTTTGTCGCCACCTAGTACAAGTTGTTTGTATTGATCAGTAGACAGCCTACTTAAAGTTCCGCTATCGACTTAGAGTCAGTGTTGCCGTTTTAGCCACTTTATGGCTAGATCTAGCGGATTTTCAACGGGTTTAGCTACAAAATAATCTGTTTTAGCCACTCAATGTTATCTAGCCACATCTGGCTACTTCTGGAGTTTTCTTGATCACAAGGTATAAACGAACCTCCATTACGCTGAATTCAACTAACATTATCAGAAACCAGCTCAATATAAGAAAAAAAGTTGTGTTATCGCCTTTAGTTCTAGCAAAAGTTGCAAAATCAGATAAATCAATCGTTTCTGTAACACCAAACTCGTCATCAAACGTCGAGGAATAAATTGTGGATGACATCGTGAAATAGATTCTTTTTTAATTATGTAAATTCAACAGTGTATTTTTTGTGGTACACCTAAATCTTTGAATCCAGCTGTATAATGAAAAGTATTAAAATATAATATCCATGTTTATTTTCTATTTTCATCCAAGCCTCAGTTGCAATAATTTTTAGCCACTTCTAGCGGAATTTTGAAATCGAATTTATTACAAATCTAGCAACATTTCCCTCTGACATAGCCACAAGCTAGATTGCCCTGGCGGCAACACTGCTTAGAGTGCACCCTGTAGTGTGCCAAGACCTCTAGCGCTGTGCCGGGAGAAAAATATTTTTAAGATATGGTTTTCATAGATTTTTCACAATGTTTTATCAACTTCAAACCACCTCCATTTGAGGTCATAAATTAATTTAAAAAAACTAAAATATTAAAAGAAAGGTCATCCTGTTGACCAGTAGGTTACACCCTGCAAAAAGAATCAGGACCTTTTGTAACACGTTCTATAACGGTCATTAAAAGTTCATCCTTCAGTTCATGATTCCGACTTCGACTTTGTTACTAGTTACTACCACTAAAAACGGCCTTACAGACCCTTAGATAGAGTTTATGTAAGGTAATGCTATCAGTAACCGTAATATCAGTATCACTGACCAAACCGCATTCGGATCATTGCATAAAAACACACATCGGGCATTAACACTTCTGGCGACGGCCTCGATCACTCTACCGGGCTCCTGATCACGTATCTAGCAGCGATCGCGCCGTAATCGCCACCGGTTGCAATAAGTACCTAATGTCAACAACGCTCTCCTAGTGGCCACCCATCCCTAGGCCGACCAAAGGGCCTCTGATATGGCTTATCGATTTTTATCAAACAACAACAATCGAGAAGCACGGAAGCGTTCATATTGCTAAAAATATACTTGCGTTCACCCATCCATAGACTGACCGCGCTCGATCTTTGCCAATGAGCCGTTTTCACAGCTGTCAAATTTCGCTTTTTCTGAAGATATTATTAATCTGTGTAAGCGAAATTTGACAGCCACATCCCGGTTCTTGTATGGCTAAGGGCCAGCGAGCGGAAGATTCGCTGCCAAGGGCTTTGAATTCAGCTTTTAACTGTCAGTTGAAAACGGGCCATTGTCAAACGCTCTGCTAAGTTAGCCCTTTCTAGTTTAGTTTAACTTTCCCGGCATATACGGCCGGGTAGCTCCATATATACAATCAGGGCTTTCATGGTAGTGTGGATTTCTCCAGAAAGGATCGCTTGTGACGTCAGAGACGTCCCATTTCTCCTTAAATGGAGCTTTAAAGCGCGTTTAGCTGCTCTTGTCTAGCAGAAAGTCTCGAGGCAGAGGGCGACTAAATACATGGTGCTTTTTGACAGCAAAAAATCATTGCTACGTGTTCAGGACGCCGAGCTGCAACCGGCAGCGCCTCCGTCCTTGATCGAGAGCGGACGGCAACCTTGCCGTTGCTATAATATCCGGTTTTTTCCAGAAAGGGACGCTTGGGACGTCTGAAGCCTTCCATTTTTCATTGAATGGAGCTCCAAAGCGCGCTTACTTCTCAATACTCTGCTGCCCTTGGCTAGCAGAACGCCTCCAGGAAATGGTGAATATAATCGTCCCTAATGAAATGCACCCCGATAGGTGGGCGAGACTTGCCGCCTAGTGGCGCCCAGTGGCGGATATCGCAGCCGTCGAGTCGATCTTGACAAATATATGCCGGAGTGGTCGAAGGTGGCTCAGGACCAAATAAAAGGGGGAAGGCCTTTGCCCTGCAGTGAAACATTACGCAGGCTACATACAAATAAAATCAATGGTGCTCTTTGACAGAAAAAAATGCTGGCTACGTAATCAACGCGCTGCAACCGGCGCCTCCATCCTTGATCGAGAGCGGACGGTTGTGCCACGCACGGCAACCTTGCCGCCGCTGTGTAGCCAGTGGAGTTACGTAATCGATGTTCGCTTCTAGAGCACTGTCGGCGTTTAGATTGAGATATTATGGTAGTTTCTATTACTATTTTCTATTACTATTATTGTAAAATTTTCTGTAATGTAGGTACCTAGTACGTAACTTTGAAAAGAAACTGTGAGGGAAAACATCGTGAGGAAACCCGCGGCTTAGTTGGCTCCACACGAATTGATATGTCTTTCCTGTGGGCTCGGCCGACTAAGCAGGATAGTGCAGGTGCTGGGCAAGCCTACTCCATCCAAAGTAATATCCCAGGCAGCGCGAGTGGGCTCTTCACCCATCTAGTGTGAATGAAGGTGCCACTGGACGCTGTATAAATCATCTCATTACGTAGATGCAAAGGCCTCAGTGTTCTGTCGTAAGGCTCATGTGGCCTCGACGGCACATGTCAGTTTCACGCCGCAGGTCCGCTATGAATTATTGATGTGTGGACGGACACCCGCGTGTGTCCGGCTGACTTCTAGCCGGCACTGTTGTTAGGACCACTAACAGTAGCGTGGAGCGGTGGAGAGTGTGGAGGAGTTTGTGGTCCGTCTGCCGCGCCGGATGTTCCACTGCGCGGACAACGGGCCGCACCGGCACCTCCACCACATTGCCCCCAACTACGAACGGCCAGTAAAAGGACGTCCTTACCCGCGGGAGCTCCTCGAGCTGCAAGACTCCAGCAGCTCGGAGCCCCACTGACCACATCGCAACGACTGCACACCCAAGACCCGGGGGCTGATGCCTCCGGAGAAGACGCACGGGACAAGAGTGCCAACTCAAAACCCGCACCTACTACTGCGCGGCCAAGCAGCAGTAGCAGAGGACCACTGATGATGATGACCAGTAGCGTATATCCAAGTTTACAGCTTCGGAAGACCTGTGGTAACTTTGCAGCACTCGAAAAAGAACAAAAATACATACTCTGCAAACCGATTTTTGTCAATTTCACCGTTTGTTGATCGCGATTAAACCTCCGGTCTGGCGTGTCAGACGCAAAGGGTGAAATCCACCTTTAGTTCAAATGTAATAGCCGTATCAAAGAATGGTAATCCGTTCCCCAATTACCTGGTATTGATCGATCAATCCGTGATAACATGCCACCTGTTATGGTTCACACGGAATGTCATTTCCATTTCCCTTTCTCACTCAATTTGGAGGCCGTGAAGAAAGAACTTAGACGCGGGTTTCCTACCCAAGTACCCTACCCGTTATAATTACAGAAAACGTTCCTAGGAGAACATCCATAACTTAAAAAAAAAAATACCGTCAGTTACCGTTTTTAAGTTCGAACATGAGCAATGCACACGAATGGTGTTAGCAAAAAGTTACACTCGCGAGTTCATAGTTCGGGGCGAACCACTAGAAGCCGTCAACTCGGGACCCATTTTGGCACCATTGCGTTACAGACTCAGGCCCCTGTAATATTAAGACGATCCCCAGAGTTATCTAAGCAGATGGTGGTTAGGTACTTTAGAAAATTGCGTTTCGACCGCACAGTTTGCCATGGCTGCGTGGTGTTACCTCATCTAAGTGAGACCGATGACTAACTCATAGGGCTGCCACTTTGGATTGGAGATATTAAGCAAGAAACGGTACCTATAACCCGTGTCATTAAAGAAAACATTTAGGATGAACTTTAAAACACTCTCCCTCTCGCTCCAATTAATACAGTCAAAGCGAGACAACGCTAGATCTCCGTCCTAAATGTTTTCTTGACACGGTTAATTAAATTTGGTTCAAAAATCTAGACACGCGGTAGCGTGTCAAGCCAAGTTCAAGGAAAACTGGCGAACGGACCGTGTTAGAAGTTACAAACTAAAACCCGACTGCCAAGAGACTTAAGGCTGGACGATAGCAGCGTGGCGGGAAATTCAGAATTTTCACAGTTTTTTACATTTTGTAGCTTAACTGAGCTATTTTTGTTCAGCGATTTTTCTGAACAATAATTGAGTCGATTATGTGTTCTGGTCTACGAAGCAGTGGCACTGCCCAAAAAACTTGTCGTAGACCAGAACACATAATCGGCTGAATTATTGTTGTTCTGTTGTTTACAATAATGAAAAGAATACTGTTTTATTGCCGCGAACGAAAAATCGCTGAACAAAAATAGCTCAATTTCGCTACAAAATGTAAAAAACTGTGAAAATTTTTAATTTCCCGCCACGCTGCTATCTTCCAGCCTTAAAATAAACCTGCTTGACGCCACCTGAGTTCACCTGACGCAAAATAGGCGCAAATACCATTGTACAAATGCAAGCAAATTACCATTTGGCCCAGCGTAAGTGATTGTTGAGTATTCGTCAATTTCGGGCATTGCTCGGCGATTTGGCAACCCTAAAAAAGTAAGAGGCATTGCACCCGAATCAGCATTTCATAGCCGAAACTAGAGGTCGCAAAAAGTTGGCCAACGTGGAAAAAATAAGCATTCGCGAGGTGCTCAGAACACGATAACTGCCAGATCTAACCTTCGATACGATCTAACTAAAATAATATTTATAAAATATTTGAACGAGCTAGCGAAGCGAGAGTAGTTCTCAAAGTCTACTGGAACAATCCGGCGCTAGTAAGTAAGTATTTTTGTTTGTATGTAACTTTCCTTCAAAAGTTAAGACAGGAAACATGGTTGCAAACTGAGTCTTAAACTAGGGTTCATAAAGTTCACGGTTGCTCGTCAGTCTTGGCGTTGACAGGTGCATAAAATAATAAAACGCCGCCGTAACGCCACACAGCCAGAGATGGGCGGTGGGTATATACCCAATCTACCCATTTGGGTATTTACCGGGTACATTGGGTATATACCCGGTAAATACCCGTATGCACCCGTTTGCTGGGTATATACAATTTGTGACTTAAAATTAACAACAAAGTATGCCAATCAGTTCTAAACCAGGTTCCCTACGCAAAGTACGGCTTAGTAATTTTTCGTTGAACGCATATTTACAAAGTTATGCATGTTTTTGTATTTCTTTGTATGAAATCGAATATTCATAAGGACATTTGTCGTATATTTTTATAGAATTAACAACCGGTATGTTTAAAAATTACTTATACATACTTTGTATGACTAATATAATAGTTTTTAATATGAATTTAACAATAATTATTATTGATTAGGAACCAAGTGTCAAAAATTGATTTTACATTGAAACGGTAGACAATACACTGATGAAGTCAGGTCATTTCGGTCTAATAGGCTTTTTTCGTTTTTTTTTTTGTTGTTTATGAAGACGTCTCTAGATGGCGCTATTCTTCTCACCATAGAAAATGGAGTTTAGCCAGAAAAAATGTCAAAGTCTGCCCACAGACTGTCTATTGGTCTGTGCCGAGGTTTTTTCACAGATAACTACCCCGCCGCGCGCCGCTTGCTTGCTCTTGCTCGTAATTTTTATTTCACAAATTCACAAGTGTATCCGTCCACGGATTTTCATTATAATAATACCTACCTATAAATTATAAGTGCTTTTGTACATCTTGTACAAGTCATGTATGGGAAGTGTTGTGTTTTGGGTCGAATGGAGAAACCAGTTCAGCCTAGGCCAAACCAGTCTAGCCCTATTTGAGTAGGGGTAATGCAGATTATACTTATTTATGCTAGCCTAGTACTAACCCGCCGTAATTATCTGAACAGTAGGGGACGCATTTAAAGGCCAAATTTGAAAAAGTCTACATTCAAAAAGTCTACGGTATATCCGATTTTGTCCGGTTTGAAGGACCACTCGAAAACAAAAAGAGGTAGGTAGGTATGTCAGTGTGTCGCCAACCAAACCTACTGACCTACCTAACCTTTGTTTTAAATCTTTTTCGACTGTCTGTCACACTTCCAGGAATACCCTGTATGTTTAACACCCTATATGTTGGTTTTTAGAACACCTATATAAGTAAAAGGCCTGGTTTCGGGGTTCTTAAGGGGTTCCAAAATTTCGTTATTTTTGCGCTAAACCTCTTAGTTTACGAGATATGGTAACATTCATACCTAAAATTTCGTCAATATCAGCTCGGGCTAGGCCATACTAGTTTATCCTGGAGCGTACAATATTCTTACTAGGCCAGACTGGATTGGCCCAGGCCAAACTGGTTTCTCCATACGAGCTTCGGCTAGACTAGTTTGGCCTAGGAAATACCGGTTTATCCATACGAGCTTCGGCTAGACTAGTTTGGCCTAGGCTATACTGGTTCGTTCATACGAGCTTAGGTTAGATTGGTTTGGCCGAGGCGAAACTAGTTTATCATGAAATCGGGTTTGGCCGGTAACATAATACAACAGAAATGGCAAGAAAATAAGGATTATTAGGGGTCAGGTCAAGCGGTTGGTCAGGTGATTATTTTCCATCACAACTTAAATACCACCCGACGCCACGGTACGCCATCCGACGCGTGCAGACTTATCTGGCGTTCTTTTTGGTTATCTGTGATCTAGTTTGACATTTATTCTTACTAAAATACAGCGCCATCTAGAATTTTTATTATAACTAAAGGAAAAAACCCTATTAAAATGCGAAGACGGGTTAAGTGTTGCAAATAACAAAAATGTATAATCATAAAGTATGGTTTTATGTTTGTTCTCTACGAACAAAGAATAAACTAAAACTTATTAAATTCGTTTATTTTATTAAATTTATTTTATTTTGCAAATGGCATTGTGCTCAAAATGCTATACGGTGAAATTTAAGCCGTCCAGCCACCTCATTACGTCCGAGTCGGCCTCATCGACACCGCCGCCTTGGATGGCGAACAGCGGTTAGTCGTAGTTGATGTGGGACATCGTCTTAATCCGCCCGTACACGCAACTCGGGTCCGACCCACAGTTGCATTTTGTGTATTTAGCTCCACACACCTTCCCCGTAAGACCCGGAATCTATTTATTTGAGTCCAGTGCTTTCTGGGAAGATGGAAACCTGGCTCACGGATATCTGGCTCGGACTCGAGATGCTTGTTAGGCAGGTCCACAGATGTCCACTGATCCCGCCATTTCTTCATCAGCGTTCTGTCGTCCTGCAAGAGTTCATGGGCCTGTATGGCATGGCAAGATGGTTGCAATTCTCTGATGCAACCCCGGTTCGGTCAAAATCCCACCAAAATTGAAGGTTGCTTTGACAAAGTGCTTGTAGTAACTTCTAACATCGAATCAGGATTCCAAAAGAAACTCAAAACAGTGGCGGTATTCGTGGATCTCAGCTCAGCATTTGAAACTCTCTGGAACATGTCTGGAAACAGGGACAGTCAGGGACTACCCTACGAGCTCGTATTTTTTTTTTAATGCAACGCACGTATTGTCTTTATGACGCCCTCCTTTCAAACGCCAAACTCTGAACAATAGTGTTACGCAGGGCTTAGTCCTGGCGCCTACGCTTATCAACGTCTATGTCAGTTACATATCAAAAGTCTCCGGGCGATAATTTATGTAGGCGGCGACATTGCCATCACAGCACAAGCTTCGACACTGGACAAAGTGACAACACTGGTTCAGGAAGCCGTTGCAAAATTTGAGCGCTATTTCATCGACTGGGGACTTAAACCTAACCCATGTAAAACTGTGAGCTGCTCCTTTTACCTCAACAATAGGCAAGCTAATAAGTGAAGGTGTTAAACGCAGTCCGTCAACCCGTCATTTCCTACATATTCCCGTCACGTCTATGGAGATAATTAATGATCAGAATGGAGTATGATAAGATCAACAATATGCCGCACCTGTCAAAAGTACCTTATCTTCAGGCAACCCGTAGTGATCTTCGCCTACCATTAGAGAGATCTTTTGCCACGCCATGCAGGTCCACGAACTCTTGCAGGTCGACAGAACGCTTATGGAGAAATGGCGGGATCAGTGGACATCTGTGGACCTGCCTAACAGAAATCTCGAGTCCGAGCCAGATATCCGTGTGCCAGGTTTCCATCTTCCCAGAAAGCACTGGACTCAAATAAATAGATTCCGGGTCTTAAGGGGAAGGTGTGCGAAGCTAAATACACAAAATGTAAGTGTGGGTCGGACCCGAGTTGCGTGTGCGGGCGGGTTCAGACGATGTCCCACATCAACTACGACTACCCGCTGTTCGTCATCCAAGGCGGCGGTGTCGATGAGGCCGACTCGGACGTAATGAGGTGGCTAGACGACTTACATTTCACCGTATAGCATTTTGAGCATAATGCCATTTGCAAATAAAATAAACGAATTTAACCAATTGGTATTACTTCGGCTCATACACGCCCTGAGGGTACTGGTTTTTTTTTTACGTCAATCAAGCGGTTAATAAGTTTTAGTTATTCTTTGTTCGGGAAGAACAAACATAAAAACATATTTTATTATTATATTTTTTTGTTATTTTCAACACTTAACCCGTCTACGCATTTTAATTAGACCGAAATGACCTGACTTCATCAGTGTATTGTCTACCGTTTCAATGTAAATATAAATTTTTGACACTTGGTTCCTAATCAATAATAATTATTGTTAAATTCATATTAAAAACTATTATATTAGTCATACAAAGTATGACAAAGTACCTTTTAAACATACCGGTTGTTATTCTATAAAAATATAAGACAAATGTCCTTATGAATATTCGTTTTCATACAAAGAAATCACAAAAACATGAATAACTTTGTAAATATGCGTTCAACGAAAAATTACTAAGACGTACTTTGCGTAGGGAATATGGTTTAGAACTGATTGGCATACTTTGTTTTTCATTTTAATAATTTTCATTATACTTGAAATCACAAATTGAATGTACCCAGCAAATGGGTGCATACGGGTATTTACCGGGTACATATCGGGTAAATACCCACAGGTGGGTATATACCCGGGTACGTGCCCATCTCTGCACACAGCTAAAAATAAAATGGTAATTTATTTCCTTTGTAATTTAAGTACAATTTCGAGATCGAATTCATATTTTCAGGGTTTCGTACCCGAAGAGTGCCAAACGTGACCCAATTACTAAGACTCCGCTGTCCGTCTGTCCGTTTGTCACCCACCAGTACGTGCAGCATGGTAAGCCCGATATAGGCCCTTCTCTATGCAAAACTATCAACTTGTCGGTCGGGCTCGAGTTGGCTCTACGCCAACATGGCGATGGAGACAAAAATACATTTTTTTTATTAAAAATGGCAATATCTACTTTCTGCTCGACATGACCCTAGTCTATTGCCATCTCGAGTCCCGCCTGCCATGCTCGCACAATAGACATGGCACGTCTGTCACTCGAGTTCGAGAGAGTGTCAAAACGACCATGCTAAGCATACAGGCTATAATCTCATGAACCGTGATTAGTTAGACAGTTGAAATTTTCACAGATGATGGATTTCTGTTGCCGCTATACCTAACAACAAAATTAAATATCAGAATAAAATAAATATTAAGGGGGCACCTTACAACAAACGTGATTTTTTTGCCGTTTTTATAGATAATGGTTCGGAAACCTTCGTGCGCGAGTCCGAATCGCACTAGGACGGTTCTTTTTTTTTCAATTTTGGTTCACGTCAGTAAAATACAGGGTGCACTCTAAGTCGATAGCGAAACTTTAAGTAGGCTGTCTACTGATCACTACAAACAACTTGTACTAGGTGGCGAAAAAAATGGAGCGAAAAAAATATCAGCTGTTTCATACATTTGGCGCAGTACTGAGTCGACCTTTTGTATGGAACAGCTGATATTTTTTTCGCTCCATTTTTTTCGCCACCTGGTACAAGTTGTTTGTAGTGATCAGTAGACAGCCTACTTAAAGTTCCGCTATTGACTTAGAGTGCACCCTGTAGTATTCCTTCATTATTATCGTATCATCACAACAATAATTACGCTGGTTTGTGTTTTTGCTCGAAAAACCAGTTATACCTTCTGCCCAAAAAACTAGTAGTTCGAGCAAATCTCATAATCAGCTGAATTATTGTTGTTTTGTTGTTTAGAATAATTAAAAGCATACCGATTATTGTCGTGAAACAAAAATCGCTGAACACAAATAGCTCAGTTTAGCAACAACATTGAAAAAAAAAACTGTGAAAATTGTGCATTTCCCGCCGTGCTACGTTCATTGAACCTTAAGCATTCAATAACACACCTCTCAGGGCATTTGGTACGTAACTTGCAAACAAAATACAACTATTCTTACAACCTTGAGCCTATCGCAAAACTACTGCCTTCCAGGGTAAGGGCCAAGGGCCCAATCAAAGCTCGAATAGATTAGATTAGATTAGAATATTCTTTATTGTACTAGGAAACGTTTTCTGGACAGACATTATTAATACATTAATGGTACAAATCGGCGGCCTTATTGTTAACAGCAATCTCTTCCAGGCAACCACTGACGGAGAAATTGCTAAAGACATGAGAGACGGGTAGTCGGTGCAATTATGAATATTCTAATTGATGACAAGAAAAGACACTACTTAGAAGTAATCATAAACATACATAGATCATACACAAATATAAAATATAAATATACAGGGTGTTAAAAGACCGCCAACCCGAAAGCCACGCATACTAGACACCAAAACAAAATACTTTTTCGATAAATTATTGCTGGGAAATGATTTTGGTTTTTTAGGTTATAATTTTGAAAAATATTTTATCACGCAATGGACGTGTAACGCACAAAAGTCATATTGCGCAAGCGTAGGTATAAGTTTATGTTACTTAAGCTTGAAGTGCCGATGTTTAGCATACATTGCGGGTTGCAACTTTAACGTCGTTTTTTGTAAGAAATATTCATAATTTTGATATTGGTTCTTGAGTAGGTATGTTACAAAGTAGATACTGAATACATTTCTGCAAAAAAATAATTTTGAAAAGTCCGACTTTGAACCTCATTATCTCGGAAACCGTTGATTTCCCAGGCATAGTTCCTTGGGCAAAAATGTTCCTTATGATGAGGACAATACGTGGTTTCCCGCTTTGTTGGCGGTCTTTTAACACCCTGTATATGTATAATATTGTACATACATACACATAAACAATATATTACTTATACGTATAGCTTAAAGTGAGAAAGGAATTAACTACGTATTACCTAAGGAAAAAACATATTATACTCAGATAAAGTATTTTATTATGAATTGTTTTTAATTTTATAATGGACAATTTTGTAATGCAAAATTTACTGTGTAAACTTTTGATATCAATTGAGCAATATTGTAACTGTAATTCAAAGCCCCCAAAACATTAATATCGGGGTAAATGTAGACAACCAAATAAAAAAAATATAAATAAAAACATCAAAGCTCGAGAGTGGTGCTTCCATGTTCATGCTTTTATGCTAGTATTGCGTTATGCACCTACCTATCTAATGCTTGTGTTGTGTAATCGCAACAGCATACTATTTGCATGGGACAGCATAAAGAGTAATGCCATAAAATGACATGTTATGTGACATGAGCATACCTACGAACTTCCTTTGGTTACGGACTTTACAGACTTTAGGAACGAATGCAGAGGTAAACTTTGGCAGAGCGCGTGGTATAAGAAAATCAAGACAATGCCAATTTTAATTTTTATCATAATTATTCCTTTTTACGTTGAAATAATTCAAATTAAATATCAGAAATTT
Organism: Zelleria hepariella; assembly: GCA_949319315.1. Taxonomy (NCBI): domain Eukaryota; kingdom Metazoa; phylum Arthropoda; class Insecta; order Lepidoptera; family Yponomeutidae; genus Zelleria; species Zelleria hepariella. The sequence goes on along the minus strand of OX439385.1, from coordinate 3,002,440 downwards.
ATCAATAGTGCAAATTGAATACCAGAAATATATTTGGCGTACTTAGTTTATACGAAAATGATACCAAACTTGTCATAATAGCTAAATGCATTTATTGTGATATTGGTTTCTTGCAAAGTAATATTTTTTTTGCTCGCACTTTACCTACTCATGCGATAAAATCATATGGCTATTTTTATAACTATAGGGCTATCTAAATATGACTTTCGTTTTCTTCTCAAGATTGAAATAAAAAAGTTATATTTTTTTCCTCAAAAACAAGGCAATGGCAATTTTCGTTTTTTTTTATTTGTTTCCTTTTTACGTTGAAATAAGTTGAAATTAAATATCGGAAATGAATTCAGCATCCTTGATTTATCCGAAAATTATACCAAACTTGCCCTTATAGCTTAAAAAAATTTCGTCAGGTAATTTTGGGTGAGCGCCGTTCCAAAATCTACATCCGAAATTTGGATGGCTCCCCTTCTTAAATCTATCTTTGAGCCTCAAGGACCAACTCTGCAAAAGGAAATTTCTTGATCACAAATAACCGTATAGGTAATCAACCTTACACGAGCCACTAACATATCAAACACTGAATTAGGTGAGAGATATCTAACACAGCCAGTTTCGTTTTTACATTCATAAACGTTTTGAAGATATTTTCGCTGAAAAAAAAAGGCGGCTTGCTTTTTTTCAGCGAAAATATCTTGAAACTGGTTGGTGTTAGATAGCTCTCACCTAATTCTAGTGTTCTACCTATAACTTTTTTGATTCGTTTAGTGTATCCTGTGAGTGTATCTGATACAGGAATCGATTTTGTGCATTTTGCTTTGCGCGCGGGCTATTCACTATGCACGGCGCCTTAACAGAATGCACCTTTTATGACTCGGTAGGTATTTAGCAACTTGCAATGCTATTAACATACAAGTGAGGGCATACGAGAAGAATAAAGGATTTCTTCAGAACGTGTGGAAATATTTAATTAACATATCGTCTTGGCTGTAATGTTGCAGTGCAGGACTTTACAATGCATTTTAAATGTCAGTGCGACTGAACCTTCGGTCAACATTGTACCTACAAATAATACAAACATAACAAAATTAAAAAGAAACACTTCACTTGCGAAATGGTACATGGTTTGCACTGATTTAGAACGATTTGCTGCTGTCTGTTGAGGAGTTCCATCTCCGAAGTTCTTCATCAGATCTTCACCAGTTTTTTTAAGGGGCCACATTGGAAGTATACCCTTTAAAACAAAAAAAAAACATCAACCTCAGTTCACGTCGAAAAAAGTTCTGAGGTAACAATCATTAAAAATAAACGGTTCGAATTTTTGAATCGTTAAAATATAGCTGACGCTTTTCTTACAATTTTATTATTTGGTCTCATATCAGCCCTTTTCTTACAATTTAATTATTTGGTGCAAGAAGGAGCAAGAAGCTCAAGCTTGCTCAAAAAATGCAATTTTCAAATGATTTAAAAAAGACACGTTATACCCACACTACTAGATCGGTGAAAAAACCACTCACAAGACAGCAGGGTCCCTGAGACTAGTTGGCTAAGGCCTTTGCATCTAAAGTCGTTAAAATATAGCGTCGAGAACTCGAGAGTGGAGAGGCAGTTCTCAAAGCGATTTATCATTTCGCTCCGCTTGGTTATCCATTGTTGATATTGTTCAAGAAGTGATAGAATGGGCTGTAAATAATTCCTCATTGATAGGGACTTGTAATGACCGGTGTTTATTTTTTTATGTCTTAATTGAGGTTTAATTTGACGCGTGTTTTGAGAGTACGATTGATTATGGTGTGGAGAATTTTATGTTCGACAGAGAGTGGTCAAATCAGGGGCCTGAGTCTGTACGCAATGGTGCCAAAATGGGCTCCCAGTTGACAGCTTCCATTACGATTTATTAATGCTGTCGGTCCTTTTAATGTTTTTGTAGTACAGGAAAGATATTCTGATTCTAATAACACCCGTATTCCAAGTCGTTCCTCGACTCGAAACTCGAAACTCAACATTCCGTACAACAGTCCCGAGTAAAGGATATCCACAAAAATCCATCAATGGATCTTTTCAATGGATTTTTGTGGACAAAGGGAACTGACTAAGGAAAACGGTATTACAAAACGTCATAAATTCCCTCCATTCGAGCGAGTTTGAGTAGAGGGATGAACTATCAGATTTTTACTTCACTCAAGCAAGTTTGAATACTCGGATGTTTGTAGTACAGCAAAGAATATTCTGATTATAATTCTAGAGGAGTAGTTGTAGGAGAAAAATTACGAAGCCCCGGTTTTGTCCTTCTGATGGGACGCCATCGACACGCCATTGTGTTACAGACTTAAGCCCCGTGGCTTGTAATTTGTGTGTTTATCGATATGGTGAAAGTGGCACGGTCGGCCACCGTCACAGATACCCCATGGCAGCTCTGCGGGTCTATTATGTAAAAAAAACACTCAACCTTTGAGCGTCAAAACACTCAAAAATAGCCCTTATTCAAATGCACAATCTTTTATTTGACATTTAAAAACAGTTATTTTTACGGTGGATATTTTAGATAATACAGGGGCTGACCGCGCGAGGCATAAGGGCGCCAATCGAACAAAAATGGGTATCCTAGCGTGTGGCTGACTGTACGTAAAGACTGTTTTTTATTTGCGTAAAAGTAGCATCTACGGTGATGGTCAAGGCACACTAGCGCTGCCGATGGAAAAAACATCATATTATCTTCTTTTTACCGGGAGACTGCGTTGCTGAACGCAGCATCTACTATACTCAAAAGGATACACAAACAAGTCTAATAAAATGCATATGTCACCAGAAAATAACAAGAACCGTAAGTTGATAAATTTTCTAGTAAGTTGATCACCTACCGGAAAATCATAAACAGCAGTTAAAAATTATTATTTAACGTATACATTTTCGGTAGTTGATGAATTTACGGCGTCGCGCGGTAAAATGATCCGACGGTCGCGAGGTGTACGCTGATTGGTTGAATGTCTCACTTGCTTTTACCCCGCTCCCCGCCAACACCGTGTTTTTATTTTTTAATGGTTGAACTAATTATCGTTTTGGTTGGTAATAATTCTCATTATAACGTACAATCAATTCACGATGAGTCAAACGGAGCCTCATTAGTAGTTATTCATAGAGTTCAATCATCTAGACCTGACATTTTACTATTGATATTATCAAAATCAATTCCAAATTATTAAAATGTTACTTCAATAACCTCAAAACTATTATACAGCGTGTTACAAATAGGTCCTGTCACTGAAAAAAATATCAGCTCCATTCATTTAGTTTAGTGGTTATCGAATTTTAGTATGGAACAGCAGATTTTTTTTTCGAGATTTCGCAACCTAAGCTGTGTGTATTGATCAGTTAAGCGACCTCTTTCACTATGACATGATTTTTCTATAACACGCTGTATAATTATAGTAGTAATAGTAAAATGTCAGCTAGGGAAAAATGTCACGATACAAGTTTTATCCCATTATCGGCTTTCGCCATCTTGTTTAATTTCACCGCGTGAAGCGAGATGCCGCTACCCGATAGTGGGATAAAAATTTTATCTTGAAGTTGTGCTCCGCTACCAGGTCTAGGTGATTGTTAACTCTATAAATAAACACTTCACACACGTCTGTCACCATTGCCAGCGACTAATCAGAGAACAGTGTATTATGTTACGGGTGTCAGTTTAACGTAAAATTGTACACTGGGTAGCGATTGGTCCATTCGTGTATCATTTAACGTTTGGCAAAATCGTTAGTTTATAAACTTCCCGCTAGGCAGCGTAAGTTGATCAATTAACTATAAAGTATTGCGTTAACTGATACATTTCAACTGCCGTTTATGATTTTTCGGTAGTTGATCAACTAACTAGAAAATTGATCGACTTACGGTTCTTGTTATTTTCCGGTGACACATACAAAGCATTTGGAATTAAAATAAACAATTAAAATTACAAACATTGCAATCTGAAAACAATGTCGTGGGTGATGCAGACTTTTATTTTATCATCCGTTTGACCTTTTAACGCATTGACTGTCGGTTTTTTTTGCACGGGTGCCTTATTTTATACTATCCTCCAGCCAGTGTCTCATGACATGACGCAATAGTGCGTCATGTCATGAGGCATTGGCAAATGAGGCAAAGGTATCACTTCGAACAGTGCCAGGGTCACTTATGCGCGTCACAATTTTGCGAACGTATGCCGGGTGCCGCCGACGCGTCTGTGCGTTACTCATGACTATTTTAGTAGTGCCTTCGATCGATTCTGTGCGTTCCCGGTAGGTACATGAGTTTCATGAGGGGCAATGAAAAGGAAATGTGTAGGTACGTAATTGGTATCTGTAATAAACTATGACGCAGAGACGCGTTGAAAGGCACCTAGCGTACGTGTATTGACACACAGACGCGTCGAAAGCGTACCTAGCATTGATCTGGGCTGTTTACTATGGTCGATTATTTGCGTCTATGATTACTTGCGTCCATTTGCGAATGTCTCGATGACGCGTTAACGCGTCAAAGGCAGCGAATATGTTATGCAAGCTGGGCCCACATGTTTTGTATTTATACAGGGTGTTTTTGGTCAGTATATTTCCATTGATGTTAATAAATAACATACTTCCAGTAGCAACCGAGAAAGATTGATTGATTTGATTTTTAATGTTCTTTAATGATAATAATTTTTTACAATGTTATAACCTAGTGTAAGTTTAATCCTAGGCAAAGACAATCTTAATTAATTATGTTTATGAGGCTAAGTAGGTTAGCCTATTATAAACTTATGTAACCGAGAAAGAAGGAGGATGGAAGTGGACGGAACTCACTCTGCTGGGTAAAACTAATTACCGTAATACATCAAAAAATTGTGTGACTTAGCTACAAAAATCTAAGTCACACAATAAAATTTATTTCTCATCTTTCTTGGTTTAAAAGAAAGAGAAAGAAAGAAAGAAATTTGCGATCATTGCGATCTTTAGTTATTAGGAAGGACTACAATAGGCAAATCAGGTAGGGAAGCCCAACTTCAAGATAAAAGTTTTATCCCACAATCAGGTAGCGGCATAGAATTATAAGTCTATGGGTAGCGGCATCTCGCTTCACGCGGCGTGAAATAAGGCAAGATGGCGATAGCCGATAATGGGATGTAACTTTTTTCGTGACATTGTATTTCCCTAGCTGATGTCCTTTTCTCGTTACATATGAACTTATTACTAGTTCCAAGGCAAACATGGAGTCGGTGCAACTAGTTCATTTGTGATAGCAACTTTGTTAATACTTTATCTATTGGGTTAAATTAAATGTTTAGCTTTGTGGATTGAACAATGAGTTACAATTACATTGCAACATTCTAAATAGAAAAATAGAATAAAATAGTAAGACCAAAAATGTTGAAATTGAAACTGGCCTTGATATCATGTGAATTATTGTTTTATTAGATTTAGACACCTTCTTCTTTTACAGCATGTATTCGTCCACTTAAGAGGAAGAAAAAAAAACGTTCACCTTTGACTTGTGCGGGATTTATTCTTAGGTTCTAAGATCTGGAATCTAGGCCTTAGGTCGTAAAAATTGTTAAGCGTAGTATTTGACGGCTAGTTTTAAGCAAAAATAATGTTCGCCGTCACCTTTAGGGAGTATACATATCGGAGAGTATCACTTCGTCCATCTAATGTAATGTATAAATCATCTGACATGTAAAAGGTTTTTTTTTTTAAACTTAAACTTTCGTAAACACTGCACATATTTATATATCGCTTTAACGGTTTCACTTACTTTTATTTTGTCGGAATAGCCGACATGTTTCGACTTCATCCGGAAGTCTTAGTTATTCCGACAAAATAAAAGTAAGTGAAACCGTTAAAGCGATATATAAAAAGGTTTTTTTTTTGTTCTGTTCTTATCTGCTATCAGTCCTTGGACTATAATCAGTAGGCTTTGCACGCGGGCCATGTTGCCTACTCTCAACTGTCACCTTAGCCACTTAAAGGTACTGCTAAATGGCCCGCGTGCTAAGCCATTAAGAGAATCTTCTCATGTTGCACATGATGAGCATGTCGAGCATCTATTTTTCAGATCCTTTATGCTGTGTCTTTTAGCCATTTTTGATAATCCATTGAGATCAGTTGTTGGGCGAGCATATTTGGATGGCGCATCAAGCGGTCCCTATAACATATTTTGCAGCAGAGTTTCAGATCTCCTCTAGTGCTCATAGCAAGGTGTAAGTAAAAGGTGAATGTTTTTTATCACACAGAGCCCCACTACTAAGCCTTAATTGCTGAACAACTTTGCGCTGTAAACATAATAATTTCAAACAGTGACTGTCAGTTACATTGTTGTAGAAAAGGTAAATACAGTAGAGCGTCCATTATCCTAACTAATTTGGGGATATGAGTGTTCGGGTAACCAGTTCGTTCAGATAATGAACCATTAGATACATTTATTTACCAATTCACCGATAATTACTTATCTCCTTGGGTCGAATTTCAAAGTAAACACCAAATTAGTGCTAAATAGTGCTACTTTTTGTATTTTCTTAAGCACTAACCCGTGCTAGGGATCTTTATAAAATCAAAATAGTGCTAGTGATTATCTTTTCTTTTGGAATGGCAAGTTTCAAAGTACACACAGCATTTTAAAACTATGTCCAACCAGCACTTAAAGTCTCTAATATTCGTCCGAGGAAGTAAGCCTACCCGCTTAAAAGCAGCTAGGTTCGCAGTTCGGATAACCGGTCGTTCGGATAACCGGTCGTTCGGTTAACCGACATTCGGATGATCGATGTTCTAATGCACCTAACTACTGAGTAAGGACTTGGAAATCCTTTGTTTGACTCAAAACCTGATTGAGCTTGGTTAATTGGCTGCAGAGCCGTGTGACATGTTACATTACCTCCGACCTTGTTCCTAGTTACCAACAAACGGCTAGAAACAGCCAATCTACAAAGAAAACATTCACAAAAACCGGAAAAACTAGTTTAAACTTACCGCTTTTGGGCAAACTTCTAATCACATTCACTGCCGCGTTGAATTTCTCTTCGAGCGACATTTTCGGCTCACAAACTCACTGGTTACAAATACAAAAAAAAAACGCACTTTGGACTATTGAACTATTTGCTGCTACATGCCTACCCAGACCGTATTACATGATACTGTTTCTCGGACCAATCGCCAAGCACTGAGTGGTTAAGTTGATAATACCTACAATCACTTCGATGAATATTCAAAACAACAATGACTGATTACTAATTGATAGAGCGACGATAAACCCGCACGATAACAAGTAAAAGCAAAAATAATGACTGAATAATTTGTGAAGTGAGTGACGAGCGAGACGACGAAAAACTGACTGACAGTGACAGCTGACACTGACAGCTAAATTGGAATAAGGATGGGTCATTATCGATGATAGTTTTGTATCGATAATAGGATAAGTCGATACAAATTTATAAAGATTCTCAAATCTCGACCCACAAGGGCGTGGTACCTAGTCTGACTCTAAAGCTATCCATTTACGCCCAATGGAAGGCGTCCGGGTGGATGTCGTTTTCCACACTGACGAGTAGAGCGGATTTGGGAATACTACCAACCACGCCATTTGGAATACCTATTGGGAATATTGTTAGTAAAAGTGCCAATCACCAAAGAGATAAATCCTGAATATTGTATGAAAAAAAAAAACCGAACAAGTGCAAGATTAACTCGCGTTGAGGGGGTTCCGTATAATGTAGTTTGGTAGTAGGAAGATTTTCATACAAAGTTTACATAGTCCTACATTCATTTTCATACATTCGTATATCTTCCTCAATTAATGAGAACGAAATATATAAACATTTTATTCTTATTCACAAGTTGCACTCACCTATTTTCTCATAAAGGTTCATAAAAAGAGGAGCTTCCACCTCGAGAGCTAACACTATTCTAATCTTGACTGACGTAACTCTCTGTGTCTGCTTATCTATCTGGCTGTAGCAAAAACTGTACGCTGAGCTGTGGCCTTTTTAGGATTGTAGTATCCCAAAAATACACATAAAATATTATAATATTTTTCCTACCTAAATTACGTCTCTTTTGTGTTTTATTGAACGAGCGAGCGAAGCGAGCGAAGTTCTCCGAGTCTACTGGAACAATCCGGCGTTTGTATGTATGTATGTATGTATGAATGTTCGTTCGACGATAACTTGAGTAAATGTAGTCGGATCGTCATGAAATTTGGTAGGCGGGTAAATGAGGAAAAGAGAATTTTTAAGTTCGAACATGAGCCAAATCGGTTGAGGGGTTACTGAGATAGAAGGTCGCGAGTTCAAAGTTCGGGGCGAACCACTAGTTTAGATATTGTATTATTGTGTGACTGTCGAAATAATTGAACGAGCGAGCGAAGCGAGCGAAGTTCTCCGAGTCTACTGGAACAATCCGGCGTTTGTATGTATGTATGTTTGTATGTATGAATGTTCGTTCGACGATAACTTGAGTAAATTTGGTCGGATCGTTATGAAATTTGGTAGGCGGGTAAAAGAAATTAAAAGAATTTTTAAGTTCGAACATTAACCAAATCGGTCGAGGGGTTGCTGAGATATGGGGTTGTTAAGTTTATATGGGGTCGCGAGTTCACAGTTCGGGGCGAACCATTAGTAATAATAAATCTTTATTCATTAAGCAATTACAAATTAAATAGGCGATGGGGCTCTGTACTAAGTCGAAACCTGTGTTACAGATACCCCGCACTTCCTCGTTACATTATTGAACGAGCGAGCGAAGCGAGCGAAGTTCTCCGAGTCTACTGGAACAATCCGGCGTTTGTATGTATGTATGTATGTATGTATGAATGTTCGTTCGACGATAACTTGAGTAAATTTAGTCGGATCGTCATGAAATTTGGTAGGCAAGTAAATGAGGCCAAGAGAATTTTTAAATTCTAACATGAGCCAAATCGGTCGAGGGGTTGCTGAGATATGGGGTTGTTAAGTTTATATGGGGTCGCGAGTTCATAGTTCGGGGCGAACCACTAGTTAATTGAACGAGCGAGCGAAGTTCTCAGAGTCTACTGGAACAATCCGGCGTTTATATGTATGTATGTATGTATGTATGAATGTTCGTTCGACGATAACTTGAGTAAATTTAGTCGGATCGTCATGAAATTTGGTAGGCAGGTAAATGAGGCCAAGAGAATTTTTAAGTTCGAACATGAGCCAAATCGGTCGAGGGGTTGCTGAGATATGGGGTCGCGAGTTCATAGTTCGGGGCGAACCACTAGTTATGCAAAAGAATAGAGCAAACGGGTATAAACTTAAGTCCTATTAGCATGCTAGGAACATGCAAACAATTTGCTTTCGCTATTACTTTAAATCCCTCGTTGTGCTTAGGATTCTGCTTAAGAATCCTTCAGTCCATTCGGGATGCCAATGGGGGATTTTCTGACAGCTCATAAGTTGTAGTTCCAAATTAGTAACTAGATGTCGCTGACGAGACATGTTCTTTTTTATGCAAGTTCGCGCTCGTTGGCATTCGTAGATACATCCAAACACATTTAGGTACCTATTAGTTGTGGAGCAAAATGAAGTGTTTCTGGTTTTACAATTCACTCACACAAGAACATTAATAAAGTCGTGCACTTTTTCATGTACCAAAATGGAATGACGTTTACGACGATGAAAGATGAAGTCGCAGAGCAATGAAGTGAATAAGACTTTTCTCTTTTGTAAGCACTAATTTACTCTCTGCCGATTTCTGATTTGAGAAATTCGCTAAGCAAGTACTTAAATATCATTCTGCCTCTGCGGATTTCTCACAAAAGAACGTGACAGAACGATAGTTAAGTATTTACTTAGTAAAATTCTCAATATAGGCCGGGGCCTCAGAAACCGGGCCTCTGTCTGTGATAGACCCCACATGTCGGGTCAACGCCATCTGTCACAGCTTTTAGAAAAAAAAATTTTTTTTTGTTGTCAGATAATCACCCATTCCAATGAGGTATTTATTAAGTATTTAAAATATCGATATCTGCAATGCTTTCAAACTAGCACATCCATACAGCATTTGACGTAAAAATCAGTGTGGCCAACAATAAAAAATAACGGTTTCGTTCAAAATTTTAAAAGACTATCTACACGTTCATACATGCTTGATGGGCATTCTTTATTTCCCTTACCCAAATCCGTCCAGCCTTTTCAGCGTGTAACTCATTGAAGATGGTTCCAAATGGAATGCATCGTGCTTGCGTAGCATAAGGCTGGGTTAGGCACAGATTATTATCAGGATAGACAGAGATATAAACCCATAGATACGCTCTAACCCAGTCTTATGCTACGCTTGCTGGATAGAAAACGGATGCCGTTTTCCACACTGACGAGCGGATTTTGGAATGCTGACACGCCATTCGCCAGGAGGCCTTTCATTCCATCCTGGAAGCATCGTCACACATACACACACCCTCTCACACTCATACGCCCGGTTTCTGAGTTGAGAATTTTACTAAGCACATACTTACGTATCGCTCTGTCACGCTCTTTTGTGAGAAATCTGCAGAGACAAGACGATACTTACCCATTTGCTTAGCAAAATTCTCAACTCAGAAACCGGGCCTTTCTCCCATAAATCTATGATAATATCGAGCAATCGAGCATGTGTGATAGCTGATAATGCAAAAAAATATCCTGAACGCGGTTAACTAAAAAAAAACAATTATTTATTTGTCTCTTTCTTTCTTCAAACTGTCAAATTCGCGCGAGTTCCATCTATTAGCACCGAATTTCCTTTTATCAAGGTAAATAATCCCTAAAAACCACCGGAATCTTGTGATTTATTGTAAGAAAATCGTTTCTGGTGTGTGAAGAGTTAATCTTGTGGTACAGTGGTGTGAATATTTTAAGTTCTTGATCAGTGTGTTTTCTTCATTGCGCCTCCTATTTTAGCGGCACTCTTGGCAGGATTTCCCAAATTACAAGAAATTGTAGCAACTACGTAACGTAACTACCTATTCCTTGGCTTAAAACACGTACATCCTCTTCGTCAAACACTTCTCTTACGTTACAAAACAATGGCAATGTATTTCGTATTGAATTTCCAATTTCATGAACGCAGGCCCATAATTTTCAAGGAAACTGCATAAGTTAGTGGCTTTACAAGCATACTAACAAGTTTTACTTCTAAACTCCTACATTCCATTGCGGATTTTCTACTTTCTGATCTTCAGACACTCAAAAACTCACTTTTTAAGTGTCTGAATTTAAATAACCAACTAATTTCATGCACGCGGTAGGTATTCTATTGCTGGACTTTGGGATGTGAATAACTTATCAACAAAAATAACTGGTCATTTTGAACCCTTATTCGGGATCTTTTCAGCAGTGTTGCCGTTTTAGCCACTTTATGGCTAGATCTAGCGGATTTTCAACGGGTTTAGCTACAAAATAATCTGTTTTAGCCACTCAATTTTATCTAGCCACATTTGGCTACTTCTGGAGTTTCTTGATCGCAAGGTATAAACGAACCTCCATTACGCTGAATTCAACTAAAATGATCAGAAACCAGCTCAATATAAGAAAAAAAGTTGTGTTATTCATATTCATATTTTTATTCATATTTATTGCAAAATCATGTACATTGGGTGTTACAGATCGAATTAGTAAATTATTAAGTTAAGTACATGACACCCTGTAAGGGCACTACAATAATTTAAGTTAGCCTTATGACATTATCTTTGAATTATTTATCATGCAATTTGGTATATTTTACAAAATTAAAAACAAAATTAAAATCACAAATTTAAAATATTACAAATGCCTTCAACAGGGTTGAGGGTTGCAGAATCATTTTCAGTTAAAAAAATCACACATTAAAATTAAGAATAGATTCAACGTGGTAGAGGGGTTGGGAAGTATTCTTCGAAATTATAGTAACATTTATTTATTAAAAATGTTCGTAGTTTATCAGTAAACGAATTAATATTAGCGTCATGTTTTATATAATCTGGTAGATTATTATATATTTTTATGAATGTGACATAGGGACTGTTTAGGTAAAGTTTCATTGTTGTAAAGGGCGCTACTAATTTATTTTTACGGCGATGATCTGGGGGGCGATTTGTTTCTTGAAACATGGTTTTATTTTTCCTAACAAATAGTGCTGCTTCTAAGATATACATAGATGGTAGTGTAAGTAAATTATATTCAATAAAGTAAGGTCGACAGCTGTCTGGGCAGCGGATTCCGGCTAGCACACGGATACATTTCTTTTGCAAAACAAAGAGTTTGTCCGCGTCAGTGCTATTTCCGCATAGGATAAGTCCATAGCGCAACCAAGAGTAGGCATAGGCGTAGTATGCAGAAAGAGCAGTTTCACGATTTGTCGTTATTTTAAGATTGTATAAAGCGTATATAAATTTAGATAATTTTGTAATTATATTCTGAATGTGTTCTTTCCAATTTATGTTAGTGTCTAATATTAAGCCTAACAATTTGAACGTTTTTACTTCTTCTATTTGTTCTCCATCTATTAAAAGTTCTAATTCAAGGCATTGTTTTTGATATCGCCTTTAGTTCTAGCAAAAGTTGCAAAATCAGATAAATCAATCGTTTCTGTAACACCAAGCTCGTCATCAGACGTCGACGAATAAATTGTGGATGACATTGTGAAATAGATTATTTTTAAATTATGTAAATTCAACAGTGTATTTTTTGTGGTATACCTAAATCTTTGAATTCAGCAGTATAATGAAAAGTATTAAAATATAATATCCATGTTTATTTTCTATTTTCATCCAAGCCTTAGTTGCAATAATTTTTAGCCACTTTTAGCGGAATTTTGAAATCGAATTTATTACAAATCTAGCAACATTTCCCTTTGACATAGCCACAACTAGATTGCCCTGGCGGCAACACTGCTTTTCAGTTGACCCATCAACTGTTTCTTGTTTATTGACTATGTTATACCTACAACTTGATATATCAAATTTCATTATTTATAGTCCTAGAATTTATTGTGGTTAGGCATTCATGTATATTAATTTGTTGTGGTCAGGTTTATCATTTCCTGCATAACTATCTCAGTTGGTAGTTGTTGCTAACTTGTAACATCTAAATTCTAAGGCCCGTAATATCAATCAAAAGATTTTGATCTTATACTTTGTACAATACTCAAGTAATTTACTTTGGTTCAAACTGCAATATTATGGCCCTAAGATATTTAGACCCCAGGTACAGTTCCCGGCGCATAACTTGAGCAAAAGTTTGCGTAGTGGGTATGAGTTCGCGCATGTCAAACAAAATTTAACCAATAGGGGCCGTCCGAAGCAATAGCACTTCCATCACGCCCCTTGTACCCTGCCAAAGAGACCCAAAAATCGTCTTCACAGTCAAGGTCACTTTTCAAGTTATACGACGGGAACTGTAACTACCTGGTTATGATTTGATGATGATGATGATATCCTTTTATCTCTAATCAGGGACGTAAGGCTCTAAGAAGGAATTCGCGGTCTTGCGCGGCAGCCTCTAGCTCCTTCCAGCAGAGTCCAGTCGATGCAGCCTCTTTGTCAACTTTGGTTGTGATTTAAGTTCTTCAAAACTAAGTCTTATTTCTTTTTTCTACACAGGAAACCCCCTAGCCATCAAGATAACTTCCCCCGGGAGCTCAAAGATGCCAGAACTGACGGAGCTGGACAAGGCTACGGCTTCCATGACTGAGAAGCGCAAGGAGGAGACCGCGTCTTCGGACAGCGACTCTGACGACACCATCCCGGAACTGGAGGATGCTGGTGAGACATTTTTAAAATGTGTTGTAGGTATTTAATGGCACAGAAAAACATTACTGCACATCAAAGTCGAGTGAAAATTACAAAAAAAATCACGTGTGTTGTATGGGTGCCCCCTGTGGCCACTTTTGGCGAGAATCGATTGCATTCGTAGGTTCTAGGATCTGGAATCCAAACCTTAGGTCCTAAAAATAGTTAAGCCTCCCGTTGAGATTTTGCAGGAGAGATTTTAGCAAAAATCACACCCAAAAAGATTTTTTTTTTCCATTGGCGGCGCTAGTTGTGCGTCCTATTGTGCCTTAAGTTTCTAAAGCTGTTAGCCTTCCAAAAATAAATAAATAAATATTTATACAGGGTGCACTCTAAGTCGATAGCGGAACTTTAAGTAGGCTGTCTACTGATCAATAGAAACAACTTGTACTAGGTGGCGACCAAAATGGAGCGAAAAAAATATCTGCTGTTTCATACATTTGGCCCAATAATGAGTCGACCTTTTGTATGGAACAGCTGATATTTTTTTCGCTCCTTTTTTTAAGCCACCTGGTACAACTTGTTTGTAATGATCAGTAGATAGCCTACTTAAAGTTCCGCTATCGACTTAGAGTGCACCCTGTAGTCTGTTTTTTTGTATTTGTTTTTAAAGCAGCAACAGAAATACATCATCTGAGAAAACGACTGTCTAACTACATATCACAGTTCATGAGATACAGCCACTGTTGCGCTGCGGCCCGCCCCGCCCCGATCCGCCGCTAGTGGACGCGGTTTCATATAAATACAGGCAGGCGGATTATTGCTTTGCGTTGCGCTCCGGCCCGATCTGCCAAGTGGACGCCAGGCTTAAGGGAGCCTGGGCGCGTTTTGTGATTCCGCGTTTTCGCGTCAAACTCCTGTAACCTTTCATCTTCTTACAGGCGCGCCAGGTGCGGGCGGCATCGCCAACCCGATCGCCGGCATCGACATCGTCTCCAAGGCGAAGCAGTCTCGCGGCGAGAAGAAGGCGCGCAAGATCATGAGCAAACTCGGCCTGAAGCCCGTAAGTACAGGTTGTTGTTTAGGTCAGTGATACCCGACTCACCTCCGATTTCTGAATTGAGAAATTTGCTAAGCAAGCACTTAGGTATCGTTCTGTTTCTGCAGATTTCTTGACAGAATGATACATAAGTATATACCTACTTAATGAAATTCGTAATTCAGAAACCGGGCCTCAGGGACGATATAACATTTGAAACTAAAAATACAATTTGTACAAGAATTTAGAATACGAGCTTTGAGCCTTCCCCAATCTGTTTCTCAGCTTCGACTGGACCAGCCCAAACGTCGAAATACATGTTATGTTTCGTTGTTATTATCAAAATTTATTATTATCGACGTATTTTTATCACGATAATATAATTGTCCTTTCGAACCCTGCTGGTGCAACAGAAAAAGATTCCTTCCCATAGTTCACAACCATTGTATGTCTACAAATGTTCAAACATTCTAGGTATCGGGTGTGAACCGAGTCACGATCCGCAAGTCGAAGAACATCCTCTTCGTGATCAACTCCCCGGACGTGTACAAGAATCCCCACTCTGACACCTACATCGTGTTCGGAGAAGCCAAGATCGAAGATCTGTCGCAGCAGGCCACCATGGCTGCCGCTGAACGCTTCAAGGCACCGGAGAGTGCGGCCGCTGGCAACGACTCCGCTGCCACTGGCACGGTAAGTGTTTCGTTATGGCTTCTTATGGCGTATAAACGCTTTATCTGATAGTGGCATAGTTGCGATCATATATTAAACCTTACTGCCCTAAAAAAAGTACAAAAAAAAAAAACTTTTATTGGTTAAATACTGTAAAAATTTCGTCTCTTAAACTCCTATGGCTCATCTCATAAAACTACAATTCATAGTTTATTATGACAATTCTACGTACATTGACTTGTCGGTTAGTTACCTAACCTTTTTAATACTAGAAATTAAATGGCAACAATTTTACATAGTAAAGCCGACCACTTTTCGGATTTACTATGAAAAATTGTTGCCATTTAATTTCTAGAGGTAAAGGACAGTCTGTACATTGTACATCTGACTCATGCTCTCTCTCTCTCCCATTCGCAGACAGTAGCGCCCATCGCCGAGGAGGAGGACGAGGAGGGCGTCGACGAGACCGGGGTGGACGAGAAGGACGTGGAGATAGTGATGTCCCAGGCCAACGTGTCGCGGGCGCGAGCCGTGCGCGCGCTTAGGAACAACCAGTCCGACATTGTCAATGCCATCATGGTAAGTTATACTACTATCTTTATAATAGTCATACCACAGGCACGATATCGAAGATATGGCGGGATAGGGCGCAAGAGGCCGCGTGGCGCGGGTCAGCGCATGCCTCTGTGCAAGAAAAAATACGGTTGAGGAACCCGAGAGCGCGCTTTCGAATGAGTATCAACAGGTCCGGCATAGTCAATGGCATCATGGTGAGTTATACTTATACTAGTCATACATACCACAGGCAAGATATCGAAGATAGGTCGTTCCATCATACGTCCAGCGCTGACGGTGCAAGAGGCCGCGCGGCGCCGGCCGGCGCATGCCTCTGTGCAAGAAAAAATACGATCGAGGAACCAGAGCTCGCGCGCTTTTGAATGAGTATCAACAGGTCCGGCATAGTCAATGGCATCATGGTGAGTTATACTTATACTAGCCATACTACAGGATATCGAAGATAGGGCGTTCCATCTTAGGCCCAGCGCTGACGGTGCAAGAGGCCGCGCGCTGGGGGCCGGCGCATGCCCCTGTGCTAGAAAAAATACGGAACCACAGAGCTCGCGCGCTTTTGAATGAGGATTAACCATATTGTAAGTTTTGTTTTGTATCTGTGGCGCTTCAAACGCCCTCCATCCCACAGATTAAAAATTCAACATAAACATCAAACTGGTGACTGCAGTGGCGTGGTGATACAGTTCGAAGTAAAAAGGTCGTAAAGCTGTAGCTTACCCGTGTTGGCCTCGTCTTTCCCGTGGTCTAAGCTGGTAGCTCCTATGGCCTGTGAGAGACGAGACTTCACGAGACCGGGGTGGACGAGAAGGACGTGGAGATAGTGATGACCCAGGCCAATGTGTCCCGGGCGCGAGCCGTGCGCGCGCTGAGGAACAACCAGTCCGACATTGTCAATGCCATCATGGTGAGTTGTACTTATACTAGCCATACCGCTGCAGTGCAAGCCTACTCCATCTAAAAAAAACAATGTCCCAGGAACTGCAGCGCTGGTCTCTTCACCCATCTAATGTGGGTGAAGGTGCCACTGGACGCTGTATAAATCATCTCATTACGTAGATGCAAAGGCCTTAGTAGTAGTCATACCACAGGCAGGATATCGAATCATAAGAGCGTTCTATCATAAATAAATAAAGTATCTACGTAATGAGATGATTTATACAGCGTCCAGTGGTACCTTCACTCACACTACAGGGTGCAATCTAAGTCAATAGCGAAACTTTAAGAGTAGGCTGTCTACTGATCAATACAAACAACTTGTACTAGGTGGCGAAAAAAATATCTGCTGCTTCATACATTTGGCGCTGTACTGAGTCGACCTTTTGTATGGAACAGCTGATATTTTTTTCGCCCCATTTTTTTCGCCACCTAGTACGGTCGGCCACAATCTCAGATACCCCATGGCAGCTCTTACCGCGCGCGGCATAAGGGCGCCAATCGAACAAAAAGGGGTATCTGAGACTGTGGCCGACTGTACAAGTTGTTTGTATGGATCAGTAGACAGCCTACTTAAAGTTTCGCTATCGACTTAGAGTGCACCCTGTAGATAGGTGAAGAGACCACTCGGCGCTTAGTGCCTGGGACATTGTTTTAGATGGAGTAGGTTTGCCCAGCACCTAAACCATCCCGACTGCTTAGTCGGCCAGCCCAGGGTTGACGGTGCAAGATGCCGTGCGGTGGAAAACTCACCATGTGTTTTATGAAGCAATCATCTCCAGACTTTCGCCTTCCATTAGATAGTACGTAATCTTAGGCTCAGCGCGACATCTCCACGCCTAATTCGAATACGCACCTAGCAGGGCTGCCTGAGTCTCTTCCGAGGGAATCTTTATTTGACAAAATACAGGGTGTTAAAAGACCGCCAACAGACCCGAAAGGTACGCATACTAGACACCAAAACAAAGTACTTTTTCGATAAATTACTGCTGGGAAATAATTTTGGTTTTTTAGGTTATAATTTTGGAAAATATTTTATCGCGTAATGGAAGTGTAACGCAGAGAAATCATATTGCGCAAGCGTTGACATAAACTTAGGTTACTTACGTTCGAGGTGCCGATGTTTAGAATACATTGCGGGTTGCAATTTCAGCGTCGTTTTTTGTAAGAAATATTCAAAATTTTGATATGTTTCCTTGAGAAGAAATGTTAAGAACTTGATACTGAAAACATTTCTGCAAAAAAAATAATTGAAAAGTCTGACTTTGAACCTCATTATCTCGGAAACCGTTGATTTCCCAGGCATAGTTCTTTGGGCAAAAATGATCCTTATGATGAGGACAATACGTGGTTTCCCGCTTTGTTGGCGGTCTTTTAACACCCTGTATATGACCATTCACTCACGAATGCCTTTGTCTTTGTCCACAGGAGCTGACGATGTAGGCGCGCGGAGTCACAAGGTGTTACGATTAATGATGTTCCTAGCTTTAAGTCTCAGTTGGATAAATAAAATAATAAATAACGCAAGAATGCGAGCAGCCTCGGTGGTACCGCCACCCTGACGCACAAGTGACAGAAGTGGTCCCGCCAGTCTGACGAACGATGAAGATCGGCCGCACCCGGATTGTATATAGGCGTATTTACTTGAAGTAACAATTAAATACAATACAACGTATTGATAAATTCAGCGTTTGGTCATTTTATTTTAGAGTTTCGCAAGTTACACCGTATTATGTAAGTTAGGAAGTGTTTTAATTAGTGCCAAATGCACACGAGTTCTGCGCCAGAAGTGGTCATTATCCCAATAAAGTTCATTCTCGCGCAGAGACAAATCGCAGTGTGCACAGGCCTTTAGGCCCATAATATCAAAAGGCTAGTTTAAACCCTATCTGTTGATAAATTTTCATACAAAATGCGAGGTTTAAACTGTGACGTGTGTGGTTTCCGGTAGTTAATTTATTGAAACTAATAAGTATATTATGAAAACATATTTTATTCATAGCAATGATGTTTAGGTGAATTTTACGATAGTTAAAATTATACAGTTAATATCAATCAACAAAGCTTTTTAGATAAATTAAGTCCGCACGCAAACGAAGTTCGTGGACTTGTTCTTTCTGAGGCACATGCCAAATTATTAGAATCAGCGGCATAATACAATAGGTAGGTACTTAGTTTTTGTACAATATCACATAAAATATGCGCTAATAATATCTAACGTCCACCGACAAAAAAAAATACAAGAGATTCATTATGGATTCATAGGGTCATACGCCTCGAGGGAAGCCAGTTGCCATGCTGGGGGGTTACCCTTGACGCTATTGCGATCAAATTGAAAGTTTTAAATTTTATTTCTCTTTGAATTCGCATAATAATGCTTTGATTTTAAATACTTTGTAATGTTTATTCAAAGGTAAGGCTGTTTTATACAATAA
Source organism: Zelleria hepariella (assembly GCA_949319315.1). Classification (NCBI taxonomy): domain Eukaryota; kingdom Metazoa; phylum Arthropoda; class Insecta; order Lepidoptera; family Yponomeutidae; genus Zelleria; species Zelleria hepariella. Next base: position 2,983,081 of record OX439385.1, on the reverse strand, counting down.
AAACACACAATGCGTCTTAATTTGTAAAATATTAAAATTTGTAAATTGCGCCATATTGCGGCCGTATTGGAAAAATGCGTCAAGGGTAGAGGGGCTGGTCTGGAATGGCAAACCCATTCAGATGCACCCTTGTGGTGAAAGAACAGTGAAACAGTCAAACTATTATCGTACTTAGAACTTAACAGAAAGTAGATGAAAATTGGAATGTGAATATATTTCCTTCGGGGTAAGTACCTTTTGATGTTTGAATAACAATACAGCATGTTTCGGTTCTGTCTGCCAAATAGGGGGTGTTCTACTAAACCATGTTCTACCAAATATTGCTTAAATTTTATTGGGCCCTTGGAAATTAAACAATGTTTAATGTATGTTAACTAGTGGTTCGCCCCGAACTTCGAACTCGCGACCCCATATCTCAGCAACCCCTCGACCGATTTGGCTCATGTTCGAACTTAAAAATTCTCTTTACGTCATTTACCCGCCTACAACATTTCATGATGATCCGACTAAATTTACTCAAGTTATCGTCGAACGAACATTCATACATACAAACGCCGGATTGTTCTAGTAGACTCGGAGAACTTCGCTCGCTCGTTCAATTAAGCAACTAATTCTTTTACATATGGGAATACAATATATTTTTCCTTGACGACTATAACAAACTATAATACTCTTCGTTTCCTATCAAACTTATAAAAGTTTTTTTGTTCCGCAGATACGAAATACTTTTAGTATTTCAAACATGCACTTCATACGTTAGTTATACCACAGAATACATAATAAATGCAGATCATTTTTATATCGTCTAATCGCTGCTCACAAAGTGAAAAAAAAAATTAACAACAAAATACTTTAAAACAGTCAACTTTAAATGCAATTAATAACAAAACTTAATCGTAAAATTTTAGTACACATGGCTTTTCTTACTTAGGAACAAACGAAACTAAAAATACAGGTCTTATTAAATAAAACCTATTGCTAATACTAACTTACTATCATTTTAATAATATACTTAACTTATAGTCCGAAAACAATACATGAAAAGCGAGCAAAGCCACAGGCGAAAGCTAGTAAAAAGTTGCTAACAAAACTGCTTCATAGCAACCACCTGATATAAGGCTACAATAATAAATTTGACAAAATACTGAAATCCGATGGATGACTTTTATGTTCACGAAATAATTACCGTGGGTTTTACCAAAATAGTCCCTATCGCGTTGTAATAAGAACTTTGATGGGGGAACTCGCGAAATGAATTTACTAAAGATTGTCGAATGAGCACTGGCATAGTGACAACCGCCATTTAAAAAAAAACACGCGCCAGAGATGAAACGTACGAAATCCATCTCTATAGACAGAAAGCGCCATTTTTGTTTTATTTTTTAAATGGCGGTCTTTGAATCTACAAGACAGTGAGCTTCGCTAAGTACCCTTAGTACCAGGGTGGGTCGACTTTGTATGGAGCGTCAGCGACAGTTCCTGATTGGTCAGAAAAAAAGGGTTCCAGGTAACCACCAATCAGAAGCCGTCGCGACATCTGTCATATAACACTTTTTTTTAAAGCGTTAGCATAGAATAGATTACTTACACAACTCCATACTTATCTGTGATTTTCAAACTAGTAGGTGTTCTGTGTAGCCGGGTCACCACGTGACAGAAAAACAAAATGGAGGCAAATGGCAAACAAAGCAACAACGAGTTGTGTGCAAAAGTCGATATTTCTTTAAACTTAAAGTTTTGTTGGATCATCAAAGTTTTTTCCATGCTGTGCCACCCGTGTGTGAAGTACAAGATAAGCGGTGTACCAAATCGTCAATTACAGTAAGATCAGTAAGTATACTTTTTCACAATACATGCTCATATCAAACTACCTACCTAAATCATCAAAATTTTCTAACCAAATTTCAATTTTAAATCTTTCAGATCATCGGACTATGACTACAGTTTGGGGAAAAAGAAGTGAAAAAGTGAGCAGCCCGCCGCTCATAAGGTTAGCTCATTCTAGCATTCTCCCATACTCTACAAACATTATTTCAAAATCAAAATCTAAAACGTTTCATCAACTAATACGTACCTAATTTTACAATGATATTTTCAGATTACTGACGGAGAGAATGCAAAAAATAGTGTGATCGAACTCGACGTCGTGGAGCCAATTTCTGTTCAGTCTAACGAAGATTATAATGAAAAGCCGTCAGCTGCCAAGGTTAGTTACTAGTTTTTACTCATTGGACGAGTTCAGGGCCTAAGTTTCATCACAATCTGATCAATGGTTTAGGAACGGATAGAGGACCAATATACAAACATTAAATTTTATTTTTATAGAAGATGTATGAACTTTTTTTGTGGCAGCTCAGCTGTAGCCGGATTTTTTCTTCTCATAAAGCTTATTTTATTTTCTTATCAGTTTCAGTTGTTGGTGTCTGGAAACATCACCGAATTGAAGATGATGGCGTGGAGGTAGCTGTTCATAGCTGCGAAGAGGTGACCGGGCGAGTGTCATGGTGGCTATATTATCTCAGAAGTTTATAATTTAAATAGATACATCTAACCTTTAATAAATGTTGCTTAAACTAGAATGCTATTGTATTGCTTTTTGGTACCCAAAACATGGTCGTATGGAATGCAAACTTTTGCCAAAAGCGAGCAGCTTTTGGTAAAAGTTTGTATTCCATATGACCTGTCAAGGATTTTTATCGGTCCCTGTGAACCCCGCCACCAATTTGAATTTCCCGCCAAGCCCGCTACTACAAAGTTGTTCTGGGTTCCATTCGAGATGGCGCAGCTAGGTTTGAAACACAGAACAATTAGGTTTGAAATTTGTCGCTTTTTTTTTCTATGGTGTCGGCATTCTTCTTGGGTATATGTGTTCTGTGCTTAGTACGCTATAGACGTCGTACGTAAGGTCAGCGACGCGCTAGATCACGCTATCTCTTATCTCGCGCGGCATAAGGGCGTGAATCAAACGGATCAGGGATCAGGGCGGATCAGGGACCCTACATACGACTGAGATCACAGATTTAAGCTCATAAATCTGTGACTGAGATAGTGCTTATGTATTTAAACTCGCTTTATGCCATTATATGTATCGATAGTTACACTTTACAAGGTCATAGGTGAGGTATTTTGTGTGCTTACAAGTCTAAAGTTTACAATAATATGTATAGGAGAAAACCACGTTTCTATTTCAATAACTTTCTCCTTCTAACAGAGGGTCTATCTAAGTGAATGGAGCGTAAAATATTCTTTCTAAAGTGAATTTTCTTGATTTGGAGTTGGCAGTCATATTTGGATTTTATGCAGACACGACCAAACTACGCTTGGTACACTGAACCAGGGCCCTTAGCCTGTAACGCAATGGTGCCAAAATGGGCTCCCGGTTGACGGTTTCAATTACGATTTATTGATGCTGTCGGTCCAGTGTCGGTCCTTTTAATGTTTTTGTAGTACAGCAAATATTATAATGAGTCTAATTCTAGAGGATTAGTTCGCTGATTGTAGGAGAACAACGAAAAAATCCCGGTTTTGTCCTTCTACCTGCGACGCCATTGATACGCCACTGTGTTACAGGCTAAAACCCCAGAATTCCGTGCACCAAGCGTAGCATAAGGCTAGGCTAGGACTAGAAATCGGTTAATATTTACTTGACTTACTGGCTCATCCTAAATTTGAATCGGACTGCTATCTACTATATTCCAACAATAAAGCTCATACGTATCGATATTTTTTCTTCACTCAATATCTTTGAAAATTTAGTCGCAATCCCTATCCCTATATCAATCGCTTTCAATGACAGTCTGTGTCAAAAAAATGCAGTGTGAAGTTCGTCAGCACACTTGAAACGTCAAATTGAAAGGGATCGCGATAGATTCAAAAGTTAGACTACTAAGCCCCGGGTTGTGGTTTCGAGAGCTACTTTCAGAATGTGATGATCGTGTTCTAACCAGCGCAATTAGCGTTATTCGTGTTCTAACCGCTGTCTTTGACTCTGGCTGCCAATCACACATTACAGGCTATTACCAAACATCATCCGATCGTCGTACAAACTCAATCTGTTACTCTCATTCGCTCTACCTTTCTGGAGCGCTCTTTCCCTCCGCGCTTTCCTTATAGCCACTGGCAAGTCGCCTGGAGTCTTCACTCTGCCAGCTGGATTCTGGAGGTGTATATCGCCAGAACTGGCGAATATCTCGCTTACATGCTCGAGGGAATGCTGCCGTTTGATCGAAAGAGATTTTACCGATGGTTTCGGTGATTTGGGAGACTCCTCCAGGTATTTGGCGTCTATTTCGCCGTTCAATGCGGCTAGATATACCGGGTTGTCTCCACTGTAGCCGTTCACCAGGTTTTCCTTATCGTTTGGGTCGCTGAACTCGTTGTCAAAATTGGTGTATTTGTTCTGGAATTTGTTGAAGACGAAGTCGGTCTTTGGATGCGTCGCTTCTTTTAGAACTTCGTTCTTTGTTAGATCTGGGGTCTTTGAGATGGTTTGGATTGTTATTTTCGCGCCGCCGTTTTCTGACAGGAGCATTAGATGCTCGTCCTCGCTGTTAGAGCAGTCAGAGTTCAAATCGAAAGGACTGTCGTCGTTGAAATCGTTTTGGTTATCAATGTACTGTAGCTCCAAGTTGATGCTAGCTCTGGACGATCTCCCACTGTTGGAAATAATCTTGTTATCGACGCTCAGTCTCTTTTTTACAGTTGAATCTTCGCTCTCCGAATGGCCGGCCGTTGCAAAAATACTCTGCGAAGACATGGATGTCCTTACGGAGTTCTTGAGACTCTCGGAGCTGCCTCGCACTTTGCCGTGCATTTCTATAAGGTTCGTAGCTCGTTTGAAGTCTTGCGGCTTGCCTTTCGGGACAATTACTGCGAATATTTGGTTCTGAGGTTTAGGCTCAACCTCTCCAAGTCTCTGAGGTATTTCTTTGAAGCCGAAAACCTTGTTTTCTCTGTTCATTTCGCTCTCCTTAATCATAGTTGGAGAGAGAGTTCGGTTTGGGGGCGAGAGGCAAGGGCCTTCTAAGTTGTAGAGGTTTCTACTGTCTTGGCTCAGGACGATGTTTGACGGTCGATTGAATGGAACATTCGAAGGCTTATCACTGATGATCGACGTGCGAATCCTGCTCGAATCCATCGATCCATTACTCAGACTCTCCTGCACTAACTTCACTTCAGTCTCCAGCGGCTTCGGAGTCCTATGCAGTTTCTTTTCAAAGAACTTCCTTATACCCCATTTGGGTTTTTCAACCCTTACGTCGTGCAGCAAATTCGTCTGTTTAGGTCCTCTGACGTCATCGTGGGAGCTCACGTCATTCTGCACGTACTCTAATGGCCTCTGATAGGAGCGTATTTCGTTCAACCGGTCAGAGTTTTCGTTCAACGCCGGCCGGAAAGCCGAGACCCTGGCTACCGAAAGACAATTCTCCTCATTTTGAACTCTAGGGCCCTCGACATTGGTGACAGTGATGTCTTTCAGGCTCTTGTGGATGAGCTCTACGGTATGGGTCTGTTGGTTGTGGTCGGTGTTTCGCTCGAGGCACGGGTTGCGCCCGATGTGGGGTTGTGTGAAAAGGAGGGGCGTTGTGACGTCACACGTCTGTGAGTTGATGCAGTTGGAATTCTTGTCGGTTTCTGGTGGCGATGGGAAGCTCGGATCTGGAAAAGTAAGTTGGAGTAAGGCAATATAGGCTATATTAACGTCTTCCATACTTAGACTTACTTTGGCTACACCTAATTGGTAAAAATATTACATTGATACCTACTTACACATAAGAACACCATTATCACGCCACATGTAATTTATGGCAATAAAATTTATTTGAATTTGAGTAAGAATATTTGCGTTAAGTAATAGTGCAAATGTAGCAGGATTTCTGACGGTAAAGTGGATGAAATTAAGCATACAAGGTGTTATTGTAGAGACACGAAAGTAGTAAAAAAATCAGAATCTAGCGTAAGGTCGACTTCGAGAAGTAATATCGTGTTCCTATTTTCTAATACTACAATCATAACGTAGTTATTGAGTACCTAAGGTTTGACAGCATTTCTCGTGTGTGGAGCGTCTAATTGTATACGTACACTCGACGGCACTTAGACGTTTACAGGCTAGCACTCTACTCGGTTACGTTACTGGCGACTTTACAACAAAAGTGTACACTCTGACGTGCTGTTGTGTGTACCACAGGTTAAAATGAAAATATAAATAACTACAGGGTGCCCTCTAAGTCGATAGCAAAACTTTAAGTAGGCTGTCTACTGATCAATACAAACAAGTTGTACTAGGTGGCGACAAAAATGGAGCGAAAAAAATATCAGCTGTTTCATACATTTGGCGCAGTACTGAGTCGACCTTTTGTATGGAACAGCTGATATTTTTTTCACTCCATTTTTTTCGCCACCTAATAGAAGTTGTTTGTATTGATCAGTAGATAGCCCACTAAAAGTTCCGCTATCGACTTAGAGTGCACCCTGTAGTTTTGCGCTCAAGTTTTTCGAGTAATCATTGGTAGACTTACTGGGATGAAGTTTATTGTCGTGTATGACGGGTGACGGCGCGTGCAACATTTGCAACAACTCCGCCATACGCTCCTCCACGCAGACCGCTGTCAATCTGTGAGAAAACTTATAGTATTAGACTCAATATTGAGAGTGGTAATAATCGTTTATTATTCGTTTCATAACAAAAGGTTTATAATTTTAAGACAGGGCAAGAATGAAAATATCTGCATCAAGAAGCTTCGCTCTTTCGCACTTGGACATATACGTACGTATAGGTATTTATCTTTAAGGCCCAGTAGGACGCACAAGTAGCGCCGCCAGTGAGAATAAAACATATCTTCTTTTTGGATGCGTTTTTTGCTGAAAACTCTCCTGCAAAATCTCAACGCGAAGCTTAACTATTTTTAGGACCTGGTTTGGATTGGAGATTTCGGATGGATTTTGGTTTGGATTCCAGATCCTAGAACCTACGAATGAAATCGATTCTCTACTAAAGTTCTCGCGACTTTTGGCGAGAACCGATTGCATTCTTAAGTTCTAGGATTTTTTTTTATTGGCGGCGCTAGTTGTGCCTCCTATTGTGCCATAACAGAATTTATATCTTATCCTAATTTTATGCTTGATTTTCTAAATAGTTTAGCTATTTTATGTATGTTTGTAATAGTACGTGTATCCTAAAATAGTGGAATATTGGTCCTTGTATTGTTATGCGATGTCCCTCTGCTATCTTAAGGCATGAGGCTCTTGTTGTGCGATACTAGACTCTGTGGGTAAAACAATAAGGGTGCATTTAGCCTACCTAGCCTCGGCGTCGTGATCCCAGCATTCATCGCAAGTGTCCGCTGCTATCTTTAGGCATGAGGCTCTTATGGTACGATTCTAGACTCTGTGCGTAAAACAATAAGGGTGCATTTAGCCTACCTAGCCTCGGCGTCGTGATCCCAGCATTCATCGCAAGTGTCCGCTGCTATCTTTAGGCATGAGGCTCTTATGGTACGATTCTAGACTCTGTGCGTAAAACAATAAGGGTGCATTTAGCCTACCTAGCCTCGGCGTCGTGATCCCAGCATTCATCGCATGTGCCCGCTGCTATCTTTAGGCATGAGGCTCTTACTGTGCGATTCTAGACTCTGTGAGGAAAACAATAAGGGTGCATTTAGCCTACCTAGCCTCGGCGTCGTGATCCCAGCATTCATCGCAAGTGTCCGCTGCTATCTTCAGAGCGCGCGCTTCGGGCACCGGGCCGGTGGGAAGTGGCGGCCGCGCCTTCTTGCGCGATACTAGACTCTGTGGGGGAAAGAATAAGGGTGGTTAGGTTTGGCACTAGGTCTGGGGCCTTTTTAGGCCCGGTTTCTGAATTGAGAATTTTACTAAGTAAATGCTTATGCGACAGAACGATACTTTCGTTCTGTCTCTGCAGATTTCTCACAAAAGAGCGTGACAGAACGATACTTAAGTATTTGCTTAGCGAATTTATCAATTCAGAAATCGGGCCAGTGTCGTTTAGTGTGATTCATACTTTTCCTCTGTGTTCAAACTTAATGACGGCTCGGAACATTGTACGATCCAATGCGCAAAACTCAAAATTCATAGACTAGAATTTTTGACAACTTGACAGACAACTTGACTTACGCGCAACTGCGGTCGCAGCTAACTTCATAGCCGTCATAAAGTTTTAAATCGAGCTGTAGAGAGTATGCAATGTTTCATCAATACTTTAAATGCCACCTACTAACAGGAAATTAGGATTGTAAAAACGCTAGGTGACCCTTAAAAGGTGGCGATTGAAATGTAGCATTAGACATGTACCATCCGTAGTAATAGAAGCAAGGCCGAAGGCCGAGTCCCGCGAAGAGCAAAGCTCGGAGCGGTGCAGACGCTCCCACCCAAAACAACAATTTGGTCGGAGTTTAGCCACCTAGTGAGTTATCGTAAACAAAATGGCCGCTTCTTTTTGACCCATCTGCATCTGCTGTAAGAGTGGGGTGCGGCGGCAGCCGGTGGTGGTGATAGGCTGTTTTAAGCGCGTATTTGGGACATTTGCCATTGAATTTCTCATTTTACTGCCTCTGAACGAGAGAAGGGCTATTTTAAGTGTTCATTTGGGACATTTGCCTTTGAATTGAAGCTATTGTTAGTAATTTAAGCGAGGCCGAACACCGAGCTTCGTTTAACGAGGCCGAAGGCCGAGTCCCGCGGAGAGCGAAGCTCGGAGTGAGCCAGACGCTCTCACCAAACAACCCAATATCCTGGAGTTCAGCTGCCTAGGAGTTATCTGAAACAAAATGGCGGATCCTACAAGACTCACTTGCATCTGCTGCAGTGTGGGGTGCGGCGGCAGCCGGTGGTGGTGGTAGGGCGGCACATAGGGCGGTACCGCCCCGTGTGCCCCGCCGCACCGCCACAGTAACTCCCACAGCACGAGGCCGAGCGCGAACACGTCGACGGCGCAGAGCGCTGCGCGCGCGCCGCTCAGGTCGAGCGCGCCCTCTAGCGCTCTCAGCTAGAGACAGGCTGTTTTAAGCGCGTATTTGGAACTTTTGCCATTGAATTTCTCATTTTACTGCCTCTGAACGAGAGAAGGGCTATTTTAAGTGTGCATTTGGGACATTTGCCTTTGGATTGAAGCTATTGTTAGTCATTTAAGCGAGGCCGAAGGCAGAGCCCCGTTTTACGAGGCTGAAGGCAGAGTCCCACGGAGAGCGAAGCTCGGAGCAGGCCAGACGCTCCCACCAAATAATAATATCCTGCGAGGCCGTGGAAAGCGGAATTAAGAGCCACCACTTAGTGAGAAACCTAAAACAAAATGGCCGCTTCTTTTTGACTCACCTGCATCTGCTGCAGAGTTGGGTGCGGCGGCAGCCGGTGGTGGTGGTAGGGCGGTACCGCCCCGTGTGCCCCGCCGCACCGCCACAGTAGCTCCCACAGCACGAGGCCGAGCGCGAACACGTCGACGGCGCAGAGCGCTGCGCGCGCGCCGCTCAGGTCGAGCGCGCCCTCTAGCGCTCTCAGCTAGAGACAGGCTGTTTTAAGCGCGTATTTGGAGTATTTAACATTTGCTATTGAATTTCTCATTTTACTGCCGCTGAACGAGAGAAGTTTGGGACGTTTGCCTTTGAATTGAAGCTATTGTTAGTAATTTAAGCGAGGCCGAACACCGAGCTTCGTTTAACGAGGCCGAAGGCCGAGTCCCGCGGAGAGCGAAGCTCGGAGTGAGCCAGACGCGCCCACCAAACAACCCAAAATCCTCAAGTTAAGACACCTATGAGTAATCTAAAACAAGATGGCGGATCCTACAAGACTCACTTGCATCTGCTGCAGTGTGGGGTGCGGCGGCAGCCGGTGGTGGTGATAGGGCGGCACATAGGGCGGCACCGCCCCGTGTGCCCCGCCGCACCGCCACAGTAGCTCCCACAGCACGAGGCCGAGCGCGAACACGTCGACGGCGCAGAGCGCTGCGCGCGCGCCGCTCAGGTCGAGCGCGCCCTCTAGCGCTCTCAGCTAGAGACAGGCTGTTTTAAGCGCGTATTTGGAACTTTTGCCATGGAATTTCTCATTTTACTGCCTCTGAACGAGAGAAGGGCTATTTTAAGTGTGCATTTGGGACATTTGCCTTTGGATTGAAGCTATTGTTAGTCATTTAAGCGAGGCCGAAGGCCGAGCCCCGTTTTACGAGGCTGAAGGCCGAGTCCCACGGAGAGCGAAGCTCGGAGCGGGCCAGACGCTCCCACCAAATAATAATATCCTGCGAGGCCGTGGAAAGCGGAATTAAGAGCCACCACCTAGTGAGGAACCTAAAACAAAATGGCCGCTTCTTTTTGACTCACCTGCATCTGCTGCAGTGTGGGGTGCGGCGGCAGCCGGTGGTGGTGGTAGGGCGGCACATAGGGCGGCACCGCCCCGTGTGCCCCGCCGCACCGCCACAGTAGCTCCCACAGCACGAGGCCGAGCGCGAACACGTCGACGGCGCAGAGCGCTCCGCGCGCGCCGCTCAGGTCGAGCGCGCCCTCTAGCGCTCTCAGCTAGAGACAGGCTGTTTTAAGCGCGTATTTGGAACTTTTGCCATTGAATTTCTCATTTTACTGCCTCTGAACGAGAGAAGGGCTATTTTGGGACATTTGCCTTTGGATTGAAGCTATTGTTCGTAATTTAAGCGAGGCCGAATACCGAGCTTCGTTTAACGAGGCCGAAGGCCGAGTCCCGCGGAGAGCGAAGCTCGGAGTGAGCCAGACGCTCTCACCAAACAACCCAATATTCTGGAGTTCAGCTGCCTAGGAGTTATCTGAAACAAAATGGCGGATCCTACAAGACTCACTTGCATCTGCTGCAGTGTGGGGTGCGGCGGCAGCCGGTGGTGGTGGTAGGGCGGCACATAGGGCGGTACCGCCCCGTGTGCCCCGCCGCACCGCCACAGTAACTCCCACAGCACGAGGCCGAGCGCGAACACGTCGACGGCGCAGAGCGCTGCGCGCGCGCCGCTCAGGTCGAGCGCGCCCTCTAGCGCTCTCAGCTAGAGACAGACTGTTTTAAGCGCGTATTTGGAACATTTGCCATTGAATTTCTCATTTTACTGCCTCTGAACGAGAGAAGGGCTATTTTAAGTGTTCATTTGGGACATTTGCCTTTGAATTGAAGCTATTGTTAGTCATTTAAGCGAGGCCGAACACCGAGCTTCGTTTAACGAGGCCGAAGGCCGAGTCCCGCGGAGAGCGAGGCTCGGAGTGAGCCAGACGCTCTCACCAAACAACCCAATATCCTGGAGTTCAGCTGCCTAGGAGTTATCTGAAACAAAATGGCGGATCCTACAAGACTCACTTGCATCTGCTGCAGTGTGGGGTGCGGCGGCAGCCGGTGGTGGTGGTAGGGCGGCACATAGGGCGGTACCGCCCCGTGTGCCCCGCCGCACCGCCACAGTAGCTCCCACAGCACGAGGCCGAGCGCGAACACGTCGACGGCGCAGAGCGCTGCGCGCGCGCCGCTCAGGTCGAGCGCGCCCTCTAGCGCCTCCGGAGCGAGGTAGCGGAGGGTTCCGGCCTAAGGGGTGTGAACAAAGGGTTTAGAATGCGTAAGGTTTAGGTTTACTTTAGCTGACTTATAATGATATTTTTCATAATAATATCAGCTGTTCCTTATAACAAAACATATGAGATTTGCTCGAATTTCTAGTTTTTTGTGCAGTAACAATGGTTTGTCGACCAGAAAAACAAATCGGCTTAATTGTTGTTTTTCTGTTGTTTAGAATAATGGAAATAATAGATAGTTTTTTATTATCGAAACAAAAACGCTGAACAACGATATCTCATAATATTTTCTTAGGTTTGGTTAATGTAAAAAGTTAATAAAACGAGTGTTAAATCCGTTAAAATCTGTGTTTAAATAACGGTATCTCAGTTTAGCTAAAAAATTAAGAAAATTTCGACGCTACTTTCGTTGAACCTTAAAGACAATGCACTGGTCTAGCATAAGATTCATCGCCCAAAATTGTAAAGAATGAGACAGAGACCCTACTCACCTCAGTAATGCTGGCCGGTTGGTTTCGTCTGGGACAGAGAGCCCACTCACCTCAGTAATGCTGGCCGGTTGGTTTCGTCTAACTGGCTGGGCCAGCCCCAGGTCAGCCAGACGCACGTTTCCGTTCAGAGATATAAGAACGTTGTTGCTGTTGACGTCTCGGTGGACCACGCACGGCTTTGTTGGCGCTGCGGAAGGTAAAAACCGAACCTTTATGGAGGCACTTTGACACGTTTGCATGTATAATGGAAGAAAAGTTCCGGTTTATTATAATTTTAGCAACTTTATTCGTCTTTACTGGTCTTTACATCTTCAGCTTCAACCTTCTCTTTTTTTCCATTTTAAATTGAAATCCATCTTCTTTCTCCCTCTCGCCCACACTTCATTTCACGCATCATCTTATATTCCGACAACGTTCCTTTCACATCCCTGTCGTTCATACTCCTTTCTTCCAATCCCACATGTATGTTTATTGCTATGTAAATCATCATCATTATATTTGAGAGTTATCTTCTTATTGGTGCAGCATTCTCCATGCACTTTCTAGAGCGTTGCTAGAACGTTGCCTAGAGCGTTGCTAGAGCGTTTCTAGAGCGGTGCTAGAGCCTTGCTAGAGCGTTGCTAGAGCATAGTAAACAATACTTACTGGCGGTGTGCAGATGCGCAAAGCCGAGGCCAGCTAGCCCATGTGCGTGATGCTAGAGCATTGCTAGAGAGTTGCTAGAGCGTTGCTAGAGAGTTGCTAGGGCGTTGCTAGAGCGTTGCTAGAGCTTTGTCAAGAGCGTTTCTAGAGCGTTGCTAGAGCGCTGTTAGAGCGATGCTAGAGCCTTGCTAGAGCGTTTCTAGAGCACAGTAAACAATACTCACTGGGGGTGTGCAGATGGGCCAAAGCCGAGGCCAGCCCATGTGCGAGGTGCGCGTACTGATGCCAGGTCACCGGCGCAGCCTCCAGCCGGGACCGGAGGGTTTGTGAACATAGCTCCAGCACTATGAGGTGCTCGCGGCCGCCGCCGGTTAGAGAGGGGCGGGTGTCGCTGCCTGCGGAATTGGAAGGAAAAAAAGTAAAGTAAAACATTGTTTATTTAAAGCCGCGTTTTCACAGTCCAATTTTGTACAACGAAGAGCTCCGTCCAAAAAAACCAAAGCTTCTGATTGGTCGGCCATTTTGTTTTATTTCCATCCAAGGCAATTTGCCGACTAGAGCTTCGTTTTAGTTGACGTTTTTTTGCCCATAGACAACATATCAGGACTCAGGAGAACCGAGCACAAGAAGCCGGCTCACTTGGACGGTGCTCTTCATAGAGTACTTTGTACTCTTCGTTGTAGTGTAATTTGACTGTGAAAACGCGGCTTAAGTTAGGAGCAATGTTTACGTCTGGCACAGGATCGTGAGAGGTGGCGTGAGCATGAAGAGACCTTTACTCAGCAACCTCTTCATGCGTGTTAACAAGCTCATTCTGTCACTCACTCACCGTAATATCGTAAGATCATTCATTCATTCGTTCACTCACTCACTCACCATAATATCGCAAGATGTTAGGGTGCGCCAGATAAGGCATAGCGTATATCGCCGCCTCTCGCTGCCAAGTTTTGTTTGACTCACTCACTGACTCATTCACTCACTCACTCACTCACCGTAATACCGCAAGATATTAGGGTGCGCCAGATGAGGCATCGCGTATATCGCAGCCTCTCGCTGCCAAGTGTTCGCATTGGAGTACAGTTTGACAGCGACCGGTGAAGTTCCGAGGCTGCCGCGCCAAACTGAACCGTATTTGCCTTGACCTGGGGACGATAATTGCATGGTTAGACACTGTGGCGGATTTTGGATTTTGGTTTGGGGGGGGCTTGAACCCAAGATTTTGGTTTGGGGCGGGCTAGAACACAATGAGTGTAGGTTTTCAAGATAAAAAAGTATACAAAATTTATTTTGATAGAGGGTCTCAGATGCTTTTGGGGGGAGCTTGAGCCCCTTAGACGTCGTCCCCCCCCCCCCCCCCCTAAATCCGCTACTGGTTAGACATTTAGACAAGGTAATATGTGTTTTTTTTTAGTAACATATTTTTTTGTTTCAAGCGTTATTAAAACTATTGTCCCTGAGTCGGGTGCCACTGACCAAAACAACACCCTGTATAAAAGGCGCTATCGATACGAAATTCTTGATATCTTTGATTTAACGTCCAAACTTGACGAGGGCGCCCTCTGTATTGCAAGACACCACATAGTACACACGACCGCACGTCAGACTGTACATTTTTGTTGTAAAATCGCCCGTAACGTAAGCGAGTAGAGTGCTCGCGTGTGAGGGTCGACGTGCTGTCGTGTGTAAGTTCACTGTCACAGGTGAAATGCTCATTGGAAATGATACGTTCAAGCTAAAATAGACCTTACCGATATGTTCAATAAGGGTCAGGTTGTCAACGCACAACAGCCCCGTCGCAAGCGCATCCGGTCCACTGCCCATCACGTCACCTGAAAAAAAAACAATATTTTGTTTAACACAAACGGCGATCTTATCGCGAATAGCGATCTCTTCCAGACAACAAAGATTGACAGGAACCAAATAAAATGGTTAAGGAGGCGATAAGGGATTCCCATACAAATGTTTTTTTTTCCAAATGTAGTGTGATTTGTCGTGCCATATGGTGCAAATTGCATTCGTTGCGCTGTAGTAGTATCTTCCGCCATTTTTCAAGGGCGTGCAATGAAAACGGATTTTTTTTTACAACTTTGAATGTCTCACTTTTCTCCATTCTCTCTCTCTCTCTCGGTTCGCCATTTTTGTATCTATGCTACGAACCTTATTAACGAAATTCACGGTAACTAAGATCTAATTATCTTTCTCCATTTTTAAAATGGGGATTCAATATGGCCGCCATTAAAGCGTCAAAAATGGCCGCAACTTATGTATTTACGGTTCGATCTTTATAGCCCAAGAATGGCGTTGAGATTGCTATTCCAGTAGGCCTAACATGGCTGCGGTAGTTTTTTAACGAGCGAGCGGAGCGAGAGAAGTTCTCTAAGTTTACTGGAACAATCCGGCGCTTGTATGTCTGGTTGTTTGTAACTGGGGTCGCGAGTTCACAGTTCGAGCGAAGTACTAGTACGAAGTACTTAGACCTTTGAAATTGTCACCTTTCTCAGTGTCCAGTCCGTCGCTGACCTCGCTCTTCCCCTCTTCAGGTTTAGTGCAATACATCCGCTTGCAAGCCACCGCTATGACCGAGACGGCGACCAGTGCTAGGAAGGCGGCCACCACTATGTTGGTATAGTTGGTCTTGGGCGGCTATTTCCAACTGAAGGACGCGGACGCGACGACGCGGGTTCCCTCACGATGTTTTCATTTACATTACCACAGTAGCCATACTTGACATTTCAATGGCGGCCATATTGGATCGCAAAAAAGTATTAAAATCTAAGTTACTATAAAAATATGTAAGATCGCAGCGTAAATACAGTGGCGGGCATATTTAGCATTGTAAAGGCGGCCATATTGGATCTCCATCTTGGAAATACAAAGTACTTATTACCTTTGAGTTTGACAATCCTGGGGAGTCTGGGGACCAATTCTGGAAAATTTGAACACGCATTTGAAGATGGATGGAGATCCAATATGGCCGCCATTGAAACGCCAAATATAGCCGCCACTTTTGTTTTTAACGCTGCGATCTTTATATAGGTATTGGCTCACCAAGTTGCTCGAAAAATGCTATTTGCATTGCGTGTTTTAAACGCCTTCTCAGCCAATAAAAACCGTTTTTTTCTTGGACCTTTGAAATTCTCACCTTTGGTATCTTTGAGTTTGACAAGCCTGACGCGCAGTTGAGGAAGGAAATGTTTTTCACCCTCGAGATTTCCTTCTACATTTGCGTGTTTGACAGTTACCTTTCTCAATGTCCAGTCCGTCGCTGACCTCGCCCTTTCCCTCCTCAGGTTTAGTGCAATACATCCGCTTGCAAGCCACCGCTATGACCGAGACGGCGACCAGTGCTAGGAAGGCGGCCACCACTATGTTGGTATAGTTGGTCTTTGGGGGCTTCGTCGCGATGGTGAGCTCGGCCTTCGGCGTTACCACCTCTTCTTGGAGCGACACTGGAACGAGAGACAAACAGAATTAGACACGACTGTGTTAGTTAGTGCCCGTAATATTACAAAAGACATATCACACGGCGGTGTCATGAAATATTACGCATTACAAAAAAGATGTAAAGCAGCAAATTTGGAGAAAATATACAATGACACATGGCATTTCAGGATATTTACTGTACTGCACTGTACTGAAATGAAGTCTGATGAATTGCGAACCGTCATGCTTCATATCATCTGGGGTAATGAAATGAATGAACTGTACTGAAGTGTGCTGAAATGCCGTGTGTCATATTATCATCTGGTTTAGTCTTGGGTGTAATACTGTAATGAAATGAATGAACTGTACTGCAATAAAGTGTGCTGAATTGTCATGTTTCATGACGTGTGCTGAATTGTCATGTGTCATGTTTGATCATGATTAATGTAATATCACGTGTCATGAAATAGTATATCATGACTTCTGTTTCGCGCATGTCTAAACGGTATCAATAATGTTGTATTTGCCCGCGACTTCGTCGGCGTGATTAATAAAAAGAAACCTTTATTTTTATTATTTTCCGCTATCGAAGACAGCGCGGACCAAGTCGCAGGAAAAGGCAAGTAATTTATACCCATCGTCTATGTTGCTTGGTTCGATAGGTGTCATGATCGGACGACGACTGCCAACATCCTGCGAGACAACGGATGTAAGGTCCCAACTGCAGTACTCACAATAGTCGTTGTTGCAATAGCTCTTGGTGCAGCAACAGAAGCGTGTGCTGGGTAGACGGGGCACCACGCGCCGGCACATGTCGCAGCCAGCGGGGCCTTGGTTGGACGACGACTGCCAACATCCTGCGAGACAACGGATGTAAGGTCCCAACTGCAGTACTCACAATAGTCGTTGTTGCAATAGCTCTTGGTGCAGCAACAGAAGCGTGTGCTGGGTAGACGGGGCACCACGCGCCGGCACATGTCGCAGCCAGCGGGGCCTTGGTTGGACGACGACTGCCAACATCCTGCGAGACAACGGAAAGAAAAACAATGTGTAAGTGAAAAATACTTTAGTGCCGAGAACACAATAAAAAACAAGTACGTAACAAAAATTTACAAAGGATGTAAGGACGCGACTGCAAGGTCGGCTGCTTGTCCAACGCACCGATCCGACACGACCCGATATACAGGGTGGATTTTTGAGACGGGGCAGTAAGGGCAGGAAAATGTATGGGGAAAGTTTTTGTAAATTTCTGACATTTCTAGTACTCAAACCTCAGTTAGCTCCAGAGTCTTTTGATCTCTGCATGAAAGAGGATAAATTTAATTGGCATAAAAAAAAATTGGTATTTTGGCATTTGGGATACGCAAAACGGACCTTGTCCCAGAACGGTGGCGGGGCCTGCATCGGGTTGGTGCCATAGCGTGTAGCAATACATCTGAGGTTCCGGGCAACGCTCCACCTGCACTACTTCACCAGAAGGCAGCGTCATGTTGGAAATGAGACCGGGAGTTTCTGCAAAATACAATGTCAAAAGCTTTTATGATTGTCTCTTTTTTAAAGATGAAATGGTTAGTTATAAATAATTTTATAAACATTATCTAATTATCTTACTATAGATTTTGAGCAGTTCTAATAACTAAGCATCCTTTTCTTTGAGACGAAGTAAGTAAGTAGCTCTTTATTGCACAATAGAAAACATTATGTGTGTGTGTGTGTGTATTCTGTTATGATGCGAAGTGTACGTGTGAAATTAAAGAAAAGTAACTAAAATAATAACTCACTGACAGTCTCTGCTACGACCATCTGCTGTGCATTACTATCATCATCGTACGACGGTGTCACACTCATCGCTACGCTGTGAATCTTGTACAGACAAGAGATGCCTTTAGTTGCTATCGCATCTACTTTCTTCTTCAAAATCTTATTCTTATCACTGAAAACACCAAACTTTGATTTCTCATCCTCTTTGCTTGACGTCTTTTCAACGGATCCTATGATATTTTCTTTTCCCGCATCACCAGAGAACTGATTCAAAATTGGAATGTCCGGTTTTTCAATGTAGTCGTTGAAATTTATACTTCTTTTTCCAATTACTCGTGGCTGGTCTTGTGTAAGTGGCCAGTTGGTTGAATCTAAAACATTGTCCCATCGGATTGTTCTTCTATGGTGGTATTTTGTGAAAGTTCTCACATAGTGGGGTGGCTTCACATGGTGGATACCGTTCTTGGAGTCCTGGTTCTCTTGCGGACGCGAAGTTAACACCTTCGCGGTAAAAATGAAAAGGAATAACACCAAGCATTTTACCACAGGAGTGACTCTGTGTGCTATTACACCTTCCATGACCACTTTTCCTGAGTTTTACGTAGTTTCCAGGTAGTTCCCACGTTGCATGTTGCGAGCTTTAAAGGAAATGAGGGTTATATGCATTAATTAGGCGGGATCCTAGCAACGCTGCAAACCACTGCAGATTTTATTGATTTTTCCACAACGCAAGTAGCGTGGACGTAAAGGTGTATTTTTCGGTAACGGAGGCACTATTACTGTTTTAAATGGGTCTCCATAGCATTTCCGGCGTTTCTAATAGGCAAATATGTTAATTTGCACACAGAAAGCGATGAATAAATCTTTAGAATAGAATGGCATTTCAAACTCGATTTGACGAGTGAAGGTTACTACTTACCGGCACGAATTAAGTATGCCAACCAAAAACACACGTTACCGAAATAACTTTGCACAACAATAACTGGAAGTTTTCTAGTTCGTAAAATTATAAAATTAAAATGCGATCAATACGTGTTGACAAACAGCAGCAGACATAGCACTGCGTTCCATTTCAGACATTCAGACATGAGACAGGCACGTTTTTGAAAATGATAAAGATATTGTTTAAAAAAAATTCAACGCACGTAGCCCCTTTTTAAATAATTTGAAGATTTCACTAAACTATGGATAAAACATTAATGCCAAAGATAAATAATAATTATGAACGATTGTTGCGGATCGAAGCGATGAAAAAAATAAAATATTTGAGTGCAATGAACCGCAAATGTCAAAGCGAATTTTCTTTGTTTAATTGTGTTGCTATTGTGATATAAATTCTTCCCTTTTGGTAGCTTAGTATTTTCTATAAAAAAATATATTAAACGGAAATTTATCATGTTCCAGTAAAATAGCTTAAAATTACAGGTCTAATAAAAAATATTGCAATATGTATGGGTCGCTATAAAGTTATAAAAAACTAAATAAGTTTCAGTAAGTATATAAAAACTTAATAAGCTAGCAACCCAAAATGGCCGTCAGTTTTTTCACATTTTGTCAAATTAGTCGTCGCGAGAACGTGATTTTCGTCTGCCGTTCCTAAAAAATGTAATAGAAAGCTCAATAGAAAACCCTCATTACTCCATTGCAACCGGCACATCTTCACCTAATCATACATTTCTTTCTTTCCTCCCAGAACTGCAAAATTAAGATGGACTTAGACGAGGATATCGAGCGCGCCCATTTCCGATCTGTAGTGGCGGCTTTTCGCGACTATAAGTAAGTATTTACTCCTCAAAGTCAATTAAAAACCTCTAAGAATGAGTTCTAAAGCCATTAAAAACCTCACCTTATTACTATTTCAAATATTAGGGTCATTTCGTCAGCATAGCAACAATCCTTTGTTAGGATGGTATCATCCGATCTATTAACCTATTTAGATATGACAATAAGCTTTGTTAACTTTGTTTACGTCCGTGCTACACGTGCGGAACTGTGACCCTAGTATCCTTGTGTCATTAGGTCTTTTTTAGCGTCGATTTCAAGGTTCTTTCTGGCTTCCTACGCTTCTATGGTAATGAATTGATACAGGTTATAAAGTAGGTGTTAGCATCTGACAATTTATGTAAATATGAAGAGACGGTACTTGTCACATTTTAATTTAATAATTTCGATAGTTGGCTAGGTTTCTGTCTAACAATTTTATATTTTTGTTTGTACATACGACAGCACGTCGACCCTTACACGCTAGAACTCTACTCGGTTACGTTACGGGCGACTTTACAACAAAAGTGTTCACTCTGACGTGCTGTCGTGTGTACCAATCATTGGTAATAATAGCATCACATAACATTACACACAAAATTTTCTAATAGTGCGTGGAAATAGTTTAGAGCTAATCGTTCTGTTTACCTTCTAATGAGGAGTAACAATGAGTGTGTTATTCCCGTGGAATGTTATACAAAAACATTCAAAGTGTTTTTAAAAGAGGTAATAGTATTACAACAGTCCCGAGTAATGGATTAAAGTGGACAAAGGCGTATGATGGTAGACCATGATACCAATATACGGTGTTGATTTGGTTAGTTACACTCACAGACATTAAAATGAAAAAACAATTTTAGTACATGTCCTGACACCTAGCATAGCTTGCTGCATAGTCATATAGATTTTTATTTTTGATATTTGTATTACTCATTCTTTTTTAACCTTTCAGGTCGCATACTCTCAAACGCATAACAAAGCGCGAGAAGATCATATCGAAACTCCCGGAGGCACACCAGCGTCGCCTGGACAAGTACCAATCCTACCTCAGCAAGTTTAGAAACTGCGTAGACACTAACAACAGCATTGTGGAGCTTATTATAAAGGACGTAGAGACGTTATTCGAGAATGTGGACCACTCCGCTGCACCTGAGACGAATGGGAATGGACCTGTGATCTTGAATTATGATGATACCGATTATGGGAATGGATTCGATGACGCGGAGAAGAAACCGCCTAAGATACAGCTGGATGTTGAGAAGGTGAGTTTTCATCATAGTTCATAGTTAATTTATTTGCGTCATAATGGTATTACATAGGTCTTACATAATAATTAAAGTATCACATTATGTACCCTGTAAGGGCATTGCAAATATTTGAGTAGATATTTGCTTTAGGTTGTAATAATAATTAATTTCAATAATAAAGCATTTATTAAAAATTTATTATATAAAATATTTGATAATTAGTTAGATTATAAATTAAATTATTTGCTGGGGTGTGAGATTGGGACCATTTTCACTTCAATGTCTTGTCTGTTATGAATTCTTCAAAAGAATAGTAATTTTTGCTAATCAGTAGCTCCTTTAGTCGACTTGCAAATCTTTTAGGCCTTTGGTCTAATTTTAGATTATCTGGGATTTTATTGCAAACTAGCTGACCCGGTGAACTTCGTATCATCTGAAATAGTTTGACTTTCCGCGTAAAAAATGGCGAATGGCGATTCAAATACAAAATGACCAATTTTTATTTCTTCCGTTTTTCAGCTAATCCTTTAACTTTTCCCATATTTCTTTGCTTTTAAACCTACCCTGAACTATGGTGAACTAAACAAAACAGTAAATATGCAAATCGGTCAAGCCGTTTCTTAGTTTTAGCGAGACTAATGCACGGCGATTCATTTTTATATATATAGATATTGATTGCTGAGACTTTTGGACCTTTTGTAAACATTTTTAAGCACCTTGATGGGCCCGCAAGTTTGTGTTTTGATCTTGAGTTGAAAGAAATTAAGTCCTTTTTTTGTTGGAAAAAATGTATATTTTTGTGTACGAAAAGCGCAGTTTCATAGATATACAGCGAGGGTAGTGGCAGAATTTTTAGTTGTGGAAAGTGTGGCTTGCGTCATCTGTTATGGCATGTTTTATACAGGGTGATAAAACACCGCCAACAGACCCGAAGTAGACACCCTACCTTACCTTTAAAACCCCAATATTAAGAGAAGTGTTATATATAAGTTTGAATACTTTGTGTCTCTGTCTGTGTGTGTCTGTCTGTGCACCGTAGCGCTTAAACGGGTGAACCGATTTGGATGTGGTTTTTATTATATAAAAGCAGGTTTTCTAGATAGTGTTCTTAAATATGTTTTATCAAAATCGGCTCAGCCATTTATGAGATATGCTAATTTTAAGGTAAAATGTCGGGGGTATTTTAAAAACAGCGCCGTTGCCCACCAACGCTCTAATTATTGTGTTTATGTACATCTACTACCTACTCTATCTTCACTTTTCCAGTCCATCTGAAGGTTGTCTGGAAGGGATCGCTCTTAGCGATAAGACCCCCGTCTGTACTATTAGGTTATTAAAATGCTTGTGAATAATTAATTTCTGGTGTACAATAAAGTGTTCTATATCTATCTATCTGTCTCAAGGTCCAGTCGGTGCTAAAGAACTTAGTTCGGGATTGGAGCGAGGTCGGTGCGGCGGAGCGCGAGCAGTGCTACAAGCCTATCATCGACGAGATACAGGAGCAGTTCCCCACTATAGAGAGGTGAGTTATACCCACAACTTTATCTTCCCAGTTGGAACTACAGGGTGCACTCTAAGACGATAGCGGAACTTTAAGTAGGCTGTCCACTGATCCCTACAAACAACTTGTACTAGGTGGCGAAAAAAATAAAGCGAAAAAAATATCAGCTGTTTCATACATTTGGCGCAGTACTGAGTCGACCTTTTGTATGGAACAGCTGATATTTTTTTCGCTCCATTTTTTTCGCCATCTGGTACAAGTTGTTTGTAGTGATCAGTAGACAGCCAACTAAAATTTTCGCTATCGACTTCGAGTGCACCCTGTAGATAACCTGCTATTAGGACAGGTGTAACGAGATGTGAATAAAATGATGTTGGGTAACTTATTAATGCAGCGTATACTTCGATAAAATAATCCAATTTAGTTAAACAAATGTGTGGGAATGTGGTTTTGGTGCGCCCGGAAAAGGAAGGAATGCCCGCTCAAGCGTGCCTGCCTGAACGTAGGCTCATAGTTTACATAAAAACAGCATCACAAATTCAGGCGCCTTAGTGCGATAGAGACAACAATACTATGCTAGTAAGAGACAGCTAATAATAGGTAACATAGGTAGGTAATAAGAGTGACTGTAAGTAACCCTCTGTAACACAGGATACAAGCTGGTTATCGGCGAAATAAATGAAATGAAATAAAATTTATTGTACAACCAGTGTCACAGTGATTAAATCCCTGGTTCCTGAAGAAGGGTAACCTGTGTTTCAGGAACCAGTGCCTTCCTTAAATTACACAAGATAGTACAATAATTAATTATTGACGTAAGAATACAAAAAACATGCAATTTTTTAAAGAAAGGTAAAATTTATAAAAACCACAATAAAATAAGTGTAGGCCCTCCTAGCCCTGCGGCAGAGCCTTGGGATCAGTTGCCTGTATTTTATTGTACATACTGCTAGGAGGGGATGTTAGAGGGTGTGTCAGTGGTGTAATGAGTACTGTGGTGAAATACAGGATCAGTTCCCCACCGGTGCTGGTGCTGGTCCCGGGCGCGGGTCTCTGTCGACTGGCATGTGAGATCGCCAAACTAAAATAAGATCCAAACCATGTTCCAGTGAGCCCTCGTCAGTAAGGGTTTGGTCCCGGGCGCGGGTCTCTGTCGACTGGCATGTGAGATCGCCAAACTATAATAAGTTCCAAACCATGTTCCAGTGAGCCCTCGTCAGTAAAGGTGCTGGTCCCGGGCGCGGGTCTCGGTCGACTGGCGTGGGAGATCGCCGCGCGCGGCTTCATGTGCCAAGGGAATGAGTTCTCGCTCTTCATGCTGTTCGCGAGCAACTTCATACTGAACAAGTGTCCGGAGGTACGTAATAGTACATTACTGCCGCGGTCTGTAATGGGTGCGTTGCTGGCTGGCGCGCTGTTGATGGCCGACAGAGCGCAGCGTAGCGAGCTTCAGGCCAACACAGTGCGGTCAGCGTTGCAGCCCTTATCTTATTAGTATGGGGCCAGGCTGAGAGCCCGGGACACTTCGACCCAGTGGGATCTTTTGTGCCACCCCCGTCCTTATTCCTGCTCAGGACGTGCAAAGACCGAGGTCATAAGCTTTAGAACGTCACCGAGGTTGAGGAACTTATATTCTTCCGGTCTAGGATATGCTACCCCGAGAAGACTCATGCGTTTACTTGCTAGAGCATCGCAGTCACACAGAACGTGTTCCATGGACTCTGGCGCCTCTTTACAAGCCCTGCAGTGGGAGTCATTAGACAGCCCCATATTGAGTAGGTGTTTGTTGGTACCAAAGTGGCCCGTAAATGCCCCAACAATTAGTCGGAGCAGCCCTTGATGGACAGCTGGAATGGAGGCCGAGACCGAAGGTCGAGGCCTTTATAGCGCGGACAGCAAGGGCTGCAATGATGACCAAACTTGAAGGCCGAGAGCGTAGTCAAGCTAAGCTCGAGGTCATCATAGCGTAGCCAGCAGCGCACTCATTGCAGACCAAGGCTTGTGTTGCTTCACTCAAACAACACGAACTCGTAATTTAAATAAATAGCTTTGCTTACCTTCTGTCGAATTTCCATTCCGCAAACTTTCATAGGAAAGCTAGTATTTTCCTTTGACTTCGGTGGAAAAAAATTCCAATAACTAATTTCGCTTCCTTTCACTGAAATATGTTTATTATATTTTTTGCTTCAGTATTGTGTAAATAATCACCCTGAGTCGGGTATCACTTCACAAAACAACACCTTGTATTTGTGTAACTGTTTTCGTCGTACATACTACAAATTAATGTTACAAGAGGCAAACTAAAATAGCTCAGTTTAGCATCAAAATATAAAAAGCCACGCTCCTGTCGTCTAACCTTGGCAATCTTGCGTCCAATCTTGCGCTACCCAAGCCACTATCTCCACTGGTAGAAAATGCTACTTAGCATTAAGTTCGCCTTTGTACACTATTTATTTAAGTATGTGCAATGAATAATTTAATAATAATAATAACCTTAAAGCGCCAATTTTCCTTTCCCCAGGTGAACAGATACAAGGTCCACCCGTGGCTGCACCAGTATGTGAACAACATCACCTGCGACCATCAGCTGGTCAGCGCCAGGATCCCTGACGTGCTACCCTCCACGGGCGACACGCACCTGTCTATGGTCGCCGGAGACTTCTTGAAGGTAACTACAGTTCACTGTTCACGAGACACAGCCTGGTGACAGACGGACAGACAGACACACAGATGGACAGACAGACAGACAGATGGATAGACGGTCAGACAGACAGACAGTTAGACAGACAGACAGACAGTTAGACAGACAGACAGACGGACAGACCGACAGACAGACAGACAGTAGACAGACAGACAAACGGACAGACATACAGACAGTTAGACAGACAGACAAACGGACAGACAGACAGACAGACAGTTAGACAGACAAACAGACGGACAGAAAGACGGACAGACCGACAGACAGACAGACAGACCACCCGTGGCTGCACCAGTATGTGAAAAACTTCTTAAAGGTAACTACAAAGAGCTATGGCGCGAGCCATGCTAGGCTCACTCCTTGATCGTTTGCGCAACGTCGACATTCGGCAAGCGAAGCGAGCGAAGTTCTCCGAGTTTACATGAACAATCCGGCGTTTGTATGTACTACTTGTAACTTGAGTAAATTTAATCTGATCGTCATGAAATTTGGTAGGCGGTTAAATGAGGCAAAGATATTTTTTAGGTTCGAACTTGAGCCAAATCGGTCGAGGGGTTGCCGAGCTATAGGGTCGCGAGTTCACAGTTCGGGTTGAACCACTAGTAAGATAAGATACTAAGCACCAAATTGTTTCCTTCACAGGTGTACACAGAAGCCAACGAATGGAACTGTGTGGCGACGTGTTTCTTCATAGACTGTGCGCCCAACGTCATAGAGTTTATTGAGAGCATCTACCACATACTGCAACCGGGCGGCATCTGGGTCAACTTGGGTCCACTGCTGTACCACTATAGGTGAGACTGAGGTCTGAAGCTGAAAAACAGCTTCGGGTTTTCAGTTAGTCAGTTTTCCTCGCCTTTTTTTTCTTCCAATGCACTAGAAGGACGCTTGTCAAAAAAATTTTACTGTAAACCGATAAAAAGATAATGGAAAACCATAAGCAAAAACTTACTAACAAAAAAGTTCCGATACCGGGAATACTTTGAATGCCCTTCGTAGTTTTGGTATAAAACTATCTTAAACCACCACATACTACAAACGGGCGGTATCTGGTTAAACCTTGGTCCACTTTTGTACCACTATAGATGAGTCTGGGGTTTAATGGTTTAACTTCAACATCTATGACGATCCCTTTCGAAGATGCCCATCACAATGCCTTTTATTTGACATCTGAAAGCCGAGTCTACTGGTTTAATGGTTTAACTTCAACATCTATGATGATCCCTTTCGAAGATGCCCATCACAATGCCTTTTATTTGACATCTAAAAGCCGAGTCTACTGGTTTAATGGTTTAACTTCAACATCTATGATGATCCCTTTCGAAGATGCCCATCACAATGCCTTTTATTTGACATCTAAAAGCCGAGTCTACTGGTTTAATGGTTTAACTTCAACATCTATGATGATCCCTTTCGAAGATGCCCATCACAATGCCTTTTATTTGACATCTAAAAGCCGAGTCTACTGGTTTAATGGTTTAACTTCAACATCTATGATGATCCCTTTCGAAGATGCCCATCACAATGCCTTTTATTTGACATCTAAAAGCCGAGTCTACTGGTTTAATGGTTTAACTTCAACATCTATGATGATCCCTTTCGAAGATGCCCATCACAATGCCTTTTATTTGACATCTAAAAGCCGAGTCTACTGGTTTAATGGTTTAACTTCAACATCTACCTATGATGATCCCTTTCGAAGATGCCCATCACAATGCCTTTTATTTGACATCTGAAAGCCGAGTCTACTGGAACAATCCGGCGCTTGTATGTATGAATGTTCGTTCGACGATATTTTAAGTACTTAAATATAGTCGGATCGTCACGAAATTTGGTAGGCGGGTAAATTAAATTAAAATATTTTTTAATCATGTTCGAACATGAGCTAAATCGGTCGAGGGGTTGCCGAGATATGGGGCTGTAAAGTTTACATGCAATGCGCGCGCGCCTACGCGAATGGTGTTAGCAAAAAGTTACACATCACGCGAGTTCACAGTTCGGGGTGAACCACTAGTTAAAATTTATCACAGTCTACTATGTGAAGCG
Organism: Zelleria hepariella; assembly: GCA_949319315.1. NCBI lineage: Eukaryota > Metazoa > Arthropoda > Insecta > Lepidoptera > Yponomeutidae > Zelleria > Zelleria hepariella. The sequence goes on along the minus strand of OX439385.1, from coordinate 2,955,989 downwards.
CTCACGGCCTAGTTGGACTAGCCATTCTTAATCGATTGGCAACACCGAACTAAATCCCATAGAATCCGCATTACGTATAAAATCACAATAAAAACTTGTCCCCACAGAAACAAAAGATATCAGCAATAGAACAATACGAAACATCATTTCGACCATACGTCTAATATTCGAATGTCAACCTTATTGCATTAGTGTACAGTTTTACTTTAATTGCATGGACTACGAGCAAATAAGCTCCCAAAGGCAATTTGGGCATCAATTTTTCCAGACACATTTCAGAGTTCTATGTTGTATCTAGTTTTATCCTTGATTGAAGATTGGCAAAGTCAAGCAACATCGGGCGCGGTCAGTCCATGGATGGGTGACCGCTAATGGCAATCCAGTGGGCGCTTTCGTGCTTCGGAAGGCACGTTAAGAGGGCGTTAGAGCGCCATTTTCCCAAACAAACGTAGTTCCGGTTTAATTTCTAAACTACAGGCTGGATTTTGCTGAAACTTGGTTTATATCAGTAGATGACCAATATGGAGGTTTGCAAATGGTTTTTCTATTTTAAAAAATTGCCGGAAAGAAATTAGAGCGATGCGTTTTTCGCGCCGAAAAGGGGGTTACTTTCAGCTGTTATTTACTTACATTATAACACTGTCTATTTAATTGTAGTCTAACTACCTCGGGAATATCAATAATGTGTTGTACTTGTCAGAAAAAAAAAAAGATGTTTGAAATACCTAATAAAATGTAGAAATGGCAGCTGAACTACGAAAGATTTTGGGAAAATAGATCTATTACATTACAACTACAACTAGATACTCGCGAAAGGACACGAACACACGTAGACTCATACATCCGCATTGCATCTCACTTTTCCCGCGCTCCGTCTCGCTCTGGTAGAAACAGCTATAGAAAACAGTGCTCACGCGCTTGGCCGTCGCTGAGTTCCCACGGTCCTGAAGAAGAAGAAAGAAAGAAAGAAAAGACATTTATTACACACAAACCCACCTTAAATTTAGAAAAAAAAATAAAAAATACTTATTAAAATAGACGTAACTAAAAAGAAACACAAAAACAAAATATAACGTACTAAACAAAAAAATAAAACAAGAAAATTCCTCAGGTAATGTCGCGGTGTCTTGCAGTGCAAAGGGCACTAACTCAGCATTGTGCTGAGGGTGGGAGCCCTCAGCGCTGATTTTCAGTTAGTGCCAGTAGTGATCGCGCGTGCCACAAATTGCTGTGAAGCGGCCTCTTAAGCCGTTGATCCCGGTTGTTGTTGATTAATAACAATCGTTAAGCCATGTCAGAGGCCCTTTGGGCGGCCTAAAATCTTCGCCACGACAGTTACCGACTTCTTCAAGTGATCATGATGGGCAGGTTTGAGGGGAAGAGGCGTGCTGGTAGGAGAAGAAAGTCGTGGCTCAGAATCATCAAGGAATGGACGGAGATAGCCAGCGTCGAACATCTATTTCGCTTGGCAAAGAACAGAAAAGCAGAAGAGCTGACGGCCAACCTCCATTAATGGAGAGGCACGCCAAGAAGAAGAAAATCTCTGACACCAGGGGTGGTTACTAACTCGTACGATTACCTAACTACCTACTAAGGCCTTTGCATCTACGTAATGAGATGATTTATACAGCGTCCAGTGGCACCTTCACTCACACTAGATAGGTGGAGATACCACTCGGCGCTGCAGTGCCTGGGACATTGTTTTTGATGGTGTAGGCTTGCCCAGCACCTTTACCAACCTGACAGGTTAGTCGGCCTAGCCCACAGGAAAGACAAGTCAATACGTGTGGAGCCAACTAAGCGGCGGGTTTCCTCACGATGTTTTCCTTTACAGTTAGCGAGTGGTATTGCTACTACAAATTCACAAAATATGTAGGTACGTAACTTTGAAATTAAACAAAGTCACCGCACTGGGAATCGAACCGGGGACCTCATGCTTCAGAGTCCACTGATCTACCCACTAGACCACCACCGCTAACCTAATTACCTACTGTGCTTTGAATTCGTATTTGTAAATCGTTTCAGTGATCTAACGGAGCTGGATAGCATAGAGCCGCCTTACGACATTCTACTCGACATCATCAAAGACGTCGGGTTCATCATTTTGGTAAGTGCTCGCCTATTAATCTTTTGTTAATTGTGAGCTGACGAGACGTACCGATGGCAGATGAACCAAGTCCATTGCGGAATGGCGACCCCGAGAGAGATCGGTTTGCAGACCACCAGCCAGAATATGGTCCGACGACATAGCCCAAGTTGCCGGAAAACCTGTCGCGTAATAGACGACCTTTACACAAGATAGAACAAAAGTATAAGAAACACGTTTGTTGTATGGAGACCCCCCCTATTTTTAGTATTTTTTTATTATCCACCATAATAACACATAATCTGTGAACATTTCAACTGGCTATCTAATACGGTTCCAAAGATACAGCCGTTTAAAATTAGGACAGACAGACAGTGTAGGCAGAGTAATAGGATCCCGTTTGGCACCCTTCGGGTATGTAACACTAAAAAGTACCTAATTGAAGAGGAAGTACCTAATGAGATGATTACACAGCGGCGTCCAGCGGCACCTTCACTCACACTAGATGGACAAGCAACAAGCGCAGCGTACTCATCCGCAACAGCCACTTGACTAATAACCAACTCTCTTTATCCAACAGAAAGAAAGGACCGGCGTGAAGACGAAATACGCACAGAATCCCAACTCGATGCTCCAACACGAGTATGACTCCGTGTTCTTCGTCTGTCAGAAACCTTCGCAGTAGCACGGTAGGACGGATCCGTCACAACCCGCGCCGGCGCCATGACACGGTTGCATCCCGCTATAGACCGCCGCCATCTTGTTTTATTTAGCACCAGTACGTGCAGCATGGTAAGCCCGAGATAGGCCCTTCTCTATGCAAAACTGTCAACTTGTCGGTCGGGCTCGAGTTGGCTCTACGCCAACATGGCGATGGAGACAAAAATACAACATTTTTATTAAAAAAGAAAAAAATGGCTATATCTACTTTCTGCTCGACATGACCCTAATCTATTGCCATCTCGAATCCCGCCTGCCATGCTCGCACAATAGACATGGCACGTCTGTCACTCGAGTTCGAGAGAGTGTCAAAACGACCATGCTAAGCATACAGGGGCTGAATTGTCTAACTTTTTAATCTATCGCGATCCCTTTCAATGGTATCGGGATCATGATCGTGATTGCTACTTTATTCGCGCGATGTATGTTATTAGGACACCAGGGGCCTTAGCCTGTAACACAATGGTGCCAAAATGGGCTCCCAGTTGACGGCTTCAATTACGATTTATTAATGCTGTCGGTCCTCTTAATGTTTTTGTAGTACAGCAAAGAATATTCTGATTCTAATTCTAGAGGATTAGTTCGCTGGTTGTAGGAGAAAAACGAGGAAACCCTGCTACTGGGACGCCATAAACACGCCATTGCGTTACAGGCTAAGGTCCAAGTTCTTGTTAACGTGCGACCACGCGAAGTTCGCATCGCTTGCTCGCGCGAAGATCGCGTAGTCGCGTTCTACTATGACAACGCCTCAGGGGAGCAAAAATAAAATATTAACAAACAAAACACAGTACATATTGCACCTTAACTAAAGTATTTTCAAATGGACATGGTCTGAAATAAGCTTGATACCTTCATAATAAAGTTGTAATGAGAACAATGTGTTAGAAAAAAAAACTGCAATGTTAAGCCGCGTTTAGACTACATGGAATGAAACATTTTCCATACAGGGTGCACTCTAAGTCGATAGCGGAACCTTAATTAGGCTGCCTACTCATCAAAACAAACAACTTGTACTAGGTGGCGACAAAAATGGAGCGAAAAAAATATCAACTGTTTCATACATTTGGCACAGTACTGAGTCGACCTTTTGAATGGAACAGCTGATATTTTTTTCACTCCATTTTTTTCGCCACCTCGTACAAGTTGTTTGTATTGATCAGTAGATAGCCCGCTTAAAGTTCCGCTATCGACTTAGAGTGCACCCTGTAGATATTTTAATGTGTTCGCAAGCACACTGCGTGCGAAACATGTGTCGAAAATGTTGCATGTTGTGTAGCACTGCACGTCATCCGTTCGCGGCTTCAGCCTCAAGGAATTTACCCAAAACATCTATGAAAATTGTTGCGAAGCATAATAATAACTGTTGAAGTTCAGTTTTACCCTTGACGCATTTTTCCAATACGGCCGCAATATGGCGCAATTTACAAAATTTAATATTTTACAAACTAAGACGCATTTTGTGTTTTTATTGAATAAAACAGCCTTACCTTTGAATAAACATTACAAAGTATTTAAAATCAAAGCATTCTATGCGAATTCAAAGAGAAATTAATTTCAAAACTTTTTCAATTTGATCGCAATAGCGTCAAGGGTAACCCCCCTCTACCCCTTTTTATACCACCACAATGAAAATGTTTTTATGTTTATAATGCACCCAAATGCTGTGTAGTGTAGGGTAGTGATGTTGAATCGAGAAAGAGAACTCAAAAATGTATTTATAATATTTATGTAAAAAGAAATAGTTTGCCGGTGAGTTAGCACGGGCTTGCATGGCGCTTGCGCGTTTCTTTGGCCGTCTGGCGAAACCTCACATACACATAAAGTTCCGCTACTTTGAATCCTTACTGGCCACCGAACTAAATCCCATAGAATCCGCATTACGTATAAACTCACAATAAAAACTTGTCCCCATAGAAACAAAAGATATCAGCAATAGAACAATACGAAACATCATTTCGACCATACGTCTAATATTAGAATGTCAACCTTATTGCATTAGTGTACAGTTTTACTTTAATTGCATGGACTACGAGCAAATAAGCTCCCAAAGGCAATTTAGGCATCTATTTTTCCAGACACATTTCAGAGTTCTATGTTGTATCTAGTTTTATCCTTGATCGAAGTTATTGGCCCATCCGATTGTGCTTCGGGTGACATTTCCACTTGCGTGAATGAAAGACGCAATCGGTCGCACAACTAGCGCCGCCAATGAAAACAAAATCATATCTTCTTTTTGGATGCGTTTTTTGCTAAAAACTTCATTAGAGTATCAACGCGAGGCTTAACTATTTTTAGAACCTAAGGTTTGGATTCCAGATCCTAGAAAAGCTGGAATCCAAACAAAAAATTGTTGAGCCTCGCGTTGAGATATTGCAGGAGTTTTTAGCAAAAAAACGCATCCAAAAAGAATATGTTTTTTTTTTCCATTGGCGGCGGTTGTTGTGCTGTATTGGTTGTGTTGTAATCAAAGTCTCGTCGTCTTCAATGGTGTGGTCTTTCGATAGTGATGATTCGATAGGCTTTGATGTCAAAGTTATCTCTCGTTTGGCTGTAGTTATATGTCTGCGATAAAAACATGATTGTTTGAAAAGAAAAACACATTGTATTATAATGATTATTTGGTTATTATATAGTTTATATTGTTGTAAACATGTAGTTTTGAGGGCAGCGAGTAAATTTAGTCTTTAACACTTCCGCATAAAGTTGACAATGTTGTTTTTTGTACAATATACACCGTGGAATTTTAGTGGTTTTAAAGCCGAAGGTATTTAGTTGCACTCGTAATTCTGAGCCAAATTCCAAAATTTGACTTCAAAACGAGCGAAAAAAAAAACACTTCCCAATACAAACGGCTATCGCCAATCGACACCATTTGTATGGAGAAGTGAATTTTTTTTTCGCGCGTTTTGGAATGAAATTTTGTAATTTGGCTCAGAATCACCAGTGCAACAAAATACCTTCGGCTTTAAAACCACTAAAATTGCACGGAGTATAACCTTTTGGATTTCTTACTTTGGAAACATAATTCTTATACAATATAGGATACTAGTAAAAGGTCCTGTCATATTTGGGAGCACCCTCAGTTATGGAAATAACTGTTTTATAGTTTTGGTTTGTAACATTCGTGATTTCTAAATCTGGTTAAAAATATGTATGTGTTGTGTTGATTACGGCGACTCCAAAGTATTGCAGAACATTTCTGTAACACCCTGTATAAAGCAGTACGCTTATTGTGGAAGTAGCTTAAGCAATGGAACAAAATGAGCTAAATTATTCTAGTTTTTACACCCTTACGTATAACCCGTGTCATTAAAGAAAACATTTAGGACGGAGTTAAAAACCTAGCGTTGTCTCGCTTTGACTGTATTAATTACAGCGAGAGGGCGAGTGTTTTGAAGTCCATCCTAAAAGTTTTCTTTAATGACACGGGTTATACGTATAGCGCTGTCAATTTGATGCAGATTACCATAAAATGTAAAGCTGCATAATCAAGCTTTACTATTGAGATTTCCAATAATGTGATATGCAAAAATTGGTCTTCGCATACGAAAAAAAGTATTAGAAACTGAAAGATTGGGTTGATACGATTAGGTAGGTATGTGTTTGTATGTACCTTTTTTTATTTTTACTTTTTACACACAAAAAGCGTGGTATGAGCAAACTGGCCAGTATTAGTATTTTTTCCACTTTGACACTTGAATTTTTACTCTAGCTTTTTTTATCAATCCAACTGATATAACCATGGCTAAAAAAATACCTTTGGTGTAACAACTTTACTTCGCGGAAAAAAATCAACTGTGTCGCAACAACGTGGGAAGAAAATGCCATGTTTGCTTGCACCGCGCAAGGATATACATAGCTATAGTAATATAAAATATCTCGAGTAAAGACTGTACCTAGTTATATTTTGTTAAGATAAAACAGAGATTGAATATATAGTCAAGTATTGGTTATACGCTGCCTCGTTTGATTTTGCTTTACCTCCAACCTACTAATAGGCCTCTGCTTCTATAACCCGTGTCATTAAAGAAAACATTTAGGATGAACTTCAAAACACTCGCCCTCTCGCTCTAATTAATACAGTCAAAGCGAGACAACGCTAGGTTTTTAACTCCATCCTAAATGTTTTCTTTAATGACACGGGTTACGTAATGTGATGATTTATACAGCGTCCAGTGAACTCCAGTGGCACCTTCACTCACTCACTACTGGGTGCACTGAACTTTAAGTACCTACCTAGGCTGTCTACTGATCAATACAAACAACTTGTACTAGGTGGCGAAAAAAATTACAGCTATTCCATACAAAAGGTCAACTCAGTACTGCACCAAATGTATGAAACCGTAGATTTTTTTTTGCTCTATTTTTTTCGGTTGTTTGTATTGATCAGTAGACAGCCTACTTAAAGTTCCGCTATCGAGAGTGCATCCTGTAGATAGGTGAAGGGCCGGACGGACGCATCAGTGCCTGGGATATTGTTTTGTATGGAGAAAACCCGGTTTTGTACTCCTACTGGGAACCTAACAGATTTAACCCCTGCTTGATAAGTCTCTATCTATGCCTTGAACACGCGATCAAAAAATCTCAGCCCAGACCTTTTATTCTTGGCAAATCCCGAACCTACTCAATCTACATAAAATTATATGTTTCAGAAATATACGCAGTCAATCCTGACGCAATATTGATCAGATGCGTCAAGTCAAGAGTAGAGGCTGTGGTAGAGGCGAACGGTAAAATGGTTTCGGAACGCAATTTAGAAAAACAAAAACTGTCATATGTTTAGTTTGTCAAGTCTGTGAAACAAAATAATCTGTGAACAGGGTGACCAGATTAGGCGAATTGTCGCCATTTAGGCTACCTCAGGGGGTGAAACGGCGACCATAAAATGCGATCGGCGACCAGTAGCCATTTAGGCTAACTTAAAAAATGGGAACAGGCGATTTAGGCTATCTCAGGATTATTTCGCATTTATTTAGGCGATTTAGGCTATTATCGCAAATTAATTGAACCATTCCTTGATTATTCCTTAAAATGCTGGTAACGAAACGTAATATGCACGTGGAAAGGAGACTGATGGTGACGGAGATCTTTTGCGGGAAGTTATTATTTTAGTTTGAGACCAAATAAAAAAAACAAATGTAAATTATCAGATTTAAAAAAATTTTTTTTTGCTCTACACGATTTTTTTTTTGTTTTTATTATTATTTTGGGCTAAATTTAGGCTTCTAGGCTCAAAAAGTTGGGCGATTTAGGCTAAATATTCGAGAAAAAAAATTAGGCGATTTAGGCTACTCGGAAGACAAAATTAGGCGAATCGAGTTAGCTAAAATCTGGTCACCCTGTCTGTGAATTAATTGTGCGCCAAAAAATGTTGTTTTGTTTGCGTGTCTGCAGTGTTTTTTACTATTTCTAGCTATTTTTACTTCAATAAAACACCAGTCGTACACGAGTTAATTGCAATTATGTGCCAAAAAACCCCTAAAACTTCGTCTGTCCATGGGAGAACATGAAAAATTACCGGTAACATAACCTCAACAAGGTAGAAAAATGACCGAAACCGCTTGTTATATTCTCGATAACGGGGCCTACACGGCGAAGGTGGGTTTCTCATCGATGAAGCCAAAGGTCGTACCGAACTGCATCATGAAAGCGAAGTCGGAGAGACGTCGTCCATTCATCGGTTCCCAAATAGACGAATGCAGAGATGCTTCCGGACTATTCTATATCCTGCCGTTCCAAAAAGGCTTCCTTACTAACTGGGACACTCAAAAGACCGTATGGGACTACATGTTCAGCAAAGAATGCTGCCCAGTCAACTTTAACGAGACCCCGTTGATTGTAACTGAACCCTTGTTCAACTTTGCTTCCATACAGGAAGCTATGACTGAAATCTTCTTTGAAGAGTACGAATGCCAGTCCTTATTAAGGATTAACCCGACAGATTTAGCAGAGTACGGCTACAGGAAAGCTCACAACAATGAGTGTACTGTTGTGGTTGATTCCGGGTACAGTTACACATACATAGTACCCTATATCAAAGGAAAGAAGTACAGGGAAGGTATATTTCATTAGATATATTTCTAAAATCTTTATATCAGCCTAAATAACCTTATTTTTACAATTCATGCTCAGCATAATGACTAGATATTATCCTGTCTCCTAACGGAGCCCTCCCCCTAAAAAAGAAATATGTTTGCTTGCACCAAGTTACTAGTGGTCCGCCCCGAACTGTGAACTCGCGACCCCATATCAGCAATCCCTTGACATATTTGGCTCATATTCGAACTTAAAAATTATGTTTGCCTCATTTACCCGCCTACCAAATTTTATGACAATCTCACTAAAACTCAAGTTATCGTCGAACGAACATTCATACATACAAATGCCGGATTGTTCAAGTAGACTCGGAGTACTTCTCTCGCTTCGCTTGCTCGTTCAATAAAGGCACCAAAGACCCTTGGTGGTTATCTTAAGATCAAATAATCTAATAATTTATTTAGTGCTCAATAATTCATTTCTGTTAAATTAAATACCGTGTAAATATGTTCATAGTTAGTATTAATTTGCATGTTAGCATATAATGCACTATTTGTACGCCCTCTGGCAAAACATAGAGCTCAATCTATTTTATGACCATCTTGTTTCCAATCACCTATGTTTAACAAATAAACTATTCTTATTCTTATTCTTATTCTAAAAACCTGGCCATAATGTTACAGGTATACGGCGCATAGATATCGGTGGGAAAGTGATGACAAATCACCTGAAGGAGATATTGTCGTACAGACAGTTGAACGTGATGGACGAGACGTACGTGATCAACCAGGTCAAGGAGGATTCCTGCTTCGTTTCCCAAGACTTCATGGGGGATATGGAGATTGCTAAAAAGAAAGGTATATAATTTAAACACAGATTTTAACGGATTTAACACTCGTTTTATTAACTTTTTACATTTTCCCAACGTTTCGAGACCTTTGCAGGGCTCGTGGTCGCGGTAGACTGAGGTGACAGCTGTCTTGTATGTCATTTGTTGATTGAAACTACCCTCGGTTATGAACATAATTAGACATTGACTACCCCCGTTACGGATACAAATTAAAAAGTAAAAAAGTACTTTTAATAAAACGAGTGTTAAATCCGTTAAAATCTGTGTTTAAATTATGTATAGTGCTCGTGCAAACCTAAGAAAATATTAAGAAAGGTATATTTAACTAATGTCTTAGGATGTGAGGAGATGGTGGTCTTAGGCCTTTGCATCTATGTAATGAGATGATTTATACAGCGACCAGTGGCACCTTCACTCACACTAGATGGGTGAAGAGATCGCTCGGCGCTGCAGTGCCTGGGACATTGTTTTAGATGGAGTAGGCTTGCCCAGTACCTATACTATCCTGACAGCTTTGTCGGCCTAGCCCACAGGAAAGACAAGGTCTACTTAAAACTAATTTACTAGTAATTCCACCTGTTTGAAAAACACATTTATTATTCGTATTTTTTTATCTCGCAAATCTACTAGTCTGTGGTCATGTAACAATGTCGTATCCTATATTGCAGGGCCAGAAAACACAATAATAAAAGACTACGTCCTACCCGACTACACATCCATCCGTCGAGGGTATCTTCGAGACATTCTCAAGCCTGACGAAGATCTTGATCAGCAAACTCTGCGGCTCAACAACGAACGCTTTTCTATACCAGAGCTCCTATTTCACCCATCAGACGTTGGCATCCCTCAGATGGGCATACCCGAAGCTATAATGAACTCAGTAGAGGCATGCCCAGAAGAAAACATGGAATCGTTGCTAGAAAATGTTCTTTTATATGGAGGCAATGCCCTATTACCTGGATTTAGAGACAGAGTATTCAACGAAGTGCGTGCATTAGCTTTAGATCACTATGATTTGAATGTAACGTTAGCGAAAGACCCGGTAACTTGTGCGTGGGAGGGTGGAAAAGTGATGTTTAGGGATCCAGACTTTTATTCCTTCTGTGTAACGAAGGAAGAGTATGAGGAGGAAGGGAAGGCGCTGACGTTTGAACGGTTCGATATTTAGCGGCGAAAGCGAGCAAGGCGGTCTTCTGAGTAGACTTTGCTCGGTAAACATGAAAGGAAAAACCGACTGAAGGAAGGTTTTGGATAGTGTTTTAGTTGTAAGCTAAACAATGTGCTGACTTTTGTAAAGTGCGCGTGGCATGTTTATTTTGAAGATATAAAGGAATTATTTTAAGCAATGTCTTTGTTTCATTTCATCTTCATTTTCATTCAATACTTTCTATGCACTTCAGCTGACGGAGCCATCTGGTGGTTGGTGTGCAAAACTAGAAGTAATGCTACTCGACGCTAGATGGCGTTGTTGTAGTAGAGCCATCTGTTGTCCATATTTATGAACTAAAAAGTAATACTACTCAACGCAAGATGGCGTTTCTTAAACTTCCTGTAATTTGACGCTAGGTGGCAGTAGTGTATTTTTGTGCCATGGCAACACTGATTTGACAAACGTCAAACGAGAAAAAAAACAAAAGTTCTTCTTTTGTTTTCTCGAATGTCTATTTCAGAAAATATTTTTAAATCTGGTTGAATCCTGTGAATGTGTCGTGATTTTTAGCTAAAAAATGGCTATGTTCCCAGGTTCAGTAGCCTTTGATGAGTATGGGCGTCCATTTATCATTTTACGTGACCAGGATAGGCAGAAACGGCTCACCGGTACCGATGCCTTGAAGGTAATATTTTCGTCTTATATTTATCATAACCGCTTCATCAACGCATTATATTATATTTATTCCACCGTCATCGTTCACGAGTCCTTCTATCATCGATGGAAAACCTATATTTAATTACTTTTTCTGCAATAACCTGCAATATAAACATTTCAATAAAATCGTCGAATATCACCTCCGAAACTATTATTCATGAATGAAGATAAGCACTAATTCATAGTTTTCGTCTGTCCCAAGCATTCTACACTTTCAAATTGTAGAAAAATGCAGAAAATCCGTGATTTGAAGGTTTTACAAAAACAGGTGTTTTGTCTATGAGTCACATGATGCATCTTGTGCTGAACAAAACTAACCTTTATCTCTTCAAATTTACAAACCGCTTGAAAGTCTTCAGTTTTGAATTTATAGAGTCTGCCTATTTTTATATTCTAAGAATACAAGGGAGGTTCATGTCCAAGAATTACCCGAGGGAGGATTATTTTATTTTAAATTTGGTTATTACATTATACTGCTGTATTTCCTGTAATATTAGTAACTTGGGAGATAGCTACTTGAGACAGTAGTACACATGTAAATAACTCACAAGTATTTTTGTCCTAAAATTTGTTTCTTGTCATACAGCACCAACCTAGTAGTTTACTTTTTTGTTTTGATTTTGATTATTATAACCTGGATGGTGTTGGGACTTTTTGACCAATTGGGTGAAAGTAAACAGCTACATTAACCTACAACAAACCCTGGTATTTCCAGTTAATAAATAGTTCAATGAGCCGAGCTGCTTTCATTTCAGCACAAATTCACAAAGCATTTCATAGAATGCGCCTACAGGCGTGGCCGTAGAGGCCAGAATATTTCGCTTAGCACAGATTGACAACCATATTCCAGTTCGTCTATGGCCACGCTTGTAGGACCATCTATGAAATGCTTTGTGAATTTGTGGTGAAAACGGCTCATTGCATTTAAATATAATTTTTAGACTTCAGAAATATGTTAAAAGGATTAAGTTGAACCCCATATCAGTTGGGTGTCTCTTGGCATTGGCATGAACCTACCCCTCATGCACCAAGAAGATCAAACTACTATGAGAGACTGACTGACTTACTGACTTAAATCCTGCTATCCCTCAGGAGGGACATAGGGCTCGCCGAAGTTTTCTCCACTTGGGGCGATTCACTTTTTGGTCGATTTCTCCACTTGGGAATGCTTAAAATACCATGGTACATTTCGAACAAATTTATATGGGATACCAAGCTACCAACAGTGGACTCAGAAATCCAAGAACACAGCAAACGCTACGCTTGAAACAGCACCCAAATGAACTGGCTGCTTGCCTTGTCACAGACAGAGCCCAGGGCTACCAACGCCTACGCAGAAAATACATACTGGACCTGTCCAATAAAATATAACTAAGTTCGAACAGAAATAAGAAAGAAGAAGGATGAAGTTCGATGGAACTCACTCTGCCGGAAAAACTAAGCACTAACATACCTACTATAAAATAAATCTGAGTTGCTTTTTGTAGTCCTATAACTACAGATCGCAATGTTGCAAAAAAAAAACAAGATCATTAAAAAAAAAACTTTGGGACGATCTTGCGCAGTTGGTTTGAGGTCATTTCAGTCCAGACCGACCTTCCGTGCTTCACTGGTAACTTTGATAGGTTCCATACTAAAACTTTGGATGCTTTTTCTTCTCACAGTCGCACATCTCAGCGGCCCGCCAGATCGCGGGCATCCTGCGGACGTCCCTCGGGCCCCGCGGCCTGGACAAGATGATGGTGTCCTCGGACGGAGAGGTGACGGTCACCAACGACGGAGCCACCATCCTCAAGCTGATGGATGTGGATCACGAGATCGGCAAGCTGATGGTGCAGCTGGCGCAGAGCCAGGATGACGAGATCGGCGATGGGACCACCGGTGTTGTGGTTTTGGCTGGTGAGTCAAGACTCTAGAGGATTCAGAGTCCAGCACTAGAGGATTATGTTTCAGCTTCCAGCAATAAATAAAGCAGAGTACATTATAAAAAAAAAACAAAATGAAAAAACCAAACAAATTTTAAACATTTATAATTTAAACATTTATAATAAGTTGAAAAAAATTTTATTACATATTTTTGCAATAAATCTTTCCCGCTATTCATCTTGGTGATAGCGATTTTTATAACCTACAACTAAAAACATAAGACTAGTCAGCAAAAACAGAAAAAACTAAAATTTTCAATGAAAATGTTCATTTTTTTGTATTTATACACTTTTAAAAATGATCTAACGAAACTACCACTACCTTGTCACACTACTAACTCAACGTTCCTACTCCATTCCAGGGGCTCTCCTGGAGCAGGCCTCCGTCCTGATCGACAAGGGCATCCACCCGATCCGCATCGCAGACGGCTTCGAGATGGCCGCGGCCGCTGCCCTCAAGCACCTGGACTCGATCTCTGACGCGTTCCCCGTGAACAAGGACACGAGGGAGAACCTGATCAAGGTTGCCATGACAACGCTCGGCAGCAAGGTGGTGGTCAAGTGCCACCGGCTGATGGCTGAGATGGCGGTTGATGTAAGTAGTTTTTTTCACTTACTCTATTTTTTTACTCCCGACCAAAAAAGAGCGGTGTTATAATATTTACCACTATGTCTGTGTGTGTGTGTCTGTCTGTGGCACCGGAGCTCTTAAACAGGTGAACCGAATTGGTTTTATTTGAAAGCCGGTTTTCTAGCGATTGCTCTTGTGAGATATGCTTATTTTATTTTAAGCTAAAATGTCGGGTCTAGCCCTAGCCTACAGAAAAGACAAGGTCAATACGTGCGGAGCCAAGTAATCCGCGGGTTTCCTCACGATGTATTGCTTGACGGTTACCGTTCGTTAGTCTGTATTTGAAGTAGCAATAAGGACCAAGTAATGAACGAGTATAATGGCCTAAAAGTCGTCATAAAACGAAAATCTTTTTAACCGTAAAACATTTTAACTAACCGCGTAGTTCGCGAATAGAACAAATTACCAGACTCCATAATCAGTGCAAATTCAGTGAACACTTTCAAAAACTCATGGCACAAACATATAAAAAATAAACAATTGCAGTGATATACACACATCAGCTTCAAGCTGCTAGTGTATAATTGAACGAGCGAGCGAAGTTCTCCCGAGTCTACTGGAACAATCCGGCGTTTGTATGAATGTATGAATGTTCGTTCGACGACGATAACTTGAGTAAATTTAGTCGGATCGTCATGAAATTTGGTAGGCAGGTAAATGAGGCCAAAATATTTTTTAAGTTCGAACATGAGTCAAATCGGTCGAGGGGTTGCTGAGATATGGGGTTGCGAGTTCATACTTCGGGGCGAACCACTTGTAAATAATAATAATAATAATCTTTTCCAGTCCATCCTCTCCGTAGCAGACTTGGAGAAGCGCGACGTGAACTTTGAGCTGATCAAGGTTGAGGGCAAGGTCGGCGGCCGCATGGAGGACTCGACCCTGGTCCGTGGTGTGGTCATCGACAAGACCATGAGCCACCCACAGATGCCCAAAGTTCTCAAGGTAAGCACATCCATCTCAAATGCTGTAACCGAGTCTGTTGCTGTGTGAAGGAAGGACAGAACTTCGCTAGCCAGAGCTTGAGCTAACTAAGGCCTTGCTAGAGCCTCTAAAGCGTTTAGAGCTCACTTTGGGGCCTCCCTAGAGGTCACTTTGGGGCCTTCCTAGAAGTCACTTCGGGGCCTTCCTAGAGGTCACTTTGGGGCTTTCCTAGAGGTCACTTCGGGGCCTTCCTAGAGGTCAATATGGGGCCTTCCTAGAGGTCAATTTGGGGCCTTCCTAGAGGTCACTTTGGGGCCTTCCTAGAGGAGACTTTGGGGCCTTTCTAGAGCTCACTTTGGGGCCTTCCTAGAGCTCACTTTGGGGCCTTCGTAGAGCTTACTTTGGGGCCTTCCTAAAGATCACTGGGGTCTCCCTAGAGCTGACTTTGGGGCCTTCCTAGAGGTCACTTTGGGGCCTTCCTGGAGGTCACTTTGGGGCCTTCCTAGAGGTCACTTTGGGGCCTTCCTAGAGGTCACTTTCGGGCCTTCCCAGAGGTCACTTTGGGGCCTCCCTGGAGCTCACTTTTGGGCCTTAGAGCCTCCCTAGAGCTCACTTTGGGGCCTTCCTAGAGCCTCCCTCGAAACCGATTCTAAAAATCCGTGCCGACCCCATCTCGAAAACCCCCTGGTCACCAACAACCAGCTGACCCTCACCCGTCTCTCCCCAGGACGTGAAGCTGGCCATCCTCACCTGTCCGTTCGAGCCGCCGAAGCCGAAGACCAAGCACAAGCTGCAGGTCGGCTCGGCCGAGCAGTACCGCGAGCTGAGGCAGTACGAGCACGAGAAGTTCATCGAGATGGTGCGACGCGTCAAGGTAAAAGATAGTTTTCCAACCACAGAGCAAAAAAGCGCGCCAACTAGGGGCTTAAGCCTGTAACGTAATGGCGTAGCGATGGCGTCCCTCGTTTTTCTCCTACGACCAGCGAACTAATCCTCTAGAGTCAGAATATTCTTTGCTGTGCAAAACAAAAACATTAAAAATCCCGAGAGCGTTAATAAATCTTAATTGGAGCCGTCAACTGGGAGCTAGGCACCATTGCGTTACAGACTCGGGCTCCAGATCAGCTACGATTGTATCGAGAAGGCAGCAGACCGCGAACAATTGGTAATTTTGGAAGAGACTATGCTGGACCATTGCTAATGATCATAAATTAATAATGATAACCATCGGGAACCGAGTGAATACGAGATTATTCCGAGAATACGAGCACGAGTTCATCGAGATGGTGCGACGTGTCAAGGTATGTCTATCTATCCAGCCCATAAATAAAGCCCACCGCTGGGCATAGGCCTCTTCCTTTTCACGCCAACCCCCTCGGTCTAACGCCAATCAAGGTAAAATACAATTTTTAAATGTTTTCGACCGCAGAGCAAACAAAGCGCACCAACCAGGGGCTTAAGTCTGTAACGTAATGGCGTAGCGATGGCGTCCCAATAGAAGGACAAAACCGGGGTTTCCTCGTTTTTCTCCTACGACCAGCGAACTAATCCTCTAGAGTCAGAATATTCTTTGCTGTACAACAAAAACATTAAAAATCCCGAGAGCATTAATAAATCTTAATTGAAGCCGTCAACTGGGAGCTCGGCACCATTGCGTTACAGACTCGGGCCCCAGATCAGCTACGATTGGATCGAGAAGGCAGCAGACCGCGAACAATTGGTAATTTTGGGAGAGACTACGCTGGACCATTGCTAATGATCATAAATTTTAACTTTTTTTGGGGCAGAGTAACACATGGGATCAGAAGAGGCTGGAAAGGTGGTAGAGAGTGGAGGGGTACGAAAGCGTGACGCGCAGGCTGCGCTGAAATGGAATAAATGCACACTTTAAAGAATAAGAAACATTCAGTAAATAAAAAGTGCTTTTCAAAAAGTTTTAGAACAAAAGTTGATGGAAATCACATTTAGAAGTGGACGTGTTTCAGTTAATTAACTTGTTTGTACTAAGACCGTTGATATTTAGCCACGGTCTTTTCTTATGGCCTTTCTTTCACCCAGTTAAACCTTCATCCACTCCTCAGGACGCGGGTGCGACTCTAGCCATCTGCCAGTGGGGCTTCGACGACGAGGCGAACCACCTTCTCTTGGCCGAGGGTCTGCCGGCGGTGCGCTGGGTGGGCGGGCCCGAGATGGAGCTGATAGCCATCGCCACCGGCGGCCGCATCGTGCCCCGATTCGAAGAGCTGACTCCAGAGAAGCTGGGAAGCTGCGGATTAGTTCGAGAGCTGAGTAAGTAGAGACATACTTGGCTTTGTAGCTAGGAAAACTTGCTAGACTGAACTCTGAAGGGATTTTCCTAGATGGAGTGCGTCCTATGACATCCCTAAAGCGCTTCCTAGGGCCTCCCTTGAGCGCTTCTTAGGGCCTTTCTAGAGTCTACCAAGATCTTATTTTAGCGTGTTCCTAGAGCTGAAGCAATCTTCAAGTCCGTCGGTCCGTTGTTGCGTGAAGGAAGGAAAAACTTTCGCTAGACAGAGCTTGGACTAACTAAGGCCTTCCTAGAGCCTCCCAAGAGCGCATCCTAAGGTCTTCCTAGATTCTCCCTAGAGCGCATCCTAGGATCTTCCTATATTCCCACTATGATTTTCGGGTATTTTTCACTGAATAATTTTATATATTTGTCAGCTTCAGTATCGTGTGAATAATCACCTCTTGAGTCGGATGTCACTTTACAAAACACGTGTATATCGTTTCTTCATTGACGCTTGTTATACTTGGTTTCGTGTTTATTTATACAGGGTGCACTGTAAGTCGATAGCGGAACTTTAAGTAGGCTGTCTACTGATCAATACAAACAACTTGTACTAGGTGGCGACAAAAATGAAGCAAAAAAAAATGTCTGCTGTTTCATACATTTGGCGCAGTACTGAGCCGACCTTTTGTATGGAACAGCTGATATTTTTTTCACTCGCCACCTAGTTCAAGTTGTTTGCATTGATCAGTAGTTAGCCTACTTAAAGTTTCGCTATCGACTTAGAGTGCATCCCTGTAGTTTGTTACTTTGTATAACCCTCCTTACCCCTGCATTTCCTCCCTTCCAGCCTTCGGCACGACCAAAGACGAGATGCTGGTGATAGAGCAGTGCAGCAACAGTCGCGCGGTAACGCTGCTCATGCGCGGAGGCAACCGTATGATAGTGGAGGAGGCCAAGCGGTCCGTACACGACGCGCTGTGCATCGTTCGCTCGCTAGTGCAGGTGAGATCATTCAGCTCTAGGTAGTTAAGGCTTTAATAGGCGCTAACTAGCGCCACCAATGATAAAAAAATCATGGCTTTTTTAATAACCCCCTTTTTGAAAAAGTTAAATAACAGAGTTTTTTATATTACTAATAGCAATTTTTAGAACCTACAACCTGCAATCTAGGAACAATAACCTAGGATACAATTTCGTTTATGCCAAAAACGGCCATTTCTGCCAAAAGTTAAATTGTAGCCTAGACTCCTGGGTCTCGGCTCTGATGGTTCTAAAAACTGCTATTAGTAGTATAGAAAACTCTGTTTATTTAACTTTTTCATAAAGGGGGTTATTAAAAAAGCCATGATTTTTTTATCATTGGTGGCGCTAGTTAGCGCCTATTAAAGCCTTAAGATGAAATACGTCGCCGCCAATGGAAAAAATCATATCTTTTTTTGGATGCGTTTTTAGCAAAAAACGCTCCTGCAATTTCTCAACGCGAGGATTAAGGCTCGGTATAAGGCTAACTATTACACTAGATGGCGCCCCATCGTCCGTAAGACGAGTTTCAATAAGGTTAGAAAATTCGCAAAGACAGTACTTGACTCGGTAGCTCAATTGGTAGAGCGCCTGCACGGAATGCAAGAAGGTTGCGGGTTCAAATCCTGTCCCGAGCGAATTTTTTAACCTTATAAAAAAACTTTATAAAGTTCCCTAGCACGGGTTAGTGCTTTAGAAAATACAAAAAGTAATTATCATTCTTAGTAGGTTATAAGTACTTATGAGGTCATCAAACAAGCTATGTCTTATTTCCTTACTCACTCGTCCGTTTGCTCCCCAGGACTCCCGCGTGGTTTACGGTGGGGGCGCGGCCGAGATCGCCTGCTCCATAGAGGTGGCGCGCGCCGCTGAGAAACTGTCTTCACTCGAACAGTATCCCTTCAGGGCCTTTGCAGATGCTCTGGAGGCCATCCCGCTTGCTCTGGCTGAGAACAGGTCAGTAGAAAGAGATGTAGAGAACGAACAGGTCGGTAAAAAATGTCTTCAGGAGAACTGTATCCCTTCAGGGCCTTTGCTGACGCTCTAGAAGCTATACCCTTAGCTCTAGCTGAGAACAGGTCAGTAGAAAGAGATATAGAGAGTGAACAGGTCAGTAGAAAGAGATATAGAGAGTGAACAAGTCTGTAGAAAGAGATATAGAGAACGAACAGGTCCGTAGAAAGAGATATAGATCGCCTGCTCCATAGAGGTGGCGCGCGCCGCTGAGAAACTGTCTTCACTTGAACAGTACCCCTTCAGGGCCTTTGCAGATGCTCTGGAGGCTATACCCTTAGCTCTGGCTGAGAACAGGTCAGTGGAAAGAGATATAGAGAGTGTACAAGTCTGTAGAAAGAGATATAGAGAACGAACAGGTCCGTAGAAAGAGATATAGATCGCCTGCTCCATAGAGGTGGCGCGCGCCGCTGAGAAACTGTCTTCACTCGAACAGTATCCCTTCAGGGCCTTAGCAGATGCTCTGGAGGCTATACCCTTAGCTCTGGCTGAGAACAGGTCAGTAGAAAGAGATATAGAGAGTGAACAAGTCTGTAGAAAGAGATATAGAGAACGAACAGGTCCGTAGAAAGATATATAGATCGCCTGCTCCATGGAGGTGGCGAGCGCCGCTGAGAAACTGTCTTCACTTGAATAGTATCACTTCAGGGCCTTTGCAGATGCTCTGGAGGCTATACCCTTAGCTCTGGCTGAGAACAGGTCAGTAGAAAGAGATATAGAGAGTGAACAAGTCTGTAGAAAGAGATATAGAGAACGAACAGGTCCGTAGAAAGATATATAGATCGCCTGCTCCATAGAGGTGGCGAGCGCCGCTGAGAAACTGTCTTCACTTAAACAGTACCCCTTCAGGGCCTTTGCAGATGCTCTGGAGGCTATACCCTTAGCTCTGGCTGAGAACAGGTCAGTGGAAAGAGATATAGAGAGTGTACAAGTCTGTAGAAAGAGATATAGAGAACGAACAGGTCCGTAGAAA
The DNA here is from genome assembly GCA_949319315.1 of Zelleria hepariella. Lineage (NCBI taxonomy): Eukaryota > Metazoa > Arthropoda > Insecta > Lepidoptera > Yponomeutidae > Zelleria > Zelleria hepariella. The sequence continues at coordinate 2,935,689 of OX439385.1, read as the reverse complement.
GAGATATAGATCGCCTGCTCCATAGAGGTGGCGCGCGCCGCTGAGAAACTGTCTTCACTCGAACAGTATCCCTTCAGGGCCTTAGCAGATGCTCTGGAGGCTATACCCTTAGCTCTGGCTGAGAACAGGTCAGTAGAAAAAGATATTGTATGTATTATACGTGTTAAAAGACCGCCAACAAAGCGGGAAACCAGGTATTGTCCTCATCATAACGAACATTGTTGCAGAAGGAACTATGCTTGGGAAATCAACGGTTTCAGATATAATTAGGTTCAAAATCGGACTTTCATTTTTATAGAAATGTTTTCAGTATCGAGTACACACGACAGCACGCCAGACTGTACCCTTTTGTTGTAAAGTCGCCCGTTACGTAACCGAGTACCGTAGCGTGTAAGGATCGACGTGCTATCGTGTGTGCGTAACATTTCTTCTCGAGAAGCCATATCAAAATTTTGCATATTTCTTACAAAAAACGACGTCGTTTTTTATAGTTAGTATTACTCCAGGCAGAAAATTATCAAAATGTTATTTCCACAGTGGCCTCTCGCCGATCGAGGCTCTCTCCGAGGTGAAGGCGCGTCAGGTCTCAGAGAACAACACCAACCTCGGCATCGACTGCATGGATAACGGTGAGTGTTGGCCACGCAATAAGGGCTACTTTAGTGCTCACTAGTTGGCGCCACTGTCGAGTAACACCATGACGTGTAGCTCGCAACCTTCGATCAAGGATAAAACTAAATACAACATAGAACTCTGAAATGTGTCTGGAAAAATAGATGCCCAAACTGCCTTTGGGAGCTTATTTGCTCGTAGTCCATGCAATTAAAGTAAAACTGTTCACTGATGCAAAAGGTTGACATTCGAATATTAGACGTATGGTCGAAATGATGTTTCGTATTGTTCTATTGCTGATATGTTTTGTTTCTGTGGGGACAAGTTTTTATTGTGATTTTATACGTAATGCGGATTCTATGGGATTTAGTTCGGTGCTCGCAACCAATAAAGTTATTTCATTTCTTTTTTTTTCAATCATTTTTTATTTTTATATCGAAAACAAAAAAGTAATGTTTTTTTTTTTGAGACTTTAAAATAAAAAAATAAAAAATCAACTTTTTTTATATTATTGACCATGTTGACCAGTGTGTAACCTACCTTACGGGGTGTGACATACCCTGTAAAAAGAGTCAGGATGTTTTCTACTCCGTTTGACGATAGTTGCTCGCTCCCCAGGTTCGAACGACATGAAGGGGCACAACGTAATCGAGTCCCTTCACTCTAAAAAGCAGCAGATCGCGCTCGCCACACAGCTGGTCAAGATGATTCTCAAGATCGACGACGTGCGCTCGCCGGCAGACTCCATCGAGTAAACCACCCTCTGACCTTGCCTCCGCGCGCAATGATCGGGATTTATAGAGCTTCAAGTATACCAAAGTCTATAAAAGGCAGTTAGGTAATCAAATGAGATACTAGCCACCGCTGCAAGCGTAGCATAGCGCTGGGTTAGGGCGTATCCATGGGTTTATAACTACGTCTGGGTGCACTCTAAGTCGATAGCGGAAATTTAAGTAGGCTGTCTACTGATCACTGCAAACAACTTATACCAGGTGGCGAAAAAAATATCAGCTGTTCCATACAAAAGGTCGACTCAGTACTGCGCCAAATGTATGAAACAGCTGATATTTTTTTCGCTCCATTTTTGTCGCCACCTTATACAAGTTGTTTGTAGTGATCTGTAGACAGCCTACTTAAAGTTCCGCTATCGACTTAGAGTGCACCCTGTAGTTACAATTCCCTTATGTACTGCCTTACCCACCCTTATGCTAGTGCAGCTGGTGCCAGTTTTTAGGCCGCCCAAAGGGCCTCTAAACAACAACCGGGACCAACGGTTAAACGTGCCTTCCGAAACACGGAAGCGCCACGGAAGATTACCTATCTACCTACCTATAAGGCAGTTGTTTTTTTTCGATAAATTCCTATCATTGATGGTGTGAAGGGTACGCGCTTCTTGGATTTTGACTGCCGTTTTTTTTGGGGCCGCTGTATACAGGGTGTTATGTAAAGGTCCTGAAATACTTGAGGAGGACATTCAGTTCATAAATATAAGAACTTTCATGACGGGGTCGCAAAATGTTGGAAGGAGCTTTTTGATCAGCTTCATCAGTCTTTAAACATCTTTGCAGTGCGTGCTCTGGTATTATTTTGTACTGTTCATTCATTTGTGATGGATGATGTGGAGATCTTTTACTTACTTCGCTAGACAGAATCCTATTTCTATTAAGACCAGTTTTAGCATTAGAATGTTGAGTTGATCTCGTCATTTTATAACCAAGTAACTGCGAAATTAGGTCTGCTAAAACAAACAAAAAAGTATTCGTCACTTAGCACCTAAGTTTGCTTGGAACAAAGCTTAATTTTGTATAGAAATATATCACAAATTCAACCAGGCAATAGAGGAGAAAATTGGGAAGCTATGGCGCACTGGCGAGTTGCTGGCCAATCAGAAATGAGCAAAATCAACATGGCGGTTCAGTCGACCAATCAGGTGTTAAAAACATCTTTGCTAGCGCCATATTGGATGATAACTTCAGTTTTCTCCTCCATCCTACCATTGTTAGGTTATTTTAATTTCAGTATATTATTGTTGTAGTTTTGTAAGTTATTAATGTAATTAATGCATTTGCTGAGGGCGCAGTGTCGCGTTGAGGCGGTACTGATGATGTATGCCTTATTGCACTAATAAATTAATGAGCTAATTTAACTGTGTTTTCTTTGATAATTATTTTAGGAATTGGCTTTGGTTCATTGGGGTGAACACGACAACACGTAGATGCTCTTCTCATGCCTGGGAAATTTGGCATAGATTGGTTCTTTTGGGACATTTTAACGGGTTCACTACGCCTTGCCGAAACACGTTTCACCTAGTTACACTTCACTTATGACGTCTCATCTAACCTACAGTAGAGATAACGGTCAAATCATCTAATAACACCCCTACTATTTGAAAATTTTGCGAAGATTATTATATTTCCGCTGATTTGGCTTTGACTGGTTATACTATCTATTTCTAAAGGCTATACAAGGTGTTGTTTTGTGAAGTGATGCCCGACTCAGGGGTGATTATTTACATTACACGAAACTGAAGCAAACAAATCAAACAAATCAGACAAATCAGTCATAATACCCAAATCAAATAAACATATAAACAATACCCAATACTAATACCCAAACCAAATAAACAAATCAAACAAAACAAACAAATCAGTCATAATACCCTCGGATTGCGAAAGCAACATAACTGCTCCGTGAATTTTATTCGTTTTTTTCATTCTGGTAGAGTTATTTTAGAAACAAATCAAATTAATTAATGCATAACAGTAATAACTATCTGTTAAATAAATAAGTTCATCCATAAAAAGCGAAACTACTGTGTACCAACTAATTATTGTCAGTGTTGTGTTAACATTCCAAAGTGTTTGAGTGAAACGCGTAAGCGACGCGTTCTCCACGGCGCATACGACCTTTGTGCCACACGCTTCTGTCCGCGATCAGCTGAGTGTGCCTGTTTTGATACAATACCTGCGATGAGTAAATGCAAAGTATGCAATTTAACTGTGGCTGATAAGGACAAACTACAATGTATCCGCAAAGCCTGTTCTTACATATGCCATCTAAAATGTGCTGGCCTCACAGGCTCTGCAGATGATGTAAAGAAACAGCGGAGTGTTTGGCTTTGCCCCGGCTGTAAGGCAACTTCATGTAATGCCTGTAATGAGCATGTTATAATCAATAAAGAAGGCGTAAAATGCACTGAGCGTTCATGCTTGCAACTGTTCCATTTCCAATGTGTTGGATTAACGGAGCAGAATTATAAAAATCAGACTGCATGGAGGTGCCCCGACTGCAAGGCAAAACAGCCCAAGGGTGATAACAGCAACACCCCTGTCAAGCCCTCAACTCACCACGGAGATATGACCAACGTTACTGTCAGGCGTCCTCCTAAACCAGACCCCACCGAAATAATGTCATCACCCTCAATCGCGTCTGCAAGTTCATCCAGCACTACAGATCTCAGAGCCGATATCATTCGCATTGTTCAGGAGGTGGTACGGGAGGTACTTAGTACCGAGTTAAAATCCTTTCGCGACCAAATGGACATTTTTCAGTCAAGCCTACTGGCTATGAAGAGTGAAAATGAGGAGCTTAGGACATCCCTACTGAAAACAGAAGATGACATCAAGACTGTGAACATTGATAATAAGAGACTGACCAGTCAATGTAAAGAACTGGAGACTCGTATCGCTCTTCTTGAGCGAGACAACCAGCAACAACAGCAGTGGTCACGGTTGCAGAATCTTGAAATCCAGGGCATCCCTGAACAGGAAGGTGAATCAACTATTGGAGTGGTACAAAAAATGTCTAAAATTGTAGGAGTCGATCTTAAACCTGACGACATTGAGTTTGCACACCGGGTCCAGCCCTTCCGCCCTGCACCAGGTCGTCCGCGCTCGCTTGTTGTACGGTTCAGGCAGCGGCAGGTGAAAGACACACTGTTTTCAGCGGCGCGCAAATGTCGGGACCTTAATACCTCCACTCTCGGCATTGACAGTCAAACGACCCGTATTTATGTCAATGAACATCTGACACCTCAGAACAAAAAGCTCCTTCAGGACTGCAAACTAAAAGCCAAAGAATGTGCCTATGCTTTCACGTGGACAAAAAACTGCCGTATACATGTAAGGAAAAACGAAAAATCTCCGGCTGTACCTATTCTTTCCGTATCGGATCTAAAGAAAATTGTCAACTGATTATTATTACTCTAATGTACTTACTATTGGCTTATTTCTTTGTGGGGCTCCATACTGGTGCCCTTTCACTGCACTCTCTTTTATCACACCACACAACACTCCCTACACGTAACATTTACACTCACAAAAACCATCACTGTTTGAAGAGATTACCTAGCAAAACAATACAATTTTGTAACGTGCGCTCTCGTGATTGGCGTCGGCTTACTAAAAGTCCCTTGCATAATATTACCACAGGACTGACCTATCAGCTTACAAAAAATGAAAATTCCATAACTTAAGAATATTTTACCAAAATGTCAATGGACTACGTACAAAGACGACGACATTCTACAACAGCATTACCTGTTTTGACTATGATTTAGTTCTCATTACGGAAACAAAGCTGTGTGCTGGTATACTTGACTCCGAATTATGCGACTCCAATAAATATAATATATTCCGTAGGGACCGTGGCACGTCTACTGCGGGCGGCGGCATACTGGCGCTCGCTGCTCCAGCTCTGGACGCGCGGACACGACCCGAGTGGCAGCGCGATGATCATGAATGCCTATGGCTTACCATTCCAAATAGCGTAATAGGTGCCCAGCACAATTTGCATATAGCCTTAGTCTACATTCCTCCCGACAAAGACCTACCTGATCGAACACAACATTTTTTGGATGCACTGTGTGACGTTACCCGGGCTCATCCCGATGACTACTTCATGGTAATTGGCGATTTTAACCTGTGGTGTTTAAATTGGGATTCTGATGAACCACTGTGCATTCGAAAAGGACCTATAGAGTTACAGAATTCAGCTACAAAATTAATTAATCACACCAAATTTTTAGGATTCAACCAATATAATAAATTTAAAAACTGTTGCGGTAATGTTTTGGATCTTGTGTTTACTAATTTCAATATTAATGTGCATAAAGCTGCCTCACCAACTGTTAAAGAAGACCGTTTCCACACTACGATTGAACTGGAATCAAGTGACTTATCCATACAGATGGCACCAGTCATAAGACGTCTAAGGTATCAGTTTCATAAGGGCAACTTTGTGTTAATAAATAAACATATCGCTGAGCAAGACTGGTCTACTCTTAGCAATGGCACTGTAGATGATGCGGTTTCGACTCTTTACTTTTGTTTGAACGACGCTATCGAAAAACACGTCCCTAAGGCTATGACTTCCACTTCATACCAATACCCTATATGGTACAGCCGTGCTCTTATTAATATTATTAAAGAAAAAAGTAAATATCATAGACTTTGGAAAAAATATAATAACCCATTAGATTACGATGCTTTCACCCTTTTGCGTAGGAGACAAAAAAATATAACTGAGGAGTGTCATGAAAAGTACATAAAATTAACTGAAGAAGGCATACGCAACAACCCCAAACTATTTTGGTCTTATGTTAAGTCGAGGCGTAGGGATGGCACAGGCTACCCACGGAAAATGACATTTAATAATACGGCACTAATTACGACACAGGAAACCTGCAATGCGTTCAACCAATACTTTGGTAAAATGTTCGGTGCTCCTGCTACATCTTACCCAAATTTGAATTTGCCAGAACCTTCCCATCAACAGGTAATGTCAACAATACAAGTCTCTGAAGAATATGTTGAAAAGATTTTGAGTAAGCTCGACAAAACCAAGGGACCGGGTAGTGATGGGATTCCGTCAGCATTAGTTGTAAAGTGTGCTACGTCGCTAGTCAAACCGATCACATATATTTTCAACCGATCTTTTCGTGAAGGGGTGGTCCCGAAAGCGTGGAAAATTGCGCATATAGTCCCTGTGCATAAGAAAGGTTCAAAAGCGCCTGTTGAACACTATCGGCCTATTTCCATTCTGAGTGTTTTTGGCAAAGTGATGGAACGTGTTGTGCACGATCATATTTACAAGATTATTTCACTTAGTATCCCCGGTGAACAACACGGTTTCGTTAGGTGTAAGTCAACTACGACAAACATGTCTGTTTTTGTGGATGCAATGCTGAGAGGTATGGATGGAGGTGGTCAGATGGACGTCATATACACTGATTTCGAAAAAGCGTTCGACCGTGTTGATCACATTATACTTATTAAAAAAATTGAAACGTTGGGTATTCGTGGAGACTTATTGCGTTGGACTGAATCGTACATCAGCAACAGAAGTCAGGCTGTAGTCATAGGCGACCAGAAGTCTGATTTCATCCCAATTCCATCTGGGGTACCACAGAGCTCTATTCTGGGACCGTTGCTTTATGTTGCCTACCTGTATGACATCGGTTACTGTTTCCATCATGCTAAATTTATATTATATGCCGATGATAAAAAGATCTACATGAGAATTAAGTCAGTTCAGGATTGCTTGCACCTCCAGGAAGACCTTAACCGCCTATCAATATACTACTTAATAAACAGGATCAACGTTAACGCATCTAAATGCAATCACATTTCTTTTACGAGGCGAACTAAACCGATTTCTCACACATACTATCTCGACAGTACCAAAGTTCAAGTTGTTACTTCTATCCGCGATCTGGGAGTACTGCTGGACTCGCAACTGACCTTCCATGATCATGTTGAAGCCATCAACAACAAGGCGTACAGAAATCTTGGATTTATACTTAGGGTCAGTAAGCCTTTTAAAGATCCAAAAAGTATTTGCACTTTATACTATGCATATGTAAGGAGTGTGCTGGAATACTGTAGTCCCATCTGGAATCCGCAATACGTTACCTACTGTCATACTATTGAGTCTATTCAGAAGAAGTTCCTACATCATCTTAACTATCGGACACACTCCCCTGATGTGGATTATGAGAAATCATGCCAACATCACAGATTTATGACACTTGAAGATCGACGCACTCTTTTGGACATGCAGCTTCTGTATAAGGTTTGCCATGGCTTCGTCGACTGTCCTGATCTGGTCAACACTCTGGTTACTCTGTGGGCCCCATCTACCCGTACTCGTCATACTGCTGGCTCTCTCTTCAACGTACCTTCTGTTGACACCAACTATGCACAGAATTCTATGAGTTGCCGTTTGCCTAATACATATAATAAGAAATTCTCTGATACGGATATCTTCCACGTAGCTCCAGGAGTATTCAAGAAACATGTTACAACCACACTTTTAAATCGAACATAACAAAGCTAATTTTTCTCTTCAAACACCCTCACACACACATAGACAAACACAAACACTACACACACATTACACTACACACACTCCCAAATACTGCAATCAACATTATACATTATAATAATTCACTTTCTAATTCAATTTTACATTACAATTTAACTACCTGAATTTTGTGATTTGATTTAATTTTTAATTTTATTTTGTAATTTTACAACTGTTTCTTTTAATGTTGCTAATCTTGAATGAAATATTTTAATTTAATTTCCCTAATTTTAACAATGACAATTTCTAATGCATGTAGAAATTTGTCATTAGCGTAATTGATTAATTAATTATTTTCTTGCACGCATGTTGTGCTTCGCACTAAAAGTCTAGCCTAAAAAATGTAAGCCCTTAATTGGCCTGTGATTAGTCTTTAAACTCTTCAAATATGTAATTTGATTTGTGCTGTGGGTTTTGTTCAATAAATAAACTAAACTAAACAGTGAAAAATACAAAAAACGGTATCAATATTGAAAAATAAAATGCTATCAAGAAGCCCTCTTTTGGATCACATGCTTGTTAGTACAGCTACTCACCAATAGATGGCGCTTAGCACGGCTAATTTGTATTTTTGTACACGATTTCGGAGTCATTTGCAATAGTTTTATGAGCTCTTATAATACAATGTGATATAAAACAATCTTTATAGGGTGTAACCAAAGAGCATAGATGTTGGAAAAAAAAACAATTTTGTAACCTCAAAGTCGAAAATGTTTCATTACTTTTTTGTATTTCGTGTTAGCTCAAAAAATAAATATTAAGGTTGTGATCCTTATCACCGGGTGGTATTACGCTGTAAAAAGAGTTTCGTAACACCTTGTATAATAATAACACCAAAAGACGTTTAAATATATAATTTATTCCTATGGTATTTTACATACAACATATTTTTGAATGATTTGCCGTTTACAGAATTTTATACAAAGGTAGCGCGCAAGCTCCGTTTAAAAAAAACGAGGTAAATACATTTTTGAGTGACACCAAATAGAGGAAATATTTCTTTGCTTTGCACTTTTTTCACTCACGTCCTTATGTAGGAACAAAACTTATGTTGTGATTTTAATCTGGTTGCTCGTTTTTTTTTTTCTACACAGTTTATTTATTATTATATAAATTACATAAAAAAATTTTAGTTCCCGCCCAAAAATTTACCTAAAACAGTTCCTCATCCAAACACTCAACACTGCGTTTTAATTATTTCAAAATATAAAACATAAAAAATAACACAACAAATAGAAAACCGCCGTTTTCCACAATTACACAGATTTTTAATAAAAGCGAGACAGTTGCCATTTATTTTTTGCAAAAAATCATTCCGAATATGTGAACATTCTGAAAACTGTATTACAATTTCAATTTCTAAAACTGTACAGTAAATTAATAATCGAGAATCAAAATACAATGGCCCTGAAGCTATAATTACGATAATAATGTCAAGTCGTATTGCACAATCTATTTTTATTTAATATTCGGAACATGATCTTACGCCACACAATAATGCTTTTAACAAAAATATACTGATGGGGTGATTACAAGCTTTAGGCTAAACCAAACTCAAGTACCGATCTTTTTTCCAATCGACCCATAATCATTTCGTATGACGGTATGAGACAGTAGTTCTAAACATCAACGATTGAGTTTGGTTTCTAAACATCAACGATTGAGGCCTTAGGACCCTAAACACACGACTTTCAAACGCATTTTTCAACAATTTGATTAGTTAATACTGAGTTTTATTAAACAGAAAAATATTCTTATGTTTATGTCTAAAGCGTGGCCTAAGGGAAAGTTGTTTAGCACAAAATGTGTACAGATTTTAAACCCACTGTTCTTGCCATTGACGGTACATGTCGCCAAACGATATTGGTCTTTACGCATCGGTGTTTAGAGCCATAATGCGGCAACTGTCTGGCGGTCACAATTTCCTTATATTTCATCATTCACACTCATGTATATTATATTCGGCTTGCAGTTGATCTTCTTCAATCGGAGGAACGGTCTGAGAGAGAGTAAAATTAAATGGAAAATGCACTTTTGTATCCTGTAAGTTGTCTTATTCAACTGTATGTAGACGCTCGACCACTAATTGCGGACTTGAACCACGGCAAGGGATGTAAAATACGATAAAAACTAGTTTCTGACTTCAATTTCAATCTTGGCTCCTCAAGGTCACGAATCAATGATGGAGAGTCAGGTCTGGGGCCTGAGTCTGTAACACAATGGTGCCAAAATGGGCTCCCAGTTGACGGCTTCAATTACGATCTGTCCTTTTAAGGTTTTGTAGTACAGCAAATAATATTCTGATTCCAATTCTAGAGGATTAGTTCGCTGGTTGTAGGAGAAAAATAAGGAAACCTTGGTTTTAACCTTCTACTGCGACGCCATCGATACGCCATTGCGTTACAGACAAGACCAGTGCGATTACCACAAGCGGAATCAATTTGCAGTTTACCACTTTTTTTCTATAGTTAATGCCACTCACTTGACGAATAAATGACGGATAGTAATATCATTTTACGTTTAAGAGGGAACGCGGGTAACCTCAACTCCATACAAAAGGGGAGACCTGTTTCCTCCCTGGATAATTGTTTTAGAAAAAATATGTTTATGCCATTCAATCTATATTTACCTCTGCCATGTCCCTATGTTTTCCTTTTTTTATTATTTTAATTATTTAAATACATTTTATTCAAATAATTAAAATAATAAAAAAATTATAAATTGAATGGCATAAACATATTTTTTCTAAAACAATTTTATTATCCAGGGAGGAAACAGGTCTCCCTTTTTGTATTTTTTGTATGGAGCAGCCGGCTACCCGCGTTCCGTCTTAAGCATCGCACATAACACGCAAACGCGTCAAATGTCTGTGACTTTTGTAGGCAACTTTCTTTGTTTAATGATCTTAGTGTGAATACAGTGAATTGTCAGTTTTTACGCCATTTTACGCTCCCAACAGTGGTCCAAGTCACGCGATTATTGCGGTGGAGCGGTGTAATTATGAAGGCATATCTCGCGCCTGTTCAGCTCACAAGTCCTTAGTAACACATCACTTTACAGCTGTGCGCGAGGCGCCTGCTTGCTTTTTGTTCCTGTGAACGAGAAAACACAATATCGGTTTTAAAACTGCAACTTTCGTAAGTACTGCACATTTTAAGAGGGTGCGGGAGCATGATTTTCCCATACAAACGTAGTTCCGGTTTAATTTCTAAACTACAGGCTGGATTTTGCCTAAACTTGGTTTATATCAGTAGATGACCGATACGGAGGTATGCAAATAGTTTTTATAATAAAAAAAAAACAGCCTGAAAGAAATTAGAGCGATGCGTTTTACGCGCCGAAAAAGGGGTTACTTTCAGCTGTTATTTACTTACATTATTACACTGCCTATTGGAGTCTAACTACCTTAGGAACATCAATAATGTATTGTATTTGTCAGAAAAAAAAAAAGATTTTTGAAATAGCTAATAAAATTTAGAAATGGCAGCGGAACTACGAAAAATTTGGGAAAATAGATCTATTACATTACAACTCCAACTAGATACTCGCAAAAGGACGACTCATACAGCCGCATTGCCTCTCACTTTTCCCGCGCCCCGTCTCGCTCTGGGTGAAACAGCTATAGAAAACAGTGTTTCACGCGCTTGGCCATCGCCGAGTTCCCACGGTCCTACAGGGGATTCTTAAGACTTCCGGACGAGGTCGAAACATGTCGGCTATTCCGACGAAATAAAAGTAAGTGAAACCGTTAAATCGTGATAAAATACACAATATTGGTATTTGGAATAGTACAAATCCCATTTATACTATAAAAATGCGAAAGTTTGGGAATGATTGAATGAGTCGGTGTGTTACTCTTCCACGCTGAAACGGCATATACCTGTGACTTAGATTGATTGATTTCAAAGTTACGTACAAGTTACGTACCATACCACTCCCTAGGAAAACTTCGTGAGGAAACCTGAGCGTATGAGGCATTATGCCCTCAACAGGAAAATCGCCAATCCGTATTGAGCATGCGTGGTTATTAAGCTCGAACTCTCTCTCTGAGAGAAGGCCTTTGCCCAGCTAGTAGGACATTTACAATATAGTACAGGCTACATCTTACTTTGAATAGCTTGCACACCGGAATAACACAAAGACTAAGTTACTATCTTTTTTACACTATCGTCCTGTGTAGTTTTATGAAGTGCTGCCGCCCCCATTCGCTTACTACCTGGCTAGCTATCATCCTTCACCTGGCTACCTATCGTCCTGTAGCTCGGTGAAGCGCTGGCGCCCCCACTGGCTTGCTCCTTACCTGGCTAGCTATCTTCCTTAACAGGCTAGCCATCGTCCTTACCTGGCTAGCTATCTTCCTTACCAGGCTAGCCATCGTCCTTACCTGGCTAGCTATCGTCTTTACCTGGTTAGCTATCGTCCTGTAGCTCGGTGAAGCAGTTCCTACCTGGCTAACTATCGTCCTTACGTGGATGCAGTTCCTACCTTTCTAACTATCATCCTTACCTGGATGCAGTTCCTACCTTACTAACTATCGTCCTTACCTGGATAGCTGTCGTCCTTACCTGGAAAGCTGTCGTCCTTACCTGGATAGCTGTCGTCCTTACCTGGATAGCTGTCGTCCTTACCTGGATAACTATCGTCCTTGCCTACCTAAATATCGTCCTTACTTGGCTATCTATCGTCCTGTAGCTCGGTGAAGCTGTTCCTACCTGGCTAACTATCGTCCTTACCTGGATGCAGTTCCTACCTTACTAACTATCGTCCTTACCTGGATAGCTGTCGTCCTTACCTGGATAGCTGTCGTCCTTACCTGGATAGCTATCGTCCTTACCTGGATAAATATTCCTTACCTGGCTAGCTATCGTCCTTACCTGCCCAGTTATCGTCCTTACCTGGCTAGCTATCGTCCTGTAGCTCGGTGAAGCGGTTCCCGAGCGCCAGCGGCTGGCGGGTGGCGGCGCGCGGCGCCACCCCGCCACCCCCCGCGGTGGTCCACCCGCCGCCGCGCTTGCCGCCCCCGCTCGCGCCCAGCTGCGGGAAGAAGTCGTCGTTGTGGATGTCGGGGGCGTTTTTCTGGAATGTGAAATTCAAAATTCAAAATTATTTATACGTAACAAAAAATATAATGCGTGCGGGATGAGAATGGGATGGAACCTTTTCAAAGTCAATCGAAAACATACTGTATTTTACTTTGACAAGGTTGCATCGACGCGAGTTTGCTTACCGCGCGCGTCTCAGTTCCATAAGGTCGCATCCCATTCTCATTCCGCGCGGATTATACATGTAGAGTCGGCCACATTCTAAGATACCCCTTTTTGTTCGATTGGCGCCCTTATGCCGCGCGCGGTAAGAGCTGGAATGGGGTATCTGTGACTGTGGCCGACCGTATAAGTTGTTAAAAAAAAGATAAAAGGCACAATTTAATTAACAGTTTAAATGGGAACTGTTTTTAAGTAATACATGCTGAATGTCTGTGCTAGGTATGGACCTGTATTACAGACAGCAGTGCTTGCTTCCTGAAAAAAGGAGTGAGTCGGGTGGGCCGTTTCAAGTCTACCGACTTGGGCGGTTCCTCGGGCTTATTATAGTCACTTAGGCGGGTCCTCGGCCTTAATATACAGGGTGCACTCTAAGTCGATAGCGAAACTACAATACAATACAATAAGTTTATTTACCAAAAAGAAAAATACAATACAAAGTGATCAATAATTATTTACAAATGTGGGTACTTCAATAAAGAATGCGTTCACACAATGAACCGATTAGCCGATGGTCTCCGCACTAGGCGAACCTGTATCGCAGGGACCGTTGCTTTTTGCAGATTGCCATGAACGCTGTTTCGGCCATAAGAGGTAGCGGATTTGTGGTTGACTACTGGGTGATTACTAACTAGGAATAGTGGTTAGTGGTTTGTATAAAAACCGTGCAAAAAAATAAGATAAAATAAAATGTGTAATAGGTATTAAGGCAAGTAATAATTATTATAAGTTTAACATATTATGTTGTGTTTGTTTGATGCATGTGTGTATCTGTCAGTGAGTGTGGGGATGTATGTATGGGGTGTGTAGGTGTGAATGATGTTTGTCATTTCAGGTGGTTTGCGGTAGGAATTCCTCTGTCTTGTCGTAGTCTAGACTTAAGAGGTATTTATGGATTGCGGACTTAGCTTCTCTAAGTGTTACATCTCTCAGGTGGCAGGGTTTCTTTATTTTATTGTAGATATGTGGGAAGAGAATCTGACCATTTCTTTGAGCGAATTTTGTGTTATAGGAGTAGGTAGGGGCTCTATATACACGCTTTGAGACTATGAGAGACAAATTCGGAGAACACAAAATGTTTTTATGGACTTTTAGTGCTGTCATTTCAATAAAAGTTCTGCGTACACTTAGAAGTTGGCAGTCTTGGTATAATTGCTGAGTTGGGTAGCGACGCTTTTTTCCAAGCATAACTTTTAACACCGATCTTTGGGCCCTTTCTGCTTCTAGCATGTAAGTTTTTGCTGCACCTCCCCAGATAGTAAGGCAGTAGCTTATTATAGGCTGGCATATTGCCATGTAGATGCGTTTTAACAGGGTTCTTTCAGCACTGTGCCTTAGTATTTTCATTATGTAAATGGTTTTTCTTAGTCGTCCAGATAGGAAGTGTATATGCTCTTGAAATGTTAGTTTTTGATCTATTATAACGCCGAGATATTTAATTGAGTTTGTCCGCTGTATCTGTAAACATGAGCAATTCGGAGGAATCTTTGAGGAGTTTAGAAATTCTGCACAGGTGTGTATTTTTATACCGGAAGACCCGGGGGGCTCTGATGCTCTAGTTTTGAAGAAAGCGATGTATTTTGATTTTTCAATATTCAGGGTGAGCAGGTTTTTGTTTAGCCAGGCACCAAGTTGAGTCATACCAATCTCAGCTCTACGTAGCACGCTGTTCCATGAGCTATCTCGAAAAATTACTGCGGTATCGTCTGCGTAACAAAAAGTTTCGGCATCACTGGGGTTTAAGGATGAGATATCATTAATGTAGGCAATAAATAAGGACGGCCCCAAAATGCTCCCCTGGGGGACTCCAAACCTGATTTCTTTTTGGGAACTCATGTGCTGACCTATTTTAATGCATTGAGTTCTATAAGATAAGTAGGAGTGGAACCACCTTAGTGCAATCCCTCTGATACCAAGAGCTTCCAGTTTTGTAAGTAGTATTTTGGTTGACACTGTATCAAATGCTTTAGCCAAATCCAGGAAGACGCCAATGCAGGCCTCGCCATCGTCAAGTGTTTTTCTGACGAGATCCGTGAGATCCCCTACGGCGTCCTCCGTGGATTTAGCAAGCCTAAAGCCAAACTGCCTTTCACTGAGTAAATGGTTTCTTTCCAGGTAACACATGAGTCTTTTGTTAACCACCTTTTCCAGAATTTTTGAAAAAGACGTTAGAAGCGAGATCGGTCGATAGTTGGATGGATCATCTTTCGGACCGTTTTTGTGTATAGGACAGACCGCTGAAGCTTTCCACTGTTCAGGAAATTCCCCTTGGGATATGCTGAGATTACATATGTGGGTAAGCGGTACTGTGATGAATTTTTGTATGTACTTTATTAATCGGTTATTTATGCAGTCAAGACCTGGGGCACTTTGCAATTTTAAGGATTTGATAAGGGAGCTTATCTCCTCTTCGTCCGTCGGTTGAAAAAATAAAGACTGTGCACAACCATTGGATATACTCGTGGATGTTTTTGCAGCCAGAGATTCCTCAGTTTCTTGTAGATTATTAAGTATATTATTCGCTAGATTAGTGCCAACGTTTGTAAAATAAGTGTTACACTTGTCAAGCGAGTCAGTTATGGATTCACCTATGGTTGTTAGTTCAGTTGCTGGGTTATTTAGTTTTTTGGTATGGCAGATTTCTTTGATTGTTTCCCAAAGTTTTTTTGGATTGTCCATGTTTTCGTTTAGTTGGTCCCTTTCATAACTGTGTTTTAGGCTGTGTAAAAGATCCATACAATAATTTCTATAGCGCTTGTACGTCAACTGCAAAATTAAATTTTTGGGCCATTTCCGTGCTTTTAAATGTAGTGCGTCACGATGTCGCATGCATTTAATGACTCCCGGTGTTATCCACGGTTTCAGTGTGTATTTGTTTCGGCTAACCTGAACTAGTTGTTTGTTGTTCTCAACTATCCTGTTTAGCGTGGATGTGAAAGCGTCTGCTGCCTCTGATATAGTTGTAGCTTCAGTGACATGACACCAATTGACCTGACTTAATTCTTGTCCAATGCCTTCATAGTTCAGTTTAGTAAATGTTCGTTGTCGTTTCACAGGCCTGGCTTGGAGAGTTGAGACTCCAGCCAGAATGAGGTCATGATCGGTTATAGAAGTTCTGCATATAACACCTATCGACTTAAATTTTGGGCTCACTAATATGTGGTCGAGGCAGGATGTGATACGTGTGGGTTTATTTATAAGTGGAACTAAGTCATGTTCAGCTAACAAACAAAGGTATTCTGTACTGTCTACTTTACTAGTCGAGTTGGGCATTATATCTATATTAAAGTCACCAGCCATTATGACGCAGTTTTTGTCTTTAAGATTAGCTAGAGTTTCATCTAGGGATTCCAAAAAGGTACTTGGGTCATTGAAGGAAGGAGACCGGTAGACTCCCAGGAATGTGAGTTTATTTGGTATTTCCAAGACGATACAATTGCCTTCCTTAACAGGAGGCTCGTACATTGTGGCATTCCAGCAAGTTTTTATATACGCAACGACTCCACCATTTTTATTAATATACGTATTTGAGCGAAAGTGTGTGTATCCAACTTTAAGTAGGCTGTCTACTGATCACTACAAACAACTTGTACACACGACAGCACGTCGACCCTTACACGCTAGCACTCTACTCGGTTACGTTACGGGCGAGTTTACAACAAAAGTGTACAGTCTCACGTGTTGTCGTGTGTACTAGGTGGCGAAAAAAATGGATCGAAAAAAATATCAGCTGTTTCATACATTTGGCACAGTACTGAGTCGACCTTTTGTATGGAACAGCTGATATTTTTTTCACTCCATTTTTTTCGCCACCTGGTACAAGTTGCTCGTAGTGATCAGTAGACAGCCTACTTAAAGTTCCGCTATCGACTTAGAGTGCACCCTGTAGTGGCGGCACTCACACTGGCGGCCTGGCTCCGACGCAGCGGCTCGACGGGGCGGTTGCGGGCGACGGGCGGCACGTAGGCGGTCGACTTGGGCGGCTCCTTGGGCTTCTCCTCCTTGGGCGGGGGCGGGGGCGGCGCCTCGCCCTGCTCGGACTGCTGTGAGGGAGAGAGAGATAGTTAACTTGATATAAATTGTACATTTCCCGCCACGCTACTTAGGTTCAGCGTTGTAGGAAAGACCAAGCCCACAGGAAAGACAGGTCAATACGTGTGGAGCCAACTGAGGCGCGGGTTTCCTCACGATGTTTTCCTTCACCGTCAGGATGGTATAGGTGCTGGGCAAGCCTAGTAGCCTACTCCATCTAAAACAATGTCCCAGGCACTGCAGCGCCGAGTGGTCTCTTCACCTATCTAGTGTGAGAGAAGGTGCCACTGGACGCTGTATAAATCATCTCATTACGTAGATGCAAAGGCCTTAGTTTTTTGTAGGAAACAAACGAGAAAAACCGGTTATGTCCTAGAAATCGAAAAACGATTGCGTCACTGACTTGTGGCCCAGTAAATACGAGTAGCAGTAGCAGTGCATCTTTGACGTCGTCGGTCCTTCATGTCTGAAGATCGTGATCAACTACTTTCTCTCACGGGTTTGTTTCAGGGCCCCGATGCACCTTTAGCTTCAGCCTGATATCTATTCTATATGGGCACTCTGCTGCCTATGAGAGCGATATAAAAGATGGCGGCGCCAAGATGGCCGCTCTGTTGCCTTATAGAGCGAAATAAAAGATGGCCGCCCTGTTGCCTTTGAGAGCGAAATCCAAGATAGCTACGACAATATGGATGCCTGTGAGAGCGAAATCAAAGATGGCTACGAAAATATGGACGCCTATGACAGTACAGATCCACCAACTTAACTGTGAAATAAGTGGTGTAGCTGTCAGCATTTTATTGTTGCTTTGATTGGCGGGCGTCTGAATTCTCACTTTTCATTGGTCGTTAACCGTAGTTCCGGATTCTGCCACTTCACAGATAAGTTGGTGGATCTGTAGTGAAACAACAGTGCAGCCGTGAAAGTGACAGCTGTCAAAGTCCTGAGTCAAACGGACGGACGGGATGTAAATGGATATGGATTTTTTTTTTAGGTGCTTATGGGAACGAAATCAAGATGGCGGCGCCAATATGGATGAATGAAGATGCTACGACACTATGGATGCCAGTAAGAGCAAAATGACGATGACGACGGCAAAATGGCTGCCTGATGATGATGATGATGATGACATCCTTTTATCCCTTATCAGGGACATAGGGCTCGAAGAAGAGATCTCCATTTTTCGCTGTCTTGCCCGGCAGTCTCTAGTTCCTTCAATCGAAGAAAAATGGCTGCCTATGAGAGCGAAATTCAAGATGGCGGCGCCGTATGTTTGCCCTGTAGAAAATGATAGAGCACAGCACTCACGGGTTTGTTCCAGGGCCCCTTGCCCCTTGCGCCGTCGGCGGCCGTGTCCTCTGAGACGGACTCGCGCCGCTCCGAGGCCGCGGCGCCCCCTTGGAGCACCTGCAGCCTCAGGCTGACACTTAGAAGGGCACTCTGCTGCATATGAGAGCGATATCAAAGATGGCTGTTCCAATATGGCCGCCCTGTAGCGTTTGAGAGCGAAATCCAAGATAGCTACGACAATATGGATGCCTGTGAGAGCGAAGTGCAAGATGACTACGAAAATATGGATGCTTATGAGAACGAAATCAAGATGGCGGCGTAAATATGGATGCCTATGAGAACGAAATCCAAGATTACGACGGCAATATGGCCGCCCTGAGTGCAGTTAATGGCGGAGTGCTAACCCGGAGTATTTTAGACCCCCAGCGCGATCCAGTTGGCGCGTTTCTGGGAGCACGAAGTGTGAACGGTTTCGACACGAGAAAAGAAGAAGCAGAGTACTCACGGGTTTGTTCCAGGGCCCCTTGCCCCTTGCGCCGTCAGCGGCCGCGTCCTCTGAGACCGACTCGCGCCGCTCCGAGGCCGCGGCGCCCCCTTGCAGCACCTGCAGCTTCAGCCCCGTGTAATCCTTCACCGGCTCCTGGTACTCCTTCCACTCCTCCTCCTGAGGGGTCGGGGAAAGAAACGCTTGAGACACATTTTTAGGGTTCCGTACCCAAAGGGTAAAGGATTACTAAGACTCCGCTGTACGTCTTTGAGACACATTTTTAAGGGTTCCGTACCCAAAGGGTAAAGGAACTAAGACTCCCCTGTACGTCCCTCTGTCTGTCTATTGTCCGTCTGTCACCAAGGCAGTATCTCATGAACCGTGGTGATGGACGGTTAAAATTTTCACAGATGATGTATTTCTGTTGCCACTATAACAAAAAAAACTAAGGCTTTTGCGTCTGCATGATGAGATGATTTATACAGCGTCCAGTGGCACCTTCACTCACACTAGATGGGTGAAGAGACCACTCGGCGCTGCAGTGCCTGGGACATTGTTTTTAGATGGAGTAGGCTTGCGCAGCACCTATACCATCCTGACAGCTTAGTCGAACAACAAATATTAAAAAACAGAATAAAGAAAATATTTAAGGGGGCTTCCATGCAACAAACGTGATTTTTTGACATTTTTATAGATAATGGTACGGATCCCTTCGTGCGCGAGTCCGACTCGCACTTGGCCGGTTTTTTTTATATGGGTTTTAAACATACACCTTTAGATCTATGGTCTTCTTGTTCTTCGCTTATTAATGGTAGTCAGTGTGATATTTTGCATATTAAAAAGCTACTGACAATGTTAACAGCTTGTTATTGTATGGGAAACCATTGAAGGATGTATTGAGACTAAAAAACTTAAACCTAGACACCCATTTTAAAGTCAGTTTATTGGTAAAATTAAATGTAAAAGATTGTTACATTGAGTCAAATACAAAAACGCTTACCTCCTCAGGATCAGATGCCTGTAAATGTTTTTATTATGATCAAAGATAAATTGCAAAGAATGAAAATTTTAACAATAACTTTGTTGTTAATTAGCCAACAGGTTAATGTGGGTGTCACAAGCATTTGTGAAAAAAAAAATGAATTGGAATGACTTGTCTCAAAATTGTCTGTAGATACATCTGGAGATAATTTATATGGCACAGTATTATTTTTTCTTCACCGTGAGGAAATCCACGGCTTAGTTGGCTTTGCACGTATTGACCTTGTTTTTCCTGTGGGCTAGGCTGACTAAGCTATCAGGATGGTATAGGTGCTGGGCAAGCCTACTCCAAAACAATGTTCCAGGCACTGCATCGTCGAGTGGTCTCTTCATGCATCTAGTATGAAAGAAGGTGCCACTGGACGCTGTATAAATCATCTCATTACGTAGATGCAAAGGCCTAAGTAGTACTGTACCTTACTCTACAAAGGCCTAAGTAGTACTGTACCTTACTCTACAAAGGCCTAAGTAGTACTGTACCTTACTCTACAAAGGCCTAAGTAGTACTGTACCTTACTCTACAAAGGCCTAAGTAGCACAGGCAGGCCAAGGTTGATATGTGCCAAGCCAAATAAGCTGCAGGTTTATCACAAAGCTTTCCTTGACCGTTATCCAGTGGTATTGGTTAAAAAAAACGTATGGATGGTTTAAAGAGAGGGAAGGAAACGCGTACCTGGTTCAAACGTAGCGTGGCGATCCAAAGATGGTAGTTGGCTTGCCTGGGAACTCTCTTCTTCAAACTTTCCACTACGTGTGTTTTCCTTGATGATTTTCCTTGGCGCGTTAGATGGAGTGTAGCGCGTTCGCGACGTCCGTGATCACGGAAAAAGGCGATTGACGGGAACCGTATTTAGCGGATCGACCGAACCGTTCGTGTAACGCCACGGAGTCACTTCGAGTTGTGTCTTGACAGCTTGTCCCGGAGTTCTTCTTGTACCCGCGTTTCCAATAGGATTGGGATATGGGGTAGGGTGGGAAAATGTTGAAGGCTCTACTTGGCGCTAAGTTTTAAACCTAACATAATCGCCCCCCAAAGAGCTACCCAGCTCTTTCATGAAAAAATCGCAACATGACAGGCTGAACAAGTTAAAGTTGATGTCCTTGTTGTTAGATCTAATGAAAAAATAAAATAAAAACTTAAGTTACAAAGTTGGTTACCTAACCTTAACCTAAACTCTACATTGACAAAATATTGTTTTTAGAGTTGAACTAAACTTCTGTGTCACTCTTAGGGAGTGGACACACCTTAGAAACCGAACGGAGGCAGGACCCAGCGCTAGTTTTAAGTTTTACAACCCGAACCACACCATCGCTGCCGGGGTGGAGCTCGGACACCCGACCTGACCGCCACTGCAGGGAAGGCAAGTTATCCTCTTTAATGAGAACCAAATCACCTATCTGTAAATTAGGGACGTCTTTAGTCCACTTAGCCCTTTGCTGCAGTAAGGTCAAGTATTCCAGCTGCCACCTGCGCCAGAAGTGCTGTGATATTTGCCGAACAAGTTGCCAACGATTGAGGCGAGACATCGGAGTATGCTCGAAGCAAAATTCAGGAGGAGAGACCAACGGTTGCCCGATCAAAAAATGCCCGGGTGTCAGAGGATCCAAACTGCTAAGATCGTCCGACGAAACACACAAGGGTCGCGAGTTTAGTACTGCTTCGACTCTTGCAAAGATTGTGGTAAGTTCCTCGAAAGAGAGGACCTGGTCACCGATGGTCCGCTTAAACAACTGTTTGGCTGATTTTACAGCGCTTTCCCAAATGCCTCCCATGTGAGGGCTATAGGGAGGATTCATGTGCCAGGAAACGTTGAGTTTCCTAAGCCCAGCACTGAGATCCGTGTTATTCTGCCGCATGAAGGTTTCTGCTTCTGACAGATAACGTTTACCACCCTGAAAGTTCGTCCCACAGTCCGTGTAGACATCAGACACAGTACCACGTCGAGAAACGAATCGCTGAAAGCAGGCCAGGAAAGCCTCTGTTGATAGATCTGACGTGACCTCTATGTGTGTAGCCTTGACGACGAGACACACGAAGACGCAGATGTAGGCCTTCCTGATCTTTGCATTTCGAACCGTTGATACTTTTATGTTAAAAGGTCCGGCGAAATCTATGCCAACTTTCAGAAAAGGACGGGCCTGACGCACACGAGCTGGTGGGAGATTGCCCATGATGGGCTCTAGTGGTTTAGCCTTGATTTGACTACAGCGTCTACACTGGAAGATTCGATGCCGTACCACCCGACGAGCAGAAATGATCCAAAACCTTTGCCGCAATATTGTGGTAAGACACGAAGCACCAGCGTGCAGGTGCACCTTGTGCTGATAGTCGATGATAAGATTTGTTAGATGATGTGCCTTAGGAAGCAAAATTGGATGCTTAACCTGGAAGGGTAAATTGGAGTGCTTAAGTCGGCCGCCTACCCTTAGTAAACCTTCAGAATCGATAAATGGTTGTAGGCGAGCCATGGAGACATCTTTCAAGGCGCGTTTAGCTTTAAGCGCTTGGAGATGTCCATGAAAGACCTCCTCTTGCACCAATTTTATTGCTCTATGAAGAGCACCCTCAAGTTCCGCTACCGATAGCGGACCTTGTTTCCGTTGTTGTACCTTGTGGCGAGCGTTGAAAGCAAAACGCATCGCCCAAGCTAAGACATATTGTAGCTTTGTCAGCGAACTGTAACGCGCAATGAGTGGACATGAAGCCGCATCCTCTTGTTTTGTGCTAATGCTGAGAGTGGTTCCCGCATCAACAGCCTTGAGCTCTGGATTTTCAGGATCCACCACCAAATTTTCAGGCCAAGCGTCGGGATTCTCTTTCAGCCAGCCTGGAGACCACCAGAGATTGTGCTCTACAATTTCCTTTGGCAGGACACCCCTGCTGGCACAGTCTGCTGGATTGAGACCAGTAGGCACGTACCGCCAGCTGATGTAGGACCCGAGCCCTTGAATTTGTGAGACCCTATTGCCTTCAAACGTCTTTAGCTTATGGGGAGGCGTGCGAAGCCAGTGTAACACGACTGTAGAGTCACACCAAGCAACGGTTCCGTCAACTTTGATTCTAGGCCGCAGAATGTCCCGGACGCGACCGATGAGGCCGACCAGTAAAACTGCGCCGCAGAGCTCTAGTTGAGGAATCGTGCGTCGCTGCCTCGTTGGAGCAACTCTAGTTTTTGCTAGAAGTAAATGAACTCCAACTTCTCCGCTACAATCCTCGACCCGAAGATAAACCACAGCTCCAAACGCTCGTTCGGATGCATCGCAGAAGCCCATAATGTCAAATCGCACAGGATCCTTGCTGAGAATAAACCTTGGAAGATGTGGATGACGCAAGAGGTCGAATCCAACTGTGAAGGAATCCCATGAATCAGATACTTCTTGGGGCAACGGATCATCCCACGAAAGATCTGTGCGCAGCCACAACTGCTGCATGATGAGTTTGGCGTACAGAATCACTGGAGCTAAATAGCCACAAGGATCGTACACCTGTGCGATGTTAGATAGAATTTGTCTTTTTGTGGAGCATGGACTGAGTGTCCCAGTGCGGAACATAAAATGGTCACACTCAGCATTCCACTCTACCCCCAATACCTTAAATACCTTGTCCCCTGATTCGTTGAATCGAAAGGGCTGCTCAAGGTGATCTGTGGGGTAGTCCTTTAAAATTTCCTTTTTGTTGCTGACCCATTTTCGTACAGCTAACCCTCCCTGCCCGAGCACCTCTACAATTTGACGCTGCAGATCCCTAGCCGACTCTACATCAGCGCTACCAGTGACCACGTCGTCCACGAAGGTATCCTCCTTGAGGGCACGTGCACCTTCTGGATGGGTGGCCTCATTGAGCACAGCCAGCTCGTGCACAACTCGCATCGCCAGGTAAGCAGAGCTTGAAACTCCATAGGTGACCGTCGTAAGCTCGAACTGTTGCAGAGGTCTGTTGGGAGAATTGCGCCAAAAGATAGTCTGGTATTTGCAGTCATCCTCGTGAAGACGGATCTGGCGATACATCTGTTTGATGTCACAGGTGAAAACGACAGCATGCGTGCGGAAACGCAACACGATGTCCTCGATGTTCTGTTGAAGTTTAGGACCTGGCATCAAGACCTGGTTGAGTGAGATGCCCGAGCTGCTTGGAGCAGAGGCATCGAACACGGCGCGAAGCTTTGTGGAACTGCTATTTTCATTTAACACCCCATGATGGGGTATGTAATACCTCCCTTCCGATGAGTCACTGGGCACTGGCCTCATATGGCCTGACTCTAGGTAGTCAGCCATGAACGCTGTATATTTTTCCTTAAGCTGCTCGGATTTGAGAAGCTTGCGCTCGAGGTTATAAAAACGCTTGAGAGCGGTCGCTTGCGTGTTCCCCAATGGCTTGCGAATAGCTTGAAAAGGTAGCCTAACTATAAAGCGACCAGTGTCATCCCTTGAATGAGTATCCACAAAATGCTTTTCGCACACTAAATCCTCAGGATCCTTTATGTTTGATGAGGGTGGCTCCTCGGTCTCCCAGAACCGAGTGAGCATGCCGTCCAAATCCACTGCGCTGTGTAGAGAGACGTCTCTACATGTCAACACTTGATGCTCCACTGGCGCCCCACCCAATAATACCCAACCGAATATAGTGGAGTGAGCAGTAGGTAATCCCTGTCCCAGACTTTGCCGTTTACCATCAAATATTTCATTGTAGAGATCAACTCCAATGAGTAAGTCGATGGGACCGGGGACCGAGAACTTGCCGTCGGCCAGTGGAAGCAAAGTGTCTCTACACTTCTCTTGCACAGCAGATGAAACCTTTGTACTAGGGAGAGAGCCTGTAATGCGTTTGAGCACTACAGCTGAAGTGATAAGAGGAGTTTGACTCTTATCATGAAGTGATTTTATCATACACTGGACTCTACCATTTGTGCGTTGACTGTTTGAACCTCCCAAACCAAATAAAGCACCAGAATTTGAACGAGTCAATCGCAATTTCTGGGTGAGGTTCTCCGTCATTATGCTAACCTGTGAGCCGCTATCTAATAGAGCCCGTGCTGTATGAAGATGTCCGTCAATGTCCTGGACTCCTACCAAGGCCGTACCTAAGAGCATAGTGGACTCGAGATGAGCACTATGTTCACTGCAAGACTGGACTGTGGACCCGAATGTCGACACAGCAGTCCCGGAGACCTGGGGAGCAGGGGTACCTATCCCTTGCTGTTTTTGTTGTTCAATATGAAGCTTAGTATGGTGCCTACCTTGACATATTGAACACCGACTTGTTGATAAACATTTGCTAACGAAATGTGGCCTTAGACAATTAAAACATAGTTCGTTTTTTATGACAAGCTCCCTGCGTTGACCCGGCGTCATTGCGTTGAACTTGGCACAATTGTAGACACTATGTTCCCCCTTGCAAATACAACAGACCAAAGAACTGACTGTAAGTGCAGCCTTTGTTGGGTTAGTGGTAGTGCCACTAGAACCGCTGAATCCCTTTGAGCCGCCGACCGTTTCCCAAACCTTGAGCTGATTTTCCAAAAATGTAAGCAAAGTGTCAAAGCTAGGAATGTCCTGAGGTGAACTACTGAGACTAAATTCGAACCTACTGCGTAACTCAGCGGGAAGTTTCCTTGAGATAATGTGCAACATCACAAAACTCCACGACTTGACATCAAACCCTAAAGCCGCGAGAGCCTGCATGTTCTCCTTAAGTGTGTTAACCAGTTTGCGAAGACCATTTGTGTTTTGATTATTCAGAGCAGCAAGATTCAATATACCTTCTAAATGCTTGTCCGCTATGAGCCTTTTATTCTCGTACCTCTGGGTTAAAAGTGACCGTGCGACCTTATAGTTTTGCTCCGAAAGCTGTAGATGCTTGATGAGACTCAAAGGTTCCTTATCCAAGATGCTGAGTAAGTAGTGCATTTTTTGAATGTCATTCAGATCCCTGTTCTGATGGATAAGGCTGTCAAATAAGGCTATAAAGTTTGGCCAATCTGTGTAAGCCCCTGAGAATGTACCTAAGTTGATTTTCGGAAGACAAAACTGAGCAGATTTATGATTGCTCATTTCGGCCACCGGTGCTGCTTGTTCTACGATACTTTCACGCATGACTTCAATAGAATAGTACAATTCGTTATATTTGTTAAACTTGGCGTTGGCCTCCTCCTGCTGTCTTTCGTCCGAGCATTCAGATAAATACGCATTGAATGCTTGATGATAACGATCGCGGAACAACTGTGCGTCCTTGTATCGAGCCTTGAACGATGCGAGACGCGCTGGATTGAGCCCCGTTAGGTTTGTGTACAATTCTTCAGCTATCTTATACAAACCACTAATATAAGTTTCATACGATGCCATCGCTACGGCATTAACACTTCGCAAAATTCCCTTATCAGGTTGTTGCGTTTCTTTAGACATTGTTACTAACAATACAAATAAACAACTCCGACAATACAGAAGAAACAAATCAAAACAACAAGATAACCTCAACTTGAACTTGTTTACCTTGTATCACAGACACAATTTTTGACGTTTAGTTGTCAGTGTTTAGTGTTGCCAGTAAATGAGGTTGCGTTTCAATATCAATAAATACTAGTGATGTGCAAAACCGGTAAATTACTGATGAAGTACCATAGACAAGAATGCTTGGTGAACATAGACCTTGATATTTAAAATGGTGGATTCGACTGGAAAATTACCCCCAATGAATGCAAAAAAATAAAAAATGAGAATTTTAGGTTTTTGACTACGAAATAAGATGATTGCCTTGAAAATAGGATTATTCGGGTGAAGGACCAATTTCATGGATGGTTTAAAGAGAGGGAAGGAAACGCGTACCTGGTTCAAACGTAGCGTGGCGATCCAAAGATGGTAGTTGGCTTGCCTGGGAACTCTCTTCTTCAAACTTTCCACTACGTGTGTTTTCCTTGATGATTTTCCTTGGCGCGTTAGATGGAGTGTAGCGCGTTCGCGACGTCCGTGATCACGGAAAAAGGCGATTGACGGGAACCGTATTTAGCGGATCGACCGAACCGTTCGTGTAACGCCACGGAGTCACTTCGAGTTGTGTCTTGACAGCTTGTCCCGGAGTTCTTCTTGTACCCGCGTTTCCAATAGGATTGGGATATGGGGTAGGGTGGGAAAATGTTGAAGGCTCTACTTGGCGCTAAGTTTTAAACCTAACAACGTAAATGAATGAAATTTAATGTAAAGCATAAGTACATGTAACCCACCGAACTAAATCCCATAGAATCCGCATTACGTTTAAAATCACAATAAAAACTTGTCCCCACAGAAACAAAAGATATCAGCAATAGAACAATATGAAACATCATTTCGACCATACCTCTAATATTCGAATGTCAACCTTATTGCATTAGTGTACAGTTTTACTTTAATTGCATGGACTACGAGCAAATAAGCTCCTAAAGGCAATTTGGGCATCTATTTTTCCAGACATATTTCAGAGTTCTATGTTGTATCTAGTTTTATCCTTGATCGAAGATGTAACCACTGAGATTCGAACCAAGTTCCTTGTTCAACAGGCCACCAGTCTACCTACGCTACCACAACTTTCTAAAGATAAGAATCCTCTGTGCATAGATAAGGTTTGTAAACTTAACAACTTTGCCTGTCTTTGTTCAATATAAATACAAAATGCGCGACTTACGCTAACTTTTATCTCTGGAACAGGCTATACAAGGAAATAATCAATAAATGTAAAAGGTAGGGACTTCCCTGGTAAATTTAGGAAGATCAGCATATCAGAGACCAGAATTTTACAGACAAGGAAAATCACCTAATTGGATTTACTATACTTAAAATAAGACTCAATGTTGAGTATTGATTATCATGCTGAGTTAGGAAGAAAATAGATAGTTGTAATTAGATAAGTAATTAACACTAATGTATATAACATTAATGAGGACTAAATATCTTTGTTTGAAATCCCACACCTAGTTTTTAGAGGGCTATATCACGACATGAGGTTTTTTGCTCCTGAGTGGATATGCCATAGGCTCAATGGGCGTATTCATGAATCAGACGATCGAGGCAGTGTTATGAAGGCAATAAGTATCTGAATTAACTGGTTAGCTCCACTTTTGTGCCCTAGATAGGTAACGGGAGGCGATTTGACAGCTCAAAAAAGATGACTCGATGATTCAAGAAATGCAGGATTTTCTCGAGAATTAACTAGCAAACTCACCCCGGCGCGGCCTCCCTCCTCTCCCTCCTGAGCTGGGCGTTCCTTCTTAGGCCGCACATCTGATTTTTGCTTTGTATCTTCCAATTTTTTAGCTACTTCATCGGTGGTCGAAAACTTCTTGACCGATTTGGACTTTTTGCGGTCTTTCTTCGCGAAAAAATCGTCTAGATCGGCCATAATGAATTTTGATTGGTCACTTGTGTGTTTGATTGTGGTAACGAGATAATTACAGCGATATTAGAACGAAATAAATGAGAGAAAAGCCCGAAACGATTTTTGTGGCAAGCGTGGCCGTCTGGTTTTTTTTTAATGGCAGACAGATTGAGTGTTGCCATTGCACTTGTAAAAAATCTACCTGATCTAGTTTCTACCGTAGTATACCAGCTCAATTAATATTTTTGCTGACACCATAAATAAATACTGCTTTTTAGAGGGGATACAACCTCCCATTCTCCTTGGTTCCTGCCCTTTAAACCGTGGTATCCTCCTCAATAAAGTTAACCCGGTAATATAAGACGTTGGAATCTACCAAAGTTTCATCCATTTCGGCTCAGCCGTGAGCCCACCGATGGCCACCAAGAGTAGTCTACCTACCTATGCGTCAAACGTTCTATCGTAACATCCGGTATTAATACTCGAAAACAATATAGGTACTTACCTCCCTTATCAATTTAACAAAACCATTTTCCTCGAAAAGCCGCACACTGTTTCCTCCTACTTGCCTAGAACTAACCGACCAAGTTTAAAACCTAAACCTAACTCCAACTCTAGCTCCTACTCCTTCGTCACTAAATACACCTCAACTTAGCCGGGTATTTTCGACACGCAGCCGGCAAAGCAATATACGCTTATCGGCCACACAAGCAGGACGGACACCATATCGGTTCCCAATACAATAGTCAATAATCTGTAATCTTATCTCACTCGACCATACCTCCGATACCACGCATTTACATCGATAAATCGAAGGCAAACGGTGCAAAATGTTGGGCCCCATCGCCAGGATTTCAAACCAAGTTGGAAGAAATGTGATGCTAAAGTCGGTGAGGCATGGATCGCACGGCGGAGTACCTGGCGAGGTATGTACTTGAACTTTTTAATTACTTACGTACTCTGTTACGTAAGACCAAGCCTGGCCAAGTAGCTTGAAGGGACACATGATAGAAAAGAGAGGTCTCTGGAACTGTTAAGTGACGTCTTCGCCTTGTGGTGGGACAGTGCCATGAGGCTGAGTAGAAGTTTATTTTTGTAATGGGTAGGAAAGTAGGTACAGTCAACCATACTCTAGGATACCCCTTTTTGTTTGATTGGCGGCCTTATGCCGTGAGCGGTAAGAGCTACCATGGGGTATCCTAGACTGTGGCCGACCGTACATACCCTTTAGGTGGTGGTGTGGTGATGGTGCCATAGTCACTTCAAATATTACTCTAAGGTTGTATGGTATTGCATTTATCAGTGTCTTTGCAAGTGCTTCAGACTCGATCACCTATTAAAAATTTTTTTTTGTATTTTTTTGTATTACCTATAAGCCAAGGAAAATTAGTTAGTGGTCGGGGTGACGTTTGGGGTGACGGCATGATTGGTCACGCTACGCACGTCAGCTCACATTTGAAAACATGAAACTGTGTTAATATGACCTGGGCCCTTAGCCTGTAACACAATGGTGCCAAAATGGGCTGTCAGGTGACGACTTCAATTACGATTTGCTAACGCTGTCTGTCCTTTTAATGTTTTTGTAGTACAGCAAAGAATATTTTGATTCTAATTCTAGAGGATTAGTTCTCTGGTTGTAGGAGAAAAACGAGGAGAGCCCGGTTTTGTCCTTTTGCCGGGACGCCATTGACCCGCCATTGCGTTACAGGCTAAGGGCCCTGCCTGCCTAGAGCCTCGGTCACACGTAGCTAACAATTAATTGTGCTAATTTCAACCGCTAAATAATCCTCAGTCACTCTGTGGCGTAGCTAGGTAACCAGGGGCACCAACTAAACTGTGTAGGTTTTATCAAGTCAAATATAAAATACTATTGAATACTGAAATGGCTTAGAAATCTCAGTAGGTATATAACAAATAAATTAACTCTTGAGTGTTTCCTTAAATAATAGTTTCATAATAACACTTTAGTTGAGTTGTTCTAAGAAAATAAACGCGCGCAGCGCGCTTGAAAATTTAACGAATTGTTTTCTAATCCACGGCAAGGAGGATACCTACTGTGTGTGTCGTGTGTGTGTGTGTATGTTTTGTTATGACATCTTCGTAATCATGACATTTACTAATACATTGTTTTACTTCGCTAAACACAATCGTCAGTCAGAGGTGGGTGGCATGAGCATGAATATGCCTTTACCCTGCAGTGGGTGTTGACAGGCTGATAATGGTGATGATGAAACACAATCAATGCAAATCAGGCTTCAGGGTTATTTATGTATTTCAGAACCTGCCGTTCAGCATCCACAGCAAGTGGCGTCTGACGCTGAACTTCTTCGTGTTCGTGGGCACCGGCGTCTGGGCGCCCTTCCTCATCACGCTGCATCAGCTCAACAAGAGCGCCAACTAAAGTGAGCTCTTATTTCTTATTCCTAAACACAAGCATAGAATCACTCACAGTTGCCTAGTTGCCTAGCTATTCATTGGCAGCTAAGCAACATCGGGCGCGGTCAGTCATGTCAGTTATTTTACTTATGCCATTTCAGAGGCCCTATAAGCGGCCTAAAACCTCTGAGACCAGGAGTGGCCACTACGTACCTCATACGATTACTTAGGGCTAACGTGACTGACAAGGGTGTCGCGGCAGTTTGGGAAACATTAGAAACCTCGTCTGAATACCTATTACGAATAATGACTTGCATTCTCGCATGCATGGTGCAAGGTATTTTCGCGAGGCAGTGTGGAATTTCAAAACATAAAACATTGTTTATTGTAAGTTATCGCACAGGCAACGGCTGAGCGTTAGAATGGTTGATCGACGTTTATTACGAACCTGCTAATGCAGTTCAAGTGCACTTGAAATAAAGCTCAAAATGCATTTGACTCTGGCTCAAGAAAATGTCTTGTTAAGGAGGCTGTGCATGTAGTTACACGATGATTTGCTTTAGGGCGCGTTTATTCGACACGAATTGTGTAGCGCGGCTACACGAATACACGTTAGCGAATACACGCGCCGCGGGGCCCCGTGTAGCGCAGAATGGCCCGTTTTCAACTGACAGTTAAAAGCTGAATTCAAAGCACTTGGCGCTTATAGGCCTGGGGCCTTAGCCTGTAACACAATGGTGCCAAAATGGGCTTCCGGTTGACGGTTTTAATTAGTGATGCTGTCGGTCCAGTGTCGGTCCTTTTAATGTTATTGTAGTACAGCAAAGAATAATATGAGTCTAATCCTAGAGGATTAGTTCGCTGGTTGTAGGGTAACAACGAAAAAATCCCGGTTTTGTCCTTCTACTTAGGACGCCATTGATACGCCATTGTGTTACAGGCTAAGGCCCCTGAATTCAAAGCACTTGATAGATGGCGCTTATAGGCCTGGCCATAGAAAAACCGGGACGTGGCTGTCAAATTTCGCTTAGAGGTACTTACAGGGCCCTTAGCCTGTAACGCAATGGCGGGTCAATGGCGTTCCGGCAGAAGGACAAAACCGGGCTCTCCTCGTTTTTCTCCTACAACCAGAGAACAAATCCTCTAGAATTAGAATTAAAATATTCTTTGCTGTACTACAAAAACAATAAAAGGACAGACAGCGTTAGCAAATCGTAATTGAAGTCGTCAGCTGACAGCCCATTTTGGCACCATTGTCTTACAGGCTAAGGGCCCAGATCTAAGTATCTTCAAAAAACGCGAAATTTTAGCCATGAGGGTGCTAACCGAAATTCCGGTTCTGCTATGGCCATGCTTGTAAACGCCATCTATGAACTGCTTTGAATTTGTTCTTTGAAAACGGCTCATTACCCTGTATGTAACACCTTGTATTTGCCAAAGAAGATGCGTTTGTGCAAACATCGCGGGAATAACCATAAAGTTGCGCTTGCTTTATTTGTTTACCGAGTGTGCAAATATTCCCATTGATAATCTCGAAATAGCTTTTAACTGCGTGCATGGTTGGATCTGAGCCTCAGCCACACGAAGCGAATAATCGAAGCTAAAACTTCCTTTGACAGCGCATTTAATTTTTATTTCTCCAGTCAGCTCATTTGCTAAAAGTCCACGTCCGTC
This sequence comes from Zelleria hepariella, assembly GCA_949319315.1. Classification (NCBI taxonomy): domain Eukaryota; kingdom Metazoa; phylum Arthropoda; class Insecta; order Lepidoptera; family Yponomeutidae; genus Zelleria; species Zelleria hepariella. The sequence continues at coordinate 2,903,210 of OX439385.1, read as the reverse complement.
CTCAAAACTGTCAAATATTTTTTTACCGGCAAATAGTCCTAATTGAAAGCAAGTGTTTGAGCGAATAATTAAGTGTAGTAAGTCTATGGAATAGGGCTTTATTTCTTCGCGGCGATGCCACTTCGCAGCGTCTATATTCCCTTCGTGTGACCGAGGGCGATGAGATTTGAAGTAGTTCGATTTATTCATTTTAGGTTTTTTTCCTGAGGGATTGAGGGTGGTTTTCCATGACCTCTTCACATGATTCCATGACACATTCAGGCACTGTACAGCCTACACAACACTTATAACCTAGGTATAATACACCATAGTAGAGCAACGCGGTCGAAAAATAGTATATATCCCCTTTTCTTTTCAGGTATGTAACGTGGCCATTGAAATATTTAAGTTTCTTGTAAAATGTAGTTGTAAATACAGTTTAATTTCTAAACAAATCCGGATTTTATTAAAAATCATAACTCTATAGGCTCGTTCAATATTTTAATATTTTTTCTACCCTTATAAAATTTTTGAACGCATAAGGTAGATTTCCAGAAAAAAAAACTTCATCCGATTTCGTGTGAATTTATTAGTGGGAAGTGAATATTGTGAAATTTTTCCAAAAATGCTGGGTCCTTTAGCTCGTGCCTCCAACAAGCTTGGCAGGAATGTGATGTCCAACATGATAAGGAAATACCACGATGACGGCGGTGTTCCCGGAGGGGTGAGTTAATTTCGAAAAATATCGACATTACATAATACCTCTTTTGAACGGCCTTTTTGGTAATATTTTTCTACGTTCTACATTAGAACCTCTATAAATACGTATACGAAACCTATTTCAATTGTTTTTATTAGTTATAAAAGGTGCTCCGAAAAAACTACGCCTAATTTTGTTAGGTTAGGTTATTGACACTGATCGATACATTCTTAGGTATCGACTTTGACTACTATGGTCTCACCTGGGTCTCACACTCAAATTAACATTATTGTTATTTATTCTCTAAATTTCAGAACCTGCCCTTTGGCATCAGCAACCGCTACAGGCTGACTGCATTATTCATCGTCTACGCTGGCTCCGGGTTTGGGGCCCCCTACCTGATCTGCCGTCACCAACTGCTTAAGAAGTAAATCATGGTAGGGACCTATTTACTTTAGTTACTAAATATTGCAAAGCAGGGAACAAACAATTTGGACATGAACATTAAAGGTTCGCCCTGTGGAATGTTCAGCAATATGCTAGGATACACCGTGGTTTCCTAGTTGGTGTTTCATCTAATAAAAGAAATGTCCTAGTTTAAACCGTTAAATCAATATATAAATGTGCAGTGCTTACGAAAGTTTAAGTTTTAAAATGTCCTAGTTTGTACACATGACAGCACCTTGACCCTTACACGCTAGCACTCTACTGGGTTACGTTACGGGCGACTTTACGACTAAAGTGTACAGTCTGACGTGCTGTCGTGTGTACCAATTAATAATCATACATGGCAGTCATAGACCCAGCTTTTCAAAGACCATTTCACAGAACATTTCTAAAGTTTTATTATAAAAGAAAAGTTAATAGTACTGTTTACTTTGTTATTTAATTCTTTGATACAAGCAAATGCAAAGCTGAACCAGTTTGATTTTTATTTATTTAATTTTGTTCTGAGAGTGTGGTTCTTCAGATTGTGCTTTTTTTGTCCACAGGTAAACCTATTTTCAAGAGGGGTGCAGATCAATATTTAGCTTTTAAGTTTAGCAGCTGTATTAAATTAAATCAAGTAATGGCATAAAAAAGCCATACAAAAAATAATGGGTTTTATTGATCAGCAAGCGTATGTAGTGTAATCTAGGGCTGGTTTAGAAGAGCGTATCTATGGGTTTATAACTCTGTCAATCCCGCTATATCAGACAAAATAGAGATAAATAGATACGCTCTAACCCAGTCATAAGCTACGCTTGCAGTATTTTGGCGAGTTATTAAAAGTTTGATTTACTATTACACGATTCGGGTACGTTTTCAATGAAGACATTTTTTAATTTCACATTTAGCGTCATCTGTGGGCGAGTAGCTGTAATGACGACAGCCATGTAAATAATCTTGCTAAGCGCCATCTATTAGTGAGTAGCTATACTAGTGTACTAATAACAAAATTTTCTCCTAAGCTTCTGGTAGGTGGCGCTAAATACGAAATACTTGAAATTATGTTGCATGTTTGCTACAAAAACAATGCTTAGCGTGACTTTTAAATTATATGGCAGATATTTAGTAGCATGTTTAGTGAATTTGAATTTAGTATGGGTTCTGGATTTTTACATATAGGTTTTTGAAGTATTTTAGACAAATTCTTACATCGCGATATGAAAATTTCTATAGTCTCTAAGTATATAACCAGTAAGGATTTAACTACAGTTGTACTTGCTTCGGCAGTACATATACTAAAATTGGAACGATACAGAGAAGATTAGCATGGCCCCTGCGCAAGGATGACACGCAAAATCGTGAAGCGTTCCACATTTTTTGAAGCATTGAGATTTGATTTACTCTTTTTTTTTCCTAAAATCAGGAAGTTATTTTCTTATCTTAGGTTGTCTTTGGTAAAGGTTTCCAATCAAACCAGAAACTTTCACTTTTGGTAACATTACTTTTTATTTTCGGCTGTAAAGGGTAAGTAAATCATGGTTCTTAGGATCTAATTTCTAGTCTAAAATATTCACAAACAAAGCTAGACTACTAATATCAAGATATCCAATAAGTACAGCTACAGACTTACATTTGCTTTAGGTACCGTAGGCCAATAGGATACCCTGCGCGCAGAATAAGGGGCTAGCATAAATTCTATGGGGGCCAGACACACAGAAAAGACATGGGACGAAAACGCTACATGAACGCCACGTCAGAAGACGGCAGACAAAGTAAAACATCAAATCAAAGCATTTCCATGTCCTTGTCCCACGTCTCTTTTTTGCAGGTCCGCGCCGCGTCCTTGTCCCACGTCTCTTTTTTGCAGGTCCGCGCCGCGTCCTTGTCCCACGTCTCTTCTGTGTGCTGCCGCCTAAAGGCTGGCGTCCACTAGAGGCGTATCGAGCCGGGGCGCATCGCAAGATCGCAACATTCGCAACGCAAAAATCCGCCTGCCTGTATTTATATGAAGCAGCGTCCACTAGCGGCGGACTATTGCCCCGAAACAGGCAGGCGCCATATAAAACGCGACCGCGACGTTACATACGGCCAGAGACACCCGGAGATACCCCTTTTAGTTTGACGCACAATACGCGTTTCTCGTAGAGCTACTAAGGGCCTTAGCCTGTAACGCAATGGCGTGTCGATGGCGTCCTAGCAGAAGGACAAAACCGGGGTTTCCTCGTTTTTCTCCTACAACCAGATATCTAATCCTCTAGAATTAGAATCAGAATATTCTTTGCTGTACTACAAAAACATGAAATGAACCTACAGCATTAATAAATCGTAATTGAAGCTGTCAACTGGAGCCCATTTTGGCACCATTGCGACCTCTTTCGGGGCGCGAGAAGACTTCGATTTGAAATATGTCGCAAAACCTTACATATTGCTTCCCTCCACGACTGATATTTTGAAGACAAAAACAAGTGTAAAAGTGACAAACTACTGTAGACTTGAATCGCGTTTCGCGAAAAGACGTGACACTAACATGACTTCCCGTAGACAGAAGGAGTATCTCGCGGGCAAGCGTAGATAAAACTTGCGTCGCGGCCGGCATCCTAACCGGGCCAGTGGTAGGTGTTGCTGTGATGGATAGTGGATGGAGGGCGGCATATCGTTTCACTTTCAAATGCTGAAATTCTCCTCCAGCCTTCTCAAGTGATCCACGCTCGTCTCCTGCTGGCTTCCCTGACTCAAAACATTGTTCTTGTACACCTCCAAACTCCTCTGCGTCGTCGCCATATTGTTGAAAACTTCGCGCGGAAGCAGGCGGGCTTGCGCGGGAATTTTGACATTAGCCGCCGCCATGTTTAAAAACCTGTCATGCGGGTGCGTTCCGAATATCGGCATCTCCGGCTTGTGCAGCGTTCGGTAGACGTTCCTGTCGATTATTTGTTGGGGTGTCGTCACGTTTGCTATGTTGCTGATGGATTTCATCCATTGCTGCTGCTGCGAGGGCGGTATTCTGCTGGGGCAGTTGAAGATCCACAGTCGGTCGCCCACAAACATCGGGCGAGGGGAGACGACGCCCAGGCTGCTGTAGTATTGCTGCGCCAACACTTCGACGTCGTTCGTGTACTTGCGCTTCCACTTTGTGCGCCGGTTTTGGAACCAGATTTTTATCTGCGGAAGGAATGAAAAAGACTTTGAAAAAGCACTTATAAGTAAGATAGGGTAGGTCAGGATTTTTGTAATCTGTGGGTCAGGACTCTGACCTGAGAACACGGCGCAAAACGCAAGCACGATATTATGGCCCTTCTTCGAGCGAGTCCTACAGTTTATTTGCTGTGTACACACGGCAGCACGTCAGAGTGTACATTTTTGTTGTAAAGTCGCCCGTAACGCAACCGAGTAGAGTTCTAGAGTGTAAGGTCGACGTGCTGTCGTGTGTACCTAGTCTACTTTTAGTTAGGGCCTTCATAGGTAAGAAATAAACAAAGATAAATTTATTTCTCAATCCACAAATTGCAGTTATTTACATGCATGGAAAAGCAGATAGATAAGAATTTGTGGAAACACTGGAGCCTAAACTAGATCAAAGATCTATATTTGAGGTCTCCAGGCCTCCCATTTACAGGCAACGGTAAGTATATTTATCCCACCAAAAACATTCTGTAAAAACTAGCCAGGTCTTGATGGATCTGCTTGTTTATCTCTAAAAAAGTAATGAAATCTAGACAAAGTCGTGCCAAGTCTAAGGTTCCTTATTGCGATTTCTTTATTATTATAGTTAATGTTGTGAGACTTGGCCGTTGAAGGGTACACAAGTGGTTCTGGCGACAGATTGGTGCAATGGTGTCATGGAGCACCTGGTTTTGTACCCTTGTGTACCCTTCAACAGCCAAGTCTCACAACATTAACTATAATAATAAAGAAATCGCAATAAGGAACCTTAGACTTGGCACGACTTTGTCTAGATTTCATTACTTTTTTAGAGATAAACAAGCAGATCCATCAAGACCTGGCTAGTTATTACAGAATGTTTTTGGTGGGATTTCACTTCTTTTTGTAGAAACGAGGGCATATTGATTAATTTTATTAGATTTTCTTATTTGACACAGTTTTTAAATTTGTGTAATGTTCGAGTAGAATAAAGTTAATCGTCTGACTATTTCTTGTTGAACGAGCGAGCGAAGCGAGCGAAGTCCTCCGAGTCTGCTGGAACAATCCGGCGTTTGTATGTATGAATGTTTGTTCGACGATAACTTGAGTAAATTTGGTCGGATCGTTATGAAATTTGATAGGCGGGTAAACTAAATTAAAAGAATTTTTAAATTCGAACATGATCCAAATCGGTCGATGAGTTGCCGAGATATGGGGTTGTATAGTTTAAATGCAAAGCGCGCGCGCGCCTGCGCGAATGGCGTAAGCAAAGTTATACATCTGTAACTGAGGTCGCGAGTTCATAGTTCGGAGCGAACCACTAGTGGGACGCTATAGGCTAGATTAAATGAAGATGTGTCCCACTACGCTGGATTTTTGCAATGACAGTCGATTTTTTATGTACCAATAGTAGAAGGGGCATTACCATAATATCTCTAATAAAGCTGATACCAGCTGAGGGTTCTTCATCAGATACTTCAGACCTTAGATTTTTGACATCAAATGAAGCGGCCCACCAAGTTGAATATTTTTTGTAAGGGCGTTATATGTCGATCTATAATAGTTTGGTTGGGCTCTTGTGTTTTCTAATCAGGGTCACCAGGTACTCCAGATCTTCGATTATCCTAGTTTTTATAGTTTTCCCTTTATGTGGCCATTAAACCCTAACTCTGTACCAAATTTCAGCTCTCTGAGTTTATGGGAAGTACTAGTTCTATTAGGGCTCTTGTGTTTTCTAATCAGGGTCACCAGGTACTCCAGATCTTCGATTATCCTAGTTTTTATAGTTTTCCCTTTATGTGGCCATTAAACCCTAACTTTGTACCAAATTTCAGCTCTCTGAGTTTATGGGAAGTACTAGTTCTATTAGGGCTCTTGTGTTTTCTAATCAGGGTCACCAGGTACTCCAGATCTTCGATTATCCTAGTTTTTATAGTTTTCCCTTTATGTGCCCATTAAACCCTAACTCTGTACCAAATTTCAGCTCTCTGAGTTTATGGGAAGTACTAGTTCTATTAGGGCTCTTGTGTTTTCTAATCAGGGTCACCAGGTACTCCAGATCTTCGATTATCCTAGTTTTTATAGTTTTCCCTTTATGTGGCCATTAAACCCTAACTCTGTACCAAATTTCAGCTCTCTGAGTTTATGGGAAGTACTAGTTCTATAAGGGCTCTTGTGTTTTCTAATCAGGGTCACCAGGTACTCCAGATCTTCGATTATCCTAGTTTTTATAGTTTTCCCTTTATGTGCCCATTAAACCCTAACTCTGTACCAAATTTCAGCTCTCTGAGTTTATGGGAAGTACTAGTTCTATTAGGGCTCTTGTGTTTTCTAATCAGGGTCACCAGGTACTCCAGATCTTCGATTATCCTAGTTTTTATAGTTTTCCCTTTATGTGGCTATTAAACCCTAACTCTGTACCAAATTTCAGCTCTCTGAGTTTATGGGAAGTACTAGTTCTATAAGGGCTCTTGTGTTTTCTAATCAGGGTCACCAGGTACTCCAGATCTTCGATTATCCTAGTTTTTATAGTTTTCCCTTTATGTGGCCATTAAACCCTAACTCTGTACCAAATTTCAGCTCTCTGAGTTTATGGGAAGTACTAGTTCTATTATGATGATCATGAGTGAGTGAGTGAGTGAGTGAGTGTGTGTCATAAATGCGAAACTTTGCTTTCGCTTAACTTCGGAACTAAATAACCTACAGACTTGAAATTTTGGATTTTATGTATGTGATTATAGCTTACTAGATGACGAAAATTTCTGCGTTCTGGTCTTATCCAGAGGTTCTCAAATAGGGGCCTGAAAATGCGGCGAAATGGTTCCAGTAAAGGATGGTACGGCAGTGTTTGCTTCGCGCTCGACCTGGCGGGGGCACTGCCGTGCCCCCAGATTTGTGCAGCAGTTAAATGTGGGCTGAACTTTACTTGCACTGGTGATAGAACTGTTGGTATTCTAGAACGCTACTTAAACTCAGTTCAAACTAGAACGCTCCTTGAACTCTGTTTAAACTCAGTTCAAGTAGAGTTCAGTAGTGTCGACTGTCGATAAAACAGTGCATGTTTTGATTTGAATATCCCTCCCTTCATATAAAAACATGCACTGTTTTATTGACAGTCTGAATTCTGTTTAAACTGAGTTTAAGTAGCGTTCTAGAATACCACCCTTAGAATATACCTGTGTCTCAGTAAGTCTCAGCTGCCGCGCCAGCCGGCCCCGCGCAGCCACGGACAGGTATCGGTTCTTCTCGAACTCTGCCTCAAGACTCTTGATCTGCTGAGCGCTGAAAGCCGTGCGGGCTCGCTTGCCGCGGGACGACGGACCTGCGAGTAGAAAGAGGGAGGTTTAGTTGAGGTCTTCTTCTGGATCGGTCCCTCAAGTCTGAGGATCGTGACCATATAGGTACAATGGTTCAATGGGCGCGATGGGATGTGGATGGCTCCACCTTCTGCCCTTTTTAGGGCATCGCATCGGTGTTCTGCCTCTCGCCCGTAGGCAGACGCCTTGGCCCAAAATTATCTGTTTTTCCGGAGTATGACGTGGTGACCGCATAATATACCCTAAAAAGCTGAGGGCCCTTTGGCGACAGACTGTTGATCGATGAGGCATCGTTTAGCGGCAAAACGGCACAGATTAGATAGATAGATAGATAGAGATAGAGAACACTTTATTGTACACCAGAAATTATTAAGATTAGCACCAAAACGCCTGTGAAAATCGAATCGCCACCCCATTTACACGGTCGACCAAAATCGCAAGTGACAAAAATCGAATGTCGACTTAAAAATTTTACAATCGCCTGTGACTGAGCATTTACACGATCTATTTTAGTTACCAGCCGCATGCGGCCAGTCGTGTGGCCAGTCGCCATGCATCAAAAGCCGCAACATTCTAGTCTACTACTTTGGATGTTGCGATTTTAGTCACCTGTGGGCTAGCTAGCGGAATGAGCCGAATACGGCTGTCAAACGCTTAGCACAGAATCATTTTAACAGCCGTATACCGGTTCTTCTATGAAGGCGCCATCCAGGGGCGGATCCAGGATTTTGGTTTGGGGAGGGCTTGAACCCAATGAGCGTAGGTTTTCAAGATAAAAACGTATGCAAAATTTATTTTTATAAAGGTTTTCAGATGCTTTTGGGGGGGCTTGAGCCCCTAAGCCCCCCCCTAAATCTGCTAGTGGCGCCATCTATGAAATACTTTGTGAATTTGTGCTGAAAACGGCTCATTGCACCCGGTCGATTTTCCCCGAGCGGCGAAAGTTATGCGGCTCTAGTCACCCGTGTACCCGTGTACCCGTGTACCCACGACAGCACGTCAGATTGTACACTTTTGTTGTAAAGTCGCCCGTAACGTAACCGAGTAGATTGCTAGCGTGTAAGGGTCGACGTGCTGTCGTGTGTACCTACCCCGTGGCATTCTGTGAATCCCCACTGCCCCCTTAGCCGCAGGCCACTTTGCCTACTCTCAACTGTCACGTTAGCCCAGTGGCTTCACTGTCACCTCAATAGTGTTAAGTGGCTAAGGTGACAGTTTAGAGTAGGCAAAATGGCCCGCGTGCTAAGGGGGGTCACATTTATCTTGCTTCGCCCGACCTGGGTCCTCGGAAAGTTTAGAGGTTGGTTGGCAAACAATCAGAGGCTTCAACTCTTTGCCGTACCTATTCGATTGATTGTCTTGGTCTACATTCCCCGTCTAAGTCCATATCCCTCGCCACTCTTTGTTCCGCCGCTCATGAACTGCGGAACTCATCCCATTCCGCTGAGACCTGCCAGGGAATGCGGGGCCCAATTAAGACAGTTTAAGCGGACACGGCGCGTCGTCGCCGCGCGTCTATTTTCAATAAACACCTCCGTGGGCTGAGTAATTAGTGGTAATAAATCAAAGCGTCGTTCCCGCGTCGCCATCTTGGATTTCAGGCGTCCCGCGCGCGGTTTTAGCGGGTAAGCTGGGGTGCAAGCGCATCAGCACATGATACGCACACGCATCGTATCTTCTCATCCTGAAGATAGATAATCGTATAAATCGCTTGATCCAGGGGCCTTTGTCTGTAAGGCAGATGAGTCTTTTCTCGATAAATTCAATGTTGTAAATCAGAATTTCTCCTAGAAACGTCGTATCTGCCGAAAAAATATTGCCTTGCACTGCAATGAAAAGACTAGAACTACAGGGTGCACTCTAAGTCGATAGCGGAACTTTACTGCACTAGGTGGCGAAAAAAATGGGGCGAAAAAAAAATCTGCTGCTTCATACATTTGGCGCAGTACTGAGTCGACCTTTTGTATGGGACAGCAGATTTTTTTTCGCTCCATTTTTTTCGCCACCTGGTACAAGTTGTTTGTAGTGATGAGTAGACAGCCTACTTAAAGTTCCGCTATAGACTTAGAGTGCACCCTGTAGTGATATTAAAGAGATCTAAGGATGAAAATAGAATCTAGGTATTACATTTTTCCATTAAGGTGATTATACTCAAATTTAGGATCACAAGGGTTGAATACGCTTAGCTATGTAAAGCTGAAAGATACCCGATCCAAATAGATCATGAAAAACTAGAATGCAACATTGCGATTGTTTAAGTAGGTCCTCGTAGGTGATTCCCATTACGATTTTACTGGTCGCAGATTGCAACAACATTCCCATCTGGGCACATCAGCCCCCACTACGATACGAGGAAACGATACGCTCAGTCTGTCGGCAGCTTTATCCTGAACGCTCTCTAATGAGCTCGCTCCCGCCAAAACGTTCCTCGACGACAATTTATTACACACTCGACGATCGTTAAAGAAATTCTGAATAACATCCATTCTATTGCCAATGCGATGACACTTGTTCAGAAACAAATTGTGTGGGACCAGAGACCAACTAAACTATGACTGGTACAGTCTTCTTGACTGAAGTAAATATTTTTCTTCGATTCTGTCACTTATGTCGGGAGTTATAAGAGCCGCCTAGTTAAATTTTCAGTTGCCGGGGACGATAGTTTTTAAATATTGTTTCCCTTGAAGTTTTTAGTGTCAGATAAATGGTTTTGGCTTTTGAAAATGAGTTGGAGTCGTGTTTTTTGTCGGTGTTATGATCTTTCCGGTGGCGTGTGGTGGATGAGAGAATAGATTGATAGTGTAGTATGTTATGTTTGACAATCTTCTTGGATAATGTTTTCTTATGTTTCCACTCGAGCACTATTTATACATAATTTAAATACATTTTTAACACTCGTTTTATTGACTTTTAAGTTTTCCCAACGTTTTGAGACCTTTTCAGGGGTCGTGGTCGCGGTAGATTGAGGTGGGTGACAGTTGTCTTGTACTCGAAGGTCTCGAAACGTTGGGAAAATGTAAAAGGTTAATAAAACGAGTGTTAAACCCGTTAAAAATTGTGTTTAAGGGTAGACGATAGCAAGGTGTCGGGAAATTCAAAATTTTCACAGAATTTTACATTTTGTAGCTAAACTGAACTATTTTTGTTCAGCGATTTTTCGTTCGCGAGAATAAAACCGTATTCTTTTCATTATTGTAAACAACAGAACAACAATAATTCAGCCGATTATGTGTTCTGGTCTACGAAGCAGTGGTAGTGCCCAAAAAACTTGTCGTAGACCAGAACACCTTTTCCTTAACGACTTTTAGTTTTGTTTTCCTTATGTTTGTAGAGCTGTACGCTACATTATGCTGGCTTTAGATAGATAGAGAACTCTTTATTGCACAACAGAAAGAATATTACAGACTAGTTGTGCCCGCGACTTCGTATGCGTTTTTACACATTTGACATCTAATTTAAATTCGACTGTGGAGGAAAACTCAAAAGGAAGATTTTTCTTAACCCCCGACCAAAAAGAGGGGTGTTATAAGTTTGACAGCTTTGTGAGTGTGTCTGTATAAGTGTTTATGAGGGTGTGTCTGTCTGTGGCACCGTAGTTCTTAAATGGGTGAACGATTTGGAAGCAGGTTTTCTAGCGAATTTTCTTAGTTATGTTTTGTCAAAATTGGTTCAGCTATTTATTAAATATGCTTATTCGAAGCTAAAATGTCGGGGGTATTTTAATAGTTATTATTTCTTAACTTGCGGTAGCAGGGCTCAAAAGAAAGCAATAGAATAAAATAGAATAAAAACCCTAATCTAAACAATAAATTTATAAATAAATTTAATAATAAATATGTATTGTTTACATTAAGGTATCGCCCGTGATAAGATACCAGGAAGCTTAGCATAAGAATTTTTTAGGAAGTAAAAGGGTTTATATGTATCTCCCTCGACGTAGAGTGGGATAGATAAGTTATAAGCCCATAGATAAGGTCTTACTCATTCTCATGCTAAGTCATCAAGCAAAGCATACGGCTAATAACTCTGTGTATCCAGCTCAACGGTAAACAATAGTTATTTGTTATGCAAGAATGCAAAATTATTGTTTGCGGCGAGTGCTTGTATTGAATACCGAGCGGTGTTAAAAGACCGCCAACAAAGTGGGAGACCACATACAGGGTGTTAAAAGGCCGCCAACAAAGCGGGAAACCACGTATTGTCCTCATCATAAGGAACATTTTTGCCCAAGGAACTATGCCTGGGAAATCAACGGTTTCCGAGATAATGAGGTTCAAAGTCGGATTTTTCAAAACTTTTTTTTTGCAGAAACTTATTCAGTGTCTAGTTCTTAAAAATCCCCTGAAGCTCTGCAGCCCTCTCGTTAGCACTTTTCAACATTTTAATTGATTGTAAGAGAATATAATAAAATATAGTTGCAGACTTAGATAATAAAGCTATCGACATGTAGACACACTTTTGATTTCATATTCATACTAATAAAAAAAATATCACTGAACTTCGGTTAAAAGTAGTAGTTCAGTAATATTTATTTTTTAAACTACAAATGTGAAATTTAAAGAATGTCTACATGTCGATAGCTTTATTATCTATGTCTGCAACTATATTTTATCGTCCAAAGTTGAATCATTCTCTTACAATAAATTAAAATGTTGAAAAGTGTGAGCGAGAGGGCTGCAGAGCTTCAGCGGATTCTTAACATACCTTTTCAAGAAGCCATATCAAAATTATGAATATTTCTTACAAAAAACGACGTTAAAGTTGCAACCCGCAATGTATTCTAAACATCGGCACTTCAAGCTTAAGTAACATAATCTGATACCTACGCTTGCGCAATATGACTTCTGTGCGTTACACGTCCATTGCGTGAAAAAATATTTTTCAAAATTATAACCTAATAAACCAAAATCATTTCCCAACAATAATTTATCGAAAAAGTACTTTGTCTAGTGGCTTTCGGGTCTGTTGGCGGTCTTTTAACACCCTGTATAGTCCTCATCGAAACGAACATTTTTGCCCACGGAACTATGCCTAGGAAATCAATGGTTTCCGAGATAATGAGGTTCCAAGTCGATTTTTTTTTTCCGGAAATTCATATTTTTTTTTCGGACATGTGTTCAGTATCACGTTATGAACATATCTTCTCAAGAAGCTATATCAAAATTATGAATATTTCTTACATAAAACAAAGTTAAAATTTCAACCCGCAATGTATTCTGAACATCGGATAGCCTAGATTGTTCCCAGAACCAGGACTTATCACGGTTCTAAATTTGACTGAAAACTATTCAGCGGTATTCGCGTGATGAGGTAACACACAGACAGACAGACAGACAGACAGACAGACAGACAGACAGACAGACATAGACCGATTTTTTTGCATTTTTGTATTCAGTATAGTTTACTTAGTAAGCCCTGCTAGTTTTTTTCTAAAAATATTCAATGTACAGAATTGACTTCGCTAGAGTTTTATTATAAGTATAGATAACTATTTCAACAAAATTTTGTAAAAATGGCGGCCTTATAGCTAAAAGCTATCTCTTCCAGACAACCTGAACAACAATAGGCTTTACAACTTTTGCCGTACACAACACAACAAACACGCTGCGAAGAGGCTGTTTTGCTGGCATATCGTAACGGAACACCTTTTTGCAGCCTATTTTTGTCGTGTATGGCAAACGTGTAAAGCCAGCATTTTCAGGCCACTACAGGGTGTTACAGAAAGAGCAAGTACGAAATCTCGAAAAAAATATCAGATGCTCCATATACATTTGGTTATGTTGTATGGAGCAGCTGATATTTTTTCTGATATTTCTTTTGAGATTACGCACTTGATGTCAGTAAAAGTTGATTGATTTGCGACCCCTTTCAGTGTCATAGGACCTTTCTGAAACACCCTGTATAATCGAGCTAGATAACGCTCCCTGATTAAAGATCAAAGTAAGTAGGTAGCTACATCTATTTCAAGTCACACTTATTTCAACCGATGGAATCAGATTTCGATTGGGAGACTCATTCTCTTTGATCTTCGAGGATCAAATCGATCAAGATCCCCCTCGATAAAGTCGCAACTAAATTAATTAGCATCTCTTTAGCGAAACCAAAACAATCGACAGACATTTATTTATTGTTGTTCAAGCTAAACTTAGATAAAGATGATTCTTTGTCAACTGAGACTTGAACCTACGTTCACAGCCTTGCACGGCTAAAGCCGGGCGGGACGGACCAAGTGCCGCACACCCGCAAGTCCGCAACCATAAAGGCCAGGGCCCTTAGCCTGTAACGCAATGGCGGGTCAATGGCGTCCCGGCAGAAGGACAAAACCGGGCTCTCCTCGTTTTTCTCCTACGACCAGCGAACTAATCCTCTAGAATTAGAATCAAAATATTCTTTGCTGTACTACAAAAACATTAAAAGGACAGACAGCGTTAGCAAATCGTATTTGAAGTCGTCACCTGACAGCCCATTTTGGCATTTTGTCAACCGGAAGCCCATTTTGTTGCCAAAATGGGCTTCCGGTTGACGGTTTTAATCACGATTTATTGATGCTGTCGGTCCAGTGTCGATCCTTTTAATGTTATTGTAGTACAGCTAAGAATATTAGGAGTCTAATCCTAGAGGATTAGTTCGCTGGTTGTAGGAGAGCAACGAAAAAATCCCGGTTTTGTCCTTCTACCTAGGATGCCATTGATACGCCATTGTGTTACAGGCTAAGGCCCCTGCGCAAACGACGGACAGTGGCCAGTGGCGAACAAAATGTCCGCGGCGCGCTCTTATTAGTACAGTAATAAGGTTGCAGCCTGCGTATACTGCAGGCGAGACGAGGTGTTGCGCGGACAAAGTGCAAAGTTAATGCCCGGTTTACATTATGGATCGCTGGACTGGAATGCAACTGGAATAATGTAAACCGGGTATTTATTACCTAAGGCCTGCGCAAACGCCAGACAGTGGCGGACGGCTCGAGAGTCGAGAGTTCGAGACCCGCCACAACCAGTGGCGTAGCTAGGCAACCAAGGGCCCTGGGGCAAAAACAAACTGGGGCCCCAACTAGACTCTTTAGGGTTTATCAAGTCAAAATATAGATAGGTAGGTATATAAAAATACTATTGAATATTTAAAGGGCCTTAAAAAATGTGTCTATAACGGAGAAATTACCTAACTCTTGAATGTTTCCTAAGATAATTTTTAGGGTCCGACGGGGCCCCCTGAGCTTGGGGGCCCTGGGTCATTGCCCTCCTTGCCCCTATGTAGCTACGCCACTGGCCACAACGGTTATGGTTGTGGCCTTGTGGGAAGCCACAGACGCAGCCGCAACGGCTGCGCAGCCGCATCCGCAACCGCAAAGACTGAGGAGCCGCAACCGCAACGGCTGAGGCTGGCGGAAAGCGACGGGGACGGCGAAATTCATCTGAGGTTGGTTACTTACCTTTCTTGGTATAATAAAGAAAATAGCGCTAGACGCAAACGGGATCTACGAGTACAATCGTCTGTAATCTGAGGAGATATTACCTACCTATCTATCTCTGTAGATCAAAAGAGTGAGATCGATATTATAAATAGTTAGAAACGCATATCTGTAGCATTCTTGTGCCAAGTCAGCTGCTTACGAACTGCAAGATAGTAAACTTCGTGGTCGTACTTTCGTGACACTTTCGCAAGAGAACACCTAAAATATGTCCCCCAGTTTAAAGCAATCAGCATCAATTTATCGCCACTTGTCAACGTACTGACGGAAAGAAGTTCTTTTCGCGCCCCATTGTTTCAGCGGCTAATTTTAAAACAGACAACTGTCAAAACGAGCCCATTTTAAATTGACTCTTATTACCTGCACATAAAGTTGGTACTTAACAAAGATTTGTTTCGAAGCTGAAATGCGCGTTCCAAATCCAAAATACCCCTTTCAGTTGTGTGTGTCAACTTATGTCTCATAAATAGAATTTTACAGCTTTTTAATGAGTGTCGGTAGCCAGTTACTGGCGACTTATCTTTCCTTTTCATGTTAGCTTCTTTTTTTCAACGAGAGCGGTTGAATAATTACTTTGAGAGAAAGATTTAGCTAACAAGGTAGGAGCCGCAAGAGATTTATTAAATCCCACAACAGATTTAGAAAATGAGACATCAGTGAACAGTTTAATTTCTCACTGCGTATCTGACTGGAAACTGGCAAGGATGTCACAGAAGAAGAAGTAAGGAAAATCGACAGTGAATGCATTTTTTTAAATCTTTTAATGCTTTCAAACTTTAGAATACGGATAATTTTGCGCTGGTTCTTTTAGCAGATAAATTTTAAGTTGCCAATTGTAGGATAGAACAATGTACCTACCTACATTTACCGGATACCCTTCGGCGCCGATTACCCGGCAAGCGGCACGTGTGAAAAGGGCCTTATATGTACATTCTCATAGTCCACAGATATGCGGAAAAAATATTTGAGGAATATTTTTCGTGGTGAACGCCCAGTCTTAGCAAGTCTTGGTTATCTTTTTTATTTTAGTTGTTATAAGCCCGGTTTCTGAAATACTTAACTATCGTTCTGTCACGTTCTTTTGTGGGAAATCCGCAGAGGCAGAACGATATTTAAGTACCTACTTCCTTAGCGAATTTCTCAAATCAGAAACCGGCAGTTATTCAGCATTTATTGTAGTTAGGCCTATGTACAGTACAGTCAGCCACACACTAGGATACCCCTTTTTGTTCAATCGGCGCCCTTATACCGCGCGCAGTAAGAGCTACCATGGGGTATCCTAGCCTGTTGCCGACCGTACAATAACTGAGCGAACTATGAGCCTTCTGTCCCCTATCCGTTTATCAACTACTCTGTGTGCGTGAGAAATGTCACAGAACCAATTCTAAACGGCTAATTTGAGTCCACTCAGAGGAACATAAAGCTTCATGGAGACGTTTATTACTCTGTAAATTCACAGCGAATAACCATTAGAGTCGTGTTCCGATGAGTGAGGACGAATAAAACCATTTTCTTATGATAGTCTTGATGTTTTTATAAGATTGTTTGTATACCTAGTTGCGGATTTTAATTGGTGGATATCTAGGTAGAAGAGAATACAGTTTTGTATCGCGATTCGCGGGGAATGGTTCGCCCCGAACTACGAACTCGCGACCCCATATCTCAGTAACCCCTCGACCGATTTGGCTCATGTTCGAACTTAAAAATTATCTTTGCCTCATTTACCCACCTACCAAATTTCATGTCTATCCGACTTCATTTACTCAAGTTATCGTCGAACGAACATTCATACATAACTAAGGCCTTTGCATCTACGTAATGAGATGATTTATACAGCGTCCAGTGGCACCTTCTCTCACACTAGATAGGTGAAGAGACCACTCGGCGCTGCAGTGCCTGGGACATTCATACATACAAACATACAAACATACATACATACATACAAACGCCGGATTGTTCAAGTAGACTCGGAGAACTTCGCTCGCTTCGCTCGCTCGTTCAATAAGGTCTAGAAAAAGATAGGCCGACGACGACTATTAGATTACTGTAGCGATTTACCTAGGAAGGTACCTACCCCGGCTCGAAGGAACAGCGATCGCCGCTTTGAATGCCATTTCAGTAAAAAAATATGGAATTTGGGCACAGAAACAATAAAGCTCTTATGATGCCCGTTTTCACCAACCACCATCGATATAAAAATCGATGCCAACCACCCCTAACTTTAAAAGACATTTGTTCTGCACCTGCACCTCCGCAAGTCTAGCGATTACGGACGAAGGACCATACGAACTCAATTCACAATGCTTTTGAGCTCAGTTCGTATGGTCCCTCATCCACAGGGCCGTCTTAAACTATGCTGGGGCCCTTGGGCACACAATAATTTGGGGCCCTTTTGGAGCCCCACCTCCAAATTTTTGTGGCGAAAAGGGAAACTACATTATTTCCTACGTACATTACAATGCCACTTTTTCTGTTAAATTTAACAATGTCGTCGGCTTATTTTATTACTGCTCACTGTTACCGTGTCCGACAAAAATGTTTTGAGAATACATGTGAGACAAATTTTCGGTCCTGCGGGGCCCCCTGATGATGGGGGCCCTGGGCACGGGCCCCGTGTGCCCTTATGGTAAAGACGGTATTGCTCATCCACGACCACTAGACTTGCAGAGGCGCAGAAAATTTGTGGTGGTCGGTGAAAACGGGCATTAGAGGCATTGCAGTTGCGCTTTTTTAACAGTCTTCCGTCAATCCGGCTCGAAGGACCAAACAAGATGGCGTCCTAATATTTTTAATCGAACACCGCTCCACGCCACTCGGAGCAATTAAAGTTTCCGTTGTCGTGTCGTGGCTGTCAGAGACGCTGAAAAATTGCCTCGTAATTACAGTTAGAGGCATCTAGCAATGTGACATGTGTAGCGAGAGCCGGCCCAGTCGTTATAAGTCACAAAATCGCAACTACGAGGCTGTATGTTGTAGGTGCTATTTAATACAGGGTGTTGTTTTCGTTAGTGACACCCGACTCAGGGAAGATAGTTTTATTAACGCTTAAAACTAAACATAAGTATTTATTTTAAAACTTAAAAGCGCCGTCCATCCCTCTTCCATGACTAAGACTTCCGGACGAAGTCGAAACATGTCGGCTATTGCGACAAAATAAAAGTAAGTGAAACCGTTAAATCGATTTTTCATTTTTTTTTATTATAATGCGCTATAATATATACCTATATATTTTTTTTTCTATAAACGTGCGGACACCCCCGGACTTCTCAGAGCGCGCGCGCGATTGTGGCGCCCAATATAATATTGCGAGTGCGGCCGCAAGCGTTTTATGTACACACGACATGAGTAAGTTTGGGTATTTTTCACTGAATTATTTTATTTTTTATATATTTTTTTCTTTTTGTATGGTGTAAATAATCAACCCTGAGTCGGGTCATCGGGTGTCACTTTTTAAAACAACACCTTGCATTTTGTGGTCAGCAGTGACAAATATTGAGTTGGGTACCTACCTAACTACCTACGCTAGCGCGCGCGCTCTGTATTGTGCTAGTGGTTTATCTCTTACTTACTGCCGGTTTCTGATTTGAGAAATTCGCTAAGCAAGTACCTACTTAATTATCGTTCTGCCTCTGCGGATTTCTCACAAAAGAATGTGACAGAACGATAGTTAAGTATTTACTTAGTAAAATTCTCAATTCAGAAACCGGGCCTTACTCTCTGGATAGGTAGGTAAGGTATACGATATTTTGCGGTGATCGCGTCAGCATTGCGCCGACGCTTGCAAAAAAGTCGGGTTTATCCGATTCGAAGGACAAAAACTGGTACTTAGTAAAAAAATACTAAAGGTCGGCCACATTCTAGGATACCCCATGGTAGCTCTTACCGCGCGCGGCATAAGGGCGCCAATCGAACCAAAAGGGGTATCCTAGCGTGTCGCCGACTGTACCTACCTGCTGCAGATATCTATTGCAGTAAAAACTTACATTGTACAGACATAAAAGAAAGACATTTGGATGAATTGGATATCTCAACTTTTATCACTAAAACCATCAACAATCGTCCCGTTACAGCTCTAAATCACATGAAAGCCGACCCGAAACTAGCAGTAACATAAAACTGAGTCATCATTCATCGTTTGAGCCACCAAAACGATTAAAAAAACCCTCTCTTCGCGCCTTCATGCGCCATTTGATGCCACGGCGCTTGGCGCTGCTGTAAGTGAGCTAAATTAGGACGGGACGAATGCACCACGAATGGTGAAAACGACAGCTATGCAACAAATGCAGGTACCTACCTAATGAGATATTTTTGCAGCGTTCAGTGGCACCGTCACTCACATTCGATGCAAGGCCGTCATAAAGTTCTTAAACTATGCTGGGGTCCTTGTTAAACTAAACCATGCTGGGCGAAAGGGGAAAGTATTTCCTCCAGTGGCGGATCCAGGATTTTGTTTTGGGGGGGTTTTGGCTTACACCCAATGAGCGTAGGTTTTCAAGATAAAAAAGTATACAAAATTTATTTTTATAGAGGGTCGCAGCCTCGCAGCTGCTTTTTGGAGGGTCTCACTCAGACCCTAAATCCGCTACTGCTTCGTACATTACAATGCCACGTTTTCCATCAAATTTAACAATGTCGTCGGCTTATTTTATCACTGCTCACTGTTAAAAGTGAAGTGAAGTGTCATAAAGTATGACAAACAAACTGTTACTGTGCCCGAGAAATATGTTTTGAGAATAAATGTGGGAGAAATAGTCGGTCCTTCGGGGCCCCCAAGGATGGGGGCCCTGGGCACGGGCCCCGTGAGCCCTTATGGTAAAGACGGCATTGATTAGATGGGTGAAGGAAGTCATTACTCCGAAGCTGCAGTCACAGGGATAATGATCCGTTTTCAAAGAACAAAATTAATTCAAAGTAATTCATAGATGGCCCTAAAAGAACCGGATTAGGTATCTACGGCTGTCAAAAGGCTGAGAAAAGTGAAGTGAAGAATTAATCAAAATTGATCCCTACATACCTTATAGACGTCGGCCTCTATTAGGTACAGTCGGCCACAGTCTCAAATACCCCTTTTTGTTCGATCGGCGCCCTTATGCCGCGCGCGGTAAGAGCTGCCATGGGGTATCTGAGATTGGCGGCCGACCGTACCTAAACCTTGGACCTGACCTAAAGTTTTTGTGACATTATTAATGTAAAACAAATGGTCGAATAAGTAAGTAAAGTAGTAGATATTTTGATCGTTAAAAAAGGAAAGCAAAAGAGTTAACGAATATCTTCGCAAAAAAAAAAAAAAGCTAGAAACTTATGATATTTTATTCGATTTATTCTACCAAAAAAGCATGAACGATTCAGGACAGCGAGTAGACGCTTACACTTTCGTTGCAAAGTCGCCCGTAATGTAACCTACGAATACATCCCGCATAAGAGCCGTTGACTTTTGACTTGTGCGGGATTTATTCGTAGGTTCTAGGAAGTGGCCACTTTTGGCGAGAATCGATTGCATTCGTAGGTTCTAGGATCTAGATTCCAAACCATAGGTCCTAAGAATAGTTAGGCCTCGCGTTGAGAAATCCCAGGAGAGTTTTTAGAAAAAAATGCATCCAAAAAGAAGATGCTTCGAGAAAATTATGGTACACACGACAGCACGTCAGACGGTACACTTTTGTTGCAAAGTCACCTGTAACGTAAGTGAATAGAGTGCACGCGTGTAAGGGTCGACGTGCTGTCGTGTGTACGGCCGTGCCGCTTTTTAGCTCGACTTGTTGGGGGCACTGCCGTGCCCCCAGATTTTTTTTCATTGGCGGCGCTAGTTGTGCGTTCTATTGTGCCTTAAGTCCTTAAAATTGTTCAGCCTAGGAATTCTCATTTGACGCCTCGTTTTTTAGCAAAAAACGCATCCAAAAAGAACATATGTTTTTTTTTCATTGGCGGCGCTAGTGCGCCTTGATCAACACTTTAAAAAATAGTTTACCCTATATAATTTTAACCCATTGGTATATCTCATTAGAAGCAAATCAGCTGACCTAATCACTAAAAATACACTGAGAGTAATTTCCCATTTTAATTTTTAAATGATGTTTGTTGCTTTCAATAAAATAAAAAAAATAACCATTTGACAATTTACATGGGAGTGGATTTTTACCGAATCTTTGCAGATCTTGTACTATTTGCAAAGAGATTTTTCTCCTTAGCGGCTCTTTAATCAAGTACTGGGCATCGAGGAAATATTTACAGTTATTTTACATTTTTTTTTCAAAAGCGTTCTTTATGTGATAATTATTTTGATAATCTTCTTTGAGCAAAGTCGGCTTTGTCGGCTACTTGGATGGAATTTATTTCCATTGTTCTCGTGTTTTAGCGGACTGAAATTTCCTTTGAAAGTCCCCTTTTTGTCGAGTTTTGTTTAAAAAAACTGTTTTATTCTGTAAAAAGTTTTTATTCTGATGTAGGTACCTATAGGTAACTACAGGCAGTAGAAGTACAAATCATCATTGTCTGCCTAGTAAATTAAAAAAAAAAAACAAGTGCAGTCATATTGTTTTCGCCGGTTGCTATGGTAACCCGTGATGAAGAAAACCGAGAAAATCCAAAAATCTAATACCGCACTAGGATTATGTCAAACTGGCTATTCATATTACTCGCATTGTTTGAGTAAAGCACTATACAGTCTTGGTAGGTAGGCAATGAGTGCGCTGCTGGTCATACTTTAATGGCCTCTAGCTAAGGTTAGCTACGCTCTCAGTCAAGGTTGGTCATTATTACAGCCAATTTGCAGCCCTTGCATTGCTGTCTGCGCTATAAAGTTTAATTCCAGCTTGTCCGTCAAGAGCTGCAATGCTGACCGCGCTGTGACGCTGCCCCCCGCGGCCATCAACAGCAAAAATATTTGTGGAATGTATGGAATTTGACGTGCCACTGATGAAAAAGCTCTGTTAAAATATTTCCCAACAAATTCTGGTAGTACCTGTAGCTACTCGTATTTAGCAGAGTTTCGCAATTTGTAAATGTAGGTAACATTATTTTGAGAATCCTACCTGACTGCGAGAAGCTTGTGTCTGCGTCCTGAATTTCGCCGACGGGGCCGCTTTCCACATCGACATGCTCCGAGCTTGTTACACTTGCATTGTCATCACCCATTTCATCACCATCATCTTCGATGTCACCTTCACTCAATGCGACATCAAACTGATGATCTGGTGGAAATTCCTGATTCTCAGGCGCGTTATCATGTCCATTATTCTGTTCAAACGCTTCAGGCTGTCGATCTTCTGGTGTTTCAAAACGTCGGATTGTGGGTACAAATTGGTGTTTGGTAAAGGGGGTTTCGTTGTTAGTTGGTTGAACGAACTTGTCGGCAAGGAGATTTTCGATCGAAAAGGGTAATTTCACCTCGTATCTTTCAGGTTTTTGCTCATTTTCGCCAGTTGTCTCCATTGACTCGGGGGTTTCCTTTGATTCCATAATATCTATTTAATAATAGATTTATTCGAAACTTTGGCCCGATTGAATGATTTGGTGTCTCAACTTAGCTCTTCTTGGAGCTAGGTTCTTACCGTCTTCAAAGTTAAAAGGTAAGGGAAGTGTTAAACTTGTTATTTTGTGTTCAAGATAATAATATAAAAGTGGATTTCTTTCTTCGTCACAGAGAAAAAATCTCTTTTCTTTTTATGGTTGCATCATATTGAATTTGAAGATATAAGTATCACAATATTTTTTTCCTCTTTCCGTTCGTTTCCTTAGGTCTTCTTTGGGTCGTCCTTTGAAAACGGTTTTTACCCACTTTTAATATTGTAGAACATTGTCTTTCACCACTCACTCACCATTTTCTAATAAGTAAAACTCAAAATTTAAAAATCGTATTTGAAAATCTACCCCAAGAGGCGTTGTCAAATTGGTATTCACTAACGAAATGCGCGTGAGCATGATATCTGGGACGCTTCTGAAAAACATATTCCCTCTTTAGTCTACTTCCAATCCCACACTGAACCTTATGTCTTTGGCTTTAGGGTTGAGTTCTTCTTGATTTCCGTGGGTTGCAGCTTAAAATCATCGAAATGAAGATGAAGATTCCCAACTAATGGGCGTTCTACAGTTGACAAGTCTCTAAGTCCCATTTTACTTGTCTTGGTTACAATTTCAACTTTGTTACTATTCAAATTAGGTCGAAGTCTCTCCGTGAAATGTTAAACGATGCAAATAGCTTTGAGATTATAATTAGATTTCGACCAATCAGAGTTAAAAAGGGGCGTTCCTGGACGAAACGGATGCGTATACGCAGGCCAACTTCACTTTTCCACTGTTAAAACTCTTAAAACTTTACACTCAAGTGTCATTTTTGCATGTAAAAAATACAAAATTAATGTGTGTTAGTTTTTTTGTCAGATCAAATTGAGGATTTATTTAAGTAGCGACTGTGAGATATGGTTCAGATCATTAGTTGTGATAATTATTTCAATAATTTGGCTGTAATTGGGTGGGTCGCGCGCTTCGGTTTTAATTGTGTGAGGCTGGTGAATGGATGAATTTATTTCGATTGCGCTGACGTTAGCTACTACATTGATTTCTTCTCATGTGGAAAGCATTGTCCATTTGTGAACTAAACGTTCACTTTTCCGTAGGTACACGGAAAATAATGATGATGTGTTTCCAAATGTCTGCTCGGTTGACATTTTACTGCTATCGTTATATCCTGCCTATTGATTATCTTACTTTTGTTTGAATAAAAATGTTATCTTCGGTGAAATATTTATAGGTACTTACTACTTGTACGCTGTAGCTGAATCATCATAACCCTTCTCTTTGCGACGCGTAGCCTTAAAAAAATAAAAAGCGATAAATGCGCGGCTTCCAGCACAAAAACAAATCAATAAATCACAGGGAGAATGTTGAACTGCCGTGCCCTTTCAAATAACCGACATATTTTGTCATAATTAGGCGCCGCTAGTGGCGCTTAGGCGAATGTTTTTTTTTTTTCTGAAACTGCAAAGGGAGGGCGGCAAAAAATGTTCCTTATTGCCTAGTGGAAGTAGTAAAGTGCGTGAGTCAGGACCTGTCAAAATTCACAAAACAAGTGGTGATTTTGAGACTTAAACAGTTTTATTTAGGTACCTAGCTAAAGCTAAAAAACACTGGGCTTTTGTTAACCGTGAAAATATGTTTTTTGCTGAAAAAGTTCGTAATATTTATTTATTAACTAACTAACTAATGTAATAACGTAATAAACTTTAACTAGGAAACCCTGTATATGTTCTAATTAAAATATTAATGAATGCTGTGGTTTTTAGTATTAGGTGCGAAAAAATTATAATTTCTGCTGAAATAAGTTCGCCATTACACCAATACTTTCCTATGTGTAATTTATGTTGTAATTTTTCTTGTGTATCTACACACGACAGCACGTACAGTGCGACATAAAAGAGTAGAAATTAAATGGCAACAATTTTTCATAGTAAAGCGGACCACTTTTCGGATTTACTATGAAAAATTGTTGCCATTTAATTTCTACTCTTTTATATCTCACTATAGTCGCTTACACGCTAGCACTCTACTCGGTTACGTTACGGGCGACTTTGCAACAAAATTGGCACTCTGACGTGCTGTCGTGCGTACAATAGAGTATAAAATAAAATTGGTTAGTTCAATAAATTTAATTAGTTCCTTAATTTTATCATATTAAAATAGTTAATAAGTAATTGAATAAAAAGGTGTTAAAGAAACAACCATGTTTTGATTCTTGAAAAACGATAACTCTCATGTGTTTATTTTTTCGAATAGGCTTGGCCCGCCCCTATCAAGGAGGATACAAAACCTCCTTGGATCTACTGGCTTCTCCCGTTGTGTCACGAAAAAGTTTTCGACAAGTTCAAACTCACTGCTACAGGGGGTTGTTGTAAAACAACAAGATTTAAATGACGTCGTTACGCTTGGGGACCGTTTCCGCATGTTTAACTTTGCATTCGAATACATTTGAACTTTCAACTTTTAGCGCCAAAATTGCTTCGGTATGCCACCGATTGCTACCATAGAAATGATAAAAAAATCTTCTTGCTACAGTGCGTTGGTTGAACAAAAATAGTCCCTATTACATTATAATTCGGTACGTAAAGTTTTTTGTTCGAAAGTCCGTTATTGGCTCAATCTTTAGACAATATTGAGAAACTAATTTCAATATTTTTATTTTGGTTCAGTAGTTTGGATTTTACAACGTTTCAAAGATACGTTTTTATTACGTCACGCGACGGTCTGCATACTGTTCTGCCGTCGTAATTGAAAACACAGTAACTCGACAAAAGTCGTTTTGAGAAAAACGCGGTTAAAGTTTTGTTGTTAAATTTTGTTTTTATGAACAAACCAATCAACAAGGATGACTGTTTGTATTTTTTTATGTTGATAAATAATTAAAACTTCATTTCGGCATCAAAATATCTCAAATATTATAGTTGTAAAATTAATTAAATTAGATAATGTGTTTTAAACTAGGATAATTAATTTAAACAATATCATATTTTTAAGCTAAAACACAGTAATTGATTGGTTACTGTGTTTTAAGCAAGTTTTACTAATTACTGTGTTTTAACCATGTAAAGATGATAGTAATGGGGAAATTGCAACACAGTAACTTTACACATACTGTGTTTAAGCTTAATACCAGTAGCGTTTGTGACTTAAATCAAATCCTAGTAAGTGAAGATGCTGGTTTTAAAGCTAATTTATAGTATGATTCTCATAAGTGCAATTATAGTATCTGAATATACTGTGTTCTAAACTTGTGTTTGTACATTTTTTTATTGCTCAATACTAGGGTGATTTTAGTCTTAACAATGAAATCGCCTTAGTTTTGCTGAAAATATATGAAATAAAACAGTAAAACGTCATCATGTCAATTAAATGTTATTTATTCAATCTTTCTCCTAAATCAACAAGGTTCAGTGTCTAAAACTAAGGTGTAAAATGAAAATATCATATCAAATTATTCTCAAAATCAAAAAAATCAACAAATAACGAAAAAATTTCCTTGAATTTCGAATGCAAGCCCAGCAAGCATTGCTGGCAGGCGATATTAAGCCTACCTGCAATGATTTTTGCCCGAATAAACTAAAATAAATTAAAATCTATTGAAATAAATTTTCTTCCAACTCCAGTTTTTCGACTTTGATCGCGAATTACTTGAATAAAAATCCCATAAAGTGACAAGTTTTTTATACTATACTAAGCACTAAGGCTTTGGAAAAGTTATAAAATTTAAAAAAAGTCCTTCACACCTATACTTAATTTTTTCTCCATACTAAGTATTTACTAACTATTTCAGTGATGATTTCTCAAGAACAAAATTTTTGAACTTTGGATCAAAATTGCAGTAATTTCTAGGAGTCCATAGCTAATCATTATTTTTTCAGTAATAGATAAATTATCTGAGACCCTAAAGAATAAAAAATATCTCTGAAACGTCAAAAGAATAAAAAGTTACAAAATAAAATCCAATGCCAGGTATTTAAAAAAAAACTTAAAATCCTCATTACTTTTAAACGACAAAAAATAGCTGAACATACGAGTACAAGGGGGTGATTCAGGTAGCCCTTGGTGTCAGCTATTTTTCTTTTCTAGATTTTCTCGCTTGACGTCTATGTTTGGGCCACCCTGTATAGGTAATATCCTAAAGAACCCAAGTGCAACCGACCTACCTTCGTGAGAGATTCTCGTTACTTTCCCCACGTGAGAGACTACAGAAAACGCGTGACCTTACAGAACCTTACAAGTTCCACGTTGGAACCGAATTCTAATCGAACTCTTTCACGGTGAGTGCTGCTCAACTGTCGAACTCTCTTCCAAAGCCGATCAGAGACTGTCCCTCCGTAGCGTGGTTTAAAGTCAAACTCTTCCTTTCAATATAATATCTTAGCGTAAGTTCATGTATTGTAAGTCATAACTCGCAAGTAACTTTATTATTTTGTATTGCATTAGTCTATTAAATTATACATCTAGTTTTTTCTTTAATGAAAGTATTCAGGTATACGTATACTATCATGTACTTGTATGTTATCAATTACTGTATTATTTATGTCTTTTTTGTTTATGTACCTACTTTATTGGGCGTCTCCTGCCGTCAAAACAATATTTCACAATTAATTTGACGGGCTGGAAGAAATTTCTATTGAGTAGTAATTTCTCACCTTTGTTATTTAAGTTTTTATTCTGTCCAATAAAGTTTATAAATGATATTTAATATGTCTATAAAGTGTAAAGTATACTAAAGTAGGTATCCATCGTTTTTTAAACGGGAAGCGTATAGACATAGATTAAAATCTATAAAAACGACTGATAACAAAATAAACGAAATCGGATAATATTAAGGGGTAGCATAACTGTTTTTTTCGTTTTCTTCGTTTGTGTGAGCGTGACCGTGGCAGAGCGTGCCGTTCACAATCCTATGAAGACGTTTTAAAATTTTGTTTTATATAATTCATATCGGACCATTCTGTATAAGTAAAGTAAATATTGCTGCCTTAAATATTGATTGTGCCGTGGTGTGGCGATGGCGCGGTGCTCCCGCGCCAGGTTTTCAACAACATACCGGAGCGGTATGTTGTGGACAACCCCTTCTGTATCCCCTTACCCAAAATGTAGTTTATAACACAGTAAGTTCAAACTATATTAAGCTTATAACACAGTAAGTACTTAGTTACTGTGTTATAGCCAAGTTTCTTCGAAAAAAAGTTTAAACCTGTAAGCACTTAAAACACAGTAATTGAGATACTGTGATTTAGTCATGTTTTCATAAATAAACTTTTATCAATATTTTAGAATAAAACACAGTATCTGAAGATGCCGTGTTCTAACCAAGCAAACATATTTCTTAAATTCTTAAATACTTAAGTAAGATCACAGTAAGTAATAAGTTACTGTGTTATAACCTAAAAAACTATCAATACTGTGTTCTTCCTTAAAAATATCTTGATTTTTCTAAAGATACTGTGTTTTCACCTAAGTTATCTCGGGAACTATCCATCGTACAGACAAACCGAAATTTTTCCCAGATAGTACTCGGGCTCCTGATTTTAAAGAACCAAAAAAAGTATGAACACAGTAACTGAAGTTACTGTGTTTTCAATTACGACGGCAGTGTTGGCGGTCATAGGAACAAAACATTTTAGCGCATAAAAACAAAACTACTGGACCAAAATAAAAAATATTTAAATTAGTTTCTCAATATTGTCTAAAGATAAGTTTAAGCCAATAACGGACTTTCGAACAAAAAACTTTGCGTACCGAATTAGAGTTTTCGTCGAGGGAACTCTTTCGTGAAACACACTCTAGGTACCTACTACGGTTTAGCTGATTGGTAAAATTATTCACGTTTCACTTCAAACGTATAAAAAAAACCCGGCCAAGTACGAGTCGGACTCGCGCACGAACAGCGCATTTATTGCCGATAATTTAAAGAAAACCAGCTTACTATAACTAATTAGAATTTATTTAAGGTGTTCTGGTCATAAATTAGTTTTTTGGGCAGTGCCACTGCTTTGTCGACCAGAACTAGAGATGGGATTCTTCCCGGGAATCAACCCATTTTGGGAAGAAACGCGGAAAGTTTCCGGGAAGATTCCCAAAATGGGTATTTATGTGGGTAGAAACGTTTTTCATTGCAGTTATTGAACAAAATGAATCCTTTTACAGTTGTGTGCACTTATAAACAATAGACTGCCAATAATTTTTACAATTCTTGTGCAAAACAGACGTACTTTCGATTTTATGTGATGATTTCTTTAACTTCGCCGAAAATCGGAATTAAAATACGAATTCTTCACGAATTCTTCATGAATTCTTCAATAATTCATAATCACAAGACTCATTACATCAAAATTATTTGAATTGCTACTAACTAGAACATAAATTATACAAGGTGGCAACATGGAACTCTTTTTTTTGGGCTGATTCTCAAAGTGCCGTCCAAACAAAAACATTTTTACATTCCATTGGAGTACATAACCGTTGCTGGCCAGTAATCGATCGGAATTTTTTGCATAAACGTGTAAAATCGCGTCTTTAACTTAACTTCTCAAAACAAAATACTGAGTAGGTAGGTATAGGAGCTTTAAAAAATCCGGAGAAGTGCAAGTTGAACTTGGAGAGGGTTTCGTACATTCGAAGTTCATTTACGCACAAATGTTGAGAAACCATACCAAACCATAGATGTAGGGCTGTAGAACGCCAGAGTTGAGGAACTAATGCTACAAAAATAATATTAATATTTTACTTTGTTACAATTCATGTTCACATTCTAAGTTCACATTCATACCTCACACCAGTTCACTTGAGTTTGCTGACCTTACATTTTGTAATATCTCGATTTTTCCAGAAGCTGAATCATAATCATGTAGGTAGATAGTTCTCATAGTTGTTCTACATAATGTAATACGTAATGTAATATGTTAAATAAAATTAAATAGTGTTTTAACGATTATAATTACACTCTAACGGAATGTAAAAAAGTTTTTGTTCGGTAGCACTTTGAAAAGCAGCCCAAAAAAAAAGATATCCATGGTGCCACCTTGTATTTATTAATAATAAAGTTCTAGTTAGTAGCAAGTAGGAGGTAATAAGTCTTGTGATTATGAATTTTAGAATTCATAAAGAATTCGTATGTTATTTCCAATTTTCGGCGAAGTTAAAGAAATCATCACAAAGAAACCGAAATTTCGCCTGTTTTACAAAATAATTGTGAAAATTATTGGCTTTCTATTGTTTATAAGTTCACATAACTGTAATCAACCCATCAATCAACCATTTTTGGAAAGAAACACGGAAATGCTGAAACGTTTTTCAATGTTTTTATTGAACAAAATGAATCCTATTACAATTGTGTGCAATACTGCCAATAATTTTTACAATTCTTTCGTAAAACAGGCGGACTTTTGATTTCTTTGTTCATAATTTATTGCCAAAACCAAAACAACACACACAAAAAACACTATAACCGAAAACCGAAAGGTAGGTAGGGATCTGGGGGCACGGCAGTGCCCCCGCCAGGTCGAGCGCGAAGCAAACACTGCCGTACCATCCTTTACTGGAACCATTTCGCCGCATTTTCAGGCCCCTATTTGAGAACCTCTGGATAAGACCAGAACGCAGAAATTTTCGTCATCTAGTAAGCTATAATCACATACTTAAAATCCAAAATTTCAAGTCTGTAGGTCATTTAGTTCCGAAGTTAAGCGAAAGCAAAGTTTCGCATTTATGACACACACTCACTCACTCACTCACTCACTCATGATCATCATAATAGAACTAGTACTTCCCATAAACTCAAAGAGCTGAAATTTGGTACAGAGTTAGGGTTTAATGGCCACATAAAGGGAAAACTATAAAAACTAGGATAATCGAAGATCTGGAGTACCTGGTGACCCTGATTAGAAAACACAAGAGCCCTTATAGAACTAGTACTTCCCATAAACTCAGAGAGCTGAAATTTGGTACAGAGTTAGGGTTTAATGGGCACATAAAGGGAAAACTATAAAAACTAGGATAATCGAAGATCTGGAGTACCTGGTGACCCTGATTAGAAAACACAAGAGCCCTAATAGAACTAGTACTTCCCATAAACTCAGAGAGCTGAAATTTGGTACAGAGTTAGGGTTTAATGGGCACATAAAGGGACAACTATAAAAACTAGGATAATCGAAGGTCTGGAGTACCTGGTGACCCTGATTAGAAAACACAAGAGCCCTAATAGAACTAGTACTTCCCATAAACTCAGAGAGCTGAAATTTGGTACAGAGTTAGGGTTTAATGGCCACATAAAGGGAAAACTATAAAAACTAGGATAATCGAAGATCTGGAGTACCTGGTGACCCTGATTAGAAAACACAAGAGCCCTAATAGAACTAGTACTTCCCATAAACTCAGAGAGCTGAAATTTGGTACAGAGTTAGGGTTTAATGGCCACATAAAGGGGAAACTATAAAAACTAGGATAATCGAAGATCTGGAGTACCTGGTGACCCTGATTAGAAAACACAAGAGCCCTAATAGAACTAGTACTTCCCATAAACTCAGAGAGCTGAAATTTGGTACAGAGTTAGGGTTTAATGGCCACATAAAGGGAAAACTATAAAAACTAGGATAATCGAAGATCTGGAGTACCTGGTGACCCTGATTAGAAAACACAAGAGCCCAACTAAACTATTATAGATCGACATATACCGCCCTTACAAAAAATATTCAACTTGGTGGGCCGCTTCATTTGATGTCAAAAATCTAAGGTCTGAAGTATCTGATGAAGAAGCCTCAGCTGGTATCAGCTTTATTAGAGATATTATGGTAATGCCCCTTCTACTATTGGTACATAAAAAAATCGACTGTCATTGCAAAAATCCAGCGTAGTGGGACACATCTTCATTTAATCTAGCCTATAGCGTCCCACTAGTGGTTCGCTCCGAACTATGAACTCGCAACCTCAGTTACAGATGTATAACTTTGCTTACGCCATTCGCGCAGGCGCGCGCGCGCTTTGCATTTAAACTATACAACCCCATATCTCGGCCACCCATCGACCGATTTGGCTCATGTTCGAATTTAAAAATTATTTTAATTTAGTTTACCCGCCTATCAAATTTCATAACGATCCGACCAAATTTACTCAAGTTATCGTCGAACAAACATTCATGCATACAAACATACATACATACAAACGCCGGATTGTTCCAGCAGACTCGGAGGACTTCGCTCGCTTCGCTCGCTCGTTCAACAAGAAATAGTCGGACGATTAACTTTATTCTACTCGAACGTTACACAAATTTAAAAACTGTGTCAAATAAGAAAATCTAATAAAATTAATCAATATGCCCTCGATAGGTTCCTACAAAAAGAAGTGAAATCCCACCAAAATCATTCTGTAAAAACTAGCCAGGTCTCGATGGATCTGCTTGTTTATCTCTAAAAAAGTAATGAAATCTAGACAAAGTCGTGCCAAGTCTAAGGTTCCTTACTGCGATTTCTTTATTATTATAGTTAATGTTGTGAGACTTGGCTGTTAAAGGGTACACAAGGGTACAAAACCAGGTGCTCCATGACACCATTGCACCAATCTGTCGCCAGAACCGCTTGTGTACCCTTCAACGGCCAAGTCTCACAACATTAACTATAATAATAAAGAAATCGCAGTAAGGAACCTTAGACTTGGCACGACTTTGTCTAGATTTCATTACTTTTTTAGAGATAAACAAGCAGATCCATCGAGACCTGGCTAGTTTTTACAGAATGTTTTTGGTGGGATAGGTTTTACAGGAAAACCTATAAAAAGTCCATGGTGTAGAAAATAACATAGGAAAATATTGATATTATTTTTTTAGCATTAGTTTTTCAACTATGGCGTTCTACAGTCCTACATCTATGGTTTGGTATGGTTTCTCAACTTTTGTGCGTAAATGAACTTCAAATGAACGGAACCCTCTCCAAGTTTAACTTGCACTTGTCCGGATTTTTTAAAGCTCCTATACCTACCTACTCAGTATTTTGTTTTGAGAAGTTAAGTTAAAGACGCGATTTTACACGTTTATGCAAAAATTTCCGATCGATTACTGGCCAACTATTGTTTAGATATGCACACCACTTTTCATTTTGTTTAATTTTATTAAAACAATGAAACCCGCATAAAAACCAATTTCGCTATTAAAAAACCTTGTACCCCATAATTATGTTAAATAAAACAAAATGATTTTTTAATGGTTATGTACTCCAATGGAATGTAAAAATGTTTTTGTTTGGACGGCACTTTGAGAATCAGCCCAAAAAAAAGAGTTCCATGTTGCCACCTTGTATAATTTATGTTCTAGTTAGTAGCAATTCAAATAATTTTGATGTAATAAGTCTTGTGATTATGAATTATTGAAGAATTCATGAAGAATTCGTATGTTATTTCCAATTTTCGGCGAAGTTAAAGAAATCATCACAAAGAAACCGAAATTTCACCTGTTTTACAAAATAATTGTGAAAATTATTGGCTTTCTATTGTTTATAAGTTCACATAACTGTAATCAACCCATCAATCAACCAATTTTGGAAAGAAACACGGAAATGCAGAAACGTTTTTAAATGTTTTTATTGAACAAAATGAATCCTATTACAATTGTGTGCAATACTGCCAATAATTTTTACAATTCTTTCGTAAAACAGGCGGACTTTTGATTTCTTTGTTCATAATTTATTGCCAAAACCAAAACAACACACACAAAAAACACTATAACCGAAAACCGAAAGGTAGGTAGGGATAGGTTTTACAGGAAAACCTATAAAAAGTCCATGGTGTAGAAAATAACATAGGAAAATATTGATATTATTTTTGTAGCATTAGTTCCTCAACTATGGCGTTCTACAGTCCTACATCTATGGTTTGGTATGGTTTCTCAACTTTTGTGCGTAAATGAACTTCAAATGAACGGAACCCTCTCCAAGTTTAACTTGCACTTGTCCGGATTTTTTAAAGCTCCTATACCTACCTACTCAGTATTTTGTTTTGAGAAGTTAAGTTAAAGACGCGATTTTACACGTTTATGCAAAAATTTCCGATCGATTACTGGCCAACTATTGTTTAGATATGCACACCACTTTTCATTTTGTTTAATTTTATTAAAACAATGAAACCCGCATAAAAACCAATTTCGCTATTAAAAAACCTTGTACCCCATAATTATGTTAAATAAAACAAAATGATTTTGTAATGGTTATGTACTCCAATGGAATGTAAAAATGTTTTTGTTTGGACGGCACTTTGAGAATCAGCCCAAAAAAAAGAGTTCCATGTTGCCACCTTGTATAATTTATGTTCTAGTTAGTAGCAATTCAAATAATTTTGATGTAATGAGTCTTGTGATTATGAATTATTGAAGAATTCATGAAGAATTCGTGAAGAATTCGTATTTTAATTCCGATTTTCGGCGAAGTTGAAGAAATCATCACATAAAATCGAAAGTACGCCTGTTTTGCACAAGAATTATAAAAATTATTGGCAGTCTATTGTTTATAAGTGCACACAACTGTAAAAGGATTCATTTTGTTCAATAACTGCAATGAAAAACGTTTCTACCCACATAAATACCCATTTTGGGAATCTTCCCGGATATCTTCCCATTTTGGAAACTTTCCGGAAAGTTTCCGGCGGAAACTTTCCACGCCGCCCATCTCTAACCAGAACACATAATCGGCTGAATTATTGTTGTTCTGTTGTTTACAATAGTGAAAATAATGCTATGATATTGCCGTGATCGAAAAATCGCTGAACAAAAATAGCTCAGTTTAGCTTCAAAATGTAAAAAACCGGCCAAGTGCGAGTGGGACTTGCGCACCGAGGGTTCCGAACCACCAATCTATGCATTTAATTGGAAGAAAATTTTAAAATACAGCCAATGCGTGTCGGGCTCAAGCGTAACTTCTTATTTTTGACCTCCGTCTCTTCATCTTCTTGTTTACAGACTGTCCGTTAACTCTAGAAATTAAATGGCAACAATTTTACATAGTAAAGCCGACCAATTTTCGGATTTACTATGAAAAATTGTTAGTCACGCAATGCATTCTCGATGCAACTCGACAATCATTTTCCGCTCTCCACGCGTACTTTTCACCAACACCCCTGTCAAAACTTTTTGCCACTAACATTTGACCCATTAGATTTTGTCAAAATATCCTCCATTCGTCAATAGAAATAGAAATAGAAATAACTTTATTGAATGATACCTCCTTCGAATCCTCTTTGGACTCGACTCTCTTTTCTCCCATTGTCGATGCCACCATTTGTCATCCTGTTCATACTGAAGACGTGGCTGTACTGTCTAAAGACCTTTGCCTATCCCGTGCAGGGATAAACATAGTAAAAAAAAAACATGAAATCGCTGCACAATAGGCTTTTTTCGGGTTTTTTTTTGTTGTTTATGAAGACGTCTCTAGATGGCGCTATTCTTCTCACCATAGAAAATGGAGTTTAGCCAGAAAAAATGTCAAAGTCTGTCCACAGACTGTCTATTGGTCTGTGCCGAGGTTTTTCACAGATAACTACCCCGCCGCGCGCCGCTTGCTTGCTCTTACTCGTAATTTTTGTTTCACAAATTCACAAGTGTATCCGTCCACGGATTTTCATTAAAATAATACCTACCTATAAATTATAAGTGCTTTTGTACATCTTGTACAAGTCATGTATGGGAAGTGTTGTGTTTTGGGTCGAATGGAGAAACCAGTTTAGCCTAGGCCAAACTAGTCTAGCCCTATTTGAGTAGGGGTAATACAGATTATACTTATTTATGCTAGCCTAGTACTAACCCGACGGAATTATCTGAACAGTAGGGGACGCATTTAGAGGCCGAATTTGAAAAAGTCTACATTCAAGAAGTCTACGGTATGTGCGGTTTTGTCCGGTTTAAAGGACCATTCGTAAACAAAAAGAGGTATGTTAGTGTGTCGCCAACCAAACCTACTGACCTAACGTTTGTTTTAAATCTTTTTCGACTGTCTGTCACACTTTCAGGACTACCCTGTATATTTAACACCCTGTATGTCGGTTTTTAGAACACCTATAAAAGTTAAAGGCCTGGTTTCGGGGTTCTTAAGGGGTTCGAAAATTTCGTTATTTTTGCGCTAAACCTCTTAGTTTACGAGATATGGTAACATTCATACCTAATCGTTCGTCAATATCAGCTCGGGCTAGGCCATACTAGTTTATCCTGGAGCGTACAATATTCTTGCTAGGCCAGACTGGATTGGCCTAGGCTTTAACTGGTTTCTCCATACGAGCTTCGGCTAGACTAGTTTGGCCTAGGCTATACTGGTTCGTTCATACGAGCTTAGGTTAGACTGGTTTGGCCGAGGCGAAACTAGTTTATCGTGAAATCGGGGTTGGCCGGTAACATAATACAACAGAAATGGCAAGAAAATTATGATTATTATGGGTTAGGTCAAGCGGTTGGTCAGGTGATTATTTTCCATCGCAACTTAAATACCACCCGACGCCACGGTACGCCACCCGACGCGCGCAGACTTTTCTGGCGTTCTTTTTGGTTATCTGTGATCCAGTTTGACATTTATTCTTACTAAAATACAGCGCCATCAAGAATTTTTATTATAACTAAAGGAAAAAACCCTATTAATACCTGCAGGAAATCTGGTTCTAGGATTACGTCGTGTTGCATGCAGACCAAAATACTATGAGAATCACACTAAGTATAATGCGTGCGGGATCAGAATGGGATGCGACCTTTTGGAACTGAGACGCGCGCGGTAAACAAACTCGCGTCGATGCAACCTTGTCAAAGTAAAATTAAGTATTTTTTCGATTGACTTTGACAAGGTTCCATCCCATTCTCATCCCGCACGGATTATAAGGGGGCAAAGGCAGAAAGGGGACAAGACCCGAACAGACCATTTCAACCTGATACGTCCACGCCAGCGAGCGGAAGTTCGCTGGTCCACGCGTTCTTGAGAAAAAGGTCTTGACAGATAGACAGACAGACGGACAACGAAGTGATCCTATAATGCCGTCCGGACTTGTGGTCCCCCCAAGATGTGGTTCCGGTTTATCTCTTTCCGTCGGTGTCTCTAGAGATCCGGACCGGAACCCTAATAAATAACAGTTTAAAAAAACTAAAAAAACACGCTTTTATAGATAGATAGATAGATAGAGAACTCTTTATTGCACAACAGAAAGAATATTACAGATAACTTTTCAACAAAATTTTGTACAAATGGCGGCCTTATAGCTAAAAGCTATCTCTTCCAGACAACCTTGGGATGGACAGGACTGGATGCGGAAATAAAGTAGCAAGTAGATGCACAATAAGACAGAGATATGGTAGGATTAAAATACTTAGATATCAATAACAGAGTTTACGTAAACTTACGTAAGTAAAGGTAATATTATACATAATTTATGACTATATACATACGAATACAAATTACATATATATTGGGCTAAAATATATATCGTATGATAGATATTAAATAACTACATAAATAAATTATAATATATACATACACAATATTATAGCAACAACAGTATCACAGTTCACCAGTGAGGTAGTACTTTTTTACGAGTTCTTTAAAAGTCGGCAGCGACTTGGCCCTTCGCACCTCCTCTGGGAGGGCGTTCCATAACTGGACTGCCGTCACAGTGAATGAGGACCCATAAACTTTGGTGTGGTGGGAAGGGATCTTGAGGCGCAGGTTATGGGACGAACGGAGATTAAGGGTGTTGGAGGAGTGGAGATATGCAAAACGCTCTTTAAGGTAGGAGGGGCTAGCTGGATTGAACAGAATACAGTATAAGAGAGAAAGAATGTGTGCATTCCGGCGGAGACGAATGGGGAGCCACTTGAGCTGAGAACGGAAGTTAGAAACATGATCATATTTGCGTAAACCAAATATGAATCTAATGCAGAAGTTTTGGAGACGCTCAAGTTTATTAAGTTGCTCCTCAGTAAGGTCAAGATAGCAGATGTCAGCGTAGTCAAGAATTGGTAGGAGGAGCGATTGTGCTAACGCAACTTTAGTAGCTGTGGGGAGAAAGTTTCGCAGTCGTCTCAATGAGCCTGCAGACGCAAACATCTTACGGCTTACTGACTCCATTTGTGGCTCCCAAGAAAGGGTGGAGTCTATCATGACGCCCAGATTTTTCACTGCAGGACTGAACGGTATTATTATTCCGTCGAACAGTACCGGAGAGAGTGAGTCCATGTCAAGCCTAGCAACATTCCAGCGGCTACCTATCAGGATGACTTGTGTTTTTTTCGGATTTATGCTGAGTCCGTATGACCCACTCCAGTCAGCAATACGCTCTAAGTCACTATTCGTGGTCGCAATAGCTGAAGCAAGCTGTTCCATTGTGGCTTGTGTGTAAATTTGTAGATCGTCTGCATAAAGATGGTAGGAAGAAGAGAGTTTACAGGAAATACTATTAATGAAAATGGCAAAGAGAAGAGGAGACAACACACCACCTTGCGGGACACCGGCAGATAGCCCACACCACCCAGAGAAAGAATCTTCAATACGAATACGCTGCCGGCGCCCGTGTAGATAACTACGAAACCAGTCAATTACCGTTGGAGATATGTTAAGGGAACGAAGCAGAGCTAACAAGATGTCGAAATCAACTGCATTAAATGCATTACTGAAATCGAGCAGTGTCAACACAGTCAACTGCCCTCTTTCCATGCCAAGACGCATGTCGTCGGTAATTTTGACAAGAGCTGTGACAGTGCTATGTGCGGGACGGAAACCAGATTGGAAAGGATTGAGTAGATTGTTTTTAGTAAGGAATTGACTCAACTGGTAGTGGACTAGACGTTCGAGGACTTTTGATAGAAACGGAAGGATGGATATGGGACGGTATTCTGAGAAGGAAGTGGGATTGGCTTTTTTTGGGAGCGGGGTAACTTGAGCTTCCTTCCACGAAGTGGGGAAGAGCCCAGAGGACACGGAGTGGTTGAGGATTTTGGTGATGACGGGAGTTATGATGTCTAGGATGGGTAGTAGCATGTTACGGCTGATGTCATCACTACCGACTGCGTTTGATGTGATTGAAATAATGTTCCTCTTAACATCACAATCAGAAAATTGACTTAAACTAAAAGAGGAGAAGTCAGGAGTTGGAAGCGAGGAAAGAAAGTTAAGAGTTTCAGCTTTTTTAGTACCATCAAAGGTAGAGACGGTGGAAAAGTGTTGATTTAGTAAGTCAACGTTTAAATCTTTTGGAATAGAATCTTGACGAGATTTACCAACTCCTAGTGACCGAAGAAATTTCCAGACTTTGGCTGGGTCTCCATTTTCAACAGATTCATGAATGTGGCGTCGTTGTGCGTCCCTACACATCTTGTTGCAGCGATTCCTGATAAGCATATATCTTTCCTTATTAAAGTCGGTGGGACGGCATTTATATTTGGACTTGGCCGCAGATTTTTTTGTGAGAAGGGATTTCAAGTCATCTGTCAGCCATGGCGCCGGATGATGCTTCAGCTTTATAGCTCGGACAGGGGCATGATTATCATAAAGTTGTATAAGAAGGGAGTTGAAGACTTCCACTTGCTTATCTACAGCAACTGCGTCAGTAGCCAATGACCAGTCAACACTTCGGGCGTCATCACGGAGTTTTTCATGATTGATGCTACTAAAGTTGCGTTGCAGAAGAATTCTTGGCTTTGCTTTGGGGGGACGAATTTTGTAGGAGAGAAATATTAGGTCGTGATAAGAGAGGGCATCAGCCGGGCATTGACCGTGGCGAGCAACATGGTTAGTCGACGAAACTGAAATGAGATCCAGAAGGGAGGGGGTACAATTAGGGAAGTGATGCGTGGCGCTAAGAGGAAGAAGATGCATATTGCTCGCACGGAGGAGAGATGTAAGGGACGTGGAGCGATGGTCATTTTTCAAAAGACATGTGTTGAAATCACCCATAATAATGGTATGGCTATATGATGGAGTTAATTCTTGCAAGAGGTTTTCAAAAGATGAGAAGTAGTCAATGTCTTTGGACCGACTGTAGTATACACCAAGCAGGACTTTGGTGTGAGATAAAAGGACTTCCAAAAATATGTGTTCACCTGCATTGGACGAGGGAGGCTGGGCTGACATGCTTATGACGGAATAGGGGATATGGGCACGGAGGTATATCGCAACCCCACCGTGACCCTGGGGCCGGTCGTTCCTAATGAGCTGGAATCCTGGGAGGGAGTAAGAAGTAGAGGGGAGACACGGTTTGAGCCAGGATTCAGAGACAAGGATGGCGTGAATATATTTACTGTTGAAAGCTGCTAGCATGTCAGGATAGTGTGCCGGATAGCTAACCGAACTAAAAAGTAGAAAATATTTTTTAATTACAAAGAGTTTAAAATTATAATAAAATATAAGTTATTAACAGAATAATACAATTCAGAGTAAAAAGCGTGGGGTGCTTGATATATTAAATGTTACAATCATTCTATTGGAAACTATCTATGAGATGCACCCCACGCTTTTTTTACTCTGAATTTTATTATTCTGTTAATAACTTAAATTTTATTATAATCTTAAACTCTTTGTAATTAAAAATTATTTTCTACTTTTTAGTTCGGTTAGCTATAAAAGCGTGTTTTTTTAGTTTTTTTAAACTGTTATTT
Source organism: Zelleria hepariella (assembly GCA_949319315.1). Taxonomy (NCBI): domain Eukaryota; kingdom Metazoa; phylum Arthropoda; class Insecta; order Lepidoptera; family Yponomeutidae; genus Zelleria; species Zelleria hepariella. The sequence continues at coordinate 2,863,053 of OX439385.1, read as the reverse complement.
ATTTTTAATCTTTTAGTTAGATTTATCATTTATTTGTAAATTTCTGACATTTCTAGTACTCAAACCTCAGTTGGCTCCTTAGAGTCTTTTGATCCCTACATGAAAGAGAATCGATTTGCATAAAAAATATTTTTTTTTGTATTTTACCATTTTTTTGCTGGCCGTACATTTTTTTCCAAAATCTGTGAATGCAGTTCATAATATCTCAAAAAGTTATGAATGGTCTCCTAGGAACGTTTTCCTGTAACTATAACGGTTAAGGTATCTGCCCTTACTGCCCCGTCTCAAAAATCCACCCTGTATAATTAATGGCACTATAGGGGTATAATGGGAAACTGTTATCAAATTATTGCATTGTCATTGGTCCTTGATACGTATGCAAAGTTACAAATTAATCAGACTTCTGGAAATTCTTAAAAATTATGCGCAAAGATTCCGTTACATACATACATACATACATACATACAGGCCAAGCTTATAAAAGCGTGTTAAAAACTGAATATTTTGAAATTCCCGCCACGCTGATATCGTCCAACCTTAAACTGACACCCGTATTAAACGTACACTATTCTCTGATTGGCCGATGGCATTGGTTACATACAAGCACTTTGGTTACAAGCATGTGTCAAGTGTTTATTCATAGAGTTAACAACACCTAGACCTGATGTTATTATTGATTATTATTGATGTTTAGTTCAATAACATCAAGGCTATTAATACTACAGGCATAAAGCGTGTTACAGAATGGTCCTGTGTTAGGTTCACTTGCGTCAAACAGGGTTAGCCAGTTAACTTTACTTAAAGCTAGTTGGCTAACCCTGCCTGACGCAAGTCCGCCTTGGCCCGTATTATCAACCACAGTTTAAACTCAGACCATAGATTAAACCTCGCATTTTGTACGATACAACGAATTTTGGCGGCCCCGTCGCATTCCGCCAGCGTCGCGTTCCGCCTGCATCGCGTTTTCATGGCGACGCCTTCTGTCTGCGCCGCTCAAATATTTACGAGTTACAGTCTTGGATTAAAGTGGACATAAAATCCACAAACATCCATCAGATCCATTGATGGATATTTGTGGTCAAAGGGAATAAATCCCCGTACCATGTACAATGTACCTACAATGTACATACCACATTGAGGACAATGTGAGTCAGGGGGACAACGAGTAAAAGCAAATTCCTTGTCGTCCCCCCAGGGGAACATCTTGGGGGGACCACGAGTCCGGAGGGGAAAATTAATCGATAGACAGGGTTGTAAGAATTTTGGCGGCCCCGTCGTCGCTTTCCGCCAGCAGCGTCGCGCGTTCCGCCTGCATCGCGTTTTCATGGCGACGCCTTCTGTCTGCGCCGCGTATTAACTAGCTTTTTTGGTTTAAACTGTGATTGATATTACGGGCCTTAGTGAATTACCTACACAAAAACAAGTGGTATAAATCCACTCATAGCGCCAAGGAAGAGAACATTCTGCGCATTTTTCAATCAATCCTGAATTAGCAAGGCTTTTTGAATGATGAGAACATTTGCGTCATCATTAGCAGGTAGGTACCTACATTACAGGTATCCCTTCGTCTTTCAGTATGTTAGCCAGTTGAGCAACGAGTCTTTGTTTATTGCTCAAATTACTCAACACACTTTGCTTCTTGTATCAAAGCTTGTATCGAAGTAGTAAGTTAATTAACATAATTTAATGATCTGATACCGATATTAAATATCGGCGTCACAAATTTTATGATTTCAGCTGCGCTATCGGCAGCAAAATAATAGACTGATTGTATTTAAATGCACCAACAATCATAGGAGAACCATTCGTTAAAATAAATCTACCAGGATTCCAGGATACGTTAATTTCTTAGAAAAATATTTTTCTCCAATTTTATATTAAAAGCCGACGATGTTTTTTATCTTTTTGACACTAATATGTATTCTGATCTACTACTACGGGACAAAAAACCAAACTTACTGGTCAAGACGCGGTGTCAAGCACGACCCTCCGCTTCCATTCTTTGGAAACCTCCTCACGACCTACTTCCTCAGAAAGACTATTAGCGATTATATGGTGGAGACGTATAACAGGTACCCAGACGAACCATACGTCGGCTATTACACTGGCGCGCGCCCCTATCTGATCCTGAAGGACCCTGAACTAATAGGACAGATCTTAGAAAACGACTTCTCGTACTTCCAGCCGAGAGTTTTTGACCCACTTTCGAGCGAATTCCTGGAGCCTTTGTTGAACAACATCTTCTTCAACTACGGTGATTCGTGGAAGCTCCAGAGGCAGAGGATGACGCCAGCATTCACTACTAGTAAACTCAAAGTCATGTTTCCACTAATACGGGAAAGGTCTGAGAAACTGAAGAACAAAGCTTCAATAAATGCGGTGGAAGGGCGTGTGGTCGATGTAAAGGAACTCCTTACGAGATTTACTTTGGACTTCGTCGCAGCATCGGCCTTAGGTCTAGACGTTGATACTTTGAACGATGAGCAGTCTGAATTGAGAAAGCTTGGCAAGCGAATGTTCACCACCACCGCGAGAGAAGCTTTAATTCTGATTCTTCAGACTGTATTTCCGCGAATCGGCAAAGAATGGGGTCTGGTCAGCCCATCCCTCGAACGGGACACACTAAGTTTGACCCGAGGCATCTTGCACCAGAGAAATTACAAACCGTCAGGAAGAAACGACATGGTAGACCTGCTGTTGGAGATGAAAGAGAAAGGAAAATTGGTGGGAAACTCGATCGAGAACAGAAACGAAGACGGCACTCCCCTAGTTACGGAAATCGAATTCAATGATGAGCTCATAGCGTCACACATTATGCTGTTCTTCGGAGCGGGATTCGAGACAGCAGCGACGAGCGCCAGCTACACTCTGCACCAGCTAGCTTACCACCCGGAGATCCAAGCGCGGTGCCAGGAGGAAATCGACAGTGTCCTAGAGAAATACGAAGGACAGCTCTGCTATGAATCCGTTAAGGAGATGAAGTACTTGGAAATGGCGCTACTTGAAGGTCTTCGAATGTATCCACCTCTAGGATTTATTATTAGGAAATGTTCCAAGAGGTATACGTTGCCAGGCACTAACGTAACCCTGGATGAGGGAGTGGCGGTGACGGTGTCACTGCAAGCGTTGCACAACGACGAGAAATATTTTGACAATCCGACGCAGTTCAGACCAGAACGCTTTGCGCCTGATCGTGTCAGGGATATCCCAAAGCACGTATATCTGCCCTTCGGGACAGGACCCCGAGTTTGTATAGGTTAGTTCTTCTTTATCGATTCCTGATAGCTAAAGATCGCGACCATGTCGTACTAGCTTCCATTGGGAGCGGTATATGAACTGCCCGGTAAAGGTTCCTACAGCCGCTGGCTGCGCTTATTTTCTAGGTGGACCGATTTTGAAGATTCTTTTTGTTTGAAAGGGTATATATTTCCCATGTGGTCCCATAAACATGGTGACGATCTGATGAACAACTTCGGAGATGGAGTACCGAACTCTGCACTCGAAATTAGTGCAGTAAGTACATAACCAGTGAAGTCGGTTTTTGAATTTTTGATAATTTTAGTTATTACTAGTTGTGCCCGCGACTTCGTATGCGTTTTTACACATTTGAAATTTAATTTTAATTCGACTGTGGAGGAAAACTCAAATGGAAGGTTTTTTTTTAACCCCCGACCAAAAAAGAGGGGTGTTATAAGTTTGACAGCTTTGTGAGTGTGTCTGTATAAGTGTTTATGAGGATGTGTCTGTCTGTGGCACCGTAGCTCTTAAATGGGTGAACTATTTGGAAGCTTTAGGTTTTTTTTTTTTTTAAAGCAGGTTTTCTAGCGAATGTTCTTAGTTATGTTTTGGCAAAATTGGTTCAGCTATTTATAAAATATGCTTATTCGAAGCTAAAATGTCGGGGGTATTTAATAGTTATTATTTCTTAACTTGCGGTAGCAGGTCACAAAAGAAAGCAATAGAATAAAAACCCTAATCTAAACAATACATTTATAAATTTAATAATAAATATGTATTGTTTACATTAAGGTATCGCCCGTGATAAGATAGAAACTTAGCATAAGAATTGCTTAGGAAGTAAAAGGGTTTATATGCATCTCCCTCGACGTAGAGTGGGATAGATAAAGTTATAAGCCCATAGATAAGGTTTTACTCATTCGCATGCTAAGCCAGCAAGCAAAGCATACGGCTAATAACTCTGTCTATCCATCTCAACGGTAAACAATAGTTATTTGTTATGCAAGAATGCAAAATTATTGTTTGCGGCGAGTGCTTGTATTGAATACCGAGCGGTGTTAAAAGACCGCCAACAAAGTGGGAGACCACATACAGGGTGTTAAAAGACCGCCAACAAAGCGGGAAACCACGTATTGTCCTCATCATAAGGAACATTTTTACCCAAGGAACTATGCCTGGGAAATCAACGGTTTCCGAGATAATGAGGTTCAAAGTCGGATTTTTCAAAACTTTTCTTTTGCAGATTTTATTCAGTATCTAGTTCTTAAGAATCCCCTGAAGCTCTGCAGCCCTCTCGCTCGCACTTTTCTACATTTTAATTGATTGTAAGAGAATGATTAAACTTTGGACGATAAAATATAGTTGCAGACATAGATAATAAAGCTATCGACATGTGGACACACCTTTGATTTCATATTCCTACTAATAAAAAAAATATCACAGAACTTCGGTTAAAAGTAGTAGTTCAGTAATATTTATTTTTTAAACTATGAATGTGAAATTTAAAGTATGTCTACATGTCGATAGCTTTATTATCTATGTCCGCAACTATATTTTATCGTCCAAAGTTGAATCATTCTCTTACAATAAAATAAAATGTTAAAAAGTGCGAGCGAGAGGGCTGCAGAGCTTCAGGTGATTCTTAACATACATTTTCAAGAAGCCATATCAAAATTATGAATATTTCTTACAAAAAACGACGTTAAAGTTGCAACCCGCAATGTATTCTTAACATCGACACTTCAAGCTTAAGTAACATAATCTGATACCTACGCTTGCGCAATATGACTTCTGTGCGTTAGGTTATCTATTATCGTTAGGCACGTCCATTGCGTGAAAAAATATTTTTCAAAATTATAACCTAAAAAACCAAAATCATTTCCCAACAATAATTTATCGAAAAAGTACTTTGTTTTGGTGTCTAGTGGTTTTCGGGTGTTGGCGGTCTTTTAACACCCTGTATAGTCCTCATCATAACAAACATTTTTGCCCAAGTAACTATGCCGAGGAAATCAACGGTTTCCGAGAGAATGAGGTTCCAAGTCAAATTTTTTTTCCGGAAATTCAATATTTTTTTCGGAAATGTGTTTAGTATCACGTTATTAACATATCTTCTCAAGAAGCTATATCAAAATTATGAATATTTCTTACAAAAAACGAAGTTAAAATTGCAACCCGCAATGTATTCTGAACATCGGATAGCCTAGATTGTTCCCAGAACCAGGACTTATCACGGTCCTAAATTTGACTGAAAACTATTCAGCGGTATTCGCGTGATGAGGTAACACACAGACAGACAGACAGACAGACAGACAGACAGACAGACAGACAGACAGACAGACAGACAGACATAGACCGATTTTTTTGCATTTTTGTATTCAGTATAGTTTACTTAGTAACCCCTGCTAGTTTTTTTCTAAAAATATTCAATGTACAGAATTGACTTCGCTAGAGTTTTATTATAAGTATAGATTATATCCACAGGCGAACGTCTAGCCTACGTGCAGACGCTATCAGCGCTGGCATCAGTGCTCCAAGTGTGCTCTGTGGAGCCTGCGAAGAGCTCAGTCCGATCACCACCTCAGGACCCAACCTCCCTACTCGTCCAGGCGTCTAAGGGAGGCCTGCCGCTTCTGTTTGTACCGAGGACCAAGTAAATAAGTGCTCGTGGCCGCCGAGCGTGCACGCAGAGATAATTAATGTGTAGGTATGGAACGAAACAATCCACCTAAAACAATGTCCCAGGCCCTGCAGCGCCGATTGGAGACCACCCATCTTGTGTGAGTGAAGGTACCACTGGACGCTGTATAAATCATCTCATTACGTGATATTTTTATTGGGGTCAAGAAATCAAACGAACCAGCCAGTCCCACTTATGTACCTACTGACGATATTTCCTACAATCTGCACCTGTAATCAAATGAATATTTAAATATTACGTCTATTAAAACTCAATCGAACGGATTCTGACTTCAAACGGCGATTAATTTACCTCTAAAAACGTTTTGTAATAGATGTTTGTCTTATGATGCCCTTGTTTTGTTCTTAATTCCTCTACATCACGGACATGTACTGCAGAAACCAACAATTTTCCTCTAAAGTCGGTTTGTGATTGAAATTTTATATTGTGAGTAATGCTCACAAACCCCGGTCTTAAAATAGTCATTTCGATCTGAAAACGATATTTAATTTATCACTAGCGATACAGGAACAATTATATGTGTTTATTATTATTGAATAAAACCATTAAAGTAGCTTTATCTTCTTGTTTAACAGTAAAACTACAATTATAAATTAAGTAAACAAACCCTGACATTTTCAAAATAAAACAAGCTTTTTGAATACATTTTACTTACTAACCTCATTTGATTTGAGTGACCAAACACGATTTCGCAACCCTTTATCCACCCAAATCAAGGTACCTATCTCAATAATTTTGGAAGTAATTAATAGATAATTTTGGATTAAAATAATAATATTTTATCACGAATAATATTTTTTCCTCGTTTTTCTCCTACATCCAGAGAACTAATCCTCTAGAATTAGAATCAGAATATTCTTTGCTGTACTACAAAAACATTAAAAGGAATGACAGCATTAATAAATCGTAATTGAAGCCGTAAACTGGAAGCCCATTTTGGCACCATTGCGGCTCCAGGGCGGTAACGGAGTGGCGGCCGAGAACAGGATGACGACGACGGTCAGTGGGCAGACCAGCAGCGGCCCGGTGGTCAGACGACTAAGGCTAAGGCGACAGAGGGTCATCTCTAAGATGCAGCGATAGACCGAGGAGGATGGCGTGAAGAGGAAAAGGCCTATAGTACCTAGTGGGCAATGTGGGCTGATAATGATGTTATACAATAAAGTGATCTCTTCTAAACGAATACGAATAAATAAATAATAGAGTATAGGTTACTACCTATACTCTATTATTTATTTATTCGTATGGCCAAATAATACAAGTGAACTACTTAGGCTTAGATGAAAACATGGTTTTCATCTAAGTACTTAGGTATCTATTTATCTAGGTAGGTATGTATTTGCTAAAGAGTTTCTGAGAATCCTAAGCGAATTCTCGGGCTATGTTATCCTCCTCGGCACAAACAGGAGCGGCAGGCCTCCCTTGGGCGCCTGGACGATGTAGGTGGCAGGGTCTGGAGCTGGCGATCGGACTGAGGTCTGCCCGGGCTCCACGGAGCACACTTGAAGCACTGATGCCAGCGCTGACAGCGACATTACGAAGGCGAGGCGCTCCCCTGGGGAAAAACACTTTCTTTCATCACCACATCAGCATTTGGTCACAAGAGGGCTCGAGGCAGATCACACGTTAGCTAGATGGACGGATAGTATCGCATCGCGATTAATTAATTTATTTTTTTACTAGTTGTGCCCGCGACTTCATATGCGTTTTTACACATTTGACATTTAATTTAAATTCGACTGTGGAGGAAAACTCAGAAGGAAGGTTTTTTATAACCCCCGACCAAAAAAGAGGGGTGTTATTGTTTACATTAAGGTATCGCCCGTGATAAGATACCAGGAAGCTTAGCATAATAATTGCTTAGGAAGTACAGGGGTTTATATGTATCTCCCTCGACGTAGAGTGGGATAGATAAAGTTATAAGCCCATAGATAATGTCTTACTCATTCTCATACTAAGCCAGCAAGAAAAGCATACGGCTAATAACTCTGTCTATCCCGCTCAACGGTAAACAATAGTTATTTGTTATGCAAGAATGCAAAATTATTGTTTGCGGCGAGTGCTTGTATTCAATACCGAGCGGTGTTAAAAGACCGCCAACAAAGTGGGAGACCACATACAACGTGTTACAAAAGATACTAACTCTTTTTGCAGGGTGTAACCTGCTGGTCAACATAATGACGAATCTGCAAAAAAAGTTGAAAACCACAACTTTTTTTTATAACCTCAAAATTGTAAAATTTTCAAAACTTTTTTGTATTTGGATTTAGCTCCAATTAAAAAATATGGTTGTTTGATTAGCTGTATTTTAATAGCTTCAGGCTGTTAAAACATGGTGAAAGTCTATAGAAACAGTATTTGAAAAAAATACTTTTCTCCCGTCACAGCGCTTACATTTTAATTCTTTAAAAATCAACGGAACGTCATAGAGCTAAAAAAAATATTTTACTCAAAAAAGCTCGTAATGTGGTCATTAATTCGACAACTTTCTTTGAGCAAAGGAGGACTTGCGGGCTACTTTGATAAGGCGCCAGAAAAGTTGTATGGAATTTCATTAATGTCGTGTTTTGCGGCCAGAAAAACTGTATGAAAATCCATTAATGTCGAGTTTTGTTTCATAAATAGAACTCAAAAATCCGGCGCAAAAAGTATTTATTTAGAATTGGGCTGTATGAGTACTGGCAGTATACAAATTTCAAAGAAAAAAAAAGCGCGGCCATATTGTTTTCGCCGTTTCGCGCGTTGTTCCAAGTGTTTCTTCTGTGTTTTTGTTGTAAAAGTGAGCTGATAAAACGACGAATCCTCCGATTCATTGTGTTTAACACCAAAAGCATCCGGCGAAAGTGAAATTAGTAATTAAAAATTTATTGCCACCGAAGTCAAATGAAAAATACAAGCAAGCTTACCAACAAAAAGTTTGCAGAATGAAAAATCGACAGAAAGTAATCTACGACAAAAGGTAATCTAATTAAATTACTATTTAAATTACTCGCATTGTTTGAGTAAAGCACTATACAAGCCTTGGTCTGCAATGAGTGCGCTTCTGGCCACGCTATGATGGCCTCGAGCTTAGCTTAGCTACGCTCTCGGCCTTCAAGCTTGGTCATCATTGCAGCCCTTGCTGTCCGCGCTATAAAGGCCTCGACCTTCGGTCTCGGCCTTCATTCCAGGGCCCTTAGCCTGTAACACAATGGTGCCAAAATTGACTGTCAGGTGACGACTTCAATTACGATTTGCTAACTCTGTCTGTCCTTTTAATGTTTTTGTAGTACAGCAAAGAATATTTTGATTCTAATTCTAGAGGATTAGTTCTCTGGTTGTAGGAGAAAAACGAGGAGAGCCCGGTTTTGTCCTTCTGCCGGGACGCCATTGATCCGCCATTGCGTTACAGGCTAAGGGCCCAGCTTGTCCATCAAGGGCTGCAATGCTGACCGCGCTGTGAAGGCCTTGAGCTGCGCTACGCTGCGCTCTGTCGGCCATCAAAAGCGCGCCAGAAACGCGCCCATTAAAGACCGCGGCAGTAATGTACTATTGGTTGTGATCCCTATCATCAGGTACCATGACCCTGTAAAAAGAGTTAGCATCTTTTGTAACACCTTGTATAGTCCTCATCATAACAAACATTTTTGCCCAAGGAACTATGCCTAGGAAATCAACGGTTTCCGAGATAATGAGGTTCCAAGTCGGACTTTTTTTTTTTTCGTTTTTTTTTTCAGAAATGTTTTCAGTATCACGTTATTAACATATCTTCTCACGAAGCTATATCAAAATAATGAATATTTCTTACAAAAAACGAAGTTAAAATTGCAACCCGCAATGTATTCTGAACAACGGATAGCCTAGATTGTGCCCAGAATTAGGACTTATCACGGTACAAAATTTGACTGAAAACTATTCAGCGGTATTTGCGTGATGAGGTAACACACAGACAGACAGACAGACAGACAGACAGACAGACAGACAGACATAGACCAATTTTTTTGCATTTTTGTATTCAGTATAGTTTACTTAGTAACCGCTGCTAGTTTTTTTCTAAAAATATTCAATGTACAGAATTGACTTCGCTAGAGTTTTATTATAAGTATAGATTAAATTAGGAAAGCCAACAGAATCCTTAATAAACATTAAAATTATAATTAGGTACATGGTTTTTGGTCTGATAAGGATGCTAATTATAGGCTCACACAAGTGACATACAGAACTTGAGAACCGTTAAGGGGGTTTCAACAGTTCAACGGTTCAAATGTTGTAGGTTCAACTGATGATCACGTTACAGACATAGCAATCAAACTAAATGGGTCATTAGCTCCTCGGATGTTGCCTCATGTTGCAGTAGGTATGAGTATGTTTAGACGAATTATTGTTCTGCATCTAGGCCAACTTCTAAGGTTAGCTTTAATAATCCTAGGTATCACAAGACACAGGAAATTCAAAGGCCACTCAATAAACCAATGTGGTATAATGTTTTCTAGTATAATAAATAATATTCTATTCTATTCTAATAGACCATCATGGGCAATCACAAGACCATGGTTAACCGGGCAGACAAGATACGCCAAAGTGCCAACAATTTCAACAGTTCTTTGTTGAAAAATCTAAGGTTATAGATAGAGGTAAGTGTAGGAAAGTACACAAGACAATCTTACTCACCAATACAAGTTCTTGGTCCGGTTCCAAATGGTAGATACACGTGCTTCTTCATATCCTTGAGACGATCAGGCGCAAAGCGTTCTGGCCTGAACTCCAACGGATTATCAAAATATTTCTCATCCTTTTGCATTGCCTGCAGTGGCACTGTGACTGCCACCCCCTCATCCAGGGTTATATTAGTTCCTGGCAACGTATACCTCTTGGCACATTTCCTGACAAGGTACCCCAGAGGGGGGAACATTCGGAGACCTTCAAGAAACGTCATTTCCAAGAACTTCATTTCCTTGACAGATTCGTAGCAGAGCTGTCCGTCGTATTTCTCTAGGACACTGTCGATTTCCTCCTGGCACCGCGCTTGGATCTCCGGGTGGTAAGCTAGCTGGTGCAGAGTGTAGCTGGCGCTCGTCGCTGCTGTCTCAAATCCCGCTCCGAAGAACAGCATAATGTGCGACGCTATCAACTCGTCGTTGAATTCGATTTCCATGACTTTGGGAGTGCCGTCTTCGTTTCGGTTTTCGATAGAGTTTCCCACCATTTTGCCCTTTTCTTTCATCTCCAACAGCAGGTCCACCATGTCGTTTCTCCCCGACGGTTTATAGTTTCTCTCGCGCAAAAGGCCTTGGGTCAAACTTAGCGTGTCCCGTTCTAGAGATGGGCTTATCAGATTCCAGTTTTTAAATATTTGAGGCCACCTTTGCTTGAAAAATACAATGAAAGCCTCTCTCCTGGAGATCGTGAACATCCGCTTGCCTAGTTTTCTGAATTCAGACTGCTCATCATTCAAACAATCAATGTCTAGGCCAAAGTTTGTCGCTCCGATGAAATCCGTAGTGAATCTCGCAAGGAATTCTCTCACATCGACCACACGCCTTTCCTTCGCACACATTGAAGCTATGTTCTTCAGTTTCTCCGACCTTTCCCGTATCAGCGGAAACATGGCTTTGAGTTTACCTGTAGTGAAAGCAGGCGTCATCCTCTGCCTCAGGAGCTTCCACAGATCGCCGTGGTTGAAAAAGATGTTGTTCAACAAGGGTTCGACGATGTTCATTCGACGCGGGTGAAAAAATCTGGGGTAGAAATGCGAGAAATCCACTTCCAGGATCTGCCTTATGAGTGCAGGGTCCTTCAGGATCAGGTAAGGGGTATCGGCAGCGTAGAAGCCAACATAGGGTTCGTCTGGGTGTCTGTTGTACGTGTTAGCCATAAAATCGCTGAAAGACATTCCGATACAGTAGCCACGGAAATTGTTTCCAAAGAATGGAAGCGGAGTATCGTGCTTTACGTCCCGTTTCGACCAGTAAGTGTAGTTTTTTGTGCCGTAGTAGTAAGGCAGGATGCATATTATTGAACGAGCGAGCGAAGCGAGCGAAGTTCTCCGAGTCTACTGGAACAATCCGGCGTTTGTATGTATGTATGTATGTATGTATGTTTGTATGTTTGTATGTTTGTATGTTTGTATGTTTGTATGTTTGTATGTATGAATGTTCGTTCGACGATAACTTGAGTAATTTTTGTCGGATCGTCATGAAATTTGGTAGGCCGGTAAATGAAATTAAAAGAATTTTTAAGTTCGAACATGAGCCAAATCGGTCGAGGGGTTGCCGAGATATGGGGTTGTTAAGTTTATATGAGATGAAAGAGGGCGCCACTGCTGCCTCTCAGTAACATTAAAAAAGTGCTAAAAAGTGATTTTAAAAGTGATAAAAACGTAAATCTAATCAGTAAACAGTGAAAGCAGTGATAAAAAGTAACAAAAGTGAACTATAAATACAAATTCTGTTTGGAAACAATATTGTGGATATCGGACGTAAAACTCAGTGGAAATAATAAAAATAAACTTTTGCGGGTCGCGAAATAATCCGTAACTCTATTTTAATCCAATAAATCCAAAAATAATTAAAAATTTGCTAATTGCTAAGGTCCAAAGTACACCAGATTAGAAAATACAAAACAGCGCCATCTATAAAAATATATAAATATATTGTTATTCTACTTCCTAACAGAGGGCGTGACAAAAAAAATATCAGAGCCATCTAGTGTTCAAAATTATAAACCAAAAAGTCCTTATGCTCAACAATAGAGGTCGCTTTACTTCAAAACTACAAGAGAGTACTATACAAAACTTAAAAATTAAATCGAAGAAATACTAGATAAACTACAAAAAATCCAAAATGATTTAAAGGCACAAAAACTTGAAATAAGAAAAAGCGGCGAACAAGTTACAGAAAACATTCAACGAATGTTTGGCGACAAACTAAAAATGCAAGAAAAAAAAATCTGAAAATCTTGAAAAACGAGTGAAAAATCAAGAGCAAAGACTGTAGGGGTGGGTCCAATTCTGTACCTCCTGGGAACCACACGGGGGTTATTATTATTATTAAGTTTATATGGGGTCGCGAGTTCATAGTTCGGGGCGAACCACTAGTTATTAGTGATAGAAATATTAAAAACATCGTCTTCTTTTAAATTGAATGAACTTGGGTACGTGATACAGAAAGAAGAAGATATTAATATACCTACACTACACCACAAGTGAGACTGTCTTTAAATAATGGCTGTTCTTCAAGAATGATTGAATCATTTTATTAATCTTGTTCAAATAACAAGCTTCATAAACCAAGCGACTGTGTGTGACGAATCATCATATTTTCCTTTCGCTACCTATTTATTCTGCGTGAATAATATCCGTAAAATAATTTCGGATAAAATACCTACCCTACTGTATGTAACTTACTAGCAAGATGGGTCTGTCTGACTGAACCTAGAAGTGGTACCTACATAGAAAAAAAAAGTTTTCTAGTGTACACACAAAAGCACGTCAGAGTGTACACTTTTGTTGGAAAGTCGCCCGTAACGTAACCGAGTAGAGTGCTCTAGCGTGCAAGGGTCGACGTGCTGTAGGTACCATGTCCATAGGTATCTACCTAACAGCCCTCTTTGTAGATCAAAAGTCGGTGTGAGATAGATCTATCGTACGATTACATGTAGGTAGTGTATCTGCCTACGGCCCGTAAGATCAATCACAGTTTAAACCAATAACGCAAGTTTAAACCCTATCTGTCGATTAATTTTCATACAAAATGTGAGGTTTAATCTAAGGTCTGAGTTTAAGGCTGGACGATAGTAGTGTGGCGGGAAACTGTGAAAATTTAGAATTTCCCGCCACACTACTATCTTCCAGCCTCAACACATAATCGGCTGAATTATTGTTGTTCTGTTGTTTACAATAATGAAAAGAAAACGGTTTTATTCTCGAAAAATCGCTGAACAAAAATAGCTCAGTTTAGCTACAAAATGTAAAAGTCTGTGAAAATTTAGAATTTCCCGCCACGTTACTATCTTTCCACCTTAAAGGTAGACGATAGCAACGTGGCGGGAAATTCAAAATTTTCACAGTTTTTTACATTTTGTAGCTAAACTGAGCTATTTTTGTTCAGCGGTTTTTCGTTCGCGGAAATAACAAAGTATTCTTTTCATTATTGTAAACAACAAAACAACAATAATTCAGCCGATTATGTGTTCTGGTCTACGAAGCAGTGGCACTACTAATGAAAAGAATACTTCGAACGCGAACGAAAAATCGCTTAACAAAAATAGCTCAGTTTAGCTACAAAATGTAAAAAATTGTGAAAATTTTGAATTTCCCGCCACGTTGCTATCGTCCCACCTTAAACTGTGATTGATCTTACGGCACTAATATCCGGCGCTCTGAATATATCCGGATCCGGACATCCGGACGGTAGTCCTACTAATATTATACATTGCGAAAGTTTGTAAGTGTGGACGGATGGGTGGATGGATTGATGGATGTTTGTTACTCTTTCACGCTGAAACGGCAGAACGGATTTGGATGAAATTTGGAATAGAGATAGCTTAGACATAGTCTACATATAATCACGCTTTTACACTTAGGAGCAAAGTAAAGCATAATTATATCCTTTTTCTGTAGTCCACGCGGACGAAGTCGCGGGCAAAAGCTATCTACTATAATTTCTAGTTTTCTTGCCTAGCTGACACCAGTCACCACACTGCAAAAACAAACTACTTACCTAAAATAGGTCAGTAGGTACTTGGTTAGTAGTAGATACCAATTTTGATTAATTTTGTATAAATATCGTAAGCAAGGATGCTCGCGTAGCATGAGGCGGTGTTAGAGACTATCTATAGGTTTAAAACTATATGTATCTCACTCTTTTGTTTGAAGTAGAGCGGGATGGAGTCCTAAAACCCTAACACCTCTCAAACACCGCCTCATGCTACTTACGCGAGCTGAACGCAAACCTGTTGAAACAATAAAGCATATTCATTTTGTGTTGAACAAATAATTATTAACGATTTTAAAAGTGCGTCATTAACCGGGTCGGGTACAATAGGTACACACGACAGCACATCAAAGTGTACATTTTTGTTGTAAAGTCGCCCGTATCGCAACCGAGTAGAGTGCTAGCGTGTAAAGGTCGACGTGCTGTGTCGTGTGTACAATACGTCTAGCGAAAGAGGAGACTCCACGTGGTTTGATTCACAGATGTTTGATATATTCGCAGCTTATGGTGGGTGGTATAGATAGCCCAATCAAAGGGGGGTTACCCTTGACGCCATTGCGTTCGTATTTACAAAGTTTGAAAATGTATTTCTCTTTTACATCGCATAGTCATCCGCAGTCGGTCGTACCGTTGGCAACACTGATGCAACTGACTGCCGTTATAGTGCCGGCCGTATGATGAACGCCATCAGTGGAGAAAAAAAGAACTACGTTACCTTTCTGAAAACGGGCCATTCCAATATAAAATGAGTCATAATTCGTGAAATATTGTATTTGTAAATTCCGCCATATTGAAAAGAATGCGTCAAGGGTAGAGGGGGCAGGTATTTTTGCCCTACAAAAGGTGGAGTAAAGAATGTTATGATTGCAGTTTGATTGATATTGCTTAGGTATGGGCTACCTACCCTGCCTGACCCATAAAAAATTCAAGCTTTCGACCTCAAACTCAAACTCAAAGAATAAGAATAATAAATATTGAATTCTGGTGTACCATCCATGGTTCAGCGTCAAGGATGGTCTAAGTTCGGGCCTATAAAGCACCCAAAGAAGAGTAGTATACACCAAAAGCACCTTTTTTTCCTCTGTGCCTCTAGTGTTTATTTTTGACATGTAGTGCCATCTGTTGTTGAGTAGAGAAAAAGGCGCCGTCTATCCATGACTAAGTAAATGAGACTTTTACTAAGGTTGTCTGTAGTCGCACGAGAAAAAAGTTGTAGCTGTCAATGTCAAAAAGAACTGTCAGTTCAGATAATCTGTATCTGTGGTCGATAATAAAACAACTCATTTGTTTTACGTGTCTTTTCCGTGTTCGTACGTGGAAATCTCATTTGTAGTTACTGGATTTCCCATTAAAACTACAATTACGATAACGTCCTAACATACAGCTAATAAATTATCGCGAAAGGCAATAATTGTACTGCTTGTACTCGGTTACGTATTTTAGTGTTTGCTATGATTTTGTCATAACCCGTAGCTATGTTTACTGTTTGCACGGTACTGGCGCACCAAGCGCACACTCTGAATTCATCGGACCATCGTTAAAGTGATAAACCCAGGTGTTAGCGACGTAACAGTCGCTGTTATCCGGAATCTCGACAATGGTCTTGAAGCGGCAAAATTTGCGAAAAACCGTCGCCGTGGGCGGTGTTTTGGTTCTTTTATGGATTACAGCGTCAGTAGTCTTGTTCCCGAAGACGGAACAGGCGACAAAGAGCTTCGAGGAACTGGAGAGTCGGTTAGAAAAGCTACAGGAAAAGCTGGAACTCCAATTGGCCGAAAGCGACACTATTTTGGACAGAGCGAAGGAGCAGTTGAGTGAATTACCGAGAGAATCTCATCGGCAGATTGTTGGCACTAAAGGTAAAGCGGAGGCAATTTTTTTGCGTAATATCAATCACAGTTTAAGATCCAATGATAGCAGCGTGGCGGGAAATTCCATTTCTTCAAGGTTTTTTGGTTTTTAACCTAAACTAAGCAATTTTTTTCAGCGATTTTTCGTTCACGGCAATAAAATAGGCAAACTTTTTAAGAATAAGAATCATTCAATAAATAAAACATTTAGAAGTTTATGTGTTTCAGGAATTAAAAAAAATAAGCCCTTTGCATCTACAAAGTGAGATGATTTATACAGCGTCCAGTGGCACCTTCACTCACACAGAGACCACTCGGCGCTGCAGTGCCCGGGACATTGAATAAAGCTATATGTATAAAAATTGCCCTGTATATTGAGATTATAATGAGACACTCACCTAATAGGGCTGAAAATGAGTGACCACTCGAAAAATCCTAATATTAGTCTTTTGAAGTAATCCTACCTGCTTACAAGCAGCTTGGAATCCAAGCAAGAATTAATTAGAGACAAGATTTTGACAGCAATTTTTTGTCTGAGGCGCATTTCATACATTCCCTTTTATGACACTGATTAAACATTTGACATAACTGTAAAAAAAAATCTCCAACACACAGTCAGCAGTCATTCGGTCAATGGATTCAACCTGGGGCCTTAGCCTGGGACACAATGGTGCCAAAATGGGCTCTCGGTTGACGGCTTTAATTACGATTTATTAATGCTGTCGGTCCTTTAAATGTTTTTGTAGTACAGCAAAGAATATTTTGATTCTAATTATAGAGGATTTGTTCGCTGGTTGTAGGAGAAAAACGAGGAAATTCCGGTTTTGTCCTTCTACTGGGACGCCATCGATACGCCATTGCGTTACAAGCTAAGGCACCTGTTTCGAACCAAATGATTAGCTTTACTGTGGTGACGTTCTCAATTCAGAAACCGGTGAAAATTCAGTCATGTAAGTGGAGCTATGGGCTAACTCGTGTCCTGTTTCCTTTGACAATAATGAATGCCTATAATGAATGATAATGTCAGCTGTGTGCCTTGCCATCGAACGCACGCTCGCCGCGCTATAAAAACCAGTGGTTCCCAATCCAATTACTCCCGTACGCGAATCTCTCTACGAAAACAAAATGTTCATTTGTAGTGGCTGTGAGGAAGAGGCGGAGGATGGGGTTCAGTGTACACAATGCAATCTATCCTATGACTATGGATGCTCCGGTGTCACTGAAGCTGGCTACAGGAGACTCGGCGAGAAGAAGCGGAGTGTATGGCGGTGCCCTAAGTGCAAAATAGGTACCAGCCCATCTGCTTCTACTGCAGAGACATCCGTGTCTGTATCAAGTGTTGAAACTCAAGCTCCACTGACGCTGGAGCATGTGATGAAGCGTCTTGATGGCCTATCCCAACAACTGGCTCCGCTTAAGAGCCTTGAAACCGGGGTTAAATCCATCAAGTCCGATATATCAAAACTTAAAACCTCCATGGACAGCATTAACAACAAAGTCAAAGACCTCGATAAGAGAGTCAAACAAATTGAAGATGCTCAGCCTGGAGACTCAGCACCAATTATGGAGAAACTGTCTCAACTTGAGGAAGCCTTCGAAATGAAGGAACAGTGGCTAAGGTCCAACAATATAGAGATCAAAGGTGTGCCAATTAAGCATGGAGAAAATGTTTTCGAGCTATTGTTCAAAGTGGCAGAAAGGATAAAGTACCCAGTGACCAAGGACAAGATCAACTTCATTGCTCGAGTACCTATTCGGGACGGAGGTCAGTCCAAAATCAAACCGATTATTGCATCCTTCACTAATCGCTATGATAAAGAAAACTTTATAGCTGCCAGCAAAGAAGTGAAGGATCTATCATGCACCGATCTCGGACTGCAAGGTTCGGGCAGAATCTATGTAAACGACCACCTCACCGTTAGGCAGAAACAATTGCTCACGAAGGCTAAATCACTGGCCAAGGAGAAAAATTTTCAATTCGTCTGGGTGAGCCACGGCAAGATCCAAGTTCGACGAGATCCAACGTCTTCGAGCTTCCCGATCAAGTGTCCCGACGACCTCGCAAAAATACAGTGATCTTAAAAGTGTTACTCCTAAGTTTATATTGCTTTCACTTAGTTTGCTTCAAAAGTTTGAGAACCGCTGTGCCCCCCCACCAACTGTCGCAAATATTCGCGCTGCTATTAATTAACTTGTTTGTCGCTATGCGCACACCGATACCCATCGTCTTTTTTACTCACCCGCAAATACAAAAAGGTGAAATGACCCTTATGTTCATATACATTGGAATCAATCTCGCCTTTGCTAATTCACTGCCTACTGCTGCCTACCGCTATGATTCTTTGTTTACCGGCCGGCTCGGCCAACGGATTGATGAAGGTAAATACTTTTGCCGCTCACTTATTAATCTACCTACCTACTATTATCATGCTATCTATTTAGATTTGTTACTTGCGAGCTATGTCGGGAATTAAGGTTTTTTACCAAAATACACGGGGATTGCGAACCAAAACCAATACATTTAAACGAAATCTTTTGCTTTGTAACTATGACGTTATATGCCTTACGGAAACTTGGTTACTTGAAGGTATCTTCGACCACGAACTCTTTGATGATAGGTATTTTGTTTGGAGGCGGGACAGAGACTACGTTTCGACCCGTCAGTCGGTCGGAGGTGGGGTACTAATTGCTGTGCGGCGAGACCTGCCGGCTGTTGAGCGGCTGGACTGGCGATCGTCAGCGGAGGACATATGGGTCACCGTTACGTTGCGTAAAATAGGCCTAGGAGCCCCCATAAAATTACACATTTGCGCTCTATACTTACACGAGGAAAACTGGGGCTACTCTTTTACTACACAATTGTGTAACTTTACGGATAAACTGTTTGACAACATTATGTCAGTCCCAAACAATATGTTTTTAGTTCTAGGTGATTTTAATCTATCAGATATCAACTGGTCACCCAAATTCCAAGGCCTCGATCCTGCTAATAGATCGTCCTTAATATCAGTCGACAGTCAAGATCACTTTTTTGATACTTTAATCCAATGTAATCTAACTCAGTTCAATGCAGAAAAAAACTATATGGATAGAATTCTTGACTGGGTTTTTAGCAATAACTTGTTGACTGTTTCGACTTGTAGTGAGCCTTTAGTACCGGTGGATCCATTTCATAAATCTCTTATCATCGAGGTGGCATCAGTTTGTGTCGCGCCCTTAAAAGTGCAACCTAGGATGAGATATTTTTATAATTCTGGCAACTATGAAGCGATAGGCCTAGAGTTAGATGGTACCGACTGGACGACAATATTACAGGGTGTTTCTCTTGACCAGGCTATAAAATATTTTTACGATAAATTGTACACATTACGCGACGAGTACATACCACACAAACTAACATCTATTGATAAATGCCCACCCTGGCATAATGCTTCTTTAAAGAAGTTACTTAGGGAAAAGAGAAAGTTCTATCGAAAATTCAAAATATACGGCAATCTGGCTGATCGAAATACGTTCGAATTATTAAAAAAGCGGGCAATAATGGTGGAAAATAAATGCTTTGAGAAATATATTAAAAGTACCGAAGAATCCATTGTAAAAAATCCCAAAGCATTTTGGTCCTACGTAAAATCAATGAAAAGTAACAATGGTTCATACCCATCTTCAATGTTTTACGGCGATACTACAGCAAATACTGGGGAAGACATTTGTAATCTATTTGCGAACTATTTTCAAACAACTTTTCTCCCACCTAGTAAAACCAATCCAACACAAGGAAATTCCGATCGCCATAATATGAGCATTACTGCCAGGAACCTGGATTATATTAATGACAGTAATAATATTGGTGGCATAGAGGTAGAGCCCAGCTACGTGCTACACCTTCTCAAACACCTAGATTTGACAAAGGGTGCCGGACCAGATAAAATACCCCCCATTCTGATTGTTAAATGTGCCCCAAATCTGGTTACGCCCCTTTGTATTCTCTTTGGTAGATCCCTTGATGAAGGTTTAGTTCCATCATTGTGGAAATCGGCTTTTGTGACACCGATCCACAAGAAAGACGATCGTAATAGCATAAGCAATTACAGGCCGATATCCAAATTATGTTTATTCGCAAAGATATTTGAACGTATTGTCTATAGACAAGTATATGCAGCCCTTGGCACCTCCTTTATATCGGAACAACATGGTTTCCTTCAAAGACGTTCTACTTTATCCAACCTAATTCTCACTCATGATTATATTTCCGAGCATATGCAGCAAGGCGGACAAGTGGACGTCATATTTACTGACTATAGCAAGGCCTTCGACCGCATAGACCATACACGTCTTTTACTAAAACTTAGAGATGCTGGCATCCATGGTAACCTGTTTAGATGGTTTGCTTCCTATATAGACAATCGCTCTCAAGCAGTCGCTATCAATGGATTCTTGTCATCATGGATGCCAGTACCATCAGGAGTGCCACAGGGATCGTTGCTTGGACCGCTTTTATTTATAATCTTCATAAATGATATCAACTCTTGTTTTAAAACGTCCAGATTTCTTCTTTACGCCGATGACATGAAAATAATGAAACAAATAAAAAGTATAGAAGATTGTCATCAGCTTCAAGAGGAACTTAAAGTGTTTGAGCGTTTTTGTGATTTGAATAAGCTCGACTTGAATG